>OZ005649.1:300038517-300761017 GCA_963930645.1 Salticus scenicus
TGTGTATATATTTTTGAATGGTATAAAACTCTGTGCAATATGAAACTTTTGCGATTTTTTTAAGTGCTTGCAGCTTATGTATTAGGTCGTTGCAAAAGTTCGTGCGGACGCGGATCATTTTATTGCCTCCAAAGACGAGAGCTTCTATCACCGTGGTATACATTTGTTACCCGAAAAATGGGCAAAGGTTGTAGAAAATAATGAAGAGTATTTTGATTAAAAATTGTCATTTGATTTGATGTATTTTTATGAAATGAAGCAATAAAAAAACGCATGAATTTATGCAAAGACCTAATAGATTGATCTTTGCGAGAAAACTTTGTAACTCACAAGATGGATAATATGAAATAGATATTTACTGAAACTGGTAATTATTCTAAGGACTCCTAGAATAAAAACTATTGTGGAAACCAATACATCAGAAAATTATCCCACTTGCTATCCAGCATTTCGGACAAAACAAAAGTGCATTTTGTGCGTAAAAGAAAGTGCTGTTTTATTTAATTACTCTCTACTCAAAATATGTGATATCCTTCAGCCTTCTGAATAGATATAAAAAAGGCTCTTTACATATGGAAAAAAAATGAAAGCCTATCTAACCGATTTTGATTAATTTTCAATTTTTTTTTCAGAATTAAATACCATTCTGAATTTTTTAAAAGTAATCTGTACATTATCTACAAATTATTCAATTTGTTTCTATCCCCAATTATTACGAAACGTATTATTTTAGTTAAATAGAAATTCTACTCCGTTCTTGTGAAACATTATTATTATCTACATATAACATCTGCTTTTGAAAGAGGAAATAAAATTTGAGTTGATATTAATTTGTTACAATATTAGTTGTTTTCTTTTAAAAGAGAAGGAAATTATATGTGAAGAATATACCTATACGAAACAGAAAATATTCAAGAAGATAGTACTTATAATTTAATTAAACCATTTTTGTCAAATTATTATACAAATTATGAATTGTATATGCAATTATGTATTACTAATTAAAAATTCTCGAGTTTTTGCTGTAATTCATTGAAAATCAAATATTCTGTTAATTAAAGTTTATATCTCAGATTTAATTTTTTAAACATTTAACAATATGGAATTATTGTATATATCGTTCGTTAAAAGTTAGCTTGATTAATATAACGGTGCATTAGTATACGTATAGGTACATATTGATAAATAACACGGTAAGGATTTTATAAAATAACACTTCAGCAATAAAGATTTTACAAGGTTTTTTTTATTTAGAAGAATAAATAGCATTTATCGACAGTTATCGAGATAATAACGTAACAAAAGTTAGTAAAGTAAATATAATAGCATCGGGTTAGTAAAGTAATAAAAGTTAGTAATTAAATATTATAGCATCGTGTTAGTAAAATAATTTACATGTAACATTATCAACTTCAGGCACATTTTGAAACTTCGAAAAATTACAGATTTTTAAAATAAATATTTTCAATTCTAAAACTGCATACTGCATCTTTCTATTCTTTCGATTTTACTTATTGTTCGCATTATAATAAAGTATTATTGCAGATTGTGGAATTCTACAATAATTACAGAATATTTGTTAAAAAATAGACTATTTCTTGAAAGAAAAATAACTTGTTGTTATCCAACCTCCTTAAATCGTATCGAATCTAAATATTTCATCAAACACCCTCGTCGTAATAAAAAGGTGTTTATTATTATTATTATTATTATTGATTAAAATATCACTTTCCAGTTCACAAAAATCTAAAAGTAACATAATTATGTTTTATTATTTTTTTTTTCAGTTAAATGTATAAACTAAATAATAACTTTCATCATTTCCGTTTTTGCAAAATTATTTCGTAAAAATTAAAAAAAAAAAAAAAAAAAAAAAAAAAAAAAAAAAATTGCTTATATAAATTTTATTAATTATACAAAATTAATAATAATATATGAATTACTTATTGAAAAACTGCAATAATTAATTTTTAATATTTAAATATTTTTTTAATATAACTCTTTTTAACACAACTTAATTTTATTCAGCATCATATAATTCGAAAAGCATGGTGTTCAGTTGGTGTTATTCTTAAATTTTGATTTGTAAAACAATCTTGGAAAAACGGAATGCTCCTAACAATGACGAAATTAACATAATTTAAAAGAATATGTAGATTATACTTTTATTAGGTCATTATTATTTATTTATTTTTTACCATTGTTCCAAAATAATGTTATTTTTAGTATTTTCTCCTGTTTTTTAGCAATTAAAATTTAAGTTAAATAAATTAAAATTAAAATTCTACTGAATATTTCTAATATACTGTAATAATTTTGATTAGTTATTAATTTTATTTTTTGTAATTCGTTTGCAAAATTGGTTCACGAATAATTGATGATAAAACTGCATTATGTTTTTTTTTTCTTTTTTTATTAATTGAGCCATCAGTTGGCAGACATGTACTTTTTTCTAGCGAATAGGCGAAAGCTGCCCAGGTTTAAATCTGAGTTATGCTTGTTGAAAATCCCAATTCTAATAAATACGGGAAGAGTCTCCTAGAAAGACTATCCTAAAAATACTTTCTTTAAGGTTCTCGTGCAAATAGTAGGTTCTAATCAGCAAAAACTTACTATTGATATTATATTATTTTATAAGTACTAATATTATTGTATTATGTCATCGTCAAAATAATATTCTCATTGCCAAAATATCTTATCAAATTTGTATCTAATACTATATTTTTAACTTAAAGATTGAGTTTTTTTTTTTCCATTGTTATCAATAATCGACGATTTCATTTTAATGTTCGCAACCTATTTGAAATTTCGAATCTTATTTAATTCAAAAATCAGATAAAAACTACATCTAATTTAACCATACAATACAGGAATTGTTTTAAAAAATGAATTTTAGCGAGTATTTCAATTCAAAAGTTACCTTTATACCAAATTAATAATACCAGCTTTTGTTGTTTAAAAGTACCCATGATTTTACAACATATTTTACCATTATAAATTACCTCTAAAAAAAGAGTTACATTGAACACGTTTCATTTATTAATTATATTAAAAACACTTTAAACACACGTAAAATTAAATTTTATCTAAAAGATGTTCAAAAAAAATTTTCCGAAGCTTTTCGCTTCAATACTATAGTAAAGCATCATCAGGGATTTTTATTACTCGTTTCCAATGAGCAGTTTTTAATTTTTTTTTTCTTTTCACAGTCAACAGTTAAGTATTTTAATAACTGTTAATGCTTTACTATACTATTAAAGCGAAAAGCTTCGGATAAAAAAATTTTAACATCTTTTAAATAAAACTTAATTTTACGTGCATTTAAAGTGTTTTTAATATAATATTTTACCATTATTACAACATGTTATTGCATATTAAAATGGGATACTTTAAATAATCGTTATAAGTGACCATATGCATTTTATTAGTTAAAACCATTTTTATTTGCTAATATATTAGCGCAATATATTTAAAGCATGTTTAATATTTTACAGAGTCTGTATTTCGTATTACATTTAAAATATCGAAGTTTTTAAAAAACATTCTTAATCAGTATTTACATCGTAAAATTCGATTAAGAAAACTTTTTTTAACATTTTAGCCATTAAAATTGTGTGGAAATTATGACTTAATCGTTTTTCTGTATTTTACTGATTTAAAAATTGATTTCCGAAAGAAAATCGCTGTTTGGCATGTAAAAATCTAAACGAAATCCTGATTTTAAACTTAATTCCATTATTAAAAATGATTTTTAATTTTAAAACATTTAACTCAATACAATCTTTTAAAACTAAGATTTCAAAATTAACAAGAGCATGTACGATATTCTCATACAATATTCCTTTCCTAGCTTTGGACAGCAGTGGTTTCAATAAAACAATTATGAAAACTTCTTAGTAAAAAGTTTACCCTCTGAATCACTGCTTTTTTTTTTTTTTTTTTTTTTTTTTCAAACACAGTTAAAATAACATATTCGTCATAAGAATTAAAATCATACCACGTTTAAAGTCCCTTACAGAAATTGCGCTACTGAAATCGTCAATCATGATATACTTCAGCAAATTTATTCAACTTTAAAAGATATTGAAGTCTTGTTTTATTATTATTATTATCATCATTATTATTGTTGTTGTTGTTGTTGTTGTTGTTGTTGTTGTTAATGCAGCTTCAAAGTTTATGAACATAAATGAGTGGTTGTGTTCATGTTAACTACCCTGTTTGACCAAAGGGATTGAGCAGGAACTATTTAAAGCAGGATTTTTTTTTTCTTTTCTTTCTTTCTCTCTCTCTCCTTTTTTTAGAATAGTACTATTAATTACATTTTTTTTTTAAATAAATAAATTGATAAACATTTCGAAAGCATTAATTAGTACATTGATTGTGATAGTTTCTATAAATATTTAACATTTCTTTTCTTTTCTTTTTTTTTTTTTTACTGCTTTTACCTCATACTTTATCAAAATTAACAAAATTCAAAAGTTTCTTTTAAAAGCAATCTTATTAAAAGTATAAAATTTAATAACTTTAAATAAAAAACGTAATCTAAAAAACAACAACAATTATAATTTAATATATAATAATATATATATATATATATATTAGATTAAATTATAATTGTTGTTGTTTTTTAGATTAAGTTTTTTATTTAAAGTTATTAAATTTTATACTTTTAATATATATATATATATATTAATTCAAGACGAAAAGTTTATTTGATTTTATTATTAATTGATTTTTCTTCTGAATTTTTAGTGTTAACACTCAATTTAGCTCTCAATAATTTTATCGCAAAAAAAAAAAAAAGCGTAACTTTAATAATAAAAAAATAAATTAATATTTTTGCAAATAAATCCGAAATAAAAATTTTTATGAGTTTTAAGCAGAAAGTCTATTACTATATATTTCATATTATTTAATATTTCAAACATAGGTTTTAAAATATGATAAAAATTACCATTTTCTGCATTGATTGAATCGAATGCTTGTTAATTTAAAGAGCTAGTAGATAACATAACACGTCTAACCGATAAATATTTAATTTATTTAAGGTTGATTTAGTTTAATATAAGTTTATCTACATATTATTACCATATTTTTTTCTTTGCTTAAGCTCACGGAAATAATATATTCATTTCTGATATTTACTTGAACGTTCTTCTAAATGTGATTTTGGTGTGATGAATGCATTGAAAAAATTACATTAAGTTATATTTATAATCTCGTTGAAAAGTAATTGAATAAACATTTTTAATGAATTTATAGTTTTTTAATGCAAATTTACATTTTATTCATATGCTCTCTGTACAACACATTTTTCATTATTTTACATTTTCATATATATATAAATTCAGCAAATGAAGTACTTTTAAATTCAATTTTAGAAATAAGTTATGAATAAATCTCATATACTTCGTTTAATATTTGATATCTAAGTTGTAACAATAAATTTGAATCTGGAAACTGGAGAATTTTAAATGATTGTAACACAAAACTACATGATTAATTTTTACCAGCATTATACTGTGTCAGCATATATATATATATACATACTCACAGTTTTTTTTTTTTTTTCCAATTTTAATTTCATTTGAGAAGGCATTAAATTATATTGAACTCCAATGGTGCATAAAATTTACATTATTCGTATATATATATATATATATACAGGTGGGTGGGTGGGTGTGTATCTTTTATTATCACTTTGACTGAAAAGTGCATTTATTATTATTTTTTTAACAGAAAAGTAAAGCAAAAATGTGAATTTTGTATGTCAATTATTTATGCATTATTAAAATATTTATTTATTATAATTATTTTTAAATTATATATCTTTTAATATAAAATTCATATTTATTAAAAGTATTTCAATACTACTTATTAAGAAATATTTAGTACCGTTAAAAATTTAATATTACGAACTTTTTTTTTCTTTTTTCCGACGCGAATTATTTAATTTGTGATTATGTGTAATTTGTGAAAATAACAAATTCTCTCAGATTCTCATCAAAAATCTTCGAGCAATTTTTCGCCAAATCTGATCCCTCTCCCGATTCTCCATAACACGCAAGTCCAACTTTGCAGACAAAATTATCTTTTCTGATTGGAGGATCTCCTGATCAGCCCCTTACCTAATGCTGGGGCGGTTCCCATAGCTACTGCGCAAGGGCTGGGACAGGCGCAAGACCCTTATAAATACCGTGACATTCCTTCAATCTTCGCACTCTTTGCGCCCTTCTCCACTAGCATCAGCTGCCCATTTTGTGTTCGTTTGTGTGAGCCTTTGAAGATAATTTATCTTTCCCTTATGTCCTGCCCGCAGCATTTGGTAATGTATTTTTCTGTTGTATAGTTTCACCCTTGATAGTCTGTCTGCTTTTAAGCTTTTAACGATGGGTATGGTTTTGGCTTCTTTAGCCCCTTCCTTCTTTCATAGAGATTCCTCTCGATCCCGTAGACGTCACACAGTATGTAGAAATCCCCGTATTCCATTTGACTCGCATTGGTGTGGAGTGTGCGTAAAGCCCCATAAGAAATCATCCCTCCGTAGGGCTTGTAAAGCTCGTGTTAGATTAAAAGACTAATTTAAATTAGTAATAGTCTAATAAAATAGTCTATAGTGATAGCGTCTGTGATGTCAATAGTAAAAAAAAATTATTATTATTATTAATTGCGTTTTTTACAAAATTCTAGCTTAGATTTTTAATAGCATTAGTACTATTTAACGGTCTTACCTCAAAAGAACTGTTCCTAATGGTGCTTTCACTACAGAGCTATCAAAATCATAATCAGAGAAATCTTAAGAAACAAAACAGTCTGTGATATGAGGAAAAGATATTCCATGAGAGCTTATAATGTGATACTCAAAACTTTTACGCATTAGTTCTGGGTATCACGAATGTAGGAGTATAGAATATTCGGATTGAGCTTTGTAGAATAGGAAATTTTCCCGAAGTTTCAGATAAACTTTTATATGTAAGACCGAGCTTATGCCATTTAGATTAATTTCCATTTAGTTTTTCAATTGGGATTTCTTTAAAGCTTAAATTAAAAAGTTAAATTACTTTTAAAAGAACATTGAATTTATTTAACGTAAAGTATTTTTAACAATCAGCTAAGTACATGTCATCTTTAAATAAAAAAAAAAAAAAAAAGAAAGAAAAAAAAAAAGAAAGAAAGAAAGAAAGAAAAGTTGAAATATATGAAATTTATTCGTCATTTAGTTATTTTTGTTTTTTGTCGTTATAATACGAAATTTTGTGTTAACATTTTGTTTTGCATTTGCAATATTTTTTATTGTCATTTTTTATTTATATTTTTTGCCTGATTTATTTGTTTAATAAAATTTTCTTTGTTATTTTTTTATATAATAAAATTGTTTATTATTTGAGAATGAAATGTTCTATTAAGTTTATGTTTATATATATATATATATATATATATAATATTTTTTAAGTATTTAATTTTTGTACTTTTAAAAATGTTGTTTAATTATCTGTGATTCTAATTCTTTAGGTAAATATCCAGATAAATATATTATTTAAAGCAACAGTAATAACAATAGTAACATTAAAATTATCTGATATACAATAATTAATTTCAAGTTGTACACGTTCTGATTGTTTCAATGTTCTTTTTCAAGTAATTTTGAATTTTTTTCCTTTACAATGGGTGCTAATGACAGAATTAATAAAGTTCCTATAATGTAAAAGCAAAGGCATAATAATCGAAAATTATAATCTATTAAAAAAACAGAACGTTTTATAATATAAATCAAACCGTTAAATTATTTCTAAGTCAGCTATAATAAATTAATGCTAAACGATAAGGGACATTTAAATTAGATGTTTATTTTATGTATTTATTTATTTTGAAAATTTATAAACAATATCAAGTCTATTTGTAAAGATGTAATACATAGGCGATTAATAGGCGATTTATATTAATATTTTAGATCGAAAGTATCTTTGAAAGTTTTGCAAAAAGGTATTAATCGAAATTTATGAAGGTTTCAAGTTATGAAAACAAATAGACATGTTAAATAATTATAATTTTTTTCTTATTATAAATTAATTAAAAAATTACATATTCGCGAAACATGTACTTTATAATATATTTCACATTTATTTTATTATAGTTTTATATTTTCTAGAAATTGTACAAAATATTAAATAAGTAAATAAATAAATAAAAATAAACATATTTATTTATTTAAATTCACAATTTGTATTAAAAAAAGAATAATGTTGCTAACAGTTTATTATATTTAATGGAGCTTAAATAATTAAGGAGCACGAAGTTTTAATATTTGTACACAATATAAGTTAATACTGGAAAAAAATATCGAAAGTTATATTTCCTTTTCTATTTTTGAAATCTTTTAAATTGTATTTTATAAAAGTATAATACAAACATCCAACTCAAATATTTTATTGTATAATACTAAAAGTTTACTGATTTATTTCATAAAAGCAGGCTTTTTTCACTTTCATAAATGCCCCTTGTCATTTTCCAATAACTAAAAAAATAGTTATATCTCAAAATCCAAATTTGTAAATGAAAAAAAAAAAAAAAAAAATTCCTTGTAAAGTACATTAGCACGAATGGAATCTCTTTTTTAAGTAAAAATTGTTTCTCAAAATCGTCTTGAAACTATTAATTTATTACAATTTAACGTAATGTTTTAATTCTTCCATGATTTGTAACTTTTTTTATCCATACTCTATAATCGTTTTTCTTTTCATTTTATGTGTTTCGTGCGTTGTTAAATGTTGCCTTCATGTATTAAAAATGTTTCGATAACTTTTCAAAACACTAAATTTAAATGTTGTGTAAAATTGTGCTGATGCTTGTTCGCTTTGAGTGTTAGTGTCGTAAAAATGTGTATTTTATTTGTCAATAGTCAAACGTGTGAAGATATTTAACACTTTATCTCTTGTGCAAATATATACGTTCAGTAAATCAATTTTAAAAAATTTCAAATAGAATTAAAGATGCAAAATTTGTCTGACATTAAAAATAAAATTTTGAGATATTTTTTCTAATGCTGCCTTGGTGAAATGAGAAATTCACCAAACGTTTTGAGACAGGTACATATGAACAAAAACTGTACGTCTTTTAGCTTGCTTCAATAATACTCATAAGCTTTCTTAATGATGGTGATGATGATGATGATTTAATTCTTGACTTTGCGAGATTTAAGAAGACTTTTCTTTTACCAATACTTCTGACTTAATTTATCATGTCAGTTTAATTGGTACATTTCTCCTAGCAAAAAACATTACATTGAACTAATAGCTAGAAATCAGCTCTTATCACAATTTTTAAAAATATCTGCACTTCATCGTTTTTAACTTTCACTTAACAGCAATGTATACTGAACTCATATATAAATAACTAGCATGGAACAAAATCTGCAATACTCATATACTGAGATATTGTTATCAGCATTTTTAAACAACTTTTAAGCAATCTATAAGCATGGACTTTCATTCTTGTGCACCGCATTTTATGTTTCATTGTAAATATGTAAATAATAATTTCATGATATTGAGTAAAATATTAGAAATAGGAGAAAATGACCCATTCATGCTGGGAAACAAAAAAAAAAAAAAAAAAAAAAAAAAAGATTAGATTGTAAAAGTTAAATTGTAGATATATATTTCTAATAGATGCATTGGTGTACAAATATGTATATATTTAAAATAGAAGTTTTATTTGTTGTCATTATTGCAGTACTAAAATAAGTACAACTATAGGTATGTGTCTCAGTTGTTTTCGTTGTATCTTCCATAGACCTCTGTAGAGGTAAAACTTATTTTAATATTCATGTGGTGCACCTACTAATAATTAATTGCAGCATATTCAAATATTGAAAATTGTAATGCATGTTAACATTGCATATACATACTGTGAAATTTTGAAAAAAGGAAAAATAAATAAATAAATAAATAAAAACATGTGAAAACTCTTATGGTTTAAATTTTTAACTTAAGAAACAGCACTTAAATCAGTCAGGAGATTGTTGCATAAGAAGTCAAATAAGTGTTTGTAGTAAAATTTTAGTTTTTCTATGCTTTAGTCCTTCACGGGACAACTAGCAAATACAGCAAAAACTTTTACAATACTGCTGTATGTAAAATTATGAAAGAAAAAATGATGAATGCCAATTAGTACAAAACTAAGAACATTTTTAATATGAGTTTACTGAAAACTAATTTTTGGGTTCTTCACATCTATTCTTTTTATAAGAAATTAAAGACAATTTCAGGTGTAAGGAGGGGGACACCAGGTAAGAAAAAATCCAAAGAAGCGAAAATAAAGTTGATAGCCCTTCATGGAACAACTAATGTATAAATATTATATAAAAACAGAACTCATTGTAGGAAAAATAGAAAAAAAAATTCTACATTATATTTTATTTTTAAATAAATAAGAAAATAAAAATCTACAGACTGCTTTTGTAGTAAAAAAAAATACTCATAAACATTGATGTCGTCATGATGAACTGCTTTAAAGAACAGTTTCTGACTAAAGAAAAAATGTCATACATCATTCAGAGACAAAATGTATCACGAAGCCTGTGCAAATGGCGCCACACTCTATGGTCAAGGTAAGCCAACTTACTTCTATTTTATTTTTGCTTATAAATTAAGTAAATATATATATACCTATAGCATTTTTTTCACTCAATACTGAATGATAACTTTCTATTCAATTTATGATTTGTAAAATTTTAAATAAATTTTACATTAATTTCACTGTTTTACAATTGATTCATATAATTACTTATTTTGAATTCATACAACAAAAGTGAATTTATAAGTTAATAGACAGAAGAAACTTTAATACATAATTAAATAATAAATGCAACCATTAAAAAATGTATGGATTTTTTTTTTTTTTTTTTTTTTTTTTTTTTTTTTTTAGTTTTATAATTTATAAATGTTTGTTAGAATGCTTAAAATATGTTCATTATAGCATTATTTGATTTTTATCAAAGAAAACTACAATATTAAAGTTTCATAACGAATTTATAAAGTTAAATATACATAGCAATACTTTATATATTTTTTGTAAAATAATAATTATATAAATATTTTTCTTTTTTATAAATCATTTGAAAATTATGTATATATATATATATTGTTTTCAACTGTGTACTATTGGAATATATTGTAACAGTATTAATATAAAATTAAGAATTTAACAAGCATGCATCTATCTATGTGTTCCTGTGGAATTATTTTATATGTGTCTCTTGCGTTAGTGCAATTTACATTTACACCATTCGCACACACTTGCACAGACACTTTTATACACAGTCATATGTACATATACATATTAATTCATTTTGAATAGTAAGCAGAATAAAGTAGTATATAAATATATATATATATATATATATATATATGAGTGGATGTCTGTGCTTATATGTACCATATGTGTATTCGACATTTTAATTTAAAAAATAATTTTTTTTTCTTGTACTAATACATTGAAATAAATATTATAATACACACTTTTCTATCAAGAATATATTTTTAACAAAAACAATTATTAAAATATCAGTAATTAGCACAAAAAGCTGTATAGAATGCTAGTTTAAAATAATAATAATAATAATAGTTATACGAAATTTTTATGTCTCTAAATAATTCATATCAGATTCGTAGCCATACTTTTCTGATAGTGAACTAATATTTTATTTTTATTCCCATAATTATTAAATACAAATCATGTTCTTACTAAAATAGCTCCAAAAATTTTGTATAGAAGTAATAGAGGAATATTTTTTTTTTTATTATTATATATATCTGGTACAGGCTGAAGAATTATATATATAATTACTTTCATATCAATGAAATAAGTACTTCATTCTTTTTAATTTGTTATGATCTTTTTTTAATTTAATCAGTCGTTTTCTATTTTATAATGTCAGTATTAATTTTTATTCCCTATATTTTTCAAAGTAATATGATAAAATTATAATTTATATTACACACACACACATATATATTCATTCATTATCTATCTATCTATATGTGTGTGCGTTTGTTTGTGTCTATTCATGTATACATGTGTGTGAGTGTGTTTATGTATATATATATATATATATAGAGAGAGAGAGAGAGATGATTTTTTAATGTTTGTAAAATAAATTGTTCAATAAAAAAGTCATTATTTATTTAGTCTAATAGTAGAATTAAATTTATAAAAATATATAAGATAATTTCTTCGTGAAACAGTAAACGCTATTCTACTATCTCTTCTAGTACAGAACGAGTTCATAGATGATGGCATAAAAGCTGATAAAGTAAAATCTGCAAAGAAAAAAGGTAGAAACTTAAAAATTAAGTTTAAAAGTTAAATACATATTGAGTTTAATTAATTATACGATTTAAAACTATGAGTTAAAAACATCAATTTGTAAATCAAAACGTTCTTTAAAATAACAATTAAAAACAAATTATTCAATAATGAAATCAAGTATAGACATACATTTTCATAAATATGACGGTAAGTAAACTTTCTATCGTAATAATAACTAATTTACACTAATCATTATTAATAATTTTTAATTTTTACTTCCTTCTATATTTAATAAAAGAAAGTATTGCATTCGTAAAAATTTTCGACCTCGTGTTTTCGAAAATTTGCACATTTTGAGAGAACTAGAACATGATTTGACCGTTTTTAGAAAATTTTGGGGAAGCTGCATCTCAGGAACTACTGCTCAGAATTTCATAAAATTTGATCTGTAATTCAAAACTATTTGATATGTAATTAAAAACATAAATTATAGCCTATTGAATTTTAGTGGAAATCATCCGACAGGTGGTGTTGCCATCCCGCTTTTTCTAAATGTTTAACATAGCGGTATAGTACAAAATTTCATGTAAATATACATAAAGAGAATTATTTTTTAATAATCATTATGAAATTAAAAAAAATTGTAATAAAGATAGTCAACTGGGAAAAAAACTTTTGGGTATGTAGGAGCATCGCTTCCCTCCTTCAGGAGTATCTTTCAAAAGAGCTCATCTATACTTTTAAATTGAATAGTTGAACCACTAATCTGCGATAATTTAAAATAATGTTATCGATTTTTTTTTTTTCATTAAAAAAAAAAAAAGAAAAGAAAAGAAAAAGAAAGAAAGTCATATTGATGCAAAAAAGACTTAAACATTTGCTGATTAGTATTTGTTGATTTGGTCCCATGTAGGTCATACTGTTTGTTGTGTTTCTTATTACTTCATGCAGAAGTCACCTAGTAGACATTTTCTGAATTAGCCTTTTTTTTTTTATGTTTTTTTGAGCCCATCTTGTGATACCAACGCCTAATTTGGTGACAATCCGCCACCCCATTTTAACGGTAGAATTTTGTTTATAAAGTTTAATTATACCCACATTTTGTCAATAGAATTAATTAATATCGTATAATGCTTTAAATAATTAAATAATTTATTACAATTCAAAAACTATTTTTTGTATCATATTTATTTAAAATTGTTATTATTAAGACAGATTTTTCAGATACTTTTCTCTATGTTTCTTTTTTAACTCTCATTGCCTTGTTACTCTAAATTTGAAATTTTCTTTGAGGACCATAGAATTAAATATATTTTTTTAATAATTAATTACCATTGATCTATATTCAAAAACAAATTAATTTCACTCAGTTGCTCCTTTTGAAATATTAAAATGAAAAGTTATATTGTAGATTACCCTGTGTGTTTTGAAGTGTAAAATACTTTTAAAACTAAATGTGACATAATTTTGAAAATAAACGACATCTTTTAAAATTTTATTAATTTTCATCAACTTTTTAACAATTATAAAAATTATGTATATATATATATATATATATATATACACCGTGACCAATAAGTTCTCATACAACTTTTGAAGCATGTTAAAAAGTTTTGAATATGTGTTACTGTAGTCCCAATTATTTTGCAGGCAGTTTAGTGTAAGGTATAAAGCTATTGCAAGTGCAAATGTTGCACTAATTATAATATTTCTTTACCTAGGTAGAATGAAGAAATTGAGAGAAATTATGATAAATAAATTGATCAAAGGAGAGCTGCCGGGTGACATTTTCAGAGACTTGAAAGTCCTGGTGGTGAAGAGAGATTTAATTTACAGAACTACCAAAAGGTATAATGAGATGCCCTCTGTCGTTGATAGAAAAAGATCTGGCAGACCCAGGTCCGTTCGGACAAAAGAGGCTGTGGAAAGGGTCAGGGAAAGGATACGACGAAGCGAACAAAAATCCGCTAGGAAACTAGAGCGAGAGCTGAAAATAACGAGGTGATCAATGTTAAACATTATGAAAAAGGACCTTGAATGCAAGGCTTATGGAAAAAGTAAAATTCATGGAGTTTCGGAGTATGATAAGATGAATAGGAAGCAAAGGGTGGAAGAAATTCTTGCTTGGCATGCTGGGGATGAATTTGTCTTTTCAGACGAGAAACTATTCATTTTACAGCAGAGTCTCAAACCAAAAATGACAGAGTATGGTCAGTTTCTATTGATAACATCCCTGAGAGCCAGCATTACGTTCCGCGTTACCAAAATGCTTCGCCTCTGATGGTTTGGGCCGCTAATTTCAAAAGAGGAAAACTCCCGTTAGTCTTCATTGATAAGGGGGAAAAAATCAATGCCCAATATTATAAAACAGAAATTTTGGAAAAAGGTCTTCTCCCAAATGTCTAAAGTATGAATGGGACAGAATGTTTCTGCTTCCAACAAGATGGTGCCCCTTCTCATACCGCACGTGTGGTTCAGAAGTGCTGCAGTCAAAATTTAGCTGACATTTTGCCAAAGAATGAGTGGCCCCCAACTCCCCCGATCTGAACCCACTTGATTATTTTGTGTGGTCATATAATTTCTCCCAACTGAATAACTATAAAATCACCTATTTGAGCAAATTCAAAAATATAATTTAAAAGATATGTAAAGAAATGTCAACGGAAGATGTGCGTGCCGCATGTGATGGATTTGAAAAGAGACTTAGGCTCGTTAATATACTAAAACTCGGAATTATTCCAAAGCATTTAATGTAAAGATACTCAATGATTGGTACTTTAAATTGATGCAAAATTTTTTTGTATGATTTATTTTGCGTTATTGTAATAAAAATTTGAAAGTGTATGAGAACTTATTGGTCACGGTGTGTATATATATATATATATATATATATATATATATATATATATATATATATATATATATATACACACATTAAGTTTTTTTTCACAATTATTTTTATTGCAAACTGCAAAAAAAATTACGGAAAACTCCGTAGGGCTAAGCGTAAAAGCGCCACCTGGGTTCGAACTCAGCATCTCCATTTTATCAGCTTCGACAGCAGAATTTCTCGCTTACTGGTGGGGTTTATTATGCTTGCATTTTTTGTAAATACAATATTTATTTTATTTTAAGAGGATACTTTTCCTGTAGTAACATATGTACACCGTCAAAGCGAATTTTTAAATGAATTCCATTTTTTTACTGTTATTACTTAGATTAAGAATTTTATTTTTAATTATTTAAATGCACATATCATAAAAGGAAATAAAGTAATTGTTTTAATTTTAGTCGATGATTATGTGTTGTGTGTGTGTGCGTGTACATATATATATATATATATATATATATATATTGAATTTTTCTGTTTTATCTTTTTCAGTGTTTCTTGTTTTCATCTATTCAATGTTTGAAAAGGTTTTCAATCAATATATATATATATATATATATATATATATATATATACACTGGGTGTCTCATAAGTCAGTAAACCCTTTAAAAATTCATAAATATTAAAGAAATTGATAGAATTGAACGTAGATTGCGAAAAAGTTATTTTCGTGAAGTTTTTTTTTTTTTTTTTTTTTTTTTTTAATGCTTAAAAATCTCGTCGATAGAGGGTGCTGCAAGGATGCATAACAAAAAATGTGCATATCAGAGTCTAATAAATTACACAGTTTTACGATTAATACAGCTATATAAGAATATTATTTTGCCTCCTACTTGCGCAAATGTGAAGTTTTAATTGTGATGCTGGCTTGGTGGATCAGGCTTTATTGGTGAGGATTTTTTTCCTCAGGTAAGAACCGCTGACTGAAGCTTCAGTTAACGTTGTTGTCGCTTGCAAACTGTAAGTTCCGGTGATGACGGACACATAAAATAGGATTTATATGTCTCGAAACATTAGCATGCAAATAAATATAATTTTTCACGGAAATGTGAGATTTGCTCACGTACAGCGCCCTCTATCGATAAAAAAGTAACTATTATTTTTTTTTTCTTTACTTAAAAAATTCCCCTTTCACGAGAATAACTTTTTTTACAAACCGCATTTAATTCTGCCAATTCCTTAATTTTTTTTCTCTTAATAAATTTTTGAAATGTCTACAGATTAATTGACATTATTCTGATAAAATATTTTTACGTAATTAAATAAATTTGCTTAATTAAATACAAAATAAATCAACCTAAGTGGGGGGTAGCTCTGAGTTAATTTTTGTACTTCAAGACTTATGACATGAGATTTACGGCTTTAAATGAACTTCGAACCAATACTCCTGTGTCTATCACAGTTTGAATCTGGCACCTTGGAATTAAAAACTTGGAATTAATAAATAATCATTAACCAGACGGTCAATCTACTAGAGGAAAAAATCAATTGCTTTTTAATATTTTCTGTTAAATACATTCGAACTTTTTTTTTCCGAAAATAGTCGATTAATAAATGATCACTCTTGCTTAAAAGCAACTTATAAATTCTACACCCTCATTCCAGATTGAATTGCATTTGCTTTTTGTTACATTGGTGTAAAAGCGTAAAAGCGCCACCTGGGTTCGAACTCAGTATCTCCATTTTATCAGCTTCTTCAGCAGAATTTCTCACTTACTGGTGGGGTAAATATACTAAGACTAAGAAGAATATTAAAAAAAACTATGTAACTGAATGCTTAATTTTTTTTTTGTAAATACAATATTTATTATTATTATTGTTATTATAGAAAAATGGCGTTATGAAATAGATAAATGATAAAAATATAAGATGTTACTTTTTTTTATTAACATATGTATATCGTTAAAGCGAATTTTTAAAGGAATTTCATTTTTTAACTGTTATTATTTAGATTAAGAATTTTATTTTTAATTATTTACATGCACATATCATAAAAGAAAAATAAGTAATTGTTTTAATTTTAGTCGATGATTATGTGTGTGTGTGTGTGTATATATACACTGGGTGTCTCATAAGTCAGTAGACGCTTTAAAAATTCATAACTATTAAAGAAATTGATAAAATTGAACGCAGTTTGCGAAAAAAATTTCGTTTTGGGCAATTTCTTTTTTTTTTTTTTAGTAAAGAAAAGAAAAATAGTTAAAATTTTCGTCGATAGAGGGCGCTGCAAGGATGCGTTACAAAACATGTGCGTATCAGAGTCTAATAAATTACACGATTTTACGATTAATACAGCTTATGACTTATTTTACCATGATTTTATTAAATTCGATTCTTGTTTGTTTGTTTGTTTGTTTGTGTGTTTGCTTGTGTGTTTGTCAGGGACAAATCTTGCAATCGATTTTTAACTAACTTTCCGACTAGCTAGATATTTGAAACTTTCAGGACAGCTCAGAACACGGTGACAATACATTTTTTTTAATACTTTTAGTCAACTGCTTCAGGTTCCGCTGCCTTCGGCAGCGTTTATATGATTCGACAAAAAATTTATTTAACTAACTTCCCGACTAGCTAGACATTTGAAACTTTGAGAATAGTTCAGAATAAGGTTAAAATGCATTTTTTTAATACCTTTAGCCAACTGTTTCGGATTCCCGCTGCCTTCGGCAGCGGTTACCAGTACAAACCTTGTAATCGATTTTTCACTAACTTCTCGACTAGCGAGACATTTGAAACTTTCAGGAAAGCTCAGAATACAGTGACAATACATTTTTTTGATACTTTTAGTCAACTGTTTCAGGTCCCCACTGCCTTCGGCAGCGTTTATATGATTCATCAGAAAATTTATTTAACTAATATCCCGACTAGCTAGACATTTGAAACTTTCAGAATAGTTCAGAACACGGTGAAAATGCATTTTTTAAATATTTTTAACCAACTGCTTCGGAATCCTGCTGCCTTCGGCAGCGTTACCAGTACAAAGCTTGCAATCGATTTTTCACTAACTTCCCGACTAGCTAGACATTTGAAACTTTCAGGACAGCTCAGAACACGGTGACAAAACATTTTTTTTTTAATACTTTTAGTCAACTGTTTCTGGTCCCTACTGTATTCGGAAGCGTTTATATGATTCAACAGAAAATTTATTTAACTAACTTCCCGACTAGCTAGACATTTGAAACTTTCAAAATAGTTCAGAATACGGTGAAAATGCATTTTTAAATATTTTTAACCAATTGCTTCGGGACCCTGCTGCCTTCGGCAGCGTTACCAGTACAAAGCTTGCAATCAATTTTAACTAACTTCCCGGCTAGATAGCCATTTGAAACTTTTGTAATAGCTCAAAACACGAGAGCAATGAATTTTTTTTAACACTTTTATCCAATTGCTCAGGGTTCCCGCTGCCTTCGGTAGCGTTTATATGATTCAACAGAAAATTTAAAAACATGGTATATAAAAAGATCTTTTTATCTTGTAATTATTGTCTTTTACTTACGCATATATGAAGTTTTAACTGTCATGCTGACTTGGTGGATCAGGGGTTACTGGTGAAGATTTTTTTTCTCAGGTAAGAACCGCCGACTAAACCTGCAGTTAGCGGTGTTGTAACTCGCTTGGAAACTGTAAGTTCCGGTGATGGCGGACACACAGAATAGGATTTATATGTCTTGAAACATTAGCATGCAAATAAATATAATTTTTCCTGGAAATGTGTGATTTACTCACGTATAGCGCCCTCTATCGACAAAATATTTAACTATTATTTTTTCTTTACCAAAAAAATCCCCCCTTTATGAGAATAACTTTCTCACAAACCCCATTTGATTCTACGAATTCTTTCATTTTTTATATGAATTTTTGAAATGTCTACAGACTTATTGATATTATTATGATAAAACATTTTTACGTAATTAAATAAATTTACTTAATTAAATTCAAAATAAATTAACCTAAGTGAGGGTAGCTCTGAGTTAATTTTTGTACTTCAAGACTTATGAGACGATATTTATGGCTTTAAATGAAGTTCAAACCGATACAAACAGCCCTATGTCTATCACAGTTTTAATCTGGCACCTTGGAATTGAAAGCCAGGAATTAAAAGCTTGGAATTAATAGCGAATCCTTAACAAGACGGGCAATCTACGAGAGGAAATAATCAATTGTTTTTTAATATTTTCAAATACATTCTAATTTCTTAGAATCTTTTTTTTTTTACTTTATAATAAATTCTAATTTTCTGTAAATGTTTAAACTAGTGATTAAAGAAAAACCACTTGATAAAATCAAGACATTTGTGAAGTATTCGAAAACAGTCCATATTTATAAATGATAACTCATGCTTGAAAGAAAGGCGACTAATAAATTATACACCCTCATTCCTGATTGAATTGCATTTGCTCTTTGTTACATTGGTGCAAAATACTTATTTACTAAAAATTTTATTGACGCTCCTTACAATCAATAAAAATATTACGTGTTTCAAATGAACAAAGTCGTCCATCTTCAGATACAGGATGTCGTTATTCAATTAATTTACCAAAGGCAGGGTAGGATTGTGGGTAGGGGCCTTGGAGGCGGAGTTGGTTCATAGTTGGAGCACGAAGTTGGTTGCGTGCCACACTTAGAGATAACAGCGTGTAGTCAATCTTGAGTTTTCATTTGAAGATGACAGGTTTTTATTTTTCAAAACACGTGACAATGACCCTAACAACTCATAGACAGTATTTATGAATAGTTTCAGAATGTTTCAGCATGTTTTTAACTTAAACAAATTAGCAATGTCCTTTTCTGAAAATTTTTACAAACGCGACTGCACAAACATAGGCGTTTCTTACAAGTATTTTTAAAATGTCTGCAATCGTAACAAAATCTCGTACAGATAATAAGTGAGTATTATGGATAATTTTTAACAAATATTTCTAAAATATTACAAGAAAGGGAATATATTACCATTTTCGTTCTTTTAAGGCAGCAGCAAAAACAGAAAATTCCTTGTGAGGTGCCTTAAACAGAAATTTTTAAGTTCTGCTCATATTGGAACAATGCTGATTGAGGTTTCCACGAGAGCGAACCTTGCATCGAGAAAATTCCAGTGCATTGTAATTATTGCTTCTCGTAATTTATGAAACTTTGCATATTGAGAAAAAAATAAAGATATGTAACTTATATTAAGCAAAAGTTATGTATTTCATTGTTTGTTTCATATTGTTTTAGTTTATAATGCCATGTAAAAATATGCAAGATAATTTTAAGAGGAAAATTTTGAATAAAATGTCAGAACTTCGAAAATGATGCAGATTTCTAAAAGACTTCATAAGTTATTCTTGAAATTTATTACTATAATGTAAGATTACATTTTTTCAACATAACTGAAGTATTTTGTGCTGTGCAGGGATAAATTCGTAAAGTGTGTCATAGGGTTTCAATAAAAAATTAATGAATGACTTATTAAGAGATATCAGGTTTTATCAAACTGCAAGCAATAAATTTTCAATATATATATATATATATATATATATATATATATATATAATATTTAAATCTGGTGTACTTTTCAATATTTTGAAAACTGATATTTAGAGGATAAATTTATGTACAGTAAACCTAAATTAATTTTAATTTGGTCTTTAAATTATACAATAGACTTTTCAAGTAATTTTTTAATCATTTTATATATAAATACTACATAAAGTGTAGTGATTGGTAAGTAAAGAACAATTGTCTACATAAAAGACCTTGACATGGAGAAAATGTCCCTGTAAAAAAAGTATCTATTGGTTCAAGATTTACGCGAGTTCCTGAGAAAACCATGACAAGTTTCAAACGACTGGGAGTGCGAGTTCGATTTAGGTTTAAACACAGCATGAGGCAATACTTATAAGAAGAGATAAGAGAAATATATTCAGAAAAACTAGTTATGGATAAATAAAGGTAAAACTGAAATCAAAATGAAAAACACGAAAGATTATTTTAAAAATTCTCTAAAACAACTTCAGTATAACTCAGAGAAACCACCTTAAACTTCTAACATCTACTAAATAAAACAAAACAAAACAAAACAAAACAAAAAAAAAAAGTATTCAAGATAGATTCTCACAATAAAAATTTTGCATATGCAGTTTTGTGCATATATAACCTATAAATGATGAACATTGGCCGTTTCTAAAGTTACCAAAAGTGAGTAGTAGAGGCACACCTATCTGTCTATACACATAAAAATTGTTCAGAGTGTTTTTATTATTATTATTATTATTATATATTGAATATGAAATTTGGTATTTTTATACGCGATGGAAGCTCAGATAGGGCTTGTCTAATAATGAAGAAAAGCGCAGCATAGTAAAGGGAATTGTACGCTAATATGCTCTTAATTATATAAGCACAGTGTTTTGTAATGATCAGCTTAAGTATTAAGTTTGATACAATTAAGTATTTTAAAATGTGAGATAAAATTTTTCCGTAAACGATGAAAATTTCAGAGTAAACATCGCTATCTTTCGACCAATATTCACCTGAATTTAATTATTATATATCATATTTTTTTTACGAGGGCCTTCTCACTTATCACATTTTGCGCATTTGCGTATATAGTTTTTCTATAGAATGAGAAATCTTCGGTATAGTAGCGCATCAGTTAAGCGATACATAGCAAAACCTAATCATGACTAATTTATGTCAGTGTCGACCGAATATAAAGATTTATAGAATGTAACACACACAATCAAAGAGACAGATAGACACACAGGCAGCCGTGCACCTGCACACACATACATATATATATATATATATACACTCTATATAAAAAAAAAAAGACGCACAAAGAAGGAGTTATCCAAAAAAGACGAAAATTGGTAGATGTGATGTACAAGAAAAGAACAAAAACATCTGTAGAAAAATAGATGATTACAGTTTCAGAAAATTTGGATGACTGAATCAAGAGAAAGGGCCTAACAAGGTAAACAAGTTAGCAACGCGTTGGTCCACTTCTGACCCTTATGTAAATAGTTATTCGGCTGGCATTAATTGATAGAGTTGGCAAATGTACTTCTGCGAGATGTCGTACCAAATTCTGTCCAATTGCTGCGTTAGATTGACAAAATCCCGAGCTGGTTGTAGGACCTTTTCATGATTCTTCAAACGTCCTCAGTTGGAGAGAGATCCGGCGAATTTGCTGGACAAAATAGTGTTGGGCAAGCAAGAAATCAAGCATTAGAAACTATCTCCTACGCGGGCGGGTATTATCATGCTGAAACATATGCTCAGGATGGCGCGATATGAAGGGAAGCACAACGGGACGTAGAATGTCGTCGACGTACCGCTGTGCTGTAAAGGTGCCACGGATGACAACCGGGTCTTGTCATTAAATCAAATGACACCCCAGACCATTACTCCTTGTTGTCGAGCCGTATGGCTGGCGACAATCAGGATGGAATCCCCCTTTTTTGGGGCGTCTCCAGACGCGTCTTCGCTGATCACCAGGAATCAAATCGAAGTGGGACTTATCACTGAAGACATTTCTACTTCATTCTGTGACATTCCAGTTCGAACGATCTCGATATGACTTCAAACTTGCTTGTCGGTATAAAAGTTTACTAGTACCCTTTTTGAAGTCACTGAAGTACCAGTTGCACGTCGGATTGATGATAATGATGAATTTGAGGCTTTGAGTACCGCTTTGATAATTTATAGGTTCTCACGTTCTGTCATCTCTCTAGGCCGAGCGCTTCCTCCCTGACGCTATATTCGGCCATGGTTCACCCATTCCTGCCAATATCATCTAACAGTGACACCGCTCCAATCCAATTGTCAAACAGTTAGCATATTATACCAACCGGCGTCTTTGAGCCCAACTACACACCTCTGTCAAATGATGACAGCTGCGCATATTGTTTGCGCACATGTATGCGATGCATATTTACTATCTGAGTAGACAGAATGAAATTTTCAAAGAACTTATGACCTGAAATCAAAATTTCTCCTTTTTAATATTCTGCCAGTTGCGCAGTTAAGATGCACTGCAGCGTCACATGCTCATTTGATGACAGCCAAACTTTAAAATTTTGCATTTCCCATCGAAATCTGCATGCATGCCAATTTGTGTCCAATTTTCATTCTCCTTCTTGGTGCGTCTTTATTTATTTTATTTTTTTTAATATAGATATACAGTGTATATATATATATATATATATATATAATGTGACAATTATTGTAAAAAAATAAAAACATTTGAATTGCCAAATGTAAATTAATAACACTAGCAGAAAAAAGTGAATAAAATCCTAGTTGATAGACTAAAAGTATACGTTGACAATGTAAAACTTTAATTTCCTTTAGAAGTATTTTTAGGCGGTATATATTTTTATCGATCAAGTTAATATTCTTAACATTTTGTAGAAAAAAAAAATACATAGAGTATAATATTCTAATTCTGAGTTTTGCAAAAATATTCACTGTTTTAGGAGAAATTAAAGATTACAGATTTCGTGCACAGATGCTGATCTAACATGATGTCATACCCTGTGAAAATAGTTGTTACTCACTACAGGCTCTTTGATTAGGAAAAATATTTCACTCAGAAAAGTCAAAGAATTTCTGTTTTAATAGAAATCGAACAGAAAAATTTTCGCCGCACCGTCAAAAAAAAAAAAAAAAAAGTTGTAACCATTGCAAAAATTGCAGAAAAATCTTCTAATGTGTTTTACATAACAGCGCTACCTAACATGCACAAAATATAATTAATATAGCTACTTTTTCTTCAAAATCCTGTATATCTAATTCATTGCAAATTTAACGATTACATGGTGAAATATAGTAATGTCTAAAATTCCAGAAAGCGAGCAACAGCAACGTCACCATTCAGTCAATATGTACCCATATCGAATAAGCATCGTTTTTCATAATGGCCCTCTTTTCACTGAGAAAAAATTCTGTAACAGACATTTAGAATCTAAATTGTGGCTCTAGAAAAATTAGTTACATGTCATCCTTATAAATTCTAGTCCCCTTTGAAAGCGAATTCTAGAAACCCCTATTAGAATTCTAGAGAGTTTGTCTATATTATCGAGGTCAAACCTATTTGAAAATATCTCTAAATAAATGTGAACACAAGAGGCGCATTGTAACAACTACAATCTTGGTTTATGACCCAATTCTAGATAATCAAGCGAGAATTTTTCCCCATAGAAAAGATTCATAGTATTGTTTCACCATCTAGAAATGTGTATACTTGAAATTTTCGAACATTTTGTCTATTCAGTTTATTGGCGTGCCTCATTCGCATAGCTCGGAAATCTATATTTCTAGTTAGGGAATTTAGAAAATGGTCATTTATTCATTTTAGATGAAGACGGTATATTTTTTTCTCGGTGTTTCATATTAAATTTGATGCATTTATGATCTATAGAAGCTACTGTTGTAACCTTCTTATAAAAAATGAAAATTGAAACATAGCAATGTTACCTGGCGGCTGATATGTACCCAAATTGAATCAGCAAAAGAAGTATAATGAAACTACATTGTAAGTAAACCTTTAACAAATTCATTTCTTTATTCAATAAATGTAAATTACATTCATATACTTTAACGTAAATAACTCTTCACACATATTTATGTATATTCGCACAAAACACAAACATACGTAAAATCACAAACATGCAAACAACAATAAGTAATCAAACCTCAAATAAGTATATATATAAGAAAACATACTGTCAAACTGATGCATTTCTTTTTTGGAAAAATTTTGTATGCCAAACAACACCAACCACCATCTAATTGAAAAATCTACATATCAAATAAACCTAGAAAATAATTCATATATATAAACTAATGAATAAGAAACATATGTATGTGTATGATATAAGAACTGAAAACTATGTGAAACAAGAACAAATAATAATAATAATAAGGAGTAGAGACAACCACACCTTAAGACAGGTGGATTTATAAAATATTCATGTAGATCAGTTCATGATATAAATATATATATATATATATATATATATATATATATATATTTATATAACTTTTTTAGTAATATTGCTTTTAGTCTTGTAATAATGTTGTTAGTTAGAAATTTAATGTTTCGTATTACATTTTCATAACAAATGGATTATTCTAAACTCTTTTGATATTTTGAATGTAATATAAATGCAGTACATTTGTACTAAACAATTAATGGGGCACTTATAGCTTATACGTATATGTATTTACATAGAAAAATTTTAATATTTAATATTTTTTAAATGAAGCTGTTTTAAATACATATACCAATCTGAACGAATTTTATTTGAAAAATTCTAGAACAAATTCTTGTATAAATCTTCTATAACAATCTCAGATTTCAGATAAAATCTAGCTAATATTAATCTTGAGATTAAAAAAAAAAAAAAAAAAAAAGAACGAAAAAGAAAATCCTTTTTTCTTACCCTATCGCAAAGCTCCGACTTTTAGGATTGTTATCTTTTTTTTTTTTTCGAAAAAGATTCTTTAAGCCTTCATATCCCAGCTCAAATGATCTTTAACTTTGATGTTCTTTAAACTTTCTGTATTTTGTATGATTCTTATTAAAATGCTCCAGACATTGTGGTGCATTATTTTTTAAACATTTTTCGCTAATATAGTAATATACCTTCAGAAATTTTTATTTTACAACCTCTCATAACATCAAAAAATTTATTTAACATTTTTAAATACGTTTTTTTTTTATTCATATGTAATAGGGTAAAACTTGAAATTTTTAAATGTTTAAAAATAACTTGAAAATTGCAAATATCTCAAGACTTAATTAATCCGAAAATGTTAAATGAATAACAAAAAAAAAAAAAAAAAAAAAGAAAAAAGAAAGAAACACGTTGTTCTTGAAATTTATCTTTGTTTTGTTAACAGTACCATAAATTTATTTTCTCAATATGATTTTCTGAAAAATATTAAATAAAAAGTAAAATATTGCAAAATTAAGTGCCTTATGCGTAGCTGAACATGATATCCCCCCCCCCCCCATTCCTCCTCAAAAGACAAAAAAATTACATAAAAGAAAAATAAATAATATTTTCCAAAAATATTCACAGGATATCTACATATATTGACCTTATTGATAGGAGCTTTTTCAATAAAGCGGATCTTTTTCATGCTTACTCTTCTTTCTTTCTTTCTTTTTTTTTTTTTTTTTTTTTTTTTTTTTTTTGTCATATCCATCCTGGTTTATAGGAATCAATAACACTTTTTTTTTAATTATTAGAATATATATTTTTATTATGAACTCCTTTATTTTTTAAATCATGGAATGAAGAAATGTGTTATAATCGCATGCAAAAATTTATGTACAGACTTTATAGTAAATTTTTATTTATGCATATAGATTATTAAGTATTATTTTATTTAATATGTTCACATTAAGATGTGTGTCTAACTTAAATTTTATAACAGTTTTGTACCCGACGGAAAACTTTAAGCCCATCTAGAAAACTTTGAAAAGTTTTAATTCATTTCACATAATTATCATTTTAATTAATATTTTTATTTTAAGATATGTATCTAACTTAAACTTTATAACTGTATTGTAACCGATTAAAATTTTTAAGAACTTTTAAAAATCTTTGAAAATTAATACTCCTGTTTCATTTCTAATAATTTCTAATCTTTTTATGTTATGGTAACTTAAATTTTAAAATAATGTTGTAACCAATTGAATTTATTAAGAATTTCTAAAATCTTTGAACATTAATGCTTATATTTCGGTTATATTTACAATCATTATATATAAACATGCAACTTTTAATCCAATAAATTAAATTTTTAAGTAAACTTTTACAGCAGTAATCATGTTACACTACAAATCTTAGCGAGAAAAAGTTTACTGTAAAATAATGAATAAATATTATTTTTCGGGTAGAATGAATGACAACAAGTTGCAAATTGTAAACAAAAATCGTTATTGAAGCTACAACATTTTTTAAATATACAGTTATACACACACACACACACACACACATATATATATATATATATATATATAGCTTTTACATCATAAAAAGCCCTTAATGTAAAAAAAAAAAAAAAAAAAAAATAGTTTTTAATAAAATAATTTTTTTTTCTTTAATACTCCTACAAATATGTTTTAAGGGCTCATTTAGTAGTAAGAACTAAGAATTCATTAAGGACTCTTTAATTGGCCCTCACTAAGGATTCATTTTTGAGTGTGTCTGGACAGACAGACAAGTTTTAATTTATTTAATTGATATTATTTATTTATCCTTTTAGCTTTTATAATAAGTCATCAAATAAGACGCATATTTTTCTGAACATATATTTTATCTCTATATGTAAAAATAAACAGATTAAGTTTAATAAAACATAAATCTTTGAAAAAAGTACTTCTTACTAACAATTTTTTTTCTAGTAAAATTATGAAAAAAGAAATATTTAAAATAATAGAAATAATAACAAGACAATAAAGAACGAAATATGTTGTAGATGTAGTTGTAAGGTTTTATGGGTTTCGTATGGATACGTCTTTTTCCCCCCTGGATCTTCCATAACTTTTCACATAAAATATTCTTTTTTTTTTTTTTTTTTTTTTTTTCCTATTTAGAGGGAAACGGGGTAATCGTAACAATGTTTTTGCATATTTCGAAATTGACTTCTTTTTTCTCAGTCATTATTATTCTTACACGTCTGAAAAATTTTTAGACATAATCTAGAACTAATAAGCTTTCAAAATATATGAGATTTTTATAATTTAACAATATGCCAGTTAACCCTTAATCTACCGCATTATCAAACAGACAAAAAAATGTATTTAAAACATACTTTTTTAGTTACTTAAAAGCATTTCTTAAAGACATAAAAAATAAAAATTATGCATATCACCTCATTATAGTATTTAATGAGGAGGATTTTGTAATGTGGTTCTTTGATGTCCTACTGGTACATATAGGTAGAAAAAGATAGTTGACCTTAAAAAAGTGTAAAAACATATTTACTATTATGTTTATAATATTTTTTCTAATATTGGTGGGAGATCCTTAACCCGTTAGCACCCAGTGTCCTCATTTGAGCACAGCTAATAAAATGGCACGCATATTTTTTGTAGTTTCTTGGAATGATTTCTACTTTTTACTGACAATTTATAGCGTCACTCTAAATGACCCCTGAGAGTTTTATATGCCTACTATTAATTATTATTTCATAATTTGGATAGTCATTTTATGATTTTTCATTCGTCGCACATACATTTGCTTTTTGCGCAGGTATGCTAACTTAAATCAAGTTGAATAATAATGTATATTATAATACTTTACTTTACAGATCTTTGTCAACATATAATAAGAAATTAATCTGTTATCTCAAAGTTTTTCTATCTCGAAGTTTTCTCGCTAGGCCTTAAATTTAAAACTATCTGAAGAATTGTTTAAGTTAATATATTTTACTGTCAGTTGTCTATATTAATTTAGAAGTGAAATAATGAGCTAGTAATATTTTGCAAAATTAATTCGGGCGTTAACGGGTTAAGGTAATATAAGAATTAATTACAACACACGTAACGGTCGTGAAAAATGCTAAGCAAAAACAGAAAAACACTCGATGGAATTCTTTCTGGAACAAAAACGGCTCCAGGTAGCGTCTAGTGCCTTTTAGTGAGGTTAAAGTACATACATATATACTACTTTTATAAGTACCTTTGACATATTTTCGATAAATTCGATTTTATACGCCGTTTAAACGAATGGTACTTTAAACTACCGTTGGTAGATAAAAGGTTAAAGAAAAAAAATGGTGATTTTTTTTCTGTTTCACGGCTACACTTGCCTAAGTTTAACATCGGCTTTCTATATCCATATAAAGTACATTAAGAGATATGTAAGTCGAGTTTTTAGATAGTGAAGTCCTACATGAATCTGATTTCTGGCATTTTTAAAATATCTCAACTCGTTACGAAACTGCAATTATTTCCGTATTCTTCCGGCACTTCACATTTTAAACACTTTACGCTCTAAAAAAACCTAAAGAAAAAAAAAAAAAAAAAAGAAAAAAGATCATGATATTAGGTTTAATTATAATTTAAAGACAAAAATTAAAAAGTAAAGTAAAGTAAAACATGTAGTTGAGATGCTTAATATAATTTTAAACTCCGTAGTTACACTTGCCTGGAGTAAGTGCAACTACGAGTGACAAACCAGAAAGTTTAAGAAATAGAACAAATTAGAATTTTATTTTAATCTGAAAGAAAATGCTTTTTAAAAGTAATTTATACCTTTTATAATAGAAATAATGAGTGTTTTCTACAAAGTATTTCATTATTTAAGTATTCTACCGTTTAAGCAGTTTAAAAGTGTTGGGAATAGAGACTAAAAAAAATTGTGATGTTACTGTGATCACTAAATAATTTAGAAGCTTAAATTATAAAAATAAAATAAAATACTTCTGATATAAAAGAAACTTTCTTAAGGAATAAAATGAAATATTTTTTTTTTCTGTAAGAAAAACGTTTATATGCCGCATAAAACAAAATATTTGTAACAATTTATTTGCAAAATATTTATATTTTGATATTTAAAAGTGTTCTAATTTATTTTTTATGTGAAAAATAACATTCATAAGTATTTTAGAAAGTCAAATTTTATAAAAGTATAATTTTTATTTTAGCAATATTCTAATTAATACTATTTAATATAATAAATATTTTAAGAATATAACCTCTTTATATAATCATATAATATAATAACTATTTTATCATATGTTTATATAAAAGTATGGGTTTATAAATTATGGGTTTAACTTGCACATAAACCGCTAATAATAATATATCTACGGTACCTATACTATGGTTCTCTTTTGAATGAATCTCAGATGATAGTCCACTGCTGATCTTCTTCGGAAAAAAGTATAAACTGGATATTGATCGGAATACTGGATCTTCAACAGGGTGATGCAGCAAAAACCGCCTTACTTGTCTCTTTACTCTCCTGAATAAAGGAAATCCCAGACAGTTTATGGCTTTTTTACTAGAAAAATGTATGGAACGCCTGAAAGGAGCAACTTTAAATCTTTTACACCTCGATTGTTAAATCTTCGGAAATCGGAAAATTGAAAATCAGAGATATTGTGTGGGTAAAAGTTTTCTTGAGATTTTATTTCAAACACGTTACATCTATACTGTTAAAAAATATAATTTTAAAGTGTTATCAACATGATGGATAATAGAAATATAAGGCATCGTAATTAATATCAATTACTTAGTGATACATATTTACTGATGAACAATTAAGAAAAATATAATTATATTAATATCTCAGTAATTCTAAATATGTATCTCACTTAAGAAGACTACAAATATAACACTATTCTAATAATTTAGATATAATAAATTAAAAGAAAAAATATTGCAAAGACTCAATTTTATATAACAAAAGTAAAAATCCATAAGCATAATGAACAGTAAAATGATGTACTTAACTTAATACACATTTTCAACAATTAAATTCAACATATTTATTCTATCCCTAGAATCTGCCTTTCTGAAATATTTTATAATATATAGGAGTAACACCCTAAATTTTCAAAAATAATTTAGTTTTTGGGTTCTGCCTTTACTTTTTTCCATCTAATTTTTTTTTTATTCCTTACCTGTTCTCATTTGTGCATTTATTCCTGCAATACAACAACAGCAACAGCAACAAAAATATAAGAATAAGAAAAAGAATGAGAATAAGAATAATTTTGATCATTCACTGGTTTGTCCATATTTTTTTTTTTTAAATAATGAATGAATGTGTGGGTGTGGGCGGGGGAGTTATAATTTAAAACATGTACCGCTGTTAAAAAAAATTATAAATATGTATTAGGTTTGTTTTATTTTAAATATGCCAACTTTTTCAATAAAATACTGATGATGTCGCTCTAAAGTATGGTGCGATCAGGTTAGAGTACCTTTATAATTTAATATGCCAACTCTCGAAACAAATTACTAATGAGTATACTCTAAAGTATGGTTACCAGATTAGAGTACATTTACAATGTAATAGCTTTAATTTCCTGATTACGCATTTAGTTTTATATTTTTGTGAATGAGGACGATAAAGATTGAAATCACAATAAATAAATGTCTTGTTATATTTTTTTAAAACTTAGATTTTTTTTTTTTTTTTTTTTTTAAGGACTGTCCTTAGAAAATTGAAGACATTTGGTCAGCATACTCTAAATATGTATAATCCAAAATTCATGTATAATATGTACACATCTGTGTAAGAAACTTATAATCAGAAATTCGTATTTTTCATTTTCAAATATTCTTCTCGTTGGAATTTTTCTCCATTTGAAACAAAATTTTGTTCTATTGAATTAAAAAAAGCAAAATTGAGAGTCCAAATTATCTATGTACCTTTCAAATTAAGCTCTAAAATGTAAAGTATTGTTACTAATGGTCAAAGAAAAAAAATACTGCTAAAAATAAAGTTTTTTTTTTTTTTTTTTTTTCTGATTACCAATGAACCTTTAATGAAATTATATTGTTTAATAATATTATTCCCTGTCAAGAAAATGCAAGTATATGTATTTTTTATTATTTTATGTTATTATGTTCAATGCAAATAAAATAAAATAAAATAAAATAAATCAATTTTACGCATTACAAAAGCTTGAAGTAAAATAATACATTAAAGTAGAAAAAAAAAATACTCCTTGTATTACATTGTAAAATTAATAATATGCATTTACCCGAGACTTTTAATAAATTTAGTCACGGCTCTTAAATAGACAAAATAATGTAGACAGCAGTGCAACGAGAGAGCAGCAACGAACAAAACTGCATCATAAAGAGTCTAGCCTAGTTATTTTCTCACTAAAAAATGCTTTTTGTCTTAAATTTTTCATTCGTGAAGTTCTATTTCTTCATCATTTATTATCTGACTTTTACTGTTTTTTATTGCAGTTGCGAAACTGCGCACATTTCAATAGAAGTTTAATAATCGTTCATTATAAATTAATGCATGATTCCTCAAACTTTAGACTTATTTATTGATTAATATTAAGTCACAAATCCCAGTGCCAAAATCTAATAGAACTTAGATTTCCATTTAAAAATATGTTTTGTTCATATTAGCTAATTTTTGGGAGTAGCGTTTTCTAAACCCTCATATATAAAATAATTTAAGTTTATTGCAGAAATAAATTAATCGGTGTTCAAAATAATAAAATTGTTTTTGTTTTTTCTAATTAATAATTGATAGATTTCGTTCCTTTCATATGTATTCATTTTTTTTTTTCTGCTGAATATTGCTTCCTTATACCTTACCTATGTATTTATTCTATTTATTAAAGATATATTCGAGTATGTTTACATTAGTATTTATCTGTATACCTGGGCTTTTATTCCAGTTCATTTCTTTTACTTTCATAATGTTACCCCCCCCCCATACACACACACAAACGTAAAATTCAGTAAATTGTTTTCTAATGAATTTTGAAGTGAGCAACTTATGAAAAAATAACAAACCTCTGGGTGAGAGGAGGCAGTGCTGTTGAGATAAACAATCCATATTACGTAGGAAATAGAAAAAAAAAAAGGAATACGAAAATAACCTCTAAATCGATAAATTTTCAGCAAAATAGTAATATACTATCTTGCCGAAAGGGAGCTGGGAGGGAGAGAAAACTTCCAGATTTTTTTAAGAAGAAGAGAGAGAAGAAATATGGAGGGAGTAGTGCAAACATATGTATGTAAGATGACAGGGAAAAAATAAAACCTCTTTTTTTGTATAGATATAATATGAAATTTTAACAGGGTACTTTCCCATCGTTGAGCATAATCCCAGAGGAAGTTTCTTCCTGAGTGCATTCATGAGAGAGTATTAAAATTTTTATTTAAGATTGAAGAGGGTTGTATTAAATTTCTTCGTTATTGTATGCATCCCTTCTCTATAGGGGCATAAGTATAATGTGCTTTTATAAAAATGCTGAATTCGTTAAATGAAACTGCTTATACACTTGAAAGAGTTATTCTTGTAAAAGTATATTTTTTGATGTCCTCGAAATTAATTATTTTGTATAAATAACATAAATTTAAGTTTTTTTTTTTTTTTACATAGAAATAATATAATTTATTTTTAATTTCATAGCTAACATTACCTTTCTTGTCGTAATATTTATTTTGCAATTTTTTACGATAAAATTTTCACTTCCGGCTCAGTCAGAAAAGTTATATTTTCTTCTTTTCAAACAGTAGCCATTCTTGATATCGAAATGCATGCAAATCGGTTCATAAATGCGTTTTCTATGTGTCGAAAATTTTCAAGTGGCCGTTGTTTTGAAAGAAGAATTCTGATCACATTAATTTAAAAACTTGGTTTTGATCTTTGTATAAGCTTTATGAAAACTGAAAACAAAACCAATCGATTAATAAGTTTTTTTTTTTTTTTTTTTTTTTTTTTTTTAACCTTAATTTTAATTATTTAAGCGGATGACAGGAAAATAGTTTATGATTTAATAAATATAGTATCTTAATAAACATATTTTAGATTTAATATGGGCTATGCATTTCTACATGGAAATAAAATAACAATAGGACAAATTATCCTATCAAAAAGACACCGAATAGCAAAAAGGGTTTGCTCAGGAATTCTGAAATCATCGAGTGTCAGACAAATTGACTCATAAACACATTTCCTATACAAGTGTCAAATCTTCTAATAGCCGCTATTTGAATTGGTTTGATCAAATGTCTGCCATATTTTAATACAAATCAATTTCAATGTTTCGAAATTTATCTTGATGATACATTTGCATATATAAACATTTTAAATCATTTGTCATATAAAAGGATGTGGAATCATGCCTGTGTATATAATAAATATATATATATATATATATATATATATATATACATATATATACAAAGAGAGACAGAGAGAGATTTAGAGAGGGGGAAATTAATTATTTGTAATACGGTTTGGTCAGTGATCTGATCCAAGATGTTTCTAAGATAACTCTACTATCATATTTTTTATACAAATCAGTTTAGTATTACGGAAGTTATCGTGATGATATATTAACCACTATATGGCATATATATATATATATATATATATATATATATATATATATATATATATATATTAAAACATTTGAAACGTATGCCATGTAACAGAATGTGAAACCAAGTATATAAATATATAAATATAAGAGAGAGAAAGAAAAAGAAAGAAAGAAAGAAAGAAAGAAAGAAAGAAAAAAGAAACGAAGTTTTTTATCCTTGATAATAGTTCGAATTCTAAAGAAATCAACATAAAGTAATTGCAATATAGTAATTTAGTTAGCACCTAAATAGTTTTAGCATTCAAGATAAGATAAAAATAGTTATGCTTATACAATTTAATTTTAGGTGTTTTAAAATTCAAATATCTCTACTTTTTAAAGGTAAATTATTTAAATAATACAAAATATTATTCTTAACGTTAAGACTTTTATAAAATTAAAGTCGAAAAAATTATTATAAGTACAATAACCAAAATTTGCTATCACATGAGGAAGTGGAGAAATGTTTTAAATGTGTATATATATATATATATATATATATAATTTCCTTGCCCTTATTATAAAAAATATCAGTGTACACTGTAAATACTAGTGTCTGAAATAGAGTGTTTAATATGGGAAACAAGACTTGAATTATTTTAAAAGTCACGTTATTTCACACGCTTTCAGTGTCTAAGATTCTAAAATTCTGCCATCTGTGATAATTTTTTCTATTGGGCAACCTTTCATAACCACAGCAAATGATTTTCTTAAACAGATAAAAAAAAAAAAAGATTGATTCCGATTTTTTGTTAAAAATATACTTTAAAATCTATTGGAGCATAAATAAAATAATAATAATTTTTACAAGATAAATTTACACTTCCAGTGTCTGGATCTTAACCGAATAACAACGATTTCAAAGGCAAGCGTCTGCCCAACCATGCCATTATGAGAAACACTGATTACTGCTTGTATGAAAATATATATAACAGTATTCGCGAAACCAATTACAAATATATGTTTTAATGGGTACTTTTTGCAATAAAACTATCGGCAATACGCTTAAAGCTTAATATTTATTATTATCTTAAATTTAATGTGCAGAGGTATTTTTTTTTATAAAATGCATAACAATGTTTAAAAATCACCTCTTATATGTTTGAGAAATGATTTATTTTTCCAAACTGATATCTAAATATTTAAAAGAAAACGAACTCTGTACATGCATATTAGAAAATTTGTTGTTTTATAATGAGATGTAGGTAATCATGCGAATAAAAGAGTTTTTAATTAAAAAAAAAAAAAGAAAGAAAGAAAGAAAGAAAGAAAAAGAAAAAAAAACAATTATATACAAATTGTTTACTATCGTTTAGTTACAAATTTGCTTTCTTAGCTACAGATTATTTGCTTCACAAATCTCAATAATCTTTGTTTTATTATATGAGAGAGCTTACAATAAAACTTAACTTTTTCTAAACAAATAAGAAATAACATTATATATATATATTAACAAAGCTAGTTTCACATCTAAATCTCTAGTTTTATCTATTATTTAAAACATAATTCCATGCAAATGAGATTCACTCATCTCTAGAGTATTATACTTTCAAAATTTAATTTTATAAAGCTAAGATAGTTTTAGTTCCTTAAATACTTATTATATACAATTTTATTACATTTATTGAATCCGAAATTAAGTTTAAATGGCATATGCATGTTTCTTAAAATGGATTCCATACGAAATATTTTCTAAGAAATAAAAATGTCTGAACAGTAAAAGTCTGAATTTCTAAGTTTCTTGTCTTAATTTCTAAGTGTCTGAACAAGAATATGTATTAATTTCAGACTTAAGGCATTATTTATCAATATTAAGGCGTTTATTTCAGTCTATTTACACGAAGACTCTTATGTATCATAAATTCAGCCACGTGTGCTGTCTGAAATGCTGCATAAGTGTTTCAGACTTTTTTGTGTTTGAATCGGTATTTCAGACGCATTTATTTCTGAATTTAAGAAGCTTTTATTAACAGTGTATGTTTCACTTTTGAACATGATATGATTTTTAAGAATGTCACTACAATTTGTTATATGTTTAATTACAAACTTATATTTTAAGATATTTTAAAACCATGTCGTTAATCCTAACTGTAAAAGAAGTTTCGCTTATAATTAATAAATTAATCATCATTGTAATATACTAAAAATTTTCTAAAAGAATAAGTAATATTTTCTTTTAAAATTGAAATTTCTTTCTGTGTATAATTTTTTAATAACATTCTGTTTCTGTATTTCATGTATTTTGACAAATTTTTAAAAATGTTTTTACCTATTCAACATTACTTTTAACAAATTAGCTCATAAATAAAAAATGTCTTCTATTTTAGAAGATCTATGTATTTTACCTTAAGAAAGTGACATTCCCCCCCCCCCCCCCCAATAATTTAATATATTTTTTACAGCCATTTTTGCCTTCCCTTTTCTGTACTTGTACTTTTATACTTTCAAAGATTTGAAATTCTCTTTCAACTATTAAGAGAATTATTAATAAGTGAAACAGGAGCAGAAATAATTTTTTCACTTTCTCTAGTTATGTAATACACTTTCTATTTATTTAAAACTTTTTATTACTTTTGCACATACATTCGTTTTATTTGAAACTTCCTTTAATACAATGCATAATTAATTCTTTTCGCTTCATGTTCAGTTTGAATAAAACTAACTTTGTATCACCAGACGAATTTTTATGCATCTTTCAGCTTCTCCAGAAAATTAAATTAATCAGTTAATTTAAAAAATGTTTGTCGACAATTTGAAACTTTGTCAACACGATATATTTCAAAGACTTCTTTTTAATTAACAGTAATTTTTTTTTTTTTTTTTTTTTATGTTGAATAATTTCAGAATGAAAGATATTAAAATTATTTCATTTGCATGTTTAAATGCAGAATATCATTTCACTCATGTTTTTAGTCATGATAGCAACAGAAAAATAAATGCAATAGAACTTTATTAAAACTGTAAATATTTTGGTTATGCAAAGAAATTGTATTATAATAAGCAAGGAAATTATTTAGCGTATAATTGTTATTTCTTTTTTACTGGCTCGTTTAATTTTTATTTTAAATTATCTGAAAAGTATCATAACTTGTTATATATTATAATATAGTTATTGTTCCTATAATTGTTTCTATAAAAATATTGTTTCTATGAAAATATATTTCTTTCTTTTAAATCTTAAAATAAAATATGTTTCCTTAATTGTAATAATGAGAATCATTTTTTCTTATTATTTAAAATTTTAGCCCCTATATTTTCCTACAATGAGAGTGAGGGTATTTATTAAAACAACTAATAATAACTTAAACTGTCATATAAGTATATTTATCGTCTTTTTATTTTTATTTTTTAGTGTAATTTAATTTATATTATTATTTTTAATATATGCTCTTTATATATATATATATATATATATATATATATATTCTTAAATATATTATAAAATCACGCACGAGATACGAGTTTTTGGAAGCAATTTAATAGAAAAAAAAAATAAATAAACTAGAGTGCTGTGGCCCCCACAAGACTTACTTCTATATTTTCTTATACAAATTCACTCAGTACAAATAATTTATTAAAACTATTATTTACTAAAATTATCTATTATGATGAATGCAAATGATTTTCATTTTAGAGGAAACTAACACTGAATATCCAAAGAAAGACAGTTTTATTGTCATAATAAATATCTTTAAAAATGCGTTTTCATAATGGTTATCTTCATTTCAAGTTTCGTATAGTTATACGCCATAGAAGTTTAGATATAATCTTCGCGTTCTAGGAGAATATTAAAGTTTAGCAGTGCCACCTATTTATCGATATGTATCAAGACTGAATTAGCTTAATGTATCATAATGGCACAATAGAACCTGAGGAATAGCTATCGCGCAAATTGTGCAAATCGCTGTATAGCAGTGCCACCTGTTAAGAGATTGACACTAAAAGTTTATAGACACTAATTTATGTCAAATTTCATCTACATATCAATTTATATGTAATTCTGTGCAATAGTTCCTGAGATATGGACTACCCTTTTATTGTAGAAATCGCTGCATAGCAGCACCATCTGTTGAGAGGTCAATACAAAAAACAAATACGCACTTATTCAGGTCAAGGTGTATCTACATATAAATTTATATGCGAATTTATGCAGTAGTCCTTGAGATATAGCCTTCCTTAAAATTGTAGAAATCACTATATAGCAGCGCCTCCTGCTGAGAAATTGACACCAAAAGTTGATAGGTACTAACTTAGGTCAAGTTATATCTACATGTAAATTTATGTTCAATTCTCTGTAGTAGTTCCTGAGATATTGTCGCCGCAATATTTTTGTCACACACACTCACAGAAAGACATTTTCTAAAAATAGTCAAATCGTGTTCTGAATTTCACAAAACGTGTAAATCCATCGAAAACTTCCATCAAAGTCGAAATTTTTTACGAAACCAATACTTTCTTCTATTGACAATAGAAGAAAAAAAAAGAAGAAGAAAAAGAAAAAGAAGAAATTACTGCCTTAATATCTGGACAATACCGACAGGTTATTTTAAAAGTGCTACTTTCCTTTCTGCTTTAAATTTATTTTTGAAACAAAATATTATCACTTATTAATTATTATGAATTAGCGCACAGAGTCCCTCCGAAAAGAAACGGCACGTTTTTCATGAAAAAGCCATTCTTATAAAAAGCATTAAATTAAAATTATCTTATGTTTTTTAGAAACAATGTATATATTTAGTTTTGTATTCTAGAAATAATTTATATGTGAAGTATTAAATATCTTGCATTAACATGATTAAAGCAATTCTGAATGTAGACAGTTCTTAATCTCCTTTTATAACTTTAAAACCTATTATCATTTAAGTTATTCTTAGGAAAAATTTATATCTTAGCAACATACATTTCCAAATACATGTTTCTTTTTTTTCTTTTTTCTTTTTTTTCTTTTTTTTTTTTTTTTTTTTTTTTTTCAAACAAAAAGTTAGTCAAAAGATAAATATAGTATATTAAATATAATCTCGTTTTCTGTTTCTCATTAAAATTTTAAATTTTTAGAAAATGTTATAATAACATAAATTAATAAATTATACACGCTTTTTTAAAAAGCGTGCGCCTTTTATTAGTTACCTGCACGCCATATTTTAAATTCTTCGCGCTTGTAATTTATTTTCTTAATGCTATAAGTTTACATATAGTATGTACATATAAATGATTATTTTGTATTTTATTATCAGTGTTATTAGCTTTACTAGATGCAGATTTTAGCTTTTTATCTGTAAAATATAAGTATTTAAATATGTCATTATACTTAAACAACAACTAAAAAAAACTTTATAAAGTTAACTTGGTCTATTATATTTTCATTTAGATGCATCTGTTAATAACTTTTCAATGAGGAGAATCGCATTAAGCATTAATTAGTTTTAACATTGAACGTTTATATATATATACATATATGTATAATTCATCATTTTTAACATTTAGTCTAGTAAACAGTAAAATATGTAAGTTACAACAATTTTAATGGACAGAAAACTTTCTTTCTAAGTTGTATTTTCTTTTCTTTTTTCTTTTTATTTATTTATTTATTTATTTATAATATCAGTTTAGGTATGTATGATGATGGTCTAGCGTGGTACTTTTATAAAAAATTCTATTTCCTATTGCAAAGGATTTGACAAAAAAAGGAAAAAAAAAATTACTGAAATTTAATTTTATATAGCATGCCAGTTTCAATTTAGGCTATATTTTAATTAGTTTAATTGCACTATTACTTAAGAATAATGCATTATATATGCGGTGCAGACACACTTATCAAAAATTAATCTTGCACATGAAAGGATTAAAAAAAAAAAAAAAAAAAAAAACTCAAATTACGCATAATTTCACCACATTGTATCATTGTATGGTTTAGAATAATGGAACGTCTATCTATTTTTTTTTTTTTTTTTTGAAAAGTCTGAAGTCGAATGTACTAGCAGCAGTAATACCAATGCAAAATGAAGAAGATTCATCAAAAGCGAAAATCAGGACAATTGTTGCATGGGACGGCTGTGTGCTTTTCAAGCAGTGAAAGATTATTAATGTTATCTTTCATTGCCTAAAAGACCACATCCGAACTGTGTTCCCATCTAAAGATGATCCAATGAATTCTTGCCTAGCAACGTACGTCAAGATTGTGTAAATCGACTGACTTTAACAGCGACTTCTATTTACTAATTTAAGAAAACGATGGATAAAGAATGTATGATCGTAATACTAACGTATTGTGGTGAATTAGAAACAAAAATAGGCTTATTTTAATAGTTAGATACATTAATTACATTTATTTGAAGTTCCTATGTAATGTAATGAAAATATTTTAGCAAATTCACATATTATTGATTTTTGTTGAATAACTCTTTACGCCCCGACGGGACTTTAAAGTCTCATTAAATTTAAAAGCATATGAAAGAATTTTAAAGCTATTTTGAAGAATCGAATATATAGTATATAGATAATTGTTAACTAAAGTTATATATATATATATAACTTTAGTTAACAATTAATTACTGGTTTACAATTAAACTAAAAAATGTAATATGTTATCCATCATATTATCCAGAAGGAATGAAGAGATAGAAACATGATAGCTGTCAACTGTTTTTAAAGGAGTGCGAAAATTATAACATACGATTTGTTATTAAACCATTTGTTATTAATTATCTTTTTTTTTAATTATTATTATTATTATTATTATTTCCAAAATGTTAGAACAGCATTTTAATATATATTTTCAATAACGTTTTAACAACATTACTGTAAAAATTTTATATTTAAAATGTTTAAAAGATTATGGACAGTCGTAATAGTTTTTAAAGAATAGTTTAATACAAGATATTTAAAAAAAAATAATTTTCACTAAAAAAATCTTCACTCTTAATTTCTTTAAATTATATTTATTTTGTTTTTGCAATATTCTTAAATTATTATATTATTAAATAACTTGCGTTCAACTTGATATAAATTATACACACTAAAACGAAAAAACGAAATGGTTATTAACACCTTCCAATTGTACATACTTGTTTTATCGTATAATTTTAAATTTCTTTGCCTACGTTATCACACAACGGACAGACAGTCGGACTGAAAGGCTTACATATAAACTAATTAAATTTATAATCACTGTTAAACATCATTGGAAAGTATTAAAAATGCTTAACGCAAAAGAAAAGGCAGAAATTAGACTCTAGTTGCAACCCTTAATGTATCTGAATACTTTGTGCAAACCTGTCAATTGGTAGAATAACTACATCTTATTCTATACAGAATATTATTTTAGTACATTAACAGTAAATGTAATTCTTTTAAAGAAATTTTGCAGTAGAAAGTTATTTGAAATGGGATTTTTTTAAATTTCTGTCTTAAAACACAGTGCACTGGCATTTTTTGAGTGTCCCTGTACACAAACGTGTTATACAACCTATTAATGTCATTGTAAATAGGAAACATTTCATAGTGAACTTGAATAACATTTATCACTTTTTAAAAATTCTGAAAAATATTTACTGACACTGGAGACGGGCAAACGGACAAATAGACAGATGAACAGCCGGACAGACAGAGACACAAATTCAAATCATATTCACACACTTAAAAATTGTTAGAAAATTGAAAATATCAAAAACGCTTAATGTAAATGAAAATACAATTCCAGAAAATTTCTAATAGTATCATTGAATATTTTTATGCAGCACTGTAAATCTTAATGTTAATTATACTATATTTTATAGGACGCATTGTTTTCCGCATAATGAATAACATATTTTATTTCATTAATATTTGTGTGAAGTAAAGGTAGAAAAATATGGTTTATAGAAATACTTTACATAGAACGCAATGCTTTGGAAAACTTTCGGGTGTCCCTGTACACAAACCAGACAAGGTATTCACTCCATTTTCAATAGAAGACATCCGATGGTGAACTTGAATAACATGTATAAGTTTCAAAAACTTCCATGACTGTTTTACGAGAGTTAGAGCGCGGACGGACAGACAGACAAACAAACCGAAGTCATTAACATTTTTCACCCTTGTTGGAAAGAGTTAAAAATTATGGAATAACTTTCCTTAATGAAATAAGGTTAAAAAATAAGTAAATAAATAAATAAATGGTTATAAATCATTATAGTAGGGAAAAATCACTAACATTTTAAAATAATGAAATTCATTAAAAGACTATAGAAAAACACTACAAAAATTTGCCTACTGGAGATTTTAAATGATTTTTGTTTATATTAAGTTTTGATTAATAAACTTATTTGTAAGCCCGTACATGTATGTTTGTTTATATCTTTAAAAAATCATCATTCCAGTTTTATTTATTTATTTATTTATTTATTTACTAAGGAAAAATTGCTATTTTCTGTTTTTCCAGAAGTATGGCGATGTAATTCAGACATTATACCTTGCTCAAAATTTAACTTTTTATTCTAAAATCTGAACATCAAGAAATTCAAAATTCTGTCATTTCATTGTTCAATAAAAGGATGTTTAGAAGGCAGGGAGTGTTCGTTCTCACATTAATCTTCCCCAGATTTCAATATGCTTTATGCCCCACTTGTTCCCGTATCGTCTGACAGCTTTCCCTCCTCCCTATTACAACTAATTGACCTTTATTGCTTCAAAAGGGGATTGAAGACAGCGCTAGGGGTATGAAATTGGAAACAACTCCATGCTTAGCTGTGGAATGTAGATCCATAGAAGCGTAAGATGAAAATTAACAATTAGAACAGAATATTTTGTTGAATTTCTGTCTTATTTGAGAGATAACCGAAAATTAATTTAAAATATTATTAACAGTCACTTTATTTAGAGTTAAATTTTGAATGCAAATCTGAAGTAACTTTGTTATCTGCCAGAACGTTCGTGCTCTAATAAATGATGTTGTGAAGTAGAAAGTTCTTATAATAAGACAAGTTTATAATAAAACAAAAGGGTTAGAGTTAAGCTAAAAATTTTATATGTAATTTTGGAATAGTTGGAATTTCATAAAGAAAATTATTAATTTTAAGAAATGTACTTTCTATCCTGTAATTAAAATATTTAAACAATAATCTACTTTTTATTAGTTATTAGTTATTATTATTATTATTTTAATGCACATTTAAGGCAGGTTATATTTTGAGGAGTTGTGAAAGAAAAGTTTCCCCTATTGGTTTAAATGTATGGTAAAAGTAAATCGCTTGGATTCTAAAATATGCTTAATAATTAGAGAATAATTACAAAAACAAAGTTTTAATTCTTTTATCTTAATTTTAAAATAATATATATAGTACATTAAGAGGATTTTTACTTAGATCTAGTTTTATAAAAAAAAAAAAAAAAAAAGAAGAAAAAAAATTCATAGCATTTTAATTTCAATGCCATTAAGTGACAGTTTAAATGTGAAGGTTTCTCAAATATTATTTTTATAAATTTTTATTTATTATTTTTTAATTAATTTAATTTAATTATTATTATTATTATTATTATTATTATTATTATTTTAAACCGTTATTTTATTTATTTATTTATCTAAAATATGTAAAGTATTTTAGCCAAAATGATTCTTTTTTTAACTATAAAATGCAATCTTTTATCTAAAAAAATTTTTGTAAATATTTAAACATTGGTTTAATTCAAAAATTACTAATTGGAAATGGTTTAATTTAAATTATGTAAATTTTGTTTTTCTCAATATTATTTATTTTACTTATTCATTTTTATTGTATTATCCTTCTAAAACAAAGTAGTAATATAAGTTTGAGAGTGAATTCTCATTTTGCATTTCTTCATAATTTTATTTGGAACACCACATGATAATGAAAACAATCAGTACATTTTATATTTCTATGGATGATATAAACCTAGTTTGCTATAAAAAAAAAAAAAAGTGTTTAAAGTCAAGCATTCTTAAGGTTATAATTGAAATTGGTTTTCAGAATCATATAGTTATTTTTAAACATTATATTTTTGACTAGTTAATTTGCAAGACTGACCTTTATCTGGAGTAAAAGATTATTAAATTCTACGATTATAACCTAAATATTCATGATTTATAGTATTTAAAAATTTAAATATTTACTTTTGAAATGAAATTGATTTAATAAAAATATTATCTGATTGATTTTAGTAAAATAACAAATTTTCATATCCGATTTTAGGATAAAATTCTCTTTTTGTTTCTCTCACTCACATAAAATGATTAAATAGTTTCAAAAATCTCTTTAAACTTTTTATATGGTTTGCACTACATAAGTTATAGAGTGTTATACATATATATAGAAATAGAAAATAAGGAAAGAAAAGAGAAGAAAAGACGTAAACCAAATTACATTTCATTTATGTATATCATTTACGATATCGACATTAATTCATTTGAGTTATTGTTCAAATTACTTTTTTTCTAATAATGACTTTTCTTATAACAATATCATTTCATTAAAAAATAAACTTGGTTTAACCATGTATAATTAATTCATTATTACAAGCAGAAAAAAAAAGAATGCATTACAAAAAAAGAAACAGCAACTTAAGATGTAAAATTTAAGCTGAACGATCTTTCTTTTTTTTTTCTTTACTTTATTTTCTTACCAGAAGCAGTTTTTATAGTTGGATGTATAGAAATCAAGAAAAAAATTTTTACAGCTTGCAAAATTATAACAATAGAAAATTTAAAAAATAAATAAAAAAATAAAATAAAATAAAAAATAGCTGTTTAATAAATTCCTGAACAGATTTTACTCAGATACAAATAAGCTAGTTGCCTTTGGTGAAAAGAACCGATGTTATTTTGGTAAAAGAAATTGTCGTAATTATCATAAATACTATTTTTTTTATCAACATACTTAGAATACATAATATCTTAATATATATTAAGAATATATTTGTATTAAGTCCGGTACTTTACAAGTAAAATATTTTTCTGAATGTTTTCTTAAACCCTTCTCATGTTTATTATTACATTGCTAATAAATTTCAAATTTAAACAAATAAACATCATGTAAATGTTAAGGTTTAATTATTTATTTTATATTATTTTTAATTAATTAACTTATCTATTTATTACTTATTTATAAAATTTCAACTAAATATGCGGATTGAAGGTTCATTTTAACAGAATTTAAAATCAGCTCTAGCTGAAATAAATTAAAAGTTGCTACCAAACATTTTCCTAGTTTGTACTCTCATTCGATCACGTTAATGACAAGTTTGTTAGTGAGTACACATCTTCCATGCACCGATTAATTATAATTTACTAAATATAATTATAATTTACTAATTAATTTGCTAATATTAATTAGAATAGGGCGTCATCTATTTAATTTCTATTATATATTTTTATAATTATACTCTTTATATTCATTCGGAATGTATCTGCATGATCAGTAGTGATTAGGTTCATAAATTTGTGTGATAGTTATTCAGCACGAATATTTACAATCCACCACAGTAAAAGTCTGGAGTTCGAACACACAAGACCGAGATGGGTTGACAGAACTGTCTATATTTAACAACCACAGAAAATTAATTTTTATGCATTATAAATCGTTATTTTAACCAATATTGGTCACAATAATATGACAAATTTAGTCTTATATTTGACTTTTGTTAATAATTTAAATACAATTAAATGAAAATTTATCTTACAGAAATACTATTTAATAAGTATTTCTGTCATATCTCTTAAATGAGTTTTGTTAATTTACCACAAAGCTTTACTTTTCACCATGCAAATTCATTGAGAATTAAGCAGTTTATTTTACTACATAAATACTGAGGAATTTTACAAACTTTTAATCTTCGTGTGATTGGCAGATTTTTATTTCTCCTGTTTAAAGTCCTTTAATGAATTAATGGAAAGCCTAGAAGATTTTAAAGCCTAATTCTGTAAGTGCAAATACATATTTTCTGATGAAATGACAGTTACATAGAAAATGAGTTATGAATCGTGTTGTGGCTTATCCTGAAAACTAAATGGATTAAACTGGAGTAGACTTTTGTGAGCGGTATTTTAAATAAGGATTTATTCAAACTTAATTTATTATCTGTTTGATTAATATGAAAGGCGAAATCATGTAATGGACATTGAATTTATTTTGTTTGCTTACACTTTCCGTAATCCGTTTAAATGATGCTTAAAATTTCATACTTTATGCACTCAGCATTAATCAAAAGCGCATCAAAAGATTAAAAAAAAAAAAAAAAAAAAAAAAAATTTAGTGAATCGATTACATTTCATTACACCATCACAGCAACAAATATTGAGTATATTCGACGAAGTATAGCCTGACATTTGCAGAGATAAGTGTTAATATTATACTTTATTACCACAAACATAAACTAGTATGTTGTGGCCACCACAAGACTTTCTTCTGAAATTCACGTAGTACAAATTATGAATTAAATGACTATTTATTAAAATTATTTCCCATGATAAATGCTGACTATGTTTATCTTACAGAAGCATTGTACCGAATCCCGAAAGAATGCCAATTTTGTGCTAATGTCATTTTTTCTAAGCTTTGTTTCTCGTTAAAAAAAAAAAAAAAAAGAATTATGTGCAACATATTTTTGTATTATAAGTAAAGATATTTATAAGAAAACACACTAGATTTATATACAGCACGCTTGGTAAATCGAAACTAATTTTATTTTTTTATGTATTTTGAAAGTTATAAATATCAATAAAGATATTACTAAAAATTAAGTTTATTTTTTTAATTAACTAGGGGGCTTTGGCCCCAGCTCGCTTCGCTTACAACCCCCGAGGAAGGCTTCGCCTCCCCCCCCGACTCGCTTCCCTTACTAACCACTGCGGCGCTCTGCCCGTCTATTCGCTTTTTTGCCTTTTACTGCATAGGAAAATTAATACTGCATGAAACAACAACAACAAAAAAAATTAAATAAATTAAATAAATAAATTAAATAAATAAATAAAAGCAAAAAATAAATAAAAAATAAATAAAATTATGGAAATACCCATAGTCAATGCCAAATTGAAATACATAATATATTTAATACCGTTCTTTTTATGAAATAATATGCTAAAAATCACTAATTTTTTTCGAAAAAGAAAAGAAATCGTAATATGTAGACCATTTTGTGTAACAGATATAGTATATGAACCCCTTGGCGACATTTAAGTTTTTTTCACTATTTGGCGATGAATTTTTTTGTAGAATTGCTTGTTAAAAAAAAAAAAAATAAAAAAAAAATAAAAAATAAAATAAAACTTTTTAATTAAACTAGAATAACCTTAATATACATACATACATATATATATATATATATACAGTGCCCGCCGCTTATTAAAATCACATTTGTTCTGAGCCAAAGTGATTTTATGAAGCGGCCCCGATTTTTATATGCGGCGAACGTTCCTGCACTCAAGAAAAATGTATCATTTCCCTGAATTTGGCAAGAAATTTCAAATGGTATCAAATAATTGAATTAATAAACAATATTAATTAACATTCGTCAGAGAATTAATTAATTGCTACTTCAAAATAAGTAAATTAAACACATCCCAAGTTCCGATATGCTTTTCTTTGAGGAAAATCATCATTACTTTGCCAAAAGTCCAAGGTTATCTTTTAAATTTAAAATATTCCCTTTAAAACTCTTGCTTCTTAGTTATTTCAGAATAAGAACTAGAAACTCTCTTTTAATAATTAAAAATTTAAAAAAAAAAAAAAAAAAAACGTATACCATATACCATATGCGAACCAAATCAAATTTGTAACTTATTACCGCGCTTTGAAGAATACATTCCTTGAAATTGTTACTAAAACAAGTGATGGGTGTGTTTAATTTGTGAGTATGCTTTAAATGTAAATTTTTCGACAAAGAGAGATAACAGAGAGATTGTCGAATTTTCTTTTCCTTTTTATTTCAAAAATAAAAAGTCACCGTGTAAATGAAAATCTTTTTAGCGTGCATAGATGGCATTTTTCCTGCTAAAGAAATTTTGTTGAGTTTATTAACCGGCGATGTTGATTTTATTAAGCGGCGGTTTTAAAATTGGTTTGTATTGATTTGATTCCGGTCCTGGCAATTTGATCAGATTAAGCGGTTGATTTTATTAACCAGTGAATTTATTAAGCGGCGGTTACTGTACGAGGTGTGGCTATTAAATAACGAGACTATTGTTGTAAAACATTTTATTTTAAATTTATACATATTTAGCTATCATCACCTTCAATATACACCCCTCCTCTGTCCCTACAACGCTGCGAATTTTCCATTGTTCGAAACAATGCTGAAAGTCTTGTCCTGTGAGCTCCTGCATGAGGCGTGCCACTTTTTCTTTCACAGCATTAACTGACTCAAATCTTGTTCCTTTTAATGCAGATTTAACTTTGGGGAACGGATAAAAGTCACATGGGGCCAGGTCAGGCGAATAAGGCGGATGGTCTAAAACTAGGATGTTGTATTTGCCTAGAAACGTCTTGACAGACAATGACGTGTAAGCCGGTGCGTTGTCTTGATGGAGAACCCATGACTTGTTCTTCCACAATTCGGGTCGTTTTTTTCCTTACCCCTTCACCTAGTTGAGAAAGTAGCTCAAGATAGTAATGTTGATTAATAGTTTGACATTCAGGAACCAAGTGAAGGTACACAATACCATGAATGTCGAAAAAAAGGATCATCATCGCTTTGAATTTCGGCCATCATCTTCTCAGCCATCTTGGAAGCGGTTGAACCACTCATAAACTCGCACACGTGATAAACATTCATCGCAATATATTTGTTTTAATAAAAGATAAGTTTCACTAGCGGTTTTACCAAGTTTCACATGAAATTTCACGGCAATTCGTTGCTCTACTCTTACACAAACGAAGGTTACGGCCAGACTAATTTCTCTACAAACACGAGAGGCGCTGCAATCGAAAGAGAAGGCTTTACGCTGCACAGCTGACGGTCGTTCGGATTTGGCGCATATGTAGTTCATCTGTAGCAGCAATAGTCTCGTTATTTAATAGCCACACCTCGTATATATATATATATATATATACCTATTTTTTCTAACGCCCGTACTTTTTACAATTAATTTTTTTAGTTATTTTATGGCAGTATATAATACTCTCTGTATATATTTATTGTACTGCTAGATAATAATTTTAGACATTCGAAAATATCGAAAGGGAAAAAGTTTATTATTATTTTAATTTTGAAAAACCACCTGCTGCTTCAATTATTAATACTCTTCGGTACTTTCTCATTGCGATAAAGTTGCCAAGAATGGTATAACCGACGCCAATCATTAAGCAGCTAACCCAAGAAAGAGTAATTGTTTCAAAACACTTCGAATAATAATAAGAAAAAATTAAAAAGACACGACCATTTACTTATTTTATATATTTAAGAATTAAATTTTCTAAAGTTTTGATTAAAGCTTTTAAAAGTGTTGTCCCATAAAAAATATAACATTTATTTTGTGAAATCCATAATAGCGTATATAAATAAAACTTAAATAAATAAAATAAATAAAAAAATAAATAAAATAAAATAAAATCTATGTTACAAATTTACTTTTAATCCATAAATATATTGCTGTTGCCAATTAAGTTTGCTTGGCGAGATTTGCGCCGGCGAAATGAAAAACACCTTCTCTCCTGTTCATTATAAGAATTTTAGGTGATGGATTTCTTTATTGTCATAATTAGAAATATGAAATGTATCATGGAAATGCCTAATTCGGTAATGTTAATAAATTATCAATGCTAAGTAAGATTTTTTTCATATATAATTGAGTTTGAATTTAAATCTAAATACTTTTGTACTCCAAAATATATCCGTATTTTAAAATACGTTTTTAAATAAAAAAGATAAATACACTTTAATGGCAAAAAGAAACATTGTCAGTTATACAGACACGACATTATTTCCTTATTCACAAAAAAAGAACACATAAAAAAATAAAATAAACATAAGATATTGCCAGTAATAAAATTAATTTTCTAAAAGTAGAAAGAAAAAAGGGTATTTGCGTAATTATTTTATTATTTTACACCAGTGATTTTTATTTCTCTGTGGAGAATGATGTCATTGTGGAAAATGATGTAATAAGAGAAATTATTTTTTTAATGGCAAATAGAGTACTTTTATAAACCCGACTTTTTAAATTAATATCTTCGTTAATTAAGATGATACAGATTTCTAACTACCTGAAATGCTTTCCATAAAGTATCCGGGACACATTGATACCTCTCATTATACAGAGCACTTTGTCCTCCGCGAAAAGATGCTGTCGCAGACAAAAAAAAAAAAAAAAAAAAAAAAAAAAAAATTGACGCCAGCGACAGAAACTTTTTTTTAAATATATCGAGAAAAATTATCTTATTTGCATCTAAATGGAATGTAGTTGTCTGTATACGGTGCGCCGCACATAGGAAACTTCTCGAAACAAATTATATCGTATTATACTTCATAAACTGTAAATTGTTGAATGGAACACAGAGTAATAAAAAAAGTTACATGTTTATATATTATATGTGTGTGTGTATGCACTCAAAAATAAAAGTAGGGTTGTGTTCTTGGATTCTGTCTTCTATGGATTAAAGCCGATTGACTACACTAGGGTCCTAAGCCTGAGAGTGCCTTCCGTGGAGGGTCTTTCTAAGGGTACTAGCCCGTACATACGCAAGTTTTGGTGAAAACCACGGAAGACTCCAAACGACTAGTCCTACGAGCGCGACATGGGATCGAACCTGGCACCTCACGTCTACCAACTTTGAGTGTAGAACCGCTCGTCCACTGGTGGGCCAAAAAAATATATAGAGCAAATAAGTCCTTTACTTATAAATATAATTTTAAAATATTAAGTTTTTACGTAAACAATTTAAGTACTTTCTTAATTTAAACTAATTAAAAATATTAGAATTTAAAAAAATGTTGTATTGGAGTACTGAGAATGTGTACTATTTTTAACGTGATAGTATAAATCAAGTAATTTTAAGAAATTTAATTTACAGTGTTTTAAAATGAAAAAAAAAAAATCGCCTGTTTTTTAGAAATTATTTTAGTTATAAATAATAAGAATAAAAAAATAATAACTGTTTACCTTGATTTAATAGCCTTTTGAAATTTTAATATTAAAAGAATCTTGTTTATCATCTTTAACAATTAAACTATACAGTTAATTTCAGAATGCTAATATAAACGACTTTTAAACCTGAATCTCTCTCTCTCTCTCTCTCTCTTAACATCGCAAAGTAATTTAATATTCATTCGGAAATTGTTTGAATTTTAAAATTTCACTCGAATACCTTTTTAAAGCATGGTATCTTTTAGTAAAGCAAGTTTTCATTCTTTAAGAAACACGCTTTTACTTATTATTTTTTAAAATAAATGCTTAATACGCAGAACTTAGATGAGACAATTCAAATTTTTTAAATAATAAAGGAAAATGCTTATTTTCTCTCTAAATTTATTTTAATAATTAAGATCTCAAACAATTCTAGTGTACAGAATTTACTATATTTTTTAAATGTGTCGGTAAAATAATCTTATCTATTATTACTAAATGAATAGTTTTTAATTATTAAGATTTTAAACGTCAGCAATTTTAGCATATTCCGTCTTTACATGTCTTACTAACGGCGTCACAATTGCTTTATTCCCTAACGTCCTCTCTTATTCACTCATCACAGTGAAAATAAATTTACTTGCAAGGGATAAAATTTCATACGCTGAATACTTCCCTCAAATAGCGGTTATTTAATATTTATGGGCATTATGCATAAATAATGAATTAGGCTGATAGAAAGATTTATGATGTAAAGCTAAATTCAAATATCCAAAAGTTAAAAGTGGAGTACCGCTGAAATAATTTACTATGAAACTGAAAGTAAAAAGTGACGATTAAGTATTCATATTTTAATTTGTGGAAAATATTTTTACTTAAAGAAAAATTAAAATGCTTAAAATCACAAAAAAATGCATAAATAAATGTTTTCACTTGGAATTTTTAACAAACTTTCGGTTTCTGGTTATTTCCATCATAGAAACAAAAAGTACAATTTTTTTGCACGTACAACTTTCTTTCTTTCTTTTATTTTCTAAAAGTTCTACGATAATTCTAAAAGTTCTATTTGTTGAAACTTTCAGGGTAGGTACATTTTTCTATCATAACAAAATTCTCCTCTTTCGGAGAAAGACTTTTAATCCAATCAGAAATTAGATTAAAAATAAATAAATAAATAAATAAATAAAAGTCATAAACACTTTTCAACCTTGTTGGAAAGTATTAAAAGCAAGATAATTAATTGATGGAGATAAAAGTTAATAATACCATGGAATTATTTTTACTAAAATGTATATAAAAATTGTTTAATTAATATTAAAAAATATAGAAATTCTGCATTTATTAATAATTTAGCCGTTACAAATTTATTTTAACATGGAAATATGAAAAGTATAGAGCAGAAGATGTATTTATAGAACTGTCATCTATATTATGGATTGGATTAAAAAATATTTTTCTTATGCTCCAATCTATAATACATAGTGTATTTCCAGTCTTCAACATTTATATATATATATATATATATATATATATATATATATATATATATATATATATATATATATGTATGTATATATATATATATATATAAATTAATATTTATATCAATTTTTACGTACATATGCTTACACATTCATGCATATATATTGTTATATTTATGAATGTGAATATATATGTCTTCGAAGTATAGATTTCATTCGATAGTTATAAAAAATATCTGTAACATAAAAAAAAAGAAAAAAAATCAAATAAACAGAAAATTACCACCTTTTTAATATCCTTCTTGGCTTGAATTTTTTTTAAAGGTTTTTCAAAATTACAAAACTAATATATATTAAAAAGATCTCAAAATTATTTACTTTTCTTCCTTTCCTTTAAGTAGTAGTCATTACATGCTACGGTGTTTCTATGCTATGTCTTGTTATCTTAATTAAAAATTTGATATTTTTATAAAAATTGAACTTTTAATTAATAGATATCGACTGCCTCTTTCTGACTTTTCACAACCATTATTTTTATAATGTATAATTTAATCGAAAAGCATTAAGAATCACAATCTGATATAATTTGAAGAATATTAGCTTCAAATATAAATTCAATAAATTAAGTTTTCAAAAAGCATGTACAGATAACAATTTGCATATTAAGATTGCAATATTTACAAAATGATAATTTTACACTTAGTTACTATTTACAACTTTACAACGTAATTATGGAAAATGGTATGCATTATATAAAAGTAGAATTGTTGACTGTAGTACTTATAATGTCTTAATGGTCTGTATTTGTAGTTCCAAATTTGTGTGTTAAATTATAAAATATTTCAGACATAAAAAGAGGGGTGTTACGCTTTTTTATTTATTATTATTATTTTTTTTTTTAATAATCCATTTCGTAATTTTCATTTTTTTAAAGTCAATAATTTATTTATAATAAATAATTTTTATGGTATTGTATTTTTTAAACTGCGTGTACAATTTAACTTACAATATCCCCACCTCTTATGTCTACAATTTCTATGTCTTCTTTTTAAATTCATTAAAATTTCACACGTCTTCAATTCTCCTGCTTTAAAAAAGATGTGCATGATTTTCATTACGTAAATAAATATATTAACATACATTTAAAAAAAAACTATTATTATTAATATTAACTATTTGAAATTGTAGAAATACATGCTTCAGTATCTCATTTTAACTTATGTAAACTTCTAAAACTGATATTGATTTTAACGTGTGTCTTAGCATACACAATTTAAGCTTAGAATTGAATTTCATAGACTTCGAATGCTCATTCATATTTATGACGCAGCTTTATATATTTTTATTCTTAAGGAAGATGTCAAATTACATTTTTGAGACGACGTCCGTCTTAGCATTCAGACTGTGAATGAATGCGTTTGAATAAAAAATGTAGATAAATTTGCATTTGTTGCAGTTTTGATGCAAGCTTCAATATGAATGACGTCAAGGTTTAGGTTAAGAAAAAAAGAAGATTTTCATAAATAAATTAATAATATATATATATATATATATAATTCTTTAAAAAAGAAAAGTATTTTTTCTTCTGTCCCTCTCATGTATTTAATATTTAAAAATAACCTATAAAATATTCCTATTTAAAATTTGATTATATATTTACTATTAAAATAGACAGCCACAGCTTTTCCAAATAAACAAAAATTTTTAAACATAACTGAAAATTTTTCTTTAATAAATTTTTTATATGTCAAAATCTCTCGTGATCATTTATGATAAATAATAAAAATAATATATATATATAGATATATATATATATATAATGCATATCCATATCCCATTTCATCATTTTCACATAAAAACAAGCTACTAAAAAAGACATAATAAATATATATACATATATATATTTTATATAGGACTACTATAAATGTTATTTAGCTTTATATAAAAGTAAAAACTTAAATCATCTTTTCTTAATCCTATAAATTTCACTGGTAAAACATTATGTTTTCTAAATACACTTTCTAACAAATTTATATTTTAAATGTGTAGATGGAAAACAAAATAGTGAGCAAATAAGTCTTGAATATAGATATTTTACGATTTTCTCGGTCGATAATTTTTTAAAAGGTAATTCTAATTTTTTTTTTCCTTATAAATATTTACAATATATCTCCATAAATACAGTTGAGTTAGATTTGAAATACTCTTCTACAATCATCATTATTTATCCCCATAAACTAAATTTTTTCAATCTTTCAATTAAGATAAAAAAAAATTTCAATCTACAGCTGTATGTGGAAACTATTACATTTAAGAATAATGATGCAAAAAAAAATTTCAAACTTTACTTATAAAAATCCTCTAAAATAACGGAAAGGTCTACTTCCATACCATTCTGAAAAAAATGCACATACAAACGCCTTCACTAGTTAAATTGTTTTATACAATTGTTATTCAAGGAAGACTGTATTTTATCATGTATGATAAATAATAGCAGGTAAAAAAAAATTTATATATTATTGTGGCAATTGTAATTATTAAACTATCGTGTTTTCCATAGAAAGAATCACTTTCATTTTACAACTATCTTTTAATCCTTTCAGTAGCAATGCATTTACGCTCATTTAAGATCAAGAACTACTGGAATTTGTGACCAAGATTGGAAGAAAAGAAATAAATGAATTTTTTTGACTAACTTATAAAAGTAAAATTGTATAAAAAACTTCTGAGGTGAATTTTTGCAATTCGAAATTAAAATTAGGTGGTATAAAATGTATCTACCGTTTCTGTTGCCCACCAGCGGCCGAGAGGTTCTGTCCTCGAAGCTATTATACATGAGGGACATGAGGTACCGGGTTCGATCCCAGGTCGTGCTCATTGGCGTAGCCGTTAGGAGTTTTCTGTGGTTTTATCCGAAACTTGTGTAGTTATGGGCTAATAGACCCTTAGTAAGACCCTCTTGGAGCGCTCTCTCCTTCAGTCCTAAATCCAGTAAAACGATTTTAAACCTAACAATAACACTAGAGCATTTTAAAAATATTAGAGCATTTTTAAAAATAGAAGAGTGTAATTAAAATAATACAATTACTTAATTATAGCATTACGTTTTTCTTCTAAGTAAATAAGGGCGAAAAAGCTAATAATTATGATATGCGATTCAATTAATTGTTTCAGTATTTTAAAGCTTAGAAAAACGATTTCAAAGTAGGAACTGTCCTCGTATTTCGAGGACGTATAGTTACCAGGATCATATGCACAGTTTCCAGTCTAAATCCACTAAACACTATAACTTAGATATATTTTCAATTTATAAAATATACTAGATATATTCATCCCTAAAATAGATTTACTGTCGTTCACTTCAGCTATGTAGAGAGCAAGCTTCAAATGCATTTTCAACGGATGGTGATTTAGGATCACTTGAATATCCTACAATATGTATCTTTCAGATCACCCTGCAAAATGAATAGAAAAGAACATGACTAGTTACATTAAAAAAATTCATTCCTGACGGTCTTTTGTTTCCAATGTTTTTTTTTTTTTTTTTTTTTTTTTTTTAATGTAGATTTTTAATCGACATTTGCCAAGCATTCAGAAAAGTTTAGCAAAATTTGCAACAAACATTTCATTAGCATTTGAATATCACGCATTCGATATTGAAAAAGATTTATTGAGACAGTTTTTAATTGATAACATCCGTGTTAATGATAACAGTTTGGTTCAATTAACAATTTGGTAGTCAAAGATGTAATATTTGCTCACTTAATCATTTTAATTATAATTCATGATAATTCATAAATATACCATATACCTATGTAATAAGTTATAATAAACTGTATTTATGTAACATAACAACAAATAATAATCATCTGAGAGAGTTACAGGTCATTCTCGTATTTTTACTATACAAAATAAACACAAAAATACTTTTATTTTTAAATTCATGATTGAAAATGCAAAAGCATTCATAAATGGATTATTCTTTGAAAGTCCGAGTTTTTTTTTTTTTTTTTTTTTTTTCATGGTCCACGTTAGAGAATACGTCTGTTTTTTTTTGTTTTTTTTTTTTTTCATCGATATTTTAAATGTTTTCTAGAATGGAAAATGTTCGAAGTTTTTGATTATGTATTGTTTATATATTATATGCATATGCATATGCACACACACATATGTATATGTATATGTACGTGTGTGTGTATTATGATAACCATTCACTCCAAAAACATATTTTATTAATTATTGACTGCTATAAATCTGATCCTGACACATAGTTCCGACAGATCAGAAAGACGCCTAACCTAACTTACACTAGTTTACTAACACGTTTTCCATTGATTATAACAAATACCTCATAATAATATATATAGATACCTAATTATATGTAATAATAAAAAATTAAGTACAAGTGAGTACTTCCTTATTCATTATTATATATAGCCGTATGGTAAAATTTAATGCTTCTTTATGACCTAGCAAAGATTAAAAAAAATAGAGAACGAGGGAGTGAGAGAGAGCGATCCGAAAAAAGATGAGATGGAAAGCGATGTTACGGAGATCTAGAAATGATGCGGAGAGAAAAGCTCATGGATAATACATACAGTGTCTGTAATGCCCCCAGAGTCAATAATAAGGGACCCGATTTTAGGCCTCTAGAGACCTCTCTACCGAAGGGTCGATTGATGGACTAGCATCCGATGGGAATTGGTGAGTGAGAGTTGCAGAGATGCTGCACTGAATGAAATGCTCCAATTTGTACTCTCTATGAAAAAAAAAAAAAAAGAAAAGAAAAGAAAAAGAAACGAAGCGAGCATTTATATAGATTCCGTTGTCAAGAATTACTAAAAGTATAAATCTGGTGTAGTCATTAAATTAAGATATAAAGAATGAAAAGAAAAGCTGAAAACGATTGCGAAAATTTTCGGCGTGATTTTCCCATATTGAGAAAAGTTAAATTACATAGAGAATTAAACGTACTAAACGAGTATACACGAATAAATTATTTATTTTTACTAACTTACATATTATAATAAATAATTTACTAAAATTACATGGTAGAGAACAACAACAAAAATATAGAAATGAGGAAAATTTATGATTTACTCAAACCATTTAAAGATCATAATAAAAGTACCTTAAAGTCAATTTTCATATTTTCATATATATAATATATATACAATATGTAATATGTTAAATATATATTATTAAATATATATTATATATATATTAAATATATTAAATATATATTATATATAAATATTAAAAATAAACATTAAATATCTTGTAAAACGTGACATACTTTAATATGGTTGATATCTATCATGATCTATATATATATATATATATATATATATATATATATATACAGGTATTGTAATCTTAATTAGTATTAAAATTAAAGCAAGTAATTATCAATATTCTAAAAAGTAATATCACAGTTCAAATACAACAAATACTTAAATCAATTCACTTTAACTAGTTACCTAATTGGCATTTGTGAGTTTTTGCGATGGTTTATTCAACTGTCTATTTTTCTATCATCTCATTCTTTTCGTTTTAATCGTAAAAATTATATATATACATACATACATATATATATATATATATATATATATAAGAATTGAAAACTCTGTGTAACAAGGAAAAAAAATCAAATATATGAAACAGATATTACATAATAAATGATTAATCGAAAATAATTAAGAAAATGGGAAAATTATTTTGAAATATTTTCCATCTTCAACATCGTTCTCAGGGGCAAATTATTAAATTATTAGAAGGGAAAAAAATACTAAAATATTCCTGATAATAGCAATGGATTAAAAAATCTATTACTTTGCCCGACATCTCTGAAAAAAGCTACATACAACAATAAGAGTCAAACAAAAATAATTATATATATATACATATACATATACATACATACACATATATATATATACACACACACACACACACACACACACGCGTATATAAATATATATATATATACATATATGTGTGTGTGTGTGTTGGCAAGGGGTGCGAATCGGGGACTTCCGTGTGTATACACACCTTCAAACTCGGGACACACACGCAAATGGGGACGTCCCCAATTGCCAAAATTTAAGATTCGCATCTTATACTATTTAATAATGGATTTTTAGTATCTGGACATTAACAGGATAAAAAGTTTAGGAAGTCTCCATTTGGAGGTATTTTAAAGCAAAGTGTGTATCTAGATTGTGTGTCGGAGAAGGCAGGTGGGAAGAAGTGTGTATCATAGAAAATCTTAGGTCCTCGTTTGGTCGGTAAAAATACATATCAGGCGCTTGATGAATGAACAGGTGGGAAACCTGTTTATGAAGAAGGGGTAAATAATTACTATTTACTACGTTGTAGTAAACCGTACTTTTTTTCCCACGTTAATAGTAAAGTAGGTTTCTAAACCTACTTAGTTTGGGGCTATTATGCTTTCTTTAAATTAGGTTCTTGATTTAATTCTTTGCAAAAAGTAATCTCAACATAAAAGGAATAATAGAATTTGCTGAAAAATGATTTTATAAATGCTTTTATTATACTTAGTTTAGCATTTAATTTTTACATGCAAATTTTAACCTTGTTTATTAAAGAATGTAGTCTGATTAGATGAATTTGTTAATACTTATTTAATATTTATATTATCAGTAGTGCTGACATATGATTTTTTCATGTTACTTACTGTACGCATTTTGTAGGATTTATGTTGCATATACACAATAGTTATTTAACAGCTAGATTTAATACCTTTTAAATATTTTTAATCAATAATTATTACAATATTTTATTTTAGGAAGAAAATTATCAACTGTATTTAATAATTAATTTCTATGAATAAATAATGTTTATTAAACGTAATTATTTATAACCATTTTATGAAGTGATATTAGTGTTTCGTTATGTTATGTTAAAAAAAAAAAAAAAGAAAAGAAAAAAAAGAAAAAGAAAAAGAAAAGAAAGAAAAAGAAAAAAATTGCAGCATCTCTTACGGCGAAAATTTTATTAAAATTCTTGTTATGAAAGGATTTGTGTTAGATTAGAATATATTGTGCATTTAAATGGTTGAATGGTTTTAATGCTATTTTAACGATCTTCACAGCGCCCCTAGAGTTCAAAATTTGAATTTATAGTGGACTATAAATTTGTGGGTGCCTTAGGTATTTTACAACTATTATAACTATATTAAATAAATTATGATGCATATACTCTGTAATTTTCTTTATACGTACCTGTGAAAATGGAATATTTTGTAAAATTTTCATCATTAAAATAAAAAGAAAGGGAAAAAAAAAAAAAAAAAAAAAAAAAAGGCATTTGTTTGAATTTATTTTTATACTATATATCGAAATGAAATTTTAGCAATAATAAATAATTTACGTTTATATATATAATAATTTACGTTTATATAATATTTTTCTAAGTACGGTATTTTTGTATATTGTTTTCGAACTTTGTTTCCTAGGGTTGGTGAAAACTTACGTCATAAAAAAAAAGGGGGGGAGGGGAGGAATCTTTTTTTTTTTTTTTTTTTTTTTTTGAGGGGGATGGGGTGAGGGGGAGAGGTTTTTTACTTTTAAATGTTATGTAGAACGGAAATTATAGCGATGTTAAATTATTTAATATTTTACTATAATGATTTTAATTAAGTTATGTAAGTGACCCGGGAGCTTAATGCAATACATCAGATTGGAAAGATTAGCAAGTAGAAACATGAACGGTGGGTTTTTTCAAGATACGTGAACAGTCTGGTAATGTCTGTCAAAGAAAGAAAACACCACGGACATTTATGAACAGGAGTTTGTCATTAGAGTCAGTATTTTTTACGGTACACCAAAAGCCTGATAATGTTTGTCAATATTGCAGTTCATTAAAGCAATACACTCGATTAGTGGTTATGGCACTACAAAACTCTCGAGTAAGAGACTTACACTGCCATAAGTTACATATGTAGCGAATCAGTTGTTTACTAAAAGCGGCTAGTGTGTAATAAAGTAAAATCAATTATTTGATACCATAAAAAGGATTTAGTGTCTAATATCCAGAATAATATATATATATTTTTTTTACACCTGAAATGTCAAAAATAAATAATTTTACGGACGCATAAAGGGCAGCTCAGTTATTTATATAGCATTGCATAATTGTGCAGATAACTACATATTTTAACTGTAAAACTATTTATTTTATCTAGCTTTGAGAAAAAACGAAATTGGTAAATTAAAAATATGGTGACATGCATAAAATTAATACACGGATTATATTCTGATAAATACAGCATAAAAGAAAAATCATACACGCCGCCCTTTTAGGACCTAATACACACCGGCAAGTTAAGACCTTTTACACACAGGCAAATGAGGACGTGATACACACCGGCAAATCAAGACCTTTTACACACAGGCAATTGAAGACGTGATACACACCGGCAAATCAAGACCTTTTACACACAGGCAAATGAAGACGTGATACACACCGGCAAATCAAGACCTGTTACACACAGGCAAATGAAGACCTTTTATACACAGGCAAATGAAGACGTGATACACACCGGCAAATCAAGACCTTTTACACACAGGCAAATGAAGACGAGATACACACCGGCAAATTAAGATCCATTACACACCCCCAAGTAAGGACATAATACACACATGCAAACAAGGACATAAATGAAGACAAATGAAGACAATACCGCCAAATGCAGACTTATTATACATCGGCAACCAAGGACGTAATGTACAACACACCGCACCTACAAGCCAGGACGTAGCGAATACAGAACTGTAGTAAGCAGGGGCTAAAAGCAAAGCTGGAGAGTATGATGAGGGCTTGGTCATCAAATTCGAAAGAGTGGAACCAGAAATACTGATGACGTAGCAAGAAACACAGAAGTCCGAAAGACACTTAAGCAAATGAGATTTATAAAAAAAAAAAAAAATGTGGTACTTGAATTTTTATAATTTTCGCACTTTCTGAAAGCAAAGTATTAACAAGCCATAGCTTATTTAAAAACAAAAGAATAAATAAAATTTTTTGATTATCTATATTTTACTAAAGCGAACGAGATTTAATAAAATTTCGTTATATCATCATCAAACATCAATTTCAGCCTTTATCATCTACTGCAATATGAAGGCTTCTCTTAGGTGATTCCAAACTGCCCTATTTTCTGTAGTTCCACTCCATTCTGCTCGTTCTAAACGAGCTCTCCATCGACACAGTGTCTCTTCCTCGGTCTTTTCTTATCTCTCGGCATCCAAAATAAAACTTTGGTGATCCATCTATCATCATTTCTTCTCGCAAGATACCCAACGTAGCTCCATTTTAACTTCTTGACTCTAGAAATATCATCAATAACTTTTGTTTGTTTCCTAATTCAAGTGTTTCTCTTTTTGTCTCTTCGGCTGAATCCTAACATGCATCTCTCTATGCTTCTCTGGTTTATTTGAGAGTTTTGTATAGCTTTACATGTTAAAGACCAAGTTTTTGAAGTATAAGTTAAAACAGGCAAAATGTACTGATCAAAAACTTTGCTTTTCTAACAAATTGGAAGGTCACTTTTTATAACATATATATATACATACATATATATTACATATAATAATAAGCAAGAGGCCTCCCAAACGGTGTGAGGTACGACCACTCCAAAAAAAAATCTGGAACGTGATTTTATTTTGATAAAATAAACGTCGTGTTATACCAGGTTTTAATTAGTTAAAAGTAAACTGTTCCATCCATCGCTACAAATGTTGGCATACTTATCAATCCGACAAATATCTATTTAACGTCGCAGTAAGGTCTTTAGTTCTAAAGATATTAAATAAAACCCCATTTTAACTTTAAATTTTTTTAAAAAGAAAGAAACAATGTTGCCCCCAAAACAGTTTTTAATACTTTCCCGGTTTAAAAGGAAATAAATTCATTACCAGAGTCATAAAAAAATTCGAATAAAGCTAATGTCAAAATAGTTTTTTTTTTTTTTTTTTTTTTTTTTCCCATTTATCTATATAATTAATAGGCATACATGAGATCATTGTTTCATCAATTTTTTAGGACCGCCGTCCTATATTTTCACGCAGGAAGAAAACATCATCATCATCATTTGCAGGACATCATATTGAATTTTGTTTATTATGAAATAATCTATTATAGAATCGAAGAAGTTATAAATTTCTAAGAAACTAGTTGGCATAGATGGACTCTGCTCAGTTCCCCATCATATTTATGTTCTCATAAATTTCTAGTGCGAGATATGTTATAATCATGTTAAAAAAAAAGAATTTGACCAAAGCTTCATACAGTGACAGAATGAAATCCCCGCCTAATAGGATATCCACCGTTCACTTCGATATATTTTACTTATTATAATCTATTAATTTATTTTATCAGGGTCAATTCCGTTGTTTAGTTTTCATGCTACTATTTCCAATGCAATAACCCTGAAAATTCATATTTATATAAAAAATTTACAATTTCGCTATGTTGGTAAAATCGTAAATTACGAATAATTTACGAAATTTTCCTATTAGAATATTTGTATTCAATCATGTTCAAACAAATATCATAAATGTAATTTTGAAGTTGTCTAATGTATTTATGATCCTCAAAATGAAAGTTTATGCTCAATTTTGCCTTGTTCTGCCATGTTAAGTAAATCGTAAATTCCAAATAACTTACGAATTTTTTACATTGGAAAAATCATACTCTATGATATTCATGCCAGTATCCTAAATAATATTTCGAAAGTGGTTTGACATATTTATGATGAAAATATCCCTCAAGATTGACGTATATGCGAAATTTTACTCTATTCTGCCATGTTAAGAAATTCGCAAATTTCCAATAACTTACGAAATTTTTATATTGGAAAATTCATACTCAAATTTTAAACGTGGAATTCTCAGATTTTTGTTAGATTTTGAGGGGGTAATAATATTTTTTTCAGCAAGACTTACATTTTTTTTATACTTCTAGAGCAATAGGAAATAGTTTGAAGAAAGAAACTTCTGTATTATTGCCTTTCCCGTGGCCTAAAAGTTGAAAAAACTTTAACTTATCATAATAGAAAAGTGCATGGAAGTGGAAAGCAATTTTAAATAGTTTAAATGTATTCAAAATATCATCTATGCTGTATGAAATGGTATTGAAACTGAATATTAAAAAATAAAAAAAGTATATATATATATATATATATATATATATACCAGAGAGAAAGTCTGACTGTTTCACCCTAAAAAGAGACCCCATAAAATATTAATTTAAAGAATAACTGAAAAAAAAAATTACTAAGATTGGAGCTGTCCTTATAATTGTGATTTTGCACTGAAAATCATTAAAGCGGAGCTAAAATAAACTTTTTTAAATCATAAAACTACACTGTTTTATTAAAATTATAACAAATTAATTTAATGTAATATCTGTTTTCGTCCCTAAATATAGCAACTAAATTACATCCAAAGTTAATTTGTAGAAAGAAAAATATTTATTTCTTTTTAAAAGAAATCATTGCGAACTTGTATTTCATACCTTAAAAGCAAAGAGGAAATGTTATCTTCAATTTCAAAATATACACGACTGTCGTGAGTTAGTTGTATTCATTTGAAAACTACTCTTTTAAGCCCAGCCCATACGTCAATCACACATATAAACATAGAGACTCACCTCTCTTCATTTGCACAGATATTCGTAACTCTACTCATTTAGAAGTTACTGTTACAATTTTCACCAATGCCTTTTTTTCTGGTTTCCATTGTTTTCGTTGGCATTTTTATCGAGCAAAAAATAAAAGGGGGGGGGGGATTTATAGAGTTCTTATATATTTAGTGGTTTGTAGAAGGAGAAGAGGACAAAATAAAAATAAAAAAGTATTTTATTTTTCAATTTCAAGAAGATTATATATTATTATTTCATAATAATTAAAGAAAAATACCTTAGATATGTAAAGAAGGGCTTTTTTGGCAGTGGAAGACACACACACACACACAAAAGATTTTTATATAACTTTTCACTGATTTCAATGAAACTTCTTATTTTATATAACTTATTAAGGAAAAACGCAGTAATTTGGAATCTTTGTAAATCTACGGGAGGGGGTGGGACAAACGAAAATTTTATTTCTTTTTAGTTTCATTTTACGAAAAATTATCATCAATTATTCCCAGAAAAATATCTTCAATTGTTACTAATTAAGAAATAAATGCAATGTAGTTTTGATATAGCTGGGGAAACTGGAGATCAGAAGTAAAACAATATGGTTTTTATATCAGTTTGCTGATTTCAAACAAATTTTGTTAACTAATATTTAAAAATACTCGCAATATAAACAATTTACTTATAACAAATATTACGTTTCAAATAAAAGAATAAATAATAGAGATAAAAATAAAAAATAATTAAAAAAACGCCCAAGTAAGGAAAAAAGAAATTACAAATATTCTTTATTAATTTTGTAGGATATTATTTTTTTTTAAATACACATAATATAAAAAACTAGTATATTGTGTGCGTAACAAAACTTTCTTCTGTATCATTCTTAAGAGTGCCACGTACCAACAAACACGCATAAAAAATAAAGGTTTTTTTTTTACAATAAAAATTGCACGTATGCAATTTGGTGGAATTTCAATCATATGCAAAGCCACAGAAAATCATTTATAGCAGCGCCACCCGTAAACTCATACACACCCAAATTTGGTGAGTTTTCTTTTTATAATGGTGATCTCACATATTAAATTTTGTGCACTTATAAACTATAGAAGCAGACATATTTCTAGTACACGGAATTGCAGTTAATTGAATCAGCATGTTATTTCATAATATCCCTTTCAAATCAGTGGCGTAGCAAGCATAACTGGCGCCCGGGGCAGGATTCCTTTTCGGCGCCCCCCCCCTCCCCCCACCTATCTATGATTTTTTATTTTATTTACTTATTAATTTTCCGAATTCCACTTTAAAATTTTTGAGTTCAATGCAGTTAGTATTTGTAGAATAACACATTTTTTTTCTTCTTTTAACTTTCACTTACGAAGTGTGGTAGAGAAGCACATAGTTTTTAAATCAAATTTTGGAAATTAAGTTTTTGTGATATTTTCACAATATGAGGTGCCTCCAAATTCTAAAAACAGGTCTTTAGCGGTTGGTCTGTGTGTGTGCCTGTTATCGTGACTTAGGTTTGAATTTGGAACCTCCCGTCTGTCACATAACTGCCAACATCCTATTTAAAATTCCGTAGTACTATTAGTAACCGCCGCTTTTTTCACACTGGTTTATTTTTAGAGTAATTCTCTCCAAATATAATTAAGATTAAATAAGTAAATCCATATTCATGCTAGTTTCGGGGAAAACCACGAAAACTTCTGAATGGCTAGGTTAGATCGAGGAGTGTGACTTGGTTTTGAACTCGAGACTATCGAGACTATGAACTCCATCCGTCTATCACATAGCTGCCAATATCCTAATAATATTCCGTAGTACTATTAATATTCTCCACTTTTTTCGCATTACACCGTTTTATTTTTAGAGTAATCCTTTCCAAATATAATTAAGATTAAATAAGAAAATCCATATTCACGATAGTTTCGGGGAAAACCTCGAAAAAGTCTGAATGGCTAGGTTAGATCGAGGAGTGTGACTTGGATTTGAACTAGAACTCGGGACCTTCCGTCTGCCACATAGTTACCAACATCATAATTAATATTCAGTAGTACTATTAGTATCCGCCGCTTTTTTCACACTGGTTTATTTTTGAGTAATTCTCTCAAAATATAATTAAAATTAAATAAGAAAATCCATAATCATGCTAGTTTCGGGAAAAACTACGAAAAATTCTTAATGGCTGGATTAGATCGAAGAATGTGACTTGGGTTTGAACTCGGGACCTTCCGTCTATCACATAGCTGCCAATATCCTAATAATATTCTGTAGTACTATTAGTATACTCCACTTTTTTCATACCGTTTTATTTTTAGAGTAATCCTTTCCAAATATAATTAAGAATTAATAAGAAATCCATATTCACGCTAATTTCGGAGAAAACCACGAAAACGTCTGAATGGCTAGATTAGATCGATGTGTGTGACTTGGGTTTGAACTCGGAACCTCCCGCGTATCACATAGCTGCCAATATCCTAATAACATTCCGTAGTACTATTAGTATACTCCTCTTTTTTCACACTGTTTTATTTTTAGAGTAATCCTTTTCAAATATAATTAAGGTTAAATAAGAAAATCACTATTCACGTTAATTTCAGGGGAAACCACAAAAACTTCTGAATGGCTAAGTTAGATCGATGTGTGTGACTTGGGTTTGAACTCGAGACCTGCCGTGTATGACATAGCTGCCAATATCCTAATAACATTCCGTAGTACTATTGAGGGCCCACCAGCGGCCGAGCGGTTCTGCGCTCAAAGCTGGTAGACGTGAGGTGCCGGGTTCGATCCCAGGTCGCGCGCGTCGGCCTAGTCGTTCGGAGTTTTCCGTGGTTTCCTCCGAAACTTGCGTAAATACGGGCTAGGACCCCTTAGAAAGACCTCCACGGAAGGCACTCCCCCTCAGGCCCAGGACCTACAGCAGTCAATCGGCCTTAATCCCAAACACCAACACCAACACCGTAGTACTATTAGTATACTCCTTTTTTTTCACACCGTTTTATTTTTAGAGTAATCCTTTCCAAATATAATTAAGGTTAAATAAGAAAATCCATATTCACGTTAATTTCAGGAGAAACCACGAAAACTTCTGAATGGCTAAGTTAGATCGATATGTGTGACTTGGGTTTGAATTCGAGACCTGCCATGTATCACATAGAGCCAACATTCTAGTTAATATTCCGTAATGCTATTAGTGTCCGCTGCTTTTTACACACTGGTTTATATTTAGAGTAATTCTCTCCAAATGTAGGTAGTTAAGAAAAAATAAGAAAATCCATATTCACGATAGTTTCGGGGAAAACCCCGAAAAATTCTGAATGGCTAGGTTAGATCGAGGAGTGCGATTTGGGTCTGAACTCGGGACCTCCCGTCTATCATATAGTTGCCAACATCTTAATTTACCAACATCTTCATAGCACTGTTAGTATCAGCCGCTTTTTTCGCACTGGCTTATTTTTAGAGTAATTCTCTCTAAATGTAATTATGATTACATAAAAAAAAAAAAAAACCTCTAAGATCGTTGATATGAAAAAAAGATGAGTACTAACAGCAGTACAGAAAATTAATTAGGATGTTGGCAGCTATCCTATCAACTTTGAGAGCAGAATATTTCTACCACTGGATGGAAGGATGGTTGGGTTTAACGTCGCACTAGTGCTGCGCAGATGGGTAATTGGCGACGGTCTGGGACACACCCCTAGAGGTGGTCCGGAGGCATGCCATCACAATTTTGATCCTCCACGGTAGGGATGGCTCTCCCGCTTCGGTGCCCCCCCCTACTGGAAAGGAACACTTTATTCAGTAAGTTTCCATTGATAAATTTTCCCTATGACTTTTACCTTAAAGCATAAATACATGGAGATTTGTAGAAATAAAAAAATTCTTGATTATATTTTCCACGTAACTCAGAATATCAAAACTGTAAACTAAACATGCACTTAATACTTATACCTCTGGCAAATAATTAACACCAAATAGCAAAAAAATGTAAATAATGAATGTACGGCCCTTTTATCGGCTTGAAAATGTATTAATTTAATATTTTTAAAAATTTGCTGAACTATAAAGAAGTTTGCATTTTACTGTACTTGATAAAAGATATGTTAATATCTGTGCAATTAACTATTTTTAATTATATTTGGTGTAATAAATATTTAAAAGCAAGGAATTTCCTTTCGTTTTTATTTTTAAAGATTCTCAATTTGTTATCAAACTATCTTCTACAGAATAACATTCGAAATTTGAAGAGCCAAAAGAAGGGGGAAAAGTCATTTATTAAGCATATTTCTATGACTCAAACATTTTTTCCTTAATAATTAAAAAAAAAAAAAAAAAAAAAAAAAAAACATGAGTTTATGTTTTTTTTTTTTTTTTTTTTTTTTTTATCGCTAAAAATAAAATTTAGTTTGCACAAATGTTGAGTACACTTTTTAGGATGAAGGACTATTAGTTTCAAACTGGATTAAAACGTTGCATCGTTGCCAGTTATTGTATACCAGTCTTGTAAAACACCAAAAAAGTAAAAATAAATTAGAAATATCAGTCCTGTCCTTACAAATTCGGTACCCAATGAAAGGGGCGATTTTTGTGAATCCAGGTGTGCAAACAGTTTTTTTGACACGACAATTAGATTTTTTTTTTTTTTTTTTTTTTTAAATTAACTAAAGTATGAAATTTGGATGGCAACACTTCGCCTTCGCTTTACTTCATTTCAGTCATTTTAAAAAGTATGTGGCCCAGTTTTACGGTCAAAAGATGAGATAAAAAGTAATTAAAAATTAAAAATTTTACAGATTAAAATTAATAGTCCTCCGCACTTAATCTCAATTCTGTCTTTGACAGAGTTTTTAATTTTTATATTTGTATTAGTGTCAAAGTTACAAATGGGTTTGTGTTTCTAGTTTCGTCTTTCATTTCATGACATTTAAATGATTACAGGTCATACTAGGCCAGTCGTATTAACCCCGACGATATAAATCTTTGTTGAGTTCGACCAATTTCTTTAAACTGCCTTTTATTATAAAAATGCCTTTCACGCAATATAAAATTTTTAAAGTTGATATTTATAAAGTGAAAAAAGTGATTCTCTTATTAAACTAATTTAGTTTATTCATTTCTTCTTTTAGAGCACCCCGATTTTTAAAAATATTGTATCTCAAAATTAGTGTTTTATTTTTATTTCGCTCGTAGATTCTATTTTATACTTTTAGAACAGTTTTGCATTTTTTTTAAGACCACCCATGTAAAATCTCAAAAATATATATCGCCTTTATTTCTATTCAATTTATCAATATTCAGTCAATAATAGCTCTTGTGGATACTCATTTATAGTCTTCCAATTAGAAGTTTCTCAGAATATACATGTTTAAAAGTGCTAGCTGAAACCTGAAACTTCCAAGGAAGTCGATCCCCAAATCGGAAGATACATACCGCCCTTTTCATAGATCTTTCTTGATTGATGAGTTTTACGAGCAGTGGTTTTTCCCCAACAATTTAGATTATTTTCTTTAAAAACAGAAATCCTTTTACGAATATATATCTTTGTAAAACTATATTTTCCTTTTCGTTCTTCATTTTAATGATTCGAGCTGTGTTCAAATATTATTTATAACATATTTTATCGGACAAATCAAGAACGCAAACATTTAATTATATTACATATTAATTTAAAGTATATTTCCGAGAAATCGATCAAAACAAAAATGAAAGTTTACGAGAAAACTTGTTTGTCTTGAAGATCATTTGGCGCCCCTCTGCAAGAGGCGCCCGGGGCATGATAACCCCCCTTGCCCCCCCCCCCCTCGCTACGCCACTGTTTCAAATATCAAGTTTTCGAAGCTATGCACAATCAAAAGCTTAGCTATAGCCTTCCAAAAATGTGAGAAATCGTAGCATTACAACGGCACATGTTAGACGATTTTCACAGAAAACCAACTGACATCAGTATATGTCAAGGTACATTATAAAATTTTACATATTAGATTTTGAGCCAGAGCTGAAAAAAAAAAAAAAAAAAAAAAATATATATATATATATATATATCACATACACTTAGCAATTCAAAAATTATGGGAGAACTTCAAAAAATTTCATTTTAAAAATGACACAAAATTATTCTAAAAAATCAATTAATAATTAAATGTTAATTAATATTTAATGATTATTCGTATTAACTATAAAATATTAGCAATTATGAACATTTATAAAACTCTAATTTTGGTTTTAAATGGGTGATATATATTTTTTATTATTATTATTATTATTATTTTTATTTTTTATTTTTTATTTTTTTTTTTTGGGGGGGGGGGGGATTATAGGAAAATTTTGAAATAACTAATGGGTGGGTGGGGTTGACTCCCCTCAGCGACCGCCCCACCCTCCCTTTCCTACGCTTATGTTTTGTAAATACAGTTCAATCGTTACAGTCATTAAAAAACTATCGTTAAAAAGAAGTTTAATTTTCAGAAATGATTAAATGTTATTATTATTATTATTATTATTATTATTATTGTTACATGCAATTAAAACTACATTTTCCTAGTTTTCAAATCTACCTTTGCTGAAATTGTAAATCTTTCAATGAAATACTTGATTGATGTTTCCTATAAGTACTTTTGAAAATATTTTTAAAATTATGGATAAAATAATTTAGAGATTTCTATTTTCATTCAAAAATTTTGATAAAATAATATTCTGAAATTTTCCGTTTTAATTTTCTGAAATTTTCTTAATGATTTCGAATTGAATTATGCATAAATATTGAATTTTTGAAAAAATATTGCATTTAAAACTGTTTTTTTCCTCGAAAATATCTAGGATTTGTAGAAAATTTTAGCACAAGATAGAATTCAATAAATATTTAACAAACAGTTTGAGCAAACATTCTAATTAAGCAATTTATTAAACTGCTCAGGAAATTTTGTTTTTCCCACTCAAATTCGAAAAATATTTATTAATTATGTAATTATAAATGTACAATATCAACAACCTTTTCTTTAGAACAAAATTAATGCTATATGCCGACATTAACATACAAGTAAACAATACATTTGCTTTAATTTTTTTTAAAATTATTTTAACTAAAATGCACAGCCAACGGGGCTCAGGAACCCAAGGCTATCGCATGGAAACCCAAGACTTATTCCTTGCGCACAAAATTTCTGAGGGGCACAAAATTATATTAACGGTAAAAATTGCCCAGTTTTTTCTTCTTCTTTAAAATCAACTGTTCTTTTTTTTTTTTTTTTTTTTTTTTTAATGAATAACATTTTATATTAAAATCTATCTTGTTATTATGTATTTTTATATTAAAACTCTCAACAATTTATATTATAGTTTATTATTGAATTAAAGATGAAATTTGTTACATAGCTAAACTTGAAAAATAAGAAACAGATAGGAATTAGCTATTATAAGAAATATGTCCTACGGTGTGTATGGAATGTTAGAGGGGAAGTTACATCTGTATAAAATATATATCACAATCTTCATCATTGATTTATAATTTGTATTTTAATTTCTCTCATATTTCATTTCATTTTATTTAATTATTTTCAATACTTTGAGATACTTCAGAAAAAAGAAAAATATTCATAATATTCCTTAAACACTTAAATCTTAGACAATTATTATTACTATCATTATTATTATTTTGTGCTATATAGGAAATTTGTATTCTTACAACAAATTAAACTTACAAACAATGTAACTTACATATTAAGTAGCTTAGTTACTTAATGTATAATAATTCGTCATTAAAATGATCAAAACCAGGAAGAAAAATAAGAACTATTCAACAAACAATCACATATGGAATTTTTTTTAAACATAGAGAGATGATAGCACTTAGAGCAATATGAATGAAAACTTAATAAATGTTTCATATAACATTTCATATTCATTTCAAATTCATTATACAGAGCAAATGTAAGAGCGAACTAAACTAGTTTTATGGTCGCTCAAAAAAGTATTTCACTGTAATGTTGAATAAATTCATTAACAATCTTAATAAAATACTGTTACGATGATATTAATTTAAAATTATGTTGTTTACTAATTAAAAAAACGGTAATTACAATACTTAAGAAAATATAAACTAATTTTTGAATCATATTTGATTTAATGCAATTAATAATAGATTTTTATGTATTACATAAATGAATTCATAATTACTAGCGGACCCGTCCGGCTTCGCACGGATGAACAAATTTTAGCTAAAATTGGATTGATATAGAAAAAAATCAACAAATAGTATATTAGTTTATGTGTTTGTGAGGCAATATTAATAACTGTTTATAAAATTGTGACTTTTTTAGGCATATTCTAAAGAAAAGTTCCTAAAAAGAAGGAATTTCGAAATGTAGAAAAATTTAAATTATATGAATTAAAAATTAATGTGTAGGTAAATAGATAAAATACAGCATTGCTAAAGGAACGACATTTTACTGACATTTCCATGACGACATTTTACTTATTTATATGTTAATTCTTATGTTTATTTCTATTGCTATTTATAACTTTTTTTTCCCCATTTTCGCGATGTACTAAGATGAATATCTCTATTGCGTATGTAAAGCCATTGGCGCGGAATGTTTGAGCTATTTCAGTGCTAAATTTCAAATTTCGAAAAGGTACTATATTAATAGAAGAAATAATTTGCCTGTCTGTGTTTGACGTACAGTACAAACTATGGCACGTTTAGTTTAGAAATTCTCTTCTATAAAAAGAAATTCGTGCATATTTGCAACATATATTTTCGATATTCCTATTAGAACTTTTAAAAAATTACATTTCATGCAATTTTTCTCTTTTTTTTTTCTTAAATATTATTTATTTAAATTAAATTTTCAAGCTGATGGTAATAAAATTGAATGTTGACGATTTTTACTTAATGTTTATTTATTTATTCATTTATTTTTTACATAAAAAGAAATATTTCTTTACTCATGCGAATAAAAAGTATTGAAAAATGAAACTTATAACATGATTTATTTTTTATTTATTTTTTATTATTTTTTTAAATATAAAACTAACGTCGTAATAGTTTTAATTATTACTAGTTAATACCCGTCAAAATTTGAGGAATGATGTGCAACTAAAATCTTTTCACGGCATAAAGTTTAAAACACCCTTGTTTGAATATTTCGCATTGCCCTTAATCGGTTTAAAACCCTTTGCTTTAACCAATTCTCTTTTGGTTGGAGGGAGGAGGGATAAATTTCATGAAATTTCAATATACAAAATTTAAGTATACTTCATATATTAAAAATGAAATCCCAAGATTTGCCATGACAATAAGTGTAAAAATCGGAGATAACAAAATTATTAATATTACCAACTATTTTTAAAGGAATATATATGGTTAAAATTCCTCTATGCATTAAAATTCAATGAAAATGTCTTGAAGGAAGTATAATATTTAAAATTTTGTTTTTCTAATGTTTAATTTAGGTTTTCTTTCACATCTTTTAAAATTATAATCTTATGGTGCTGATATAAAAATTACACTTTAAAGTTTAAGAATAAGTATCGTAAATTTTAACTTTCTAAAAGTTACAATAAGAATTTTAAAATCAATATTTAAATAATGCTATTAAATATAACCTATTAAATATTTTAGCTTTCTCCTTCAAATAATTTATTTAGTTATGTTAAAGAAATTATAACACCAGCTTAAAGCGGCAGGCACACTTGCGATTTATTTTTTAATCACTCTTTCTCTTTGTATTTTTCCCCTTTTCAGTTAACTTTTCAAGGTAACTATTCTTTACAGGCAATATACGTTTAAATGAATAGTAAACATGTGTTTGTAAACATCTGGTTTTACTGTAAAGTAGAAAGCGAAGTCCTGTCGCCAATTTGAGAAGGATAGGAGGACTTTCAATGTTATTAACGATAGGGAATCACAATGAGGATTATTTAAAGAATTCTAATTGGCTTTTTTCTGTTTGGCTGGAAATAATGGAAATGTCAGACTAAACAGATTAATTTAGAAAATATCGACTTTCAGATTTTCTTTTATAGTTTAGAATCAGTCATACAATCAGTAGGTTATTTAACAGTGCTTAACATCCTAAATATCGTGCTAATTTATTCTTACATGCTTTAAAAAGATGAATAAATTTCTTTCTTTCTTTTTTTTTTTTTTTTTTTTAAATAAGATTATCAACATCACCGAATAAAAATAATTCTTATTCAAAGCCAAATGAATCGAATATTCAACCTGAAACAGGGTTCAAAAAAGGATCCTCCAGAAGGAAATTTCAAAGTAAAAGAGAAAATACATTTTCTTGGATTTCTTACAATGAAATTAGGATAAAGTGTTTTGTCAAGTATTTAAAGATACAGCTGAAAGCAATTTATTGCCATTCATTAAAATTTTCAATAACTAGATTTTACAGAGCGGATTTTCACAGTGGCACAATGCAATTTGGCTTTTTAAAATTCACCGAGAAGCGCCGGGTTCGATCCCACATAGCACTCACCGATCTAGTCATTTGGAGTTTTCCATGGTTTTCTCTAAAACACGTATACATACGAGCTTAGACTACGTAGAAAGATCCCCTTTTTACTTTCGAAACAGTTGTAGGTGTCTGAAAAGGGAGAAGGGTGCCGCAGTCGCTACATTGCAGTAATTCGCCAATATTAGAAATTTCAAAAATCATTTGCATAAATAAATATGCTGTTGTAAGTGTCTGAGACCGGGAAAATTGCCATTTGAACCGTACGTGAATTTGTTATGGTCAGATTTTTTTCCTTTTTTTTTCTTTTTTAAGTCGTAAATACGGTCAGAATTTTCAAGGGTACTTTGTAGTTTGTACGGTAAGCAAAAAGGCTGTTGTAAGTGTCTGAAGCAGGACGAAGGCGCCGCAGCCCCTCACAGAGCGAGAATTTGCTACTGTCATACTTTTTAATGCAACATTTTTTCTTAGCCGGTGAATCAGCTGGTCGACAGAGAAGGCCAGTATTACATGAATCTTAGCGTTTTTCACAGATAACATTATTAACAAAATTATGATCCACCTCTTTCAGGTGCAAATCAGCACATAGAAAAGAAATCTCATATGCCGCCATATTTTTAAAAACATTGGTGGGGAGGGGACTGTACATCCCCCGCTCAAGCTTTGTTCCTGAGCAGAGCACCGACGGCATTTTTTTAAAGTCGACGCCCCTGCTTCACATTCTTTACTGTGCCAGGCAACATCATACGTGATTTATGTAATCTTTCATTTTTTCGATCGCCTTCGTCTATGAGTAGGGCCGGTGACAAGAATTACGGGCCCCTGGGCAAATGAAAGTAAGCCCCCCCCCCCTACACATAATCACTTCTTAAATTGCAATCGAAAAATGGTTTTAAATTTTTGGGTACTGTGGTATTTCAAATAGCTCCAATGAAATACAGTGATACAATAGGTAGTACATTATCGAACTATACATTTATGTAATGAAATTTGATTAAATAAGAAGGCTGACAAAAACATACAATTGCTTTGCATTTCATTCTCAATATAATTAATTTACAAAAGAAGACTTGTGATCAATCAGTGATTGATATATGTACTATCTATTGCACTTTAAAGTTAAATATAAAATTTTAAAATAAAGATATCATGATTCAAATATAAATGTAATATATTTGAAAAAATGAAATTTAATCTAAAAATTTCTTTTAAAAATTCTGCTTTTCTTTTTGACAACCTTGAATTTTATTTATTTAATAAGTTATCCCCTGAAAATCTGTTTGGTCTATAATTCAATATTTAAAAAATTAACTTTTGAATGAAGTGAACATTAATAATTACCGAGCGAGCTGAGTAGATTCATAAAAGTATATACTATTGGCAGCAAAATTATTCGAGCGCTAGCAACAATTCCTATATGAAAAAAGTACGCTTAATACTGTTTTATTAAATAAATCCTTGTTGAATTATGTTCTTAGACTGCCTAAAAACATGACTCGACAAGGATTTATTTAATAAAGCAGTACTAAGTGTACTTTTTATATAAGAATTATTGCTAGCGCTCGAATAATTTTGCTGCCGACAGTAATAGGCTGAAAGTTTTCTGATAATTTCTTTTCTGCCATTTTTTTTTTTTTTTTTTTTTTTTAATACTTTATTTTCTGTGATTAACAATATTTAAAATAGTAATTTTTTAAACAAACAAAAGTAAAGGCATAATGACTTGGGCTATTATTATAAGTTTTTTTTATTATTATTAAATATACATATTAAAAATTAGAAAAAAAGAAAAAAGAAGTATATATATATATATATATATAATTATGTTTTTTGTATTTCTTAAGCAGTGAGTAGTTCTTTTAAGTGAGTAAATTTTGATCCCAGAAAGATGATTTATCAACCTAAGAAAAATGGTATATTATCAGAATGCTCTTGTAGAGTACAGATTCCAGCCTTTTTGAATACGATTCTAGAAAACTGAAAAATAATAACTTTTTATTTGTATTGTGCTTGAGGAGATTATGTATAATAACCTAGTTCCAAAGTTTTTTTCGTCGTTGAAATGATGCTACTTTTAAATGCTGAGGGCCACGGTTTGGAAACTATTCATGTACACTAAGCGACAGAAAAAAAAAAAAAAAAAGCCGCACTTGGATATTTTCTTTTCGCCTTCTACAACCTCCAATTTTATCGTTTAAAATGCAAATTTTCGAACAGATTTTATTATGTCGTCCTCCACATACACTTTAGCTTTGAGTCCAGTGTTAAAAACAAAATGCAATTGTCAGGAAAATTGTAATTTTAGACATTATTTCGAAAATGGTAAGAATAAGACAGTTAACGATGCCACAAAAAGGAATAATTTTTGAAGGAAAATCAAAAAATATTTTAATACGTGAGATGGCAAATTAATTAAATGTTAACGAAATATTGGTAAAAGGGTTTTTAACAAGATATAACATTTTTTAGCCGTTTCAACCGGAAATTTGGTTTTAAGCGGCCATGTTGCTCATCCAAGCGAGATGACAATAAGTTAAAAAGCTATTCCTTATAAAATCGGTTTGTAGAACATTTAGAACATAAAAGAGACTCAGAAAAAGTGTTTAGCAGCATAATTTCTTTAACTACAGTGTAGCAACTATTAAACAAATCACATTTAAATGGCAGAAAATTTTAAAAAATTCCATTCTTAGTGAAGAGAATTGGGAAAGCAAGACCACAGAAGACTGAAAAAATTAAGAAATGGTTAGTTAATTATTGGGCTGAACTGGTTCTCTCTGATGAGTCAAGTTTAACTTATTTCGAGTTAAAGAAAACAAGCAGATCTGACAACGAAAATTTGACCGACTTAATGAAAATCGCACTTTTAAAACAGTGACACATTTTCCGTACATTATGATACGGAGGTGCATAACTTTTCAAACAGTCGGGCAAATTTTTATGCTCAAAGGATCAATTAACTCGAAATAAAACACAGTCTTTATAAAAGTGGTGCCTGACCGACTATTTTGGAGGTATCTTGGACATTTCCACAAACAGCATTTCCAGATGATAATGCACCTTGCTATACAGTGTCCGTGGTGCGTTTATTTGATTCAAATTGTTGAAATTACCTATCCATCGCCCTGAGCACCTATAATACTGAAAATAATAACATCTTTTTTCACTCTAAGTTAAATTCCACAAAGAATATCATAGAATATCTTTTTTATTAGACCTCGAAATAGTCCTAATATAGCAGTCCTAATGAACTAGCAGTCCTAATGGCGAAACTGGTAGACGGGAAGTGCCGAGTTTGATCCTAGGCCGCACTTTGACCTAGCTGTTCAAGATTTTCCATTTTGTTTTATTAACTTGCTTAAATATGGGCTAAAACCACACCATACAGTCCAAGCCTAGTCAACTGGCTTTAGGTCTGACACTTACACCATCATTAAAACAGTGAACAGAAATAATTTCAGCATATTTCGAATTTTTTTTAGTTTTACAGGATTTTGACAAACTAAAATTATTTTGTAATTATTTTCATGCAAAATGATTATCAAAAGAATGAAATTTTTCTGATTATCCTTAATTTATATATCTAAAAAAGAAATTACTAAAATACTCATTTTTTTTTTCTTTTAAATTTCTTCTTATTAAAATATTCACAGTTATTGCAATAAACATTTCTAAGAAAAATTAAAACAATTTTATGCTTTTCCAAATACGATTTTCAGTTTATATATTATTATTATTACATCCTTACAAAACTGTAAATTTGAACATCCAGTTCATGCACACTATTAGTATGAATGGTGTTGCTTAAAATATTTAGGTTCAGATACGTTAAAATAAAAGTAGGAACAAGAAAGGAAGTAAAATACAGAAATCTCACAGGTGAAGCAAAAACCTAGAATTCAAGAATACTAGAATACAAAATTCAGAATCCGCTCGAAATGTTTTGTCTATAAAAAGGCGGAGGAGAGGGGAGAGGATTCGAAATTTGCAGCCTACAGCTCTGGCAGAACTAGAAAAAATTATTTGTGATATTTGGCACAGTGAAATTTCTGAAATTTATATTAAAATATTGTATAAAACTATGCCATTGCGCATTAAAGCAGTAGTTCCATATAAAGGTGGAATTAACCCAATGCAGAATACGTATTTTTAACAAAAAATTGCTTAGATCTAACAAATAAATTATTTTATTTCATATATTAAAATATAACTTGTTTATTTCATATAATAAATAATAATAGAATACAAAGTGTATGGTTATTGCATTATGTTCAAAAAGAAAATTTTATGCAGATTTTTAAAAAGTATTTCGTAGAGTGTAATAAAGCGAATTATTAAATCAAAAATGTAGACAGCTATAATTTCGTACCTTTGATATTATAGTTTTATTTGTTTCAACCTTTTATTTTAAAGTTATTGCAAATCAAAAAGGTATACTTCATTTTTTCTGCAGTACGGCTTTTTTTTTTTTTTTTTTTTTTTTTTTTGTCGCTTAGTGTATCTTCTGAATACACATGTATACCGAAAGTTTCAAAAATATTGTATGCACACACACATATATATAAGAAAAAAAAAAAAAAAAGTTATAGTAATTTTTTTTTTTTTTTTTTTTTTTTTTTTAGAAATGGATCTTTCTTGCTTTTTTTATTGCAAAATCATTGATAATTTTCTTCTTTTCATTTATCAAAATATACAATCTGAATGTAAAAAGTAATGTTTAGCGTTTGCGTTTGTTAACCATGTTCCTAAATGAGAATTTTGGTAATTACATATATTTTACTCTCATCCCCATGGACAGCGGCCAATGGACATTGCACAGATTAGATTGGGCTCACTGCTTGCGAGATAAGCAAAGCACCAAATGAGATGCAGACCCCCCCCCCATCTGTTTCTTTTTTAGATGAATACTGACTATGGTGGCTAACGATGAGCAGCGATTACTCTTTCAAGTTTCGGTGTGTTTCATCCTTTCACTTGACCAAACATTTTTAGCAGAAATACTACACAACCCACAACACCTTTTGATCTGCATGAAAGATAATAGTTTATTGATTGTACTCCCGTTTCTGCTCCGGAGTTAGAATAATGAATTACTGACATGAACCTTCAGTCATTGTATTTGATTTATTTGATTTTAGGAATGAATTGATTGAAATTTTAAATAGATACAACACAGTAAATAAAACTTTCTTTAATTAAAACTTTTGCTTCTTGAAATAAGAAAAAAATGGAAAGCATTGAAGACTAATTTAAAATATACTATATCAACAATATTTTAATTAGATCATTTTCTGAAATTTAAGAGGTTAAAGAAATGAAAAAAAAAAAAAAAAAAAACAGGAAAACCTAAACGTCTAGGCCGATGAACCTGATCTAGGTTTGAACCCGACATATCCTATCTACCAGCTTCTAGAGGAGAACATCTCAGCTACTGACAGGAGCCATATATATTTTTTTTACTAATTTATTGTGCAAGTTACATATGATTTACTTTTGATTTCAAAGTATAGATACATAAAAATTTATGGAAACTAAACAAAATTTTTGATTATTATTTTCTACACAACTCAGAGAATCACTATTGTTAAACTAAACATATATTTAATTCCTTGTGCTTGCAAAAAATCAATACTAGAACTAGATAATGAAACACTATTTAGAAGTATGAATAATTATAAACATGTACGTTTTGACTTTTTTTTTAAAATCTGATTGAAAGAATTAAATGAAGGTATATTCATTTTTCAAACACGACAATACCATATTGTTACGGGTGTATCTTTCAGGCTACTCTACAAATTAGAATATTTGTTATTAAACTAATATATAGAGAAAAAAAAAAAGTTGCTGAACTATATAGAAATTCTAGTTTTTTCTGCGATTTTTTAAGATATGTTAATATTTGTTAATACTTAGCTTTTTTTATTACGATTGATTAATATTTAAAAGCAAAAAAAAAAAAAAAAAAAAAAAAAAAAAAACTTTCGTTTTGGTTTTATAAGATTTTTGATTTGTTAGAAAAATATATTTTATACAATCATATATCGACATTCGAATATAGCGGAGAAAAAAAAAAAAATCTGAGAGGAGGGATATTCAAAGTATATTTTATAATTGAAACTTTTTTTTTTTCAAATACATATTACAGATATATATATATATATATATCTTTTTTTTTTTTTTTTTTTTTTTTTTTTCAGAAAACTTTTGTTGCATTAGATTAAATGAAAAATCCTCCCATCCTGTGCAATATTTTCCCCTATTGCTCCAGATTATATATTTAGATAACTTCATTTCTCAATTAAATAAAAAATTTCAAGTTAAGTTTTGTCTAAAAATAAAATCCTATTTTCTATAAATTTTAGGCATATTTTTAATTAAACCCTAGTGAATTTCTATTATTATTATTATTATTAATGTCTTCTCATCTTGCGTACGCGTAAAAAGAAAAAAATGGTCACTGTATATTTCACGATGCTTTAAATTTTCCTCTAAAATTTTATAAATGAAATTCAGTGTTTTATTATTATTTTTTACTTGTGATTTTTACTTCATACTTTCTCAACAATTTTGCATTTTTAGTAAATCTTTATCTTGCATTGCATCTATGTAACTTTTTATCAATATCCGGCCAGTTATAGTTCTTGTGCATTTATTTGGTCGCTCTCATCCCAATTAGAAGCCCACCAGCGGCTGAGCGGTTCTGCGCTCATAGCTGGTAGACATGAGGTGCCGGGTTCGATCCTAGGTCGCACTCGTCGATCTATCCGTTCGGAGTCTTTCGTGGTTTTCTACGAAACTTGTGTAAATACGGGCTACGACTCCTTAGAAAAACCTCCACATAAGGCATTCCCTTTCCGGCCTTGGACCCTAGTACAGCCAATCGGCCTTATTCCCAAACACCAAAAACGTCCTTCCAATTAGAAATTTCTTTGAATATATCAGGTTGGATACGTGCAGTGTAACGAGTTGACTAGAAACTTTCGAAGGAAGTTCTGCACATACGAAATATTTTTCCTATTCTACTCGGAATTCTTTGGTCTTGTTCCTTCGTTTTATTTATTTTATTTTATTTTATTTTTTTGACTGATTGCGAAATTTTCCTAGCAACAGTTTACCCACTCAATTCTGAGTAGTTGATACTAATGGTTTCCCAAATGTGAAATGCGTTAAAGAAACGATTAAAGAAAAGGAAATGAGGCTTCCTTATTATTCCACATCTTATTTGTCTATGAGTAATACCCTTCCTGCATCTACTTCCAGAGGCAGTACTTAGCCCCCCCCCCCCAGGTAAAAACATAGGTAAAAATAATATCGCTCCCCTATCCCTTTTAGGACCTAAGTCTCGCCGCAACGCGGGCTCATTATCGCCGCTAGTATTTACGACTGCTAAGCGGTTCTTATATAAATTTCTTGTTCCTTTTTCCATGTTTTTAGAATTGTGGAAAGTACATACTTTTTAAGAAGAAAAAAAAGTGAAACTTCATATTTTAAAATTTAGATTTTTGTCACTTCTGTTCTGTTTGTACCCCCCCCCCCCAACTCCCGGGCCCCTGGGCAGTTGTTCCCTGTGCCCCCCCCCCCCCCCCCCGTCAACGGCCCTGTCTATGAGAGACATGTGGCTAGTTTAAAAATAATTTTTACACTACAGAACAGTGTCGTATGACAGCTATCACATTCATATACAGTGTTTCCATTAGAATATACCCATAAAACTTTCACTGCAATAAACAATCATCACTTCATTGTAGATCTGTCACACATGAACCTTAAAAAAAACTAAATTACACTACGAACCCCTATATTCTTCATTTCTATTACAGCATTACATTTTTATGTTCTTATTTTATTTTTCAACTGTAGGTGAAGAAGTTTCACAAAAACTATCTTTAAAACTTTATTTGTAAAAGGAAAGTATAAAGTAGACTGTTTTTTATGTAGCCCTCTACATAATCTAAAATGACATGCTCCTCCCCCATACCCCCCAAATAATAATAAAAATAAAAGAGTAGCATTACAGAATTTTTTCATTAAGTAATTTCTATGGAATCCCATAACGTAATTGAAAATTACGTAATTGAATTTTATTTTGGGAGACTGTAAACAATCATAAGTACTTACTTTGTCGTATTCTTAGAAAAAAAGTAGGTGTATTTTGTAAATATGAATAATTTATGACAATTTCTTTACGTTGTACAGAGTGTAAAGTTATCAATATATACTTTAAAGGAATGCCCTCTCTCAGATGATAGCGATTCAAAATTCTATTGTGAGTTTATGCATACGATAACGTTTGCTCTATTCCTGTCATTTTCAAAAATATTAACGGAAAATTAAAGCAGGAGCACACGGAGAGACAAAATCTTAAATACTTTGTTGGAAAGTGTTAATAAAGATTATTTTTAGATTACATTTCTAAGTAGTGTTTTTTTTTTTTTTTTGGTTTTTTTTTTTATTCAAAGAGCCTAATTTTTGAATTTTCTTTTTTTTTTTTTCTCTTTTCTAAATAAAAGTAATATGATGCAGTATTCCAGGGAAAAGAAACAAATATTTGCGACTCCTTATATTTTCTGGCCTAGTGTGACCGCACTTTTCGCATCTGTCTAACTAAGCATGGCCCTGCATGTTTGCCTAACCATTCGAGTTTTTCATGGTTTTCTCCGAAGTTCGCCTGAAGATATTTCAATAGATATGCAAGGAGGATGTCGCACGCAGATGTAGATTTGCGCAAAGAATTGGCATTAATCTACATATTGACGCATGCATTTCTTTTTTTTTTTTTTTTTTTTCAGAACGAAAAACGAAACCTAGCATTAATATTGAAACTAAATTACAAGTCATCGAAAATAACAAATTAGCTTTTAAGAAACTTAAACTTCAACCAAAATCGTGTAAAGTTAGTAGTGCTTGATAATATATTGGTGTATTGATACTAACGAATTTAATCGAAGAATGAATTTCAAATAAAACAAATTTTTTAACCTTTCATATTTCATTTACATTATCAACCAGACCCACTAATGACTGAGTTGATCTACTAACAAATCTGGTAAATGTAAGGTGTCATGTTCAAACACAAGTAGCAGTCATTGTTACAGCCATTCGGATTTTTTCGTGATTTTCTCCAAAACTTGCATGAATAGGAACTAAGAACCATTAGAAAGACCATCCACGGAAAGTATTTTCTCATCGTTTAATTTGAAAATTCTATAACAATTTTGAAAATAAAATGATATAAATTTCAAACCGTTTAGAAATTAGAAAAAAGAAAGAAAGGAAAAAAAAAAAAAAAAAAAAAAAAAAAAATATATATATATATATATATATATATATATATATAATATATATACATATTTGTAAACTAAATGTTTTATAAAGTGTCATCATGAAGGCAAATACGTTAAATTTGATGAGTAAACTACGCGTGTGTACAGATGGAATAATTACAGATGTATATGTACAGTGTTTGAAAATGTTTGTAATCTATGCGCCGCATATTTATTTTCACTGTTGTTCTCGTTTATTTTTCGAAAGAAGGTAATGGCACCTCAGCATTTTATATGCGTAAAAATAAATAAATAAATAAAAAAAGAATAATGATAAAAAAAAATTGTGAATGTGAAAACTATAAAAAAAACTGTGAAAAAAATGTGATGGTGAATTTCGAAACGTCAGCAAATAATGGAGTAATATTTCTCGAAATATTTTCTACCCATACACCAATTGTTAATATTTCATTCGAGTTTTCCGTCTTATTAAGTGAAAAAATTTACTTTATAATTACTGATACTTATAAATTCAATTTATAAGAACTAAATCAATCATATATTCTATGAGTTAAAATGGTGATTTATGACATTTATTTATATGTATGTATGTATTAATAGGTGCTTTTATAATATATATATATAAATTCATTCTTATTGGTCTATGTGGTTTCAGTGATATTGTATCTGTTGCTTAGCTTTTATGTATAATAACCGATTATTATTTATATATGTATATATTCAAATATAAAAATTAAAGTTTTATTTTAAATTAAAATTCATTAAAATCGATAATAAAAATGGATTTGTTTTTAATTTCTGAATGTATAAGAAGTTTCTAATTTCTTGAAGAAGAAAAAAAGTTCTTGGGATGTCGTGTATACATGCTAATTAACAAGCACACAAACGAGCCAAAAAACTGAAACCATATCAGTTTTATGATTTTTAAATTCCTCACACCACCTCAAAGCATGTAGAAATCTTTAAAAAAGCCCAGGATGAAAATTTTTATTACTGTCTAATATCTTCATAGCTACAATACGATGAGTAATGAAAAAGGGCACATATTGATAACTATTTTATTTCATTTTATTTCATTTTATTTTTTAAATGCAGATTGCTTTAAAAAATGCACTACGACAAAAATTTAAAAAGATATTTGATTTATTTACACAATGAAATAATTTATTATTATAAAAGACAACTTTTGCTCGATATCGCGTATTAAAAATATGAAAGTAATAAACTATCTGTGTTTTAGGTAATTTTTAGTTTTTTTTTTTTTTTTTTTTTTCCATATTTTATCCTGCATTAATTGATATGATACAAGACAAAATATGTTAACTGATCGAAAAAAAATAGATTAGGCATAATGTTTAATATTGCTTTTCTAGCTATTACGTATCTTAACTTTTATTACGTAATTTTAAAGTAATATATATATTTTTTTTTTTCGTTTCAATTTTTTTTTCACTCAAAGTAATAATAATAATATTAATATAAATATATATATATATATATAAATGATAGATATTGTAATAAATTTTGACTTTAAAATTATAGCATTTAATAGATACACGCTAAAACCAACACAACAAAAATAAAACTGATTGTAACACAGTACAAAAACTAGCACAGAAATGTTGCAATTCATATAGATCCAGTAAGAGTCAAAACCAATTTAAATTAATTACACCCACATGAGTAAAAGGACGTATTGACGTACAAAATGGATGACGGAACTCATTAAAAGTCTTAAAAGTGATTCAGGAATTAAGAATCCAGTTCAAAAGTAAAAAAAAAAAAATAAATAAATAATAAATAAAGGACCACAGGAATATTAATTGGAATAAAAAATGCTTAAAATTAGAAGTATTATCGGGTCAGGAAGCATGTACTTCTTTAAAGCAGAGAGAGAGCTGCAAGATTTCGTAAAACAATATAGCTAAGAATAGCAAAGATATATTGTTCAATATATATGTATCGAAAACCTTTCCAAACATTGCATTATATATATATATATATTAGAGGGTGGTAGGGGACAATTATAATACATTTTCAAAAATAATAAGAATGATATATATAGAACAGAATTGAAAAGAAAAATAGAGTATTTCCTAATAAAAGACAACTTTCCTCATTGTTATGTATTAAGAATTTGAAAGTAATGCAAAAATCACTTTAATTAATTTAATTAGTTATCTAAAAAAATATTGTGGGTATTGCACGCTTGGCAATCTTTTCTCGCTCATACGTATTAAAAATCTGAAAATAATAGTAATAATAGTGATAGTAATAATATTTTTGCTACATCTAAACGGAAATAGAAGAAACAATTTTAAAAACTGAAAGTTATTAAAAAGCCGATTTTTTCATTTATGAAGAAGATTGCACAATTTTTCCGGGAGACTTTTCCGCGTAACATTGTTTCAGTGATTTCTTTTTTTTCGGTTAACAATCCCCCCCCCCACCCCTCTCTCTCTCTCTCTAATAAAAGTTAGAGAGACATAAATATAAAGAAGCAGCCGATAAAGATAACTTTTGAAAAAAAAATAAAAAATTCTGAAAGAAACGGCTAATTTATGTAATAATAATTTCGTCCAGTTTTATGAAAGTAACCCTTCTGTAAGAAATATACAGACAAGCGTACATATGCATATGTCTTCTTTTAAAATTCTTAATCAGAATCCTCTGTTTTATCTTTATCTATAAAATTTTTCTCTTCTCTCTGAATCTCATCACTCACCAAACCGAGGGATCAACTTTCACCTCACTGACCCCTAGCATTTTTCTTATCATTTCACAACCTGTTTAACGAAACTGTTTTCAATAACTAAACAGGATGGCGCGCATACTTAAAGGAAAGAGAAAACATTACTTTAAAACATGCGATGTAGAATGTAGTTTACAATACTACGAGGGGGGAGGATGAGGACGCCTCAACAAATTCTAATCGATGATTTTTCATTTGCGTATAATTTCCAAAGAAATAAAAAAATAAACTTAAAATTTGAAGGGCATGTCCATTATCGAATATTGATCAAATTTTACATAAGTTTACCGTAAATATTTCTTTTTTTGTTTTGTTTTAATAATAATTATTCATTTTTCTCTAAAGTAAGCTTTGGAAAAAATAAAAAATTTCAACAATAAAAAAGAAAAAAGTATCGAAAAAGGGTGTTAAGGATTCATTACAGATAGATAAAGATGCCTTTGCCTTCGAATGTTAAACTTAATCCCGATTTTTCTTTCAGTTTTTTTTTTTTTTTTTTTTTTTTTACTTTTACAACAGATATTTTGAAAATATATGACGCTGATCGGCATGAAAATTGCCTCTGACACCATTTCAGCGTATTCTTATGCAAAATAACCTCCTGAATCCGAATATGACCACCATTTTGCCCAATCACCCACCATTTTCTAGATACACCCCCCTCCCTCATTTTTATCATTGTTTGGTAATTTTATATCCATCAGTTTGATTTGGAGAGGACCGATGATTATTTTAAACGTTAAATGTCTTCTGACCTAAAGAGCTACAGAGGTAGAAAGTTCTAAAACACGAACATTTGTAGTAAGGAGGAAATTTGAGGGGCTTTGTGCTCAGAAAACAAAAGAAAATCACTAAAAACAATCGGTTTCTATTTCTTTTTCGCAATATTTCTCTTATTTTTTTACATATTCCAGCTTCCCGTTTGCCATTTTCTTACCAAAACACCCAAAATAATAAAAATTATACAATGAAATTTTTTTTCAAAATGTTGGTGAGTGGAGGAAAGTTTCAAAGCCCCCGCAAGAAAGTTTGACTGATTCACTGTACGACGTTTGCTTTCAATAACTCCCACGTTAAATGTTTTGGGCAGTAAATCATGAACAGTAAAATCTCTTGCTTTGACACATGTTAAAGGTTATTTTTCTTGTAGTCGTTAGTCATTGTCTACCTTTAGTACAAGTTTTGCGATAAGAGAGTGAACTTCGGTGTTCTTGACGGTGGTGATTTTGCGTGGTAATCTTTACCACGTGTCAAAGGAGGATATTTTACTGTTCATGTTTTACTGCCCAAAACATTTAAGGTGGGAATTACTGACAGCAAACATCACGTCGAAGAGGGAATCAGTCAATTTTTCTTGCGAAGGCTTTGAGATTTTACTCCACTCACCAACATTTTGAAAAAATTTCACTGCATAATTTTTATTATTTGGGGTGTTTTGGTAAGAAAATGAGAAACTGGAAGCTGGAATATGTAAAAAATAAAACAAATATTGCGAAAAATAAAAAAAAAATAAAAGAAACAGAAACAGATTGTTTTTATGGATTTTCTTTTGTTTTCTGGGCACAAATCCCCTCAAATTTCCTCCTGGGCCCTCTTCACTTAAAAAAAATTCCGATGCCGGCTGAAAACAGATAAAAAGTGTCCCACGTGGTTTTGACAGGAGGTGGAGAAGATTGACAGATTCACTGACGAATCATTGACTTTTTGGAAGAATAAATCAAAAATCAGCCACGTCCTTATTGCGGTTTCATCGAAGCTTTGTTTTGTTTTGATTCTTTCTTTCTTTTTTTTATTTTTGTGTTTCTTTTTTTCTTTTTTCTTTTTTTTTATTTTCCATTTTCACATGACATCAAATAACTTTGCTCATTTATTCTAATCTATTTATATGTATTTTAATAGAGTAGCTCGATCCGACCAAGTACTTTATACTATTTTCAGCCCGGTTCAGGCTTTCTTTAGTTATACCGGCGAATTACGTAACAGTGAAATTTTTTCAAAGAAAATATACTTTATAATTATACTTGAAGTCTGATATTATTAATTTAACTAAACTAGTATGTTGTGGCCACCACATGACTTTCTTCTATATTTTCCTATACAAATTCCCTCAGTAAAAATAATTTATTAAAATTATTATTAAAAAAATTTTCTTCCATGATAATGCAGACGATTTCCATATTAGAGAAGTAGTTCCATTTAATTCTCAATAAATAAAATAAATAAATAAATAAATAAATAAAAATTACGATATTTTTTTTTTTTTTTTTTTTTTTTTTTCAAAAGTTTTTTTTTTTTTTTTTTTTTTTTTTCGTTAAAAGTAACAACAACAACAAAAAAAAATCGATAACTTTGTTTTGAATTATCATAGATCTACAATTCAACCATTCGTTTTAAAGGTATTGACGAGACCTTTCGAAAGATACCCATCTTGAAAATTTATCCCTCCCGGGGGGGGGGGGACTTTCTTCTATATGTAATATAGAGAAAGTATTGGATTCGTGAAAATTTTCGAACTCCGGTTTTCGATGGATTTACTCGTTTTGGGATGTGCTGAACATGATTTGATAGTTTTTAGAAAATGTCTGTGTGTGTGTGTGTGTATCACAAATTTTTGGAGGCTGTATCTCACGAACCAATGAACGAAATTTAACCAATCTTGGTATTTAGTTGGACTCTGACATAAACTGGTGCTGATTAGATTTAGGGATCAATCGCCCAATAGGTGGCGCTGTGATAGCATTTTTTCTAAATTTTTAACATGGCAGTATAGGACAAAATTTCGTATAAATGTACATAATGAGAGTAATTTTTAACTTTTGATTGTAAAATTAATATGAATTATTGATAAAAGTAGTTGTTAACTAGGGGAAAAAAATTGTGCATGTGGGGGCGTCGCCCTCCCCCGGGCGGAGTAAATTTTCAAGATGGGTATCTTTCGGAAGGTCTCGTCAATACCTTTAAAACGAATAGTTGAACTATAGATCTGTGATAATGTAAAACAAAGTTATCGATTTTTTTTTTTTTTTTTTTTACTTTTAAATAAAAAAAACTTTGAAAAAAAAATCGTAATTATTATTATTATTATTATTGAGAATAAAATAGACTTTTTTTTTTTTGGATATTTACTGTTATACTACTTTTCTGATATAGAAATCGTCTGCATTATCATGGAAGATAATTTTTTTTAAATAATAATTTTAATAAATCATTTTTAGTCAGTGAATTTGTATAGGAAAATATAGAAGAAAGTCTTGTGGTGGCCACAACATACTAGTTATATTATTAATCATATGGTAATATAGTAGACAGTGCGAGTGCTATAAATTACTTGGTGCCATAACTAAAATGTTCAATGGATGCTGAGATAAAGCCATTTTTAAATTGTAATAGCAGATCAAATTGTAAACCGATAAATATCCAAATTGAAGTGTCCAGAAAAGACGATTCTGCATGCGCAGTGGAAATCTGGATCCGATACAACGCGAAGGGAGGGGGGGGGGGGGGGGGAGTAACGATGCCGTTGGTAGAGGTTACCCGAAACGAGGTTCAGGGTGATTTCAATGGAATTTTCTTTTTAGTTTTTATTTATAAAGTGATATATATACATATATTAAAAAAAAAAAAAAAAATTGTGATTCATTAAAAAATAAATAAATTCATTTAAATATAGCTAGCTATTACCGAAGCCTGCTATTATAGTTATATCGAAAAAAAATCATATATATTAATTGTTATATCATCTAATATATCTCAGAAAATCTATAAATATATATCTACAATCAGAAATATTGTATTCAGCCAAAAATTTAGTTTTGATATCCAGTTTTGACCTGATGACATGTACCTCGAGTCCAGAAAAGTGAGGCAATTGGTTAGTGTATATTCAAAGTGAATCAGCAATGTTTTATTTAATATATTTTACTAAGTTTGGTATGCTGTAGCTGTAAATGCTGAGCTTTTTCTGAAATGAGAGGTAATCGCAATGTTCGGTGATATAACCCAAAAGCTGATCGGCACTAACTCAAACCAAGGTCCAACCAAATATCAAGTTCGGTTTAAATTGAGTTCAATGGTTCATAAAGTACAGTGTTCGAACGCAAAAAGACAGGTATTTTCTAAACAAGATCGAATTATGTTTAGGAAATCTCAAAACGTGTAACTTCATCGAAAACCGAAAATCTAAACTTTTTCAGCATCTTATACGTACTTTCTTTTTATATATATGCAGAAGACAGAATAATAAATCCCCTTTTTAAAAAATAAGTACTCAATTTCAGTTAATAAAAATGCAAGGAAATCTCAAAACGTGTAAATTGATCGAAAACCGAAAATTTAAAATTTTTCTGAATCTTATGCTTTTTTCTTATATATGCAGAGGATAGAATAATAAATCCACTTTTTTAAAAATAAGTTGTCAGTTTCAGTTAATAAAAATGCAAGGAAATCTCAAAAGTGTAAATTCATCGAAAACCGAAAATTTAAAAATTTTCTGAATCTTATGCTTTTTTCTTATATATGCAGAGGATAGAACAATAAACCAACTTTTTAAAAAATAAGTAGTCAGTTTCAGTTAATAAAAATGACAGGAATTCTCAAAACGTGTAAATTCATTGAAAACCGGAAATCGAAATTTTTCTGTATCTTCTACTTTCTTCATATACATGTAGAAGCTAGTAATAAATCCCCTTTTTTCAAAATAAGTAGTCAATTTCAGTTAATTGAAACGCAGGGAAATCTCAAAACACGTAAATTCAGCGAAAACAGAAAATCTCAATTTTTTCTTTGATAGATGCAGAAGATAGTAATAGCTCCACTTTTTAAAAATAAGTAGTCAATTTCAGTTAATTCAAATGCAAGGAAATCTCAGTCTGTAAATTCATCGAAAACCGAAAACCAAAAGTTTTTTCAAATCTTATGCTTTCTTCTTATATATACAGAAGGTATACGCAAGCGAAGTGTGATGTCACTGACCGTCATTGTGGCTAATTAAAAAAATTTCTTAATCGTCCATAGGATTTCTCTATATATTAAAAAAAAGTAACTGTCACTGGCGTCAAATTTTTTTTGTCTGCGACAGCATCTTCTAGCGGAGGGCAGGGTTCTTCGCGTCATGAGAGGTATCAATATGTTCCCAATACTTCAAGGAAGACATTTCAGCTGCTTAGAAATTTCTATCATTTTAATTAAAAGCATTATTAACTAAAAACGACAAGTTTATGAAGGTACTCTATATGCCATTTTGAAAAAAGTTTCTCCCAGTGCCGTTGTTCTTCTGTCATGAAGTCATTTTACACAGGAAAATATATTATCCATGGCTGTATGTATGTAGGTAGGCAGGTTGGATTTAACGTCGTGCTAGTACTACGCTATGGGTAATTAGCGTCGGTCTGGGACGCACCCCTAGAGATGTTCCGGAGGCATGTCATCACAAGTTTGATCCTTCACGGAGGGGATCCTCCCCCCGCTTTGGTGATTCCCAGAGGTATAGTGTGGATAAGAATATGGAGGACTTTGCGGCCACGACAGATTTTATGTACACCAGCCATCATTAGTGTACCCGACGGTCTTTGGCCGGCTCAAGTATGGAATCGGCAATCTTCCAATTACGTGCTCGGTGCTTTACCGACTAGAGTATCGCGGCCCGAAACCATGGATGTAAAAAAGGAAGAAAATAAATATCAACTTTTTTTCTAAGAAAATTAATTTTCTTATCCGGGAAAATTAAAATAGGATTCGTGGTTGTAGGTAGGTAGATAATTAGGTAGGCTTTGTTTGACGTCGCACCATTCCTGCTCTATGGATAATTGGCGACGGTCTGGGACGCACCCGTATGGATGTTCCGGAGACATGCCACCACAGTTTTGGTACTATACGAAGGGGATGGCTACCCCGCTTCGGTGGCCCCCAGAGGCATAATTTTGATGGGAACATGGAGGATATTGCGGCCACGACATATTTTACGTGCACCAGCCACCATTAGTATACAAGACGGTCTTTGGCAACACCTGGTAGGGGGTGTTGTCTTTGGCCGGCTTGAGAACCGAGCCCGAAATCTTCCAATAACGAGCTCGGTGATTTACCGCCTGGAGTACCGCGGTCCGGATCTAAGGTTGTTAAAAATAAATAAAAAGGGTCATATTCTAAAGTTGTAATGCAAAATGGTCTAGATATTATGAATTTCTTTCTATAAAAAAATTATATATATATATATATAAATATTATATATATAAATTTGACATTGAATATGAGGATTTCCATAATTTTCTGCTTTTGACTTGTAGTATGCACTATTAATATTCCTTTATAGTGAAAGAAAGCCGAGAATAAGCGGGCAGAGCTCTGCATGTGTTAATAAGTAAAGTGAGTCGGGGGGAGGCGAAGCCTCCCTCGGGGGTTGGTGAGTAAAGCGAGCAGGGGGCAGAGCCCCCAAGTTTTGTAAAAAATTATTAAAAATCGAGGAAAATTATTTCCCGATTTTAATCTCCATATTTGAGTATAATTACAAATTAGTTATCGTGCACATGTGTCAGATTAAGTTATTTTGCTGTCAAACTGACAAAATTTTAATTTTAAATTTCAAAACTCTAGAAACGGAATGGGCATAGATTTTATATCCGTTCGTCCTCCGCATTTTGTGTATTTGGCGATTAAAACGTAATGCGGAAACATACATGCCAGATGAATATTTTCATAATGCGTATATATTGTACGAAATATTGTTTCATATATTACTGATTGCTCTCTTAATATACTTTATTAAAATAACCATGATTTTTGAAAGGAATTAAATATGTTCGTGAGATAATTTGGCCATCTTTTATTATTATGCCATGGACGACAGATATCAAATCTGTTCCTTTGAAATGAGATGTTTATATTTATAGTCGAAAATGGAAGTCTGTCATTTCATTTTTCTAGAGTTTTGAAATTAAAAATTAAAATTTTATGAATTTTACAGAAAAAATGACTCAATCTAGCGCAAAAAAATCAATACGCAGGACTCTAGTTTACATCAATTATAGTTATGATTATGTCAAACAATTTTTCTTATTATTAGTTATTTTCCATATGGTTAAAATCGCACCAAGTTACATATATAGTCGAAATTTTCCTTGTGAGAAACTATCATAAAACATTTGGGCGCTCGTTAGACAGTAAATGACGCTGTTATATAGATGATATAGAAGAAAGTTTTGTTATGGTTTTTTACTTCCATTACCCGACTACCGTAATTAATAATTGTAAGAAGTATTGTATTCGGTCCGAAAATTCGATATCGAGTTTTCACCTGATTTACATGTTTTAAGGTCTCCTAAGTCCAAAAAAGTAATTTTTGGCAATTGGTCAGTGTGTGTGTGTGTATGTATATATATATTTTTGGGGAATCTTCTGACTATCATATCTCCGAAACTAATAAAGATAGAACTACGAAACTTCAGAATTGAGACTGGCCTGGTGTACAGATGAATTTTCCAAATTTTGGTGAAAATTGGAAAACCGGAATAGGTATCGTAAGTCTGTATCACAAAAACGACTCTAAACATTTTCTTCCAAGTTGCTATACAAACACTCTATTCAATGTCCTTTCGAATGATATAGTTGGCTAGTATGGAGGAAAATTGATAAGAGTCCTGTATAATTAGCTCAATTTCAAGTCTCTCAACTAGGAACAGTCAGGAACACAAGTGTGTTCCTCTAAAAACGACTGTAAGAATGTTTTTCATACTCGCCATATTAACTCCCTTTTAAATATCCTTTTGTATGTAATTATTGTTTTCAAGTCAATAATTGAGTATGCCAACTTTTGGCAAAAGTCGGTATCTTAAAAACGGCTCTAATGATTTTCTTGAAAACTGTTACATAAATCCATTTTAGATATCCGTTCTTGTGTATAACGCGGTTATTAAAGGTAAATTAGCAGTCATCCTGATTAGGTAGATTAGTTTTAGATATCGGAAATTAATGTTTCGTAAAACGGCTAAACCGATTTTTTTCTTCTTACTATTTTTACTTTCTTATATATGTAATATAGAGAAAGTATTGGATTCGCGAAAATTTTCGACCTCCGTTTTTTGATGGATCTACACGTTTTGGGACGTCCTGAACACGAATTGATAGTTTTTAGAAAATGTCTGTCTGTCTGTGTGTCTGTCTGTATCATTTTTTTGTGGACGCTGTATCTCACGAACCAATGAATGAAATTTAACCAAACTTGGTATTAAGTTGCACCCTGACATGAACTGAAGGCCAGATGATTTGGGGATCAATAGCTCAACAGGTGGCGCTGTGATCGCCTTTTATGCAAATTTTTAACATGGCAGCATAGGACAAAATTCCGTATAAATGGGCATAATGAGAGTTATTTTAAACTTGTGATTGTAAAATTAATATGATTTATTGATAATAGTAGTAGTTAACTAGGAAAAAAAAATTGTGCATGGGGGGCATCGGTTCCCCCCCTGGGGGGGAAGTACCCCCCCGGGGGTTAAATTTTGAAGATGGGTATCATTCGAAAGATCTCGTCAATACCTTTAAAACGAATGGTTGAACCATAAATCTGTGATAATTTAAAACAAAGTAATCGAATTTTTTTACTTTTAACAAAAAAAAAACTTAGAAAAAAAATCGTTTTTTTTTTTTTTTAAACGAAATTTTACCAAACTTGGTATTTAGTTGGTCCATACCAATTTGTGTGAAATTCTGTGCAGTAGTTCCTGAGATACAGTTGCCACAAAATTTTGTCACACACACACACAGAGAGAGAGAGACTGACAGACAGACAGACAGACATTTTCTAAAACTGGTCAAATCGTGTTCTACAGCTCTCAAAACGTGTAAATCCATCAAAAACCCGAGGTCGAAAATTTTTACGAATCCAATACTTTCTTCTATTGAATATAGAAGAAAAAAAAAATGAGAAAAATCAATAACTTTATTTGAATAACTATTGAATATAGAAGAAAGTAAAAAAATTAATTGATAAATTTGGATTTCGTAATAAATAAATGCTTAAAGGACGCGCTAAACAGACTTTTAACAAAAGTATTGTGACTGATTAAATAAAAGAGCGATTCGTTAACTTTATAAAATTACGGATGATGAAAGAATACATATAATTAATTTCCGATCATATATTATATACGAACAATATTATCATGGAAAAATTTAAACTTGACATTTTTGTGTTTCTATGAGTTTTGAGGTCTTCTGAATTCATTTTTCATTTTTACTTTCTTCTATATTCAATAGAAGAAAGTATTGGATTCGTAAAAATTTTCGACTTCGGGTTTTTGATGGATTTACACGTTTTGAGAGCTGTAGAACACGATTTGACCATTTTTACTTTCTTCTATCTTCAATAGAAGAAAGTATTGGATTCGTAAAAATTTTCGATTTCGGGTTTTTGATGGATTTACACGTTTTGAGAGCTGTAGAACACGATTTTACCATTTTTAGAAAATGTCTGTATGTCTGTCTCTGTCTGTGTGTGTGACAAAATTTTGTGGCAACTGTATCTCTGGAACTACTGCACACAATTTCATACAAATTGGTATGTAGTTGCACCTTGACATAAATTAGTGCCTATCAACTTTTGGTAAAAATCGTCTTACAGGTTGCGTTGCCATCCCGCTTTTTCTAAATTTTTAACAGGGTGATATAGGGCAAAAATTTTCAAGATGGGTATCTTTCGAAAGGTCTCGTCAGTACCTTTAAAATGAATGGTTGAACTATAAATCTGTGATAATTTAAAACAAAGTTATCGATTTTTTTTACTTTTTACGAAAAAAAACTTAGAAAGAAAATCTTTTGTTTTTGTTTTTTCTCTCCCCTTAATTTTATCAAACTCCCACGGTTTCCGTGTCTTGACAAACTTTAACATATTTTTGCATTTTTCCCCTAATTTTGTCAAAGTCCCACGGTTTCCGTGTTTTGACAAACTTTAACAAATTTTCACATTTTACCCAAAATTTTGTCAGTCCCACTTTTTTTTTTTTTTTTTTCTCCCCTTAATTTAATCAAACTCCCACGGTTTCCGTGTTCTGACAAACTTAGAATAATTTTCACATTTTACCCAAAATTTTGTCAAAGTCCCACTTTTTTTTTTTTTAATTATTGTTACTGAGTGAATTTGTATAGGAAAATATAGAAGAAAGTCTCGTGGTGGCCACAACATACTAGTTAAATTCGTTATGTAAATCTATTTTATATATCTTTATATGTGTATAAGCTTTATCTTACCAGAAAATTTTTAGGCGTCTAATTTTTTAGTTTAATTTTATGTCTTCTGATTATATTATCTCCAAAAAATGCATATAATACATGCAACGGTAAGTAATGAAAGTCGTGTAGTTGTTTCACTCCAGGTTTTTTTTTTTTTTTTTTTTAATCTAGAACTTATTTCTGAAAATTGCATATGCATATCTTATAATAAGCGAAAACCTTTAACATTTTAAAATATTATATATAACTTTAAAATAAGTTTGTATTATATACAAATACATCTACGTGATTTCTCTTTATCGTAATTCTAAAAAACGCTTATAAATTATAATCAGCGTCCATGTATCATTCTGAAAAGGTCAGTGCACCTTTACGTCATTAGGCGCGAAATCTTTGAGTGTAAAGTGTAACTAATAATGTGGTTTCTTCGCTTGGAAATAATTTTATAAACAATTGCTCCCATTTCCTGCAAGCTTTGTATTAGAAATTACTCACATTTGATCTCCTTTGTCCTTTTTCTCCCCCCCCCCCCTTTCGAGAAGAAGTGCGAAAAGTACAACCACAAACTGAAGTTATTGATATAGTGAACCTTGTTCTGTATTTATAAGAAAAAAAAAATACTGGATTCGTAAAAATTTTCGAAGCCTTTATGATTGGTAGAAATATCCTCCTATTTACTTTTTTCTTTGTACAAGATGAAATAAAATATTGGATTCAAAACCTTTCACCTTCTAGCTTTCAATATATTTACACAATTTCAGGTGTCCTGAACATATTTTGACCATTAAAAAAATTATCTATCCGTAAATCTGCGACAAAAAATAAATAAATAAATAAAAATAAATAAATAAATTAAAAATAAATTAAAAAAAAATAGTATGAAGCAACCACACTACTTCCACTACCCACTATTTCACATATTAGAATATACATTTTTTTAAAAATGTGATCAGAAAACATAAAATTGACCTAACGAAGTAGACGCCTGACAAATAGTCCAGTCAATATAGGAAAAATAGAAGAAAAAATCGTGTAATTTTGAAATTTTGCATACTCATAGCCGAGGGGGTCCTGAACAACATACTAAAAGTCCTCGCCCGTGGGGGGTGAGCGGGGAGCAGGGGGGCATTTAAGGGGAGCAATTTTCAGTTTTTATTAAATATCTTAAAAACTATCGCATTTAGAGAAAACATGTCAATTACAAAATTAATCTACGTAAAATTTCCTATAAAAATGTATAGTGCATTTTGTTTGTACGATCATTAGTTTAGAAGATATAGGGAGATGAAATAACACATTTTCTTGAAAAATTCTTTTTTGCAATAGTAAAATCAACTAAAGTGTGCAATTAAAAGGGTTCTTGTCAAATATTTTCTAATGTAAAAAACAAGTATATACATAGGGAATATGCAAGGATAATACAGCATGTTTTGTAAGTTTTAAATAATTTTAAGGCTAGTAGGCGCAAGTGGCGGTTTGAGTAAAAATCTGGATAAGTCCAGTCAAAATAGGAAAAATAGAAAAAAAAATCGTGTAGTTTTGAAGTTTTGCACACTCATAGCCGAGAGGGTCCTGAACAACATACTAAAAGTCCCCGCCCGTGGGGTTGAGCGGGGGTATTTTAGGGGGGCAATTTTCAGTTTTTATTACATATCTTAAAAACTATCGCATTTAGAGAAAAATGTCAATTACAAAATTAATCTACGCAAAATTTCCTACAAAAATGTATATTACATTTTGTTTGTACGATCATTAGTTTAGAAGATATTGGGAGATGAAATAACACATTTTCTTGAAAAAATTTTTTGCAATAGTAAAATCAACTAAAGTGTGCAATTAAAAGGGTTCTTGTCAAATATTTTCTAATGTAAAAAAACAAATATATATATAGGGAATATGCAAGGATAATACAGCATGTTTTGTAAGTTTTAAATAATTTTAAGGCTAGCAGGCGCAAGTGGCGGTTTGAGTAAAAATCTAGATAACGAAGACACAAAACCGATCAACATAAAAAAAAAAAAAAAAAAAAAAAATCGCGTAGCTTAGAAATTGAGCACAGTTATAAAGTTAAGTGTCCTGAATAACATACTAAAAGTCCCTAATCATGGGTGGGGGGGGGCATTTAAAGGGGGCACATTTCAGTTTTTATTAAGTATCTTGAAAACTATCGCATTTACAGAAAAAAAAAAAAATCTCAATTGCAAAATTAATCTACGTGAAATTTCCTAAAAAAATTGTATATTCTATTTTGTTTGTATGATCAATAGTTTAGAAGATATAGGGGAACGAAATAACACATTTTCTTAAAAAATTCTTTTTTTTTTTTTTTTTTTTTTTTGCAATAGTAAAATCAACTAAATTGTGGAATTAAAAGGGTTCTGATAAAATATTTTCTAATGTACAAAACAAATATATGCATAGGGAATATGTAAGGATAATACAGCATGTTTTGTACGTTTTAAATAATTTTAAGGTTAGTAGGCGCATGTGGTGTTTAGGTAAAAATCCAGATAACGAAGACCCAAAACCGATCAACATAAAAAAAAATCTTATAGCTTTGATACTGAGCACAGTTATAAGGTTAAGTGTCTTGAACAACATACTAAAAGTTGCATTTTCTTTAAATCCTCTGTAAGTGATAGTAGATATAAAATACATAAAATGTGAATGTTATGATACATTAAAATACTTTAAAATTACTTATAGCAAGCATGCATTAAAAAAATTAACAATATTTTAGTATAAATATTTAGATTACTCTCTATTTATTTTAAAGTATATGGATGATTGTTGTCGTGATTCAGATAGTTTCAAGTCTCTTGCGATTGCCTGAGGTCTTGTGTAATGTTTTCTACAAGAAGAATGCAGAACAATCATTTTTCTACCTCTAAAAATTTCATCTTTTCCATCTTTTCTTGAAATGCTCGCTTTTACTAATCCCTCTATTCCTTTCTCATTTATGTTGCATACATCAATCACTATATCATTTTCACATATTAAACATTTTTCTGCCATATCGATACACTAAGTAATCGCAAAAGATTCAGAAGAAACATTAAATACACACTAAACGTAAGAGAAATGAAATAAGAATATGTAACAAACGTTCTCACAAGTCATAGAGCACACTCATTACAAAGCGAAGGGGTATCCTTATCGAAACCTGTCCATTACCCTTCGTTTAACCTTTACATTTGAAATATAAGTATTGCATTTTACACATTAGTTACATCTTCCACATGTTTTTTCAGACTTTAACGATAAAAATTCGGAGAATTTGCTCCGTTCTATTGCAGTACTAGCGAAAACCCTTTGTTTCGCTTCCCCATGCAATCCTTTGTGATAGCCGTTGCTTTGTATTTTACGGATATCTTACAGAAAAGTGGAATTTTTCGAATTGTATATTTTGACTTCCACTCTTTAAACTTGGTGCATTGCGCGCACACACACACATACAAATATTTATATACAAATATTTATTTGTATGAGTAAAAAATATTTAACCTGAACCTTTTTAATTACGAAATATAGTTATTATTACTATTGCAAATAACATAAAAAAATAAATAAATAACACAGAATAGGGTTGGGGACTTTTAGTATGTTGTTCAGTAAACTTAACCTTATAACTGTGCTCAATTTCAAAGCTACACGATATTTTTTAATGTTGATCGATTTTGGGTCTTCGTTATCTGGATTTTTACTCAAACCACCACTTACGCCTACTAGCCTTAAAATTATTTAAAACTTACAAAACATGCTGTATTATCCTTACTCCCTATGTATATATTTGTTTTGTATATTAGAAAATATTTGAGCAGAACCCTTTTAATTCCACAATTTAGTTAATTTTACTATTGCAAAAAAGTATTTTTCAAGAAAATGTGTTATATCATCCCCCTATATCTTCTAAACTTTTGATCGTACAAACAAAATGTAATATACATTTTTGTAGGAAATTTTACGTAGATTAATTTTGTAATTGACATTTTTTCTCTAAATGCGATAGGTTTCAAGATATTTAATAAAAACTGAAAATTGCCCCCTTTAAATGCCCCCCCCTGCCCCTCGCTCACCCACAACGGTCGGGGACTTTTAGTTTTTTGTTCAGGAAACTTAACCTTATAACTGTGCTCAATTTCAAAGCTACACTATATTAGGTTGATTTCTTTAGAAATCGACCTATTGCAATCACTTCGTTTATATATATATATATATATATATAAATAATAGATAACGTAATAAAATTTAATCTTAAAATTTAGCAATTAATAGAACTAAAACAATAACAGAACACTAAAATATAGAACTGAATTTAACATAGAGGAAAGAATGACACAAAAAGTTGCGATGATGAACCAATGAGTTACCATATTAACTTAAAATACTTACGCCGACCTGAAGGATAATAAAAAAGGGATATATATATATATAATGAAAATTTTGTCATCACGATAACTCCCGGAATAATACTCGAAATGGAACCAAATTTGGACAGTGAACTGATCTTATAAATATCTTGGATGAGTTCGTTAACCAAGTTGCTCCGACTTTTTCTTTTCAAGTGGCAGCCACTTGAAAATTTCAAACCGACATTGCAAAAAGCATATTTAAAGCAAGATTTGCTTGAATTTTGTTGTAAATACAGGCCACATAAGGGTCTCAATGAAGTTTATTAATGAAGTTTATCCGCCATTTTTAATAAAGTGGCGGATATTTTAAGTTAAGTGGGACCACTTGAAATCAGGCTACCACTTGACAATTTAAAATCACTATAACTTCCGAAATAATACTCCAAATCGAACCAAATTTAGACAGTGTCTTACCACTTGAAAATTTCAAATTCAAATTGTAAAAAGCGTATTCCGAATTTGTTTGAAATTTGATGTAAATATAGACCACATAAGGGTCTCAATGAAGTTTATTAATGAAATTTATCCGTCATTTTTAATAAAGTGGTAGATATCTTAAGTTAAGCGGGGCCACTTGAAATCACTCTACCACTTGAAAATTTAAAATCACAATAACTTCTGAAATAATACTCCAAATCGAACCAAATTTGGATAGTGTCTTAACTTATCTTATAAATAACTTAGATGAATTTGTTAACCAAGTTGCTCTGCCATTTTGGTTTCAAGTGGAGACCACTTGAAAATTTCAAATTGAAATTGTAAAAAGAATATTCCAATTTTTTTTTTTTTTTTTTTTTTTTTTTTTTGATGCATACATAGATCATACAAGTGTCTCAAGTAACTTTATAAATGATCTTCATTCGCCATTTTTAATAAAGTGGCGGATATCTTAAGTTAAGCGGGACCACTTGAAATCAGGCTACCACTTGAAAATTTAAAACCATGATAACTTCCGAAATAATACTCCAAATGGAACCAAATTTGAACAGTGTCTTAACTTATCTTATAAATATCTTAGATGAGTTTGTTAACCAAGTTGCTCCGCCATTTTGTTTTCAAGTGCAGACCACTTGAAAATTTCAAATTTAAATTGTAAAAAGCGTATTCTGAAATTGTTTGCATTTTGATGTAAATACAGACAACATAAGCATCTCAATGAAGTTTATTAGTAAACTATATCCGCCATTTTTATAAAGTGGCAGATATCTTAAGTTAAGCGGGACCACTTGAAATCAGGCTCCCACTTGAAAATTTAAAATCACGATAACTTCTGAAATAATACTCCAAATCGAACCAAATTTGGACAGTGATATTATCATATAATTATCTTGAATGTTTTCTCTGGGCAACATGTCCCGACATGTTGTTTCTAAGTTCCAGCCACTTGAAATCACACTGCCACTTGAAAATATGCCATCACAATAACTTTTAAAATACTAAACTGATTCAAATAAAAGTTGGATAGTGAACTTATGGCTCAAATATCTAGGATAAGTTCACTTGGTGACTTGATCCGCAGTTTTATGTCCAAGTGGCTGCCACTTGAAAATTTGTCAATATAGTAACTTTAGTAATACAGAATCAATTCGCATCAAATTTGGGTAGTGGATTTATCCTTCAAACATCTCAGATAAGTTTGCTGGGCATCTCACTCGACTTTTTTTCCAAGTGATGCCACCTGAAAATTTCATAATTTTTGAAATACTGATTTAATTTGAACTAGAACTGGACAAGGAACTTATACAAGTATACTGGATGATTTCTCCGGGCAAGTTGTTTTGTCGTTTTGTTTCCAAGTTGCAACCACTTAGACTGTCACTTGAAAATATGCCATAAAATTAACTTTTGAAACACGGCACTTATTTAAATCACAGTTGGACAGTGAACCTATGCTTCAAATATCTTGGATATGTTTGCTGGGCAACTTGTTCCACTGTATTGTTTCCAGCTGGCGGCCACTGGAAAATTTGTTATCACGGTAACTTTAGAAATACTTAATCAATTCAAATCAAAGTTGAAAAATGAATTTATCATTCAAACAACAAAAATCTAGAAAATTCACGTAACTCGTGAACCAATCACGTTATTGCGTCCATCTTTGGTATATCGATAATCGGTATATTATTAAATTGGTATATCGATTAGTATGTTGTTCAGGACCCTCTCGGCTATGATTATGTAAAATTTCAAAACTACATGATTTTTTTTCCTCTATTCGTCAAATTTTGGCCTTCGTTGCCTGGACTAAAACTGATATATAGACGTGTAAAACAGTTTGCATAGCGAGTTAAGAAATAATAAAGGGGGAAAAATGGTAGTTATTTTTTGAAACACCAATTTCCGAGATCTAAAAGTGACCTACCTGAGCATGATGACTGTGAATTTTCTTGTAATAGCCACGTTTTATACGAGAAAGGATATCTGTAATGGATTTATGCAACAATTTTCCAGAAAATCGTTAGAGCCGTTTTTGAGATACAATCTTTTACCAAAACTTGGCATACTCAATTATTGATCGGAAAACAAAAATTACATACAAAAGGATATTTAAAAGGGAGTTAATATGGCGAGTTTGAAAAAAAAATCCGTACAGCCTTAAAAAAAAAAAAAAAAAAAAAAAAAAAAAATCGCACTTGCGAGACTTGAAATTCAGCTATTTATACCAGGAGCCTACCAATTTTCCTGAACTAACCAACGATATAATTCGAAAGGACATCTAATAGAGTGTTTATGTAGTAAATTTTAAGAAAATCTTTAGAGCTGTTTTTGGATACGGACTTACGGTCCCACTTCCACTTTTCCAATTTTCACCAAACTTTGTAAAATTCATCTGTACACCAGTTCTGTCTTAAATCTGAAGATTCATAGCTCTATCTTTATTAGATTCGGAGGTGTTGGCAGCCCCCCTCAGGAACGTATCTGTTTATGTAGCAAGTCAATCAAATCAATATATACGCATATATGAAAAAATGAGAAATAAATAAAAATGACCTGTTCAATAATGTGTGATGCAAATAGGATATTGGGGCTCCTGATCTGCAGATCCACTAGTTCATTCTCAAAACGTGAGTGGAAGCTTCCCTGTGGCGATTCAAAAAGATTTTGGGTTCCGTCTGTATGTATATTTTGTTTGTCTGTGTGTCTGTTTCAGCGACCGCAAAAATCATTCTATTGATTTGCAATTTTGTACACATGTTTTCGAGCCGCATGGGATTAGCTGTAGTGTGTTTGGCGTCTGTTCTATCTGGAATTCGTGTACGGGGACACACCAAATTTTTCTTTACCACTATGGCCTATGGATAGAATGTACATGTACCGCAATAACGGCTGCAAAAATTCTCCAAATAACTTGCGAATTGGTAGACACTTTCAAGCTCTGTATAGAAATAGCTGTATAATTTTTTATGTGTATATTTTTCATGCTCTATGTACAGGGACACTCCAAAGTTTTTCTTATCATTAAAGCCTACGGGGTGAATTTTGTTTAAACAAATTTTAATGTCGTTACTCTGCATTCAACAAAGTGAAATTACAGTTTAAAAAAAAAAGCGCATTTTAAAACGTTTATGCTGCATTCAACACAGTGGAATTAACATATACATTATAAAGATAAATAAAAACATGTTTACTCTAATAAAAGGGATATGTATGGACTATATGATTTATTTACGGGATCACGCAAATGAATTCGGATGACATCCTATAATCATCCAAATGATTCAAATTACATTGAAATATTCATGAGTTACAATTAATTAAATAGGTGTATTCTAATTTTTTTAGTGTATATAATTACTGTGGCTGCTTTTCCGAGTTACATAAAAGAATTTCGTTCTATTACGCACTATAGTTCATATTTCAACACTGGTATTGAATTTTAACATGGTTACACCCCACGAAATATGATGAAATTTTATTAGAATTTTAAAAGTATATTATTTTTGTGTGGGAAAATGTGGCCATAGAATTGGTATTTAATTTACAGGGTTGCACAAAATAATTCTAGCATGTTATGTAATCAATTTGCAGGAATTTTGGTAGAAGTACTTATGAATTACAGGGAATTAGTGCAAGTACAAGATAGTCAGTTATTAGGAATACAATACATACAGAGATAGTTATAGAAAGAGAAAAGCAGAGGGGGTTGGGGGGGGTGCAACCCCCCTCAGAAACGTTTCTGTTTATATAAAAAGTCAATAGAATCAATATATATATATATATTATATATAATAAGGAATAAGTAAAAATAATCTGTTGAATAATGCGTGATGCAAATAGGACGGTGAGGTTCCTGATCTGCATATCCACTAATTATATATAGAACTTGTTATCTTACTCGTCAATCTGCAATCTATCTTAATAGAATTTTAATTTTATGTAAGAGAAAGTCGTATGGGTGCCATACTAGATTATTTACTTTGAAATCTATTATTGAAATTCTCTTTAATTCAACAAAATATTTTTTACGAATCGCTAAAATAGATGTTTGTATATTGCCACTCATTGCTTTATGAGTGAAATATCAGATTTATTGTGCAAACAGTATTATGTGCAAAGAAAAATATTTAAAATGAAATGCGATCATATATTTCGCAAATTCTTTGAACGATTGTCTTCTAAATCTATATGTTACTCAGACTCACATCCGTAATACAAAAAGAAAAAAAAAATCTATAATAATAAAAGTAGTAAAGAAATAAAAACCACGACGATGTTTCTTCACCACAAAAATGTAAAGGTGGAGAGGTGGAGCCGGATAAAGGGTGTGTCAGAGAGGAAAATCGGCACAAATTTGTAAAATTTTTGGACTTTCTTTACAAATTTAATTGATTTAAAATTTTATTAAAATACAGGATTTTTTCCGCATTGAATTAAAATCTTTGAGATTGACGCAGCTTTTTAAATTCTGTTTTAAAAAAATTGAAAGAGTTTTTATAAGCCATTTAATGCATCAACCCAAATATTGCAATAAAACAGCTTTTTTAAAAAACAACTGTTATTCTTTCATAAAATCTACAAAAGCTGCGTCAGTTTACGAAATGAGAGTAATCCAATAAAAAAAACCGCGTCTCAATCAATTAATATGTCACTGTTTTAAGTGCAAAGAAAGTTTCCCATAGATTAACATTGTCTTTAAGAAAAGCAAATGGTAAGTGAAGAGGGCCCTTACTACAAATGTTCGCATTTTAGAACTTTCTACTTCTGTAGCTCCTCAGTTCAGAAGACATTTAACCATTAAAATAATCTTCGTCCCTCTCCAAATCAAACTGATGGGTATAAAATTACCAAACAATGATAAAAATGAAGGAGGGGGTGTATCTAGAAAACGGTGGGTGATTGGGCATATGGTGGTCATACTCGGATTCAGGAGGACATTTTACATAAGAATCAGCAATACATTTTTTTTTTCTAGAGCAGTGTAATTACTAATTTATAAACTACTGGCAAGCTTTGCCCGCTTCGCTGGTCATTATATCGAAATAATTTCTCAAAATACCATATCAAAATTATAATTAAAAAAAAAAATCATTGATATCAGTCAAAATCTAAGTTAAAGTTATCGCTACCTTCGGTAGCGGTTTTCCCACACGCCACATTTCTAGTCTGGAGAAACAATGCCTTCGTTAGCGCCTTGCTTGCATTTTACTCCCCATACCTCGCGGGTAAAGTGGGAAGATTTGCAAAATCCCATCAAAGTGCATATGAAATACATTTAATCAAAACCCGCACAACAAAAATTGCCATTCAAACGTAATTTGGAGCACGTTTAAGCTTGAAAACGTGTTTTTTTTGCCCCGCCCACCCCTAAGAGGAGGGTAAGAGTAATTTCACAAAATCCCTTTATAATTCATGTTGCATACACGTACATAACCGACACATTAAAAAATTGAGATCCTGAGATTATTTAAGGCAGAGTTATGTTTTAAAACATGCTTTTTAGCCCCACCCCCTGTGTTTTTTTAGCCGCATTCTTAAAGGAAAAAAGGGGGAGGAAATTTTGCGAAATCACTTTATATTATCAGTTAGGTACATGTAACTGACCCACGCATCAAAAAGGTCCTTCCTAAGATAATTTACTGCAGAGTTACGCATGAATACATGTTTTTGCATATCGCCTCCTATGGGGCGGAAGAGTGTAATTTCTAAATATTACTTTGTAGCGTGTGTTGAATACGTATAAGCAGTCCACACATCAAAAATTGCTATTCTATGATAATTTTGAACAAAGTTACGTGTAGAAACATGTTTTTTACCCACCAACCCTTAAAAGGGGTGGGGGGTAACACGGAATTGAAAATAATCCCATTGTAGTTTGTGTGTGTTGAATACGCATAACCAATCGACATATCAAGAAATCGCTTTCCTGAGATAATTTGAAGCAGAGTTACTTTTTAAAACGTGCTTTTGCCCCCCCCCCCCCCACGCCTTTAAAGGGAGGTAAGAGGAAATTTCACGAAATCCCTTTATAATGCGTGTTGGGAAAGCATAACCAGCCCACGCATAAAAAATCGCCTAAGATAGTTCAAAGCTTGCGCATGGAAAAACGATTTCCCCCTACCCCTACCCCAAGAGGGATATGGTGGAATTTTACAAAATTCCTTTGCAGTGTGTGTCTTGTGTACGCACAACCAATCTACAGATAAAAAAAAATCGCTATCCTGAAATAATGTGGAGCACAATAACTCTCATAAGCATGTTTTTGCCCCCCTGCCCGCCCCTAAAGGGGGAGAGGGAGAAATTTCGTAAAATCCCTTTATAGTGCATGTTGGGAACGCATGAACAACCTACACATAAAATTTAATCTTACCGAGATAATTTGAAGCAAAGTTATGTTTGGAAACGTGTTTATTACCCCCCCCCCCTCCTGTCCTTAAAGAGGGGAGGGAGAAATTTCATAAAATCCCTTTATAGTGCGTGTTTGGAATACATAAATAATTTACACATAAAATTTAATCTTACTGAGATAATATGACGCAAATTTATGCTTGGAAACGTGTTTATCCCCCCTTCTGCCCTTCAATGGGGGGGGGGGGGAGTGAGAAATTTCGTAAAATCCCTTTATAGTGCGTGTTGGGAATGCATAAACAACCCACACATAAAATTTATATTACTGAGATAATTTGAAGCAAAGTTATGCTTCGAAACGTATTTATTCCCCCCTACTCCCAAGGGGGGGAAGGGGGGCTTTCGCAAAATCCTGTTACAATGGGTGTTGGACACACGTAAATAAGCCACACACTAAAATTTGTGACCTTACCTCCTATAGATTTCCACGGGCGAATTTAGCGCTAAAAGATGGGGTCCAATTTGTCCCCTCGTATATCCCCCTCCCCCCAAATATTGCAAATCGGGAAAAAAAAAAAAAGTAAGTTTTTGGAAATATCCTCAAGAAGAGTCTTGGTGATTTTCTATACATTTGGACTATTATTGGTAGAGTTTTAGGAATAAAACAATACAAATGAAAGTTTGAGGTTAAGGGAGATAAATTGGATGGACGTATGCTCATCTTCAGGAAAATTCCCTTTTGATATTAACCTTTTATCGATCATTTGCACCGTATAACAGAAATTGGATGTGCTATGAAATGGATAAAACTATTTTAATAAAAGTTAGGAGTTAAATGTTTTTGAGGTATCTAAATCGATGAGAAATATCCTCATTTTCAGGGAAATTCCCGTTCGGTGCAAACCCTTTATAAGCCAGTTGCATCATATGGCAGAAATTCGGTTTACTTGAAAATTAATATAATAATTCTGATGAAAATTTGTGGTTCAGTGTTTTTTGAAGAGTTAAAGTGATTAGAAATATCGTCATCTTGAGGAAAATTCGCGTCCGTTTTCAACCCTTTATCGGCCAATTGCAACATACGGCTTTACAGTCGGCAGCAAAATCATTCGATTGCTAGCAATAATTCCTATGTAAAAAAAAAGTACACTTACTAGTGTTTTATTAAATAAATCCCGTCGAATCATTTTCTTAGTCTAAGAACATTGCTCGAACGATTTTGATAAGTATTTAAGGTATGGGGTTTTTTAGATGACAATTGAATTTGAATTTTCTTCATTTTTAGGAAAATTAACGTACACAATTAGCACTCACTCTGCCTCTGGCAAAATTACGACAGAAACTTTCCAGAAAATGGCTCTAACTGTTTTGATAAAAAATTAGCATTAGGTTTATTTTTGAGAGGAGAAACCCATCTGATTTATCCCCATCTTCATAAAAATTAGAGTTTACTGTAAACCTTCATTCGTACATAGCAAAATATGGAAAAGACATGGTTTTCTAGAAACTATTTCAAATTTTTGATAAAAACTTAGATTTAGGGAATTTTTGAGTTTACAATTGAATTGATTTTTTTTTTTTTTTTTTTTTTTTAACCCTCGAATGTTTTTAATAAATATTTAGAGTTGGTGTGTTTTTGAGATGACATTTCAATTTGAGTTTGAATAACACTCATCTTCATTATAATTAGCGTTCACTGGTAAACCGCATACCACAAAAAAATGCGTATAACCTTTTATTTATTTTATTTTTAAATAGAAACTGCTGAAAGGATTAAATAAAAATTGTTAGAGGTTATTTTTAAAACTAAAAACGGCTTCATTTATCATCATTTTTAGAAAAGTGAACCGTAACTGTCCTAGAATAATGTGTAGCAGAAATCTTGTCTTTTAAAAAACTACTTAAATGATTGTGATAATAAACTATAGTTAGAGATTTAATATGATAATTGGATTTGAATTTTCCTTATATCGAGGAATATTAACTTGCATTGTTAACTCGTTCTCCGCCTTGAGCAAACAAATAATAAACATATTTATGTTTACCTGAAAACAAATCACAGTATCTACACTACAAATGATTTTTACGATGAGACCGAGTGAACTCGGTCATCCAAGTACTAAGTTATTATATGTGGAAATGAAGCATAGAAATAAAAGAAAATATGTTGAACAATTCAATTAATGTAGAAAAATAACTTTGAGATTGTCCAAAAATTGATATATCTCCAACAACGGCATTTACAGTAACAGGGTTAAAAAATAATGAGCTGTTTCTGAGACAGTAATGAATTAAATCATGTAAAATCACTATCATTGTCCAAAATCTCAAAGATTTCTACTAGGAGTTAAAATAAATGTAAAAATGTGCAAATAAAAAAAATTCCAGTTATTATGCTTTAATATATATATTTACACAAAGCAAGAACAGTTTAATAATACTAAATACGATACAATTATCTGCATATTCATTTATGCTAAAAAATATATGCAAAGTATTTCATTTTCAGCACTCTAAAAATGCACGTTAATAATATTATATTGAATGTAAATTAACAGTATTAAAATGCAACCTATGGTCTGTAATGTAGCGACAAAAAATATACAAATAATTCTATGTTGCTTGTGGACATTTGAACCAACTTTTAAGCAGGGCTTATATAACACGGACAAAAATTTGATTATAAATATACAGTCAGATCTCAATATTATCATATCTAACTGGGGATAAACCTGGACAATACATTTTAAAGAACTCGTCAGCTGCCAGTAGATCATTCAAACTTAATCATAACTTTGATGAAATCTAATTTAGAAAATTTATTCCTCAAGCCTGAAAGTGCATTTCAGAAAATTATTGAGTGGAAGGCTGATTTTCTATACCAACTATGTGAAAAATACCGGAGCCGGGAATCGAACCCGGGACTTCCGCTTCACGTGCGGATGCTCAAGCGGAAGTCCCGGTTTCTATTCCCGGCTCTGTGGTATTTTTCACATAGTTGGTATAAAAAATCAGCCTTCCACTCCATAATTTTCTAAAATTGATGAAATCATCCCCCCCCCCCCTGACCAGAAAAAGAGTAATCTGGTGTATCACTGACATTTCTTTCCGTTATTCACATTAGTGCAGAATATTACTATAGTTTAATGTGTAAGATGTTATTTATTTCAATTTTTCTAGAGTAATTTAAAATCCTTTAAAATTAGTTTAAAAAATTGCTTCAAAAATCTTCTTATTTTTAAAGACATACATTTCGGTTGCAAGACTATAGCCTCGCCGATCCACAATCCCCTGTTTGAATATTATGTGCACATTAAAAAAAAAATATTTAAATTGTTATTAAATATAAAAATATGTTTCAAATTATTCAACGAGTTGTCGCCCACTCACTTCGTTAAAACACATTAGACTATTTTAACTAATCCTGTATATCAATAAGTAAAAAAAAAAATCTGTAAACATCACAAAATGGAATAAATCGCGACAAATGTTCCGAGTTTAAGGTCGAAATAAAACTGTGACTCTGAGTCAGGCAAATAAAGTCGGAATGAATGTAGCAAAGCGGCAACACACAAAAATGATCCAAGAGACAAGCTAAATTAAAATCAAGAAAAGATCTGGTGTAATAAGAATAATTATATAAAAGTACAGAAAAAAATATCAAAAATAAATTTAATAAAAAAAATAAATGGTGACATTAAAAGAGAAAAAAAAAAAAAAAAAAAAAAAAAAGGAAAGAAAGAAAGAAAAGACCGATCATGAGAAAGTTATGTGTGTAATTTCCAAACATTAGATATGAAAGACGCTGAAGAAATATTAATAAGATTTTTAAAATGTAAAAAAGACTTTCCAAGAAATCCAAATGGGAAGAGGGGACAGGAGAGGAAATAATGTCAATTTTAGAAATTAAAAATTAAAAAATAAATAAATAGTAAGAATAAAAATACCCATGACACCAATAAGGGAAAGTAAAAGAAAATTTGGAGATCTTTTCATCACGGGCATTTGTTTAATTTATTTTTATTTTTTTGTGTGTGGGCTTATTTATATGATATTTCAAAAGGCTTCTATCTATTTCAACAAATAATTTAGGTATTATTAAACACCACGTCAATTATCAGTTGGAATGGAATTTTTAGGAAAAGCGAATTTAATATTGTTGACGAATTTAAAAATTATATTAATTCCAAATTATGAAAAAATTTAGATGTTCTGGAAAAAAAAAAAAAAAAAAAAAGGAACAATAAAAATGTAAAATTACATGATTGAAACATTGGTAATTCAAGTTAAAAAGAGAAATTTAGAATTCTTGGTTTTTAGAGCTCTATCGGCCATAGAGGAATTATAGCTAGAGAAAGAGCAAGATACTTTAAATGTTAATTTCTTCTTAAAATCAGAGAAAATGAAAGCAAATGAAGCCGGTAAGAATAAATACAGAAAACAGCCATTTTCTGTTGGGGTGGGTGAGAGATTATGTGGAAGAGAGTCATAATAAAGTTTTCTGAAGACAATGGTTAAAAACTAATCATTTTATATAGAAATCAAAACGTCAAGAAAATATAGAGAATTATTCTTTTTAGTTTCGAAAATAAACTGATTTAGAAGGCGTTTAAAATATCGTGTAAATTTGCGCACCGAAGGAATGCTTGTAATGAAGAAATCTTCCCTTGCTTCCCACTGTTCGGAACATTTTTGATAAAAACGTAGTTTTAGAACGTTTACTAATCATTTCATCTTTTCTAATTTCGAATTTTTTGAAACATCCACTTAGAAAAAATTATAAATCAGAGGTAATATCAAATTTGAAGTTTCTAGATACATTATTACTATAGAAAACATACAAAAGTGTGGTTTTCCAGCGAGTTTTTTCTCACCCCCTCTTATTGTGCGTGCACTAAAATTTTTAAACACCCGCAGTGCTTCGAACATTGTGATAAGCACTGATTGTGTCAAGTTTGGTTGAAATCGGTTCAGGGGTTTAGGAGATGAAAGACATACAATCATATATACAATGACTTTTATTCATATTAATAAAAGTATTTTTATTCTTCATGGAAGCTAAAACCTGTTGAACCATCTGTTAGTCGGCTAGTTATGGCTATAGTTCATTAAGTACTGCCTAACAGGTGTACATTATTTCCTCGCTTGGTGGCGAGCATTACATCCTAAATAGTTGATGTGTATTACGTCTCTGTTTGCCTGTGTGTAAAAGGTCTTGACTTTCCGGTGTGTATCACGTCTTAATTTGCCTGTATGTATCACGCCTTCATTTGCCGGTGTGTGTCACGTCTTCATTTGCCTGTGTGCAAAAGGTCTTGACTTGCCGGTGCGTATCTTCATTTGCCTGTGTGTAATAGGTCTTGATTTGTCGGTGTGTATCACGTCTTCATTTGCCTGTGTGCAAAAGGTCTTGACTTGCCGGTGTGTATCACGTCCTCATTTGCCTGTATGTAAAAGGTCTTGACTTGCCGGTGTGTATCACGTCCTCATTTGCCTGCGTGTAAAAGGTCTTGATTTGCCGGTGTGTATCACGTCCTCATTTGCCTGCGTGTAAAAGGTCTTGACTTGCCGGTGTGTATCATGTCCTCATTTGCCTGTGTGTAAAAGGTCTTCAATTGCCGTTGTGTATTAAGTCTTCGCTTGCAGGTGTGTATTATGTCCTCGTTTGTCAGTGTGTATTACGTCCTATCTCAGCACGTGTGTATTATGCCGTTGTTTGTCGGTTTGTATTATGTCCTAGCTTGCCAGTGTGTATTATGTCTTAACTTGCCGCTATGTATTCGTCTCAGCTTGTCGATGTATATTATGAGTTGGTTTACCAGTGTGCATTATGTTCTTGAATGTCAGTTTGTATTAGCACAATTTTCTTACCTGCTTTTTTTACCAACAGGAAGCACTGCGAAACACTTTTAAATTATTTTTAAAACTATTCAATCACTTAAACACATAATGTATCTTAATCTCACTCAAATTCTTTCATTACAACACATTCAGTTAAGATTCTTGATGTTATGGGGCACTGTAAGCATTTTATCACAATAAAATCCTAATTTCCCATCATGTGATGAACATACTTAATCATGTGTGCGAAATAATATTTATAATAGAATATAAATTCGTATTTTGACCACCAGAGAAGCTGTAACACACTCTAAAATATGATGAAAATCATACACTCACTTAAACAAGCAATATATTCTAATCTCAAACAAACCCTTCCAATACAACACTGTTAATACATTTTTCCCATTAGGGGGCGCTGTAAATTATCTTAACCATAGGCCATAGACTTCTAAACTAGATGCCTTCCGCGTGGCTCGGAAACTTTGTGGTAGGCAGCGCCACCTGGTACAGATTGCGCGACTTTTTTTATTCAACAGCCACCAAAAATTTTTAAAGTGTGATTTGATATACATAAAAGGCGAATAGAATCGAAGAAACGTCGATTATATATATCATATATCACTTATGAAAATTATTGGTGACAGTTGAATAAAAAAGTTGCGCAATCTGCACCAGGTGGCGCTGTTTACCGTTTGAACTCTTGCCAAGTTTCCGAGCCACGCGGAAGGCATCTAGTTTAGGAGGCAATGTCTTAACATCAAAGAAATCTCAGCTTCAAATTATACAATATCAACAGGCTTACAATACAATATACTTAATATTGTGTACGAAATTTCATTTATTCATAATAAATTATAAAGTGGTATTTTGATCACCAGAAGCCACTTTGAAACTCATTAAAATACTAGTAAAACTATTCACTTGTATTACAAAAACTATTCACATAATTACAAATACTTTCATTACAATACATTTAACAAATTTCTTTTCCCCGAAAACTTTATGCGGCGTTTAATTCGCCATCGTGCATCGTCACAGAGTCACTTAGCAAGTCTGAGCGTTATTATTATTGTAAAATATTTTCTTAAACTATGTGCAACATGTATAATGTGAATAGTACCATAACATAAAAAAAAAATCTTCATGTCCTCATTTGATTGTGTGTATCAACATAGTCAATGTCCTCATTTGATTGTAAAATTACAAAGTCCCCAGTTGATTGTGTGTATCAAGTTCACTGTGTGTGTTGCGGTGTATCGAGGTCCCCATTTAGACGGTAAAAATACATATTGAGAAATATTGAGAAATTTTGGAATTTTAAGAAAAATCAAAGCTGATTCATAATTGAATGAGTTTTATTAATAGTTATTTATCAAAAATATGCTTTTAAGTCAATTATTTACGAAGTCCCCGATTGGCGGTGTATACACATAGTCCTCAGTTTGCACGTCTTGCCAACCTGTGTGTGTGTGTGTGTGTGTATATATATATATATATATATATATATATATATATATATATATATATATATATATATATATATATACATATATATAATTTTAATATATTACTCTGGCCAGTTAAACATTAAACAAAAGAAGGACTTTCAATGACATACGTAAATATTCGCTAAAGCCATGCAAATATTTTCTATAGCTGCGCAAATATTCGTTATTTTCTTCAGAATCATTCCTTGATTTAGTTCTTCAGAAAATATAAAATCTACGATTTACTGCTTATTTCATGCTTATGTATGTAACATTTATGCTTCGATTTGCTATGTATGGCGATTTAAAATTATATAGTTATTTCTATTGTTTCTTTAACGCTACATATATTAGATGTAAATTATTAATGAGCCACAGAACTTTATTGAAAATGACAAGTTTTGTTATAAATGTCCAATTATTTTGAAACAGTCTTATTTCTAAATGAATTCTACATTTCCGAGTAAAAATATAATTTAAAATAAAAATAAAATAAATGTCCAAATTGAGCTAAGGGATCAAAGGAAATCCCTTAAGCAAGTTGTTTATAACATTTTGAAATAATTCTAAATATAATATTATTCACATAAGGAATGCCAAATTTTGTGTAGAATTTCTGAATCTTCATAGTTAATTGCATTATTGCATTTAAATATGTTAATAGCTTCAGCCAGGAGTAGGTCTTGATTATTTCGAGGAGCAGTGATTATTTTGGCTTTGGACCATAAAGGAGTAGCACCAGGATTATTATAAAAGTAATAATAATCTTATTTTTTTAAAATGGAAATGTTAACATAAGTATTACTGTTAGACGTACCCAAAATTCGTGTTGTTTTGAAATAGTAAAATGGCACCAGAACTTTTAGTTTAAAAATACTTGTATTTTACCAAATACCTTCTTAAAACTCATTTAAATGTTGTTCAGGAAACTTTCCGTGGTCAGTTTCTTTAAATTCAAAAATAAAAGCATTCTTTGGAACACCAAATATTTATATTTATTTATTTATTATTATTATTATTATTATTATTTTAATATAATATGAAAAAAGTACGAACACAAATTCAAACTTAATTTCATTCTTGTTTTATTTTTTATTTCATATTGCAAGCGCTCTTTTTATTTTCTAATTTAAAATTATTAAAAAAACCTTTTCCGATACTGTTCGTTTCTAAAGTGATTATTATTCATTTTATTTTATTTTATTTTCCTTTCAAAGGGGGGGAAAAAATAAAGAAAGATTTTGCTGAAATTCTAGCAAAAACAGAATTTAGTTTAGTACGGAGGACTATTAGTTTTTTTTTTTTTTTCAAACTATAACATCACTTTCAAATTATTCAATTATAGTTTCGATAAATTTTTGATTTCAATAAATGTCTATGGTAAAACTGGTATTGTAAAAATCCGTAGATTGAGACTAATAGCCCTCAGTCCTAATAAAATAAACACTATTCGGAAAAATCACACACAAAAAAATTATCCCACAAGAAAAATAAAGATTATCTGAAATCAAGTAAAGTTTGGTGCAGGCAACTTGTATATTTAAAACACTTATTTACATGCGAAATTTACTTTCAAAACCATATTTCATTGCTTTCTCTAAAAATATCTTTGTGTGCTGTAAACCTTTATTACGAAAGAAAAAAAAAACTGGATTTAAACCCTCTGAAATATGAATAATGTAGAATTAGCAATCTAAAACTGAATTTAAGTATCATTAAGAATATATAAGTATGATTTTAAATTATTGTAATTCTCTTAAGTATTTACATTATACAACTTTTATTGAAGAATGTTACAGAAACCATTTTCGTTTACATTATATCCTTATATAAAACATCTAAAAAAAAAAAAAAAAAAAAAAAAAAAATCAAAAAATTATTCCAATTCAAAAGGATTCTCAGTAAAAAACAGACGTCGACTGCTACAACATGTTTTTAGAGACAAATTGCATATGGGACTTTATACAACAGTGGGACATATATTTTGTTGTTTATTTCATGATTTTTTTTTCTGCTTATGTTTGTCTCTAAAAGCGTCTTCTTTTTCTCTTTTGGAAAGAGTCATCTGAGATTTTGATGCTCTTTTTGTCGGTGACGTTGTTTTTACATTTTTATTTCTCCGCTTTTTTGTATATGGTTGGCGGATTATGTGTAGGCTGTATGCATATGATACGTTGAAGTAGTATTTCATAACTAGGAAAAGAAGGTCAAAAAAGAGTTTTGAAAATCGTATATGTAATGGAGTAAACTTTTCCTTGTTCGATTATATTTTTCGTTTTATTATTAATATATTTTATTTATTATTTTTTTTTCCCTGTTGGGATGATGTCATCTAAATGATAAGATTAATATTTTCAAATAAGTAACTTCATTTCTTTTAACTTTCTATTTTTTTCTGAAGTTAAAAATAGTTTGAAAGTTAAAAAATAAATAAACAAATAAGTAAATGTGCATAAACTTTTTGGGCCCAATCGACTTTATTAGAAAAATAATTAAGTATTTAAATATTTTATTACACTATTTAATATATATGAATATGGAAGGTACTAAAAGTTAAATTCAGTTTTTTTTTTTTTTTTTTTTTTTTCAATATATTGTTGAATGAGGATTATATATATATATATATATATTAGATGTAAAATATTAAAGTTCCTTCAGTTTTAGATTATTATCATTATACATTTTTTTTTTTAATAATGGAAAATAAAATTCATTTTAAAGCTCATAATAAATGAAAAAATTTAGTAACGGCTTTGATTATTAAAAGAAGATTACATAATAGAAAATATAAATGTATAAAACATTTCTTGATATTTTATAGAAGTTTTATCTATCTTTCTATCTATTGTGGTTTTATATATAAAAGTATTTTGCTGAGCTATTTTCAATTTATTACATGCTTCCAAATATGGAAAACAAAACATATATCGGCATAATATTATTTGTTTATTTATATAGAATGCGAAAATATATCATATTGCAAAACATTCGTGCTAAATCATTTGTTACTTGTTTTCTCCGATATTCAGTTATTCTATCTATATCGAATCTTTTGTTCTATTTCTTGAAAAATATGCTCTTCGCGTACCATGTCTTAACGTAGTATCTGGTTTGAAACAACAACTCTTGACACATAAATTGATGAAGCTAATATTTCTTGCTAAAAGAAAGAATTTAGAAAGGAATTTAAAAAGAAAAATCTGAAACAAACAATATATATATATATATATTATTAATCCGTTTAAAATTTTTACTTATAATTTTCTAAAACATAAATCTATTCGTCGTCAATATTAAAAGATAGAGTCCCTTTCTGCAAAAGAAAAAAAGTTTTCTCTCTATTAAAAAGAAAAATGTTAAGGAAAATAATACGACTTTGTATAAAATTTTAAAATGCTTATTTTTTAATTTAAATTATTGTTTCATGTTTTTTTTTTTTCTTTAATTACTTAAATATAAAAAGAACAAATTGCCAATTTAAAAATTTGGAGTGATTCTGCACGACTTTCTGAACATTGAGTAATTAAGGCTTGTTAGAATAAATTAAAGCAAGAGCAGTCGAAAATCATCCATTCAATCACTCCATCGAATTAAGACATTTAACTCTATTCAGCTTCAAATAATTTGAGCCCATAGTTCATAATGATAATGAATTTTTCATTCTGCCCTGTAAAAATCTATAAATGGTAGATACATCAAAATTTATACAACTCGTGCGATGTTAACCTATAACATGTATATAAATTACCTGCTCAATCGGATAAGACATTTAGACGTTATTGTACTTTAAATAATTTCAAGCTATAGACCGTAAAACTGAGGAATGTTTTGTTGTGCCCCTGTAAAACAATATAAGTGCTAGATTCACCAAAATCTGTAAGACCGTGAGAGGATACACGTACATAAATTTTCACTTCAATTCAATAAGAATTTTAGACACTATCGCACCTTCAATAATTTTAACGCGTAGGTCATAATGATAAAGAATTTTTCGTTGTGTCCCTGTAAAATTTATAGGTGCTAGATTCATGAAAATCTATGCAGTTCGAGCGACAGTAACCTATAACATACATATCAACATCCAATTCATTCGAAAAAAGCGTTTAAACGCTATCGTGTTCTCTCACACGCATACATACAAACCCAAAAAAATCGTGTAAAATTATAGATTTCTCTAAACGGGATGCTCGTGTCAAGATCAAAGTTGGATATGTATAACAGTCATGACAGTCAGAGATATAAATTTGCTACATGCTAAACTGACCATTCATATTTGAGCTATGCAAGATACAAAATCCATTTCGCAAATTGTGATTATAATGCTTTCCTTATACAGCACGTTCGGAAAGTAAAATCAAGTAAGTGAATTTAAGAGATAGATTTATATACTTCAGACATTCGAGACTTTAAAGAATATATCTATATTTTGTTTAAAGTACAGTTTGATCTTAATTAAGTTAATAACTCTGTAAAATTCACAATTGTTTAAAAGTTGAATAATTATTTTTGAATAATTAATTTATTAAATGCATTATCATCCAAATTCGTCAATTTACAATTTTTTTAGTAAAAAACTGAAATACGAAATTTACAATACAGAGCCTCGAGAATAATATATTAATATAAACCACTATTCCATACGTAATTTTTATTCAGAAAACACTATTTAATTTATTTTTAAACATCAAATACTATATTCTTACACTTTATGTATACATAATTAAATTATTATATATAATGATATTATACAATGATTATATGTTTAAAAAAATAATTTAGCTACAAAATTATTCCTGATTTTGATTGATACTTTGCATTAATGTTTACACTGCTATTTGCATAAAGAAAACATTATGGTGGTATACTTATCACATAACAAAAAATTAATTTAGTAGTACTTTAATACTTTAAATAAACAAATAAACAAATATTTATCAAGTATTTTTATAAATAAAATAAATGACATATAAAATATTTTGCTTAATTTTCCTTATAAGCTGGGAATAAGAAGAACAATTTTCATGATGTATTAGAGGATAAAAAATAGTTATAAAATAGGAAATGAAATAAAATTATTTTCTTTTTATAATAATATCATTCATGATTATTTTAAACTTCAACATTTATTAGATGATGTAATTATTCCTTTAGTAATAAATACGACAAACAATTCAGATCCATGTATGGAGAAAGCAAAAGTGAAGCAATGCAAATCCTTCTATGAAAATAAATAAATAATAAATAAAATCCCAGCAGACTTCCTTTTCTATCTTCGTAGCGGATAAATATTTCAGTTATTTTATTTATCCCACAAATCCATTAAACGAAAAATCTTTTCAGGGAATTTAACGTGATAAATGTATAAATAAAAAATGGATGGTTTTCAGACATATTTGACCAACCTTTGTTCTTTCAAATGTCTCTGTCAAAATACGGTTGTCTTTTTCTACATTTTCTAAATATTTATTATTGTTTTGTTTAAGAGAGAAAAAAAATACGGTCTTTCTCATTGCTGATAGTTTTTGAGTCTTTTATTTTAGACTGAATGCAATCCCCCCAAGGATGTTTTCGTGAATTTTTTGCTAGCATTAATGTTCAAAGAATTTCTCAAATGGGCGTTTTATTTTATTTATATATATATATATATTTTTTTCTTTGTGTGTACAAATTGTGCGTTCATTTCTCTTTCGGGGATTTCTTCTCATTCTATCTATTTTTCTATATTCATTTGTTGCTTTGAGATTTCTCTCTTTTTTGGTTCAGTTTATTAAAGTTGGTTTATTTAGGTTGGATTGACAGGTAAAACCGTGAAACTGCCATGAATTATTTGTTTTTTTAAAGTGGTTTTTAGTTATTCGTTTTAATAATGCTTCTGTCATTTATACTTTTGCTTAAAACTTTACGCTTTGATTTTCTTATTCATATTTTAAAATTGAGATTTGAAACGTTTTTTTTTTTTTTTTTTTTTTAATATGTTTAAGATGGATTTAATACACATTTTTAGAACAAAAACAAAATATTTTTTTTTTCGCTTATATATTAGAAAAATCCATTATATATATATATATATATATATGTATATATATATATATATATATATATATATACGAGTATATATATATATATGTGTGTGTGTGTGAGTGTGTGTGTGTGTGTATATGTATATAATAACTTATATATCAGAAAAAATAAATAAATCACGAATTGATTAGCGTTGAATTGAAATACGTTTCACGCATTTGAAACGTATTTTGTCTTATATATATTTGAGGTGGATTTAATGCATATGTTTATAACAAAAATGTTTTTGCCTTGTTTTTGCCTCTTATATACTATTAGAAATTATTCACTTATATATATATATATATTTCACTTATATATTAGAAAACAATTATTCACAGCACATCATTTTCCACAAAATAATAATAATAATTAATTAATTAATAATTTAATTAAAACAAATTAAAACTTTAAACGCATCTACAGGTGTTGGATAAAAAATGGGAACATTTTCGCTTTTGTATGTTTTGTTGAATATCATGACAAATACTTAACGCGTTGTTCTTGAATTTTGGGAATAAGGAAAGCATGTCCTCATATTTTTCGGCAAAGATTTTGTCACAACAAATACAATAAAATAAAAATTATTTGTGTTAACCCTGTATATGGAAAAAGCTTCAAATGATCTGAAAATTTTCGATATGGTTATAAATGTTATATTTTATACGTGTGTGGAGTTTTTTGAGGATATCTTGAATATTTAAGGAGTTGTTAATATTTTATTACAAATTGCAAATATTTTTCTCAAGTTTTTACTTTATAACTCCAAATGTTTTTCTTCAAATTTCACAAAACTTTCAGAAAACATGACAACATTCACCTAAATCATTATATTACAGTTTAAAACAAGTATATTTAATATTCAAAGATATATGGACAGTTGTAGTAAATAATTTATTACTGCGCATACGCGTACTAAAGCAAAAAAAAACTTTCACATAGTTTGATCCCCAACTGTACAGAGCACCTTATGAAAAACATCCAGATGAATATCACAAAAATCATAGAAATGTCAGATATTAAATGAGCTATTTTTCCGCTGCTTTCTAAAATGGTCTTTACGATAAGGGGTTATTCACAAAAGAAAGTTTGTATCAGAAAAAAACTATGTTACGCAATGAAACTTAATGCAATATTTGCGATTCATTTTTCTTTTTTTATATAATTATGTACTACATACCTATTTAAAAAAAAAAAAAAAAAAAAAAAAAAGAATTGTTTGAAAAGAAAAATTAAACTTTTTCCTGATACAAATTTTCATTTGTAAATAACCCCTTATCGTAAAGACCTTTATTTTATTTATAAAATTTAGTAATAGTATAACGATTTAGGCATATATTGTCATGTTTTCTGAAAGTTTCATGAAATTTGAAGAAAAAGCCTTTGGAGTTATAATGTAAAAACTTCCAACATAATTTTGAATTTTTTAGTAAAATATTAATAACTCTTTAAATATTCAAGATATCCTCACAAAACTCTATACACGTAACATTTATAAGCATATCTAATATTTTAAAATCAATCGAAGATTTTTCATGTACAGGGTAATCACAAACACTTTTTATTTTATTGGATTTGTTGTTCGTCCCCTAACGGTCTTCGTGACAAACTTTTTGCTGAAAAGTATGACGAAAGGCATGTTTTCCTTATTCCCAAAATTAAAAAACAATACGGTAAGTATTTTTTAAGATATACGACAAAACGTAAAAAGGCGAAAGTGTTTATATTATTTTGTCCAACACCTGTATCTTAAATGTTTCTATAAGCTGTTTATAATTTTGCAGTATACTCTCGCTATATTTTACATTTTGCTTCCACGTGATACCAAGATATCTAAATAAGCAGATATTTTGATTTTGGTATTTTCAAATTAATTGCATACAATTTCATATCATTATAACACATTTAGGTAAAGAGTTAATAAAACATTTTTTAATTGATTTTTTTTTTCTTTTTTCAAGTAATATTAAAATAAATTTGACCTTTCTTTTTTCTTGGAAATTGATTAAAGCATTATATTTTTCATTTGTTATATCATCAAAGTAAATTACAATCTTATTTGAAATTGATTATACTATCAAATTATTATTTTTAAAGCAGTTTAATGGAGCTTTTATCAAGAATGTTAACAGAAATTAAATTTAATGTGGAATATGATACCTATATTTTTATACTGTTAGAACCTAACTTCATGTACGTTTCATTTTTATTCTTTTAAAAACTTGAATAGATTCAAAAATTAGAAGTGACTGTTTTTGTAAATTTATATATATATATATATATATATATAATTACAAATTCAAACCATATTCATGTGTAATTGCTAAATCAAAAAATACAGCATTATGCTTTCTTAAAATTTAGTAACCATTTACTTTTACAAAAACAGAAACAACCAATTTAATAATCCAACGTTAAAATTATAATTTAAATAAAACTGCATATTGCTATTTTATTTTTTTTATATAAATTAATTTTTATTTTTTATTCTAATGTCAGTGGAAAATTCTAATGTTATATTTATAGAATATTTCAAAAATTAAAATAATTAAAAGTAACCATCTCTTTAAATTGAAGAATAAACTTTTAAATAAATTTAGTTCCCCCTTTTTTAATTAAATTATAAATATTAATTTTTTTATGCACCAAGATGAGAAAATATGAATAGCTAATATAAATGTTATTTATAATTTACCGATTTTTATAATTGATTACTTTTTTGATGTGAATATTAAAATTAAATTTCAAACCACGATTCCTTTACTAACAAATTCCTACTAAATAACCTCAATGTATTTAAATTTAATTTAAATCACATTGGAGTGTAAAGGTTGATATTTTTATTTATTACCAACTATGCGAAAAATACCAGAACCGGGAATTGAACCCGGGCACCTCCGCTTAACGCACGGATGCTCTACCACTGAGCTACCCTGGCTGACAACCAGCTAGGCACTTCTCGCATAACCTCAATGTATTTTGAATTAAAAGAAAATAAATTATACTTCTCGAAAGTGTACTTTTTTTTTTCCTCAACATGACATTTCAAGGACAATAATAATAATAATATTATTATTATTTGCAATAATTTCTATCATTGCAAATTATTCTCTTAATTTTGCATTTGAAAAAATTAACAAATACTATATATGACGTGAAAAAACATTTTGATTAAATTGCAAACTATACATTAAAAAGAGAGAAAGAGAGAGATAAATCGTGCCTATAAAATTATTAGTGTAGATTTTAAATTCATTTTAATACAGATTTTCTTTTTCTGTATTTTATAATAGTCAATTAATTACCTTTCATTTTCCCTAAGCGTTTGGAAATATTAACATTATTTTTTTTCTCGCTCAATTAGAATAGAATGCTACTTGAGTTTAAATTCATATGGGAAAGTTTTTTTTTTTTTTCCCCTTTAATAATAACAGTAATCTAACAACTTTGAAATTATTATCATTGCTATTAAAATGTTTAGTAAATTTCTTGATTTTTTCTATCAAGTAACATAGAATTGAATTTTACTGTGAGCAATATATTTTTTCACAGCCTTTTAGAATTACAAATATCTCTTTTATACTCTAAAATTTTGAAGGGAAACACTAACATACTTTTTCATTCATTATTTTCTTATACTACCGAAACAATCAAAAATGTCATAGCTTCTCATTTCCGCTAAATCTCCCAAGTCTATCCTCTAATAGCATTAATTATTAAATACATTACATCAATTCCTTTTTTTTCTCTTTGATTTTAACATTTTAATGAAAAAAAAAAAAATGGGCTTTTTTCCTTGCTAACATGTTATGATAGAAACAACATTGAAAAAATAAATTCATTGCAACTAATCATTTTCATTGCACTTTCCTGAAGCAACAGTCGAAAAACATATTCCCATCTCATCTCTCCTTCCTCATTCATTTCCTACAATACTTCGTACCCATATTTCTTACCCGCATGAAACACAGACATCCCTCCCCCACCAAATCCATTTCAATCGATATACAACTGAAAGATAGGCACCACCACTCATAGCAGCTCACATGTTATCTGCCGATGCGAAAAACGATGTCTGTGAAAATGTTTGCTGAAGCAATTATCTTTGGGTAAATACGTTCGGGGCAGTAATACCAGTTGCTGTAGGGGAAAAGAATATATACCCCCCATTTTTTTTTTTTTTTTTTTTTTTTCTTCCTTTATTCCTTGTTACATTTTTATCTGCACTAGTCTTGGGGGCAATGCCGTGCATTTAAGCCCATGTTATCAGTCGTCTCTATCAGTATTTGCATTTTTAATATTTTCGTGCAGTAAAAAGATGGGCGCGAAAAGGAATCATTTTGGCGTTATTCTTTCGAGACTGCTAATAATTTAATTAGTTCCGAAATGTTATTAGTCAAATGCATGTTCTATTATGTTCATTTTTTTCTTCATTACATAAATTGACTTGAAAAATAAGTGCGAAGGTACATAAGGATTTAACTTTCATGCTATATTATATAAGAAATAAACTTATTTAAATTACTTAAATTTAACGATTGGGCTTATATATCATTTCTGATAAGAGATTATTTATGAGTTTCGATCTTAAAAATTAGAAATACTATCACTAGAGAAAAAAAAGAATGTTTCAGCTCATTATCTGAAGCTTAAAAATGTCTCTTTCTCTGTCCCTTTGTTGATTTTATAACTTGGCATAAAATGTTTTTTTTCCATGTTAACTTAATTCTTATTATTTAAAATGTATCCCGAGTTAGGCGCAAATCAATCTTCGTTGCTATTTTTCGGTGTATAGATAATGTGATATTTTGCAATTTTATAAAACAAATTTTTGCTTTAATTCTTTGATCTATTATCGAAGAACAAAAATTGTCTATGTTCATACTTCTTTTATGACTTTTATTCTTTATTTAGTATATATATATATATATATATATATATAATCAGTTCTGAACTTCTTGGAGGGGAGGTTCTGTTTCTTTTTAACAATTATTTATTTTTTCTTCTTTATCTTTGCACTTCTCATATGTGTTAAATTTTATTACTAATTGTATATTATTGACTTTAGATATCTTTTCTCTTCATTTGCAACTCTCGTGCAATACATTGTGGTGCACGATGAGAGCCTTCTAAAAATTTTCTTTTCATGTTTTTCTTTAAAATCGGGGTTATTGGAATTAAAATTGCCTGCAAATTCTACTGATATTTTTCTCAATTTGTTTTTTCATTTAGGCCTAAGAAAAGAACTATAAAGACATATTTACAAAACAAAGGTTATATAATAACTTTAAGCTTTAAAGGTGCAATAAATCCTTTCACATGATTACCTGGGAATTATATATAGATTGCCTACGTGCGTGCGTTTATGTATTTACCCTTTAAATTCTTCAAAAAATCTTATATATTATAGAATTAAAATCTGTCCATTTAAATAAAAAATATTGACAGAATATAATCGATATGAATATATTAGTGTTGTGTTAAAGAGATGAATTATTTCACAATTAAAAAAAAAAAAAAGTTCTTTGTAAATCCATAATAATTCACAAACTTTTTATTCAGCATATAAATTAAGCTCTAAAACTTGAAATAATTTGCCAAATATAAATCTCAGTCATAAAAATGTGTTAATGGATAATATAGTACCCAAAGCTGTTTACAAAAATTTTTCAACGGAGATAATAACTTTTAATTAAAAAATCTGGTGGGAAACAACCACACGACTTCCATTACCCACTATCACATGTATTATATGCCCTTATTGTAGATAATGTGATCAGAAGACAAACAAATTCAGCTAATAAAAAAAAAAAAAGGGGGGGGGGGTAAAGTTTTTTTTTTTTTTTTTTTTCTTTTACACCAATTTCCAAGATCTAAAACTGATCTATCTGATCAGGATGACTGTTAATTTTTCTGTAATAACCACGTAAAGCATGAGAAAGGATATCTAAAAAAATGAGTTTTTGTAACAGTTTTAAGAAAATCATTTTTGAGACACCGATTTTTACCTAAACTTGGCATATTCAGTTGTTGACCAGAAAACAACAATTGCATACAAAAGGATGTTTAAAAGAGGGTTAATATTGCAAGTTTGAAAGAAATCCATACAGCCGTTTTGAAAGGATTCATACAGGACGCCTGTCAATTTTCCTGAGCTAACCAACTATATCATTCGAAAGGGGATACAATAGAGTGTTTATATAGCAAATTTGAAAAAAAATCGTTCGAGCCGTTTTTGAGATATGGACTTACGGTCTTCCAATTTTCACCAAAATTTGGAAAATTCATCTGTACACCATTTCTGTCTTAATTCTGTAGTTTTGTAGCTGAATCTTTATTAGTTTTGGACACATGATAGTCAGAAGATTCTCCACACACACATACACACGCATACACACACTGACCAATTGCCAGAAACCACTTTTTTTGGACTCAGGAGACCTTAAAACATGTAAATCAGGTAAAATCTCGATATAGAATTTTTGGACCGAATGCAATAATTCCATTACCTAAGGTTGTCGGGTAATGGAAGTAAAAATATCCCGACACTAAAATATTCGGCGGGTAAAATAAATAGTTCGTTACTGAAAGGCTTTTCTTTTCTCGAGGGCTGTTCGACAAGTATAGTGGAAAAATAATATTTTATTTTCTATATGTTAAAATTTTGCGAGTTTTTTTATTTTTATTTTTATTCTTTTAAAAATATGATCTGAGGAAATGAGTGAAACAATATGGTTTTATCATCTATACAGAATGTCAGCTGCTTATCTTAAGAATATCACTATCTCAGAAGAAGAAAATAAGAGTTCAAGAGAGTCTGAAATACGTGAGGCACAAAAGTTATTTCATCACAGTGAAATCTTCCAGAAGCTGTAATTTTTTGCAGCAGCACCTGGATGCTGACTTTTAAGGTCAGCTAATGGTTAAAATTTTCTGGCTGTAATAGTCAGTAGCCTGGTGTTGTTGAATGTCATCTTACTGGACGTTTTCAGAAGATAATCTGAAGAAGAGGTTCCTGGCTTCACGCCATATTGTTTTTAGTTAGATTTTCCTCAGACGATTTATTAATACTTATTAGTAATATATAATTGATAAAATTGAAAATATTCGAACGCATGATATAAAATGCAGAGGGTATTCGAAAAACCTCCACATCAGCTGTAATTCCTTAAATATTGTTTTTTAAACATATATAACAAAAATGTAAAGTAATAATAATAGTAATAATAATAATAATAATAAAAGAAGAAAGTACAGAACATTATTAAATCGATCAAACTTTCAAAGGATTTCCAAAATTGCAAAATTTAATTTTGTACTTTTTCTCGGAGTAAAAAAAGTTACTTTCAATGAATTGTTAATTATACATCTTAGCCTAAGAATATCGTACACAAAATTTTCAGCTTTGTATCAGGAAAAGTCCTAGAGATGTTCAAATAACATTGTTGACGGACTAACTTCAAATTAAAATGCAAATGGGTAGTTAGTATTATTTGTGATAAAATCGTTGTTTTCACTATTCTGAAAAAATGTCTGGTTTTAACCATTTTCAAAATGGAGATTATGAAGAAAAATTAGGATCTGGTTTGAACCAGCTATTAGCTGTAATTTTGTGAATTATTTCATTTGCCATGGACAGATTTCACTCATTAGATATATTTTTGTATCGGCGGCGTATGAAGCTTTCATAAATGACGTCACAGGCTGCAGAAATCATAATTGTGATTCATACAATAGCATGTTTTGCTTCGGTAACACTTTTTAGAGTATACACTGCACGGTTCTCTATCCTTGAACACATTTTTTTTCATGAAATACCTTTTTTTTTTTTTTTTTTTTTTTCAGCTTGAGCGTATCAAAGCGATAGCATATCCTCCAATAGCGTTGATCAGGCCCCTGCTACGAAATAGTGAAAATAGTCTATATAAATATTTATTTTGTAATTCCTAAAATTAAATCACCTAAAATATTTAACTAAACCAAGTTTATTCGAACACACTGTATATTTATTGTTTCACATGATCTAGAATATTAAACATTAATTAATTGTAACATAAAAGGTGCAAAGAATCTTACGTAAGGCTTTCGAAATATAAATATCATAATAAAAAAGAAATACGTCCAGTTCTTGCTCTACTTACTCCGGTAAAATGTTTCATTGACAAGACTTATGATTCCATTGATTTAAGCTTACGTACGGTCATGATTCAACTTCATAATCAGGCAACTGTAGTTTCAAAACTGTTGTCTTATTATGGACTCGAGCTGTAACCGTTCCACCATCTTAGCATTTGAGATACTGTTTAAATATTTGAAACTTAGTTTTAATTGTAGATTTTAGTTATATTGCTGCGGTAAGTTTAAATTAACTTTAATAATTATTGAGTAAAGACAAGAACTATAATGCTTTTGTGAATAAAATGGTTAATTCTTTAAACATAAAATAAAAATTAAAAAAAAAAAATCTTTGGAGTTTGTATTTTAAATGTTTTTTGTTTATCTTTTACTTAACAAAAGAAAATAATTACAAATGGCTGTAAAATATTAATTGTTAGTCATATTATAAGCCATGTTAATATCATTTAGCGTTTTAATTTATCAAATATGAATTATACGAACTCAAAATTTAGTAATTTGTTTCAATTTTTTAAATTAGAACTTTTATTATAAAATGCTTTTATTTCTTTCATTATCGTACAAATTATAATGACATTTTAAAAACGCAATGTTAAATATCTTGCAATAAAAAAATAGTAGTTTCTCAATTATTGTAACAAAAGAAGGAAACATTTCAATTAATTAATACATTAAATTTATTTGTGTAAAAATAAATTAATTTAGGCGTGTACGCACATACATTCAGAGATAGGAGAGACAGAGAGAGAAGAGTCTCTCTCATACAATTTTTATAAATTTCTAATTTCTTTCTAGAAAAATGTAATAAAATACAGCGATAAATAAATGGAAGCATTTATTGAGTTATTGACTACCATTTCTGAGATAATAAATTTCATAAATTTTCGACACGTTACTAAGATTATGTTTTAATTTCTTTTAATTTATTAAAGAGCATTTCATGTTCTATCTCAACTGCCAAAATATTTTGCTTTTATTAAAAAATAAATTACTAGTACGTATTAGAATTTAAAAGCATCTAATCCATTAAAATTTAATAACGTTTCGTTTAAGATAGTGCGGACATTTTTTTTTTTTCTTGTACGTATTTTTTAATGCAATGCTACTATTATAAACTGCGGCACTTAAAGCTTTATAAATAATATATGACCCCATCCGATTGGAAATCTATTCAATTCTAAATATATTCCTCGTATTGAGAAAAATCGTATCTATGCAAAATATTCAACTCTAAGTACGGTTACATTAAAAAAATAGAATTTAATGTTTATGAAAAATAAGATTGTGCTCCTTATTTTGATTCGTGTAGATTTAACTATAAAGGGAGATAGCAAAATAAGAAAGCATAGAAAAGAAGAGTCAAAAAGAAAATTAATTCTATTTAAATTTTCAATTTCGAATGCACTTCTACAGTAAGTTTTCTTGAATATCTGTATCACCTCTTTTCGATGCCATTCTCTGCATAATACATACCGTCAACAGTATGTTTGTATCTTTCGTAATCAGATTAGATCCGAATTCTCAAGTCTGCAAAATAAGCAAGGTAAAGAAAAAAAAAAAGTGCTTGGCAAGATATTCAATACGAGTTTGGAACTGCATCTTTATCTTTCCAAGTATTCTTTGAGTCTTATGTTATATATTTAAAAACAAGGTGCTATTTTATTTGCTTTGAAGTCAAAAACAAATTTCGAATTTTCTAATATTTAAAGAATTTGTTTCTCTCTTCTTTTTTCATTCCCTCTCTCAAGAATTTTGTAAACAATTTTTTTTTTTTTTTTTTACAATTAAAAATTATTTTCTGTCTCTTATCTCTTTTATTTGTATTTAAAAATTAATTACATACATACTTCTTTCACCCTTTCGAATTCTTCTTCATTACTCCTTTTATTGTTTTACAAGGTAAAATTTATTAATTATATATGCCAAAATGTTCTTTTTACTTCTATATAAATATATATATTGACTAATTTTTATTGAGTCTGTGGGATTACATGATTATATAATATATAGCAGTTAAAATGCATGATGAGTCATGAGAAAAATAAAGCATGAAAGATAACAATTATTGCATATTTTAAATATAATACATCATTAATTAGTTTATTTAATTATTTATTCTTTAATTAATATATTTATACACCAATATATTAGATTTAGAAAGTTATGTAGTATAAATATTTTCTTCGAACTAACATTGTGAGTATCAGTGTGAAACCCTTATAAGTGTTTTTATAAAATCCTTCGTAATTCCTTTAAGCTTTCTTCAAAACAAATAAAGTCTTTACTAAATAAATAAAAAAACTTCAAGTATTTTCTTTTTTTATGTAATCGTTCCTAACCTACCGTCAAAAAAATGTTAGTAAGTTCCTAATTTTAAGAGAAACTGGCGTAAAAACGGGCTAGGACCTCTTTCAAAGACCCCCTCGTGGAGGGCACTCTACCTTTAGGCCTAAGACACTAGAGTAGTCAATTGGCCTTAACCCCTTAACGCGCGCTGTCCTCGCTGCGAGGACGCATAATTTAAGATCCAGCTGCAAAAATTCATCCCGGAAATTTTTTAGCAAAAATTCACGTTTATAACATATCAGAAAAGGCCGTTTTTTTAAACCTTAAAATTAATAATTTCTTTTAGTTTAATTTTGTTCATGAATTCCGGTGGCAGTATAATTTAAATGTTTCAAATTGTCTTGCGCCGCAAAGGGTTAAACTACAACCAATCAACCTAATTTTGAGAATACCAGTGTTCTTTTAAAAGGAAGCAAATATTTACGTAAAAATCCATACATAGTTTTCGCCGTATTTTCTATGCAGTGTTCTCTACTATAGCTTAGTGGTGGTACTTTTATTTTACCATAAAGTGTCACTTCTATGCAACGTAAGAGATCACTGAATTTCTCCAAGCCACATTTCATCACTTCTTGTATCGCACATTCTTGTGTATAACACGTAATTTAAGTTTCCAGATGAATTAATTTAGATTTCACTCGTGTATAATAAACAACCCCAAACATTCATAAATCCTTCCTTTAGAAATGGACTTCATCTTTTTCGGAATATGAAATTAGTTAAATAATATAATTTTACGACTTAAATAAATGTAATAAGAAATTTAATTAAATATTTTCAGAGCAAACAAAAGTTAATGAGAAAAACAATCTATAAAACACTCTATCATTTAAAGCAATTAGCTGAATAATATTAAATGTAAGTATATAACTGTTTTTAAGAAATATCTCGAGTGCTTACCAGAGATAATTAATTACACAGTTACAGATCTAACTAAGGCATTTACCTTTAATTATTTTTATAAAGCGTTCATTTAAAAAAATTAACCTTTTTTACAAATTTTTGTTCTTCATTACTACTAAAATGCATTGTTTTTAAATTTCTTTACTCAAAAGAAAAATTTTGTTATAAACATAAATAATGTTTCAAAAAACATGTTACGTAAATCATTACTTTTACTAGACTCATTTTTTTTTAATATATTATTTTAAAGATACACATTCGTTTTCGTTGAAACAGCAGCAGAATAATAGTACTATGATGTAATTTGAAAGCATCTGTAAACAAAATGACAACTGTGTATCTATCTGAAAGTTACAAAAGTTTAATTATATTAACTTGTTTACTTTAGAACAGTAAACCATGATCTTCCAAAAGTAACAAGACGGTTTTTTAATTATATTTTAATAGGCTTAAAATGAGAAAGAGATTCATATGAAACCTTAAATTCGTATAAAATCTTAAACTTAATTAGAATAATTTTGTTTTTGATTTTTAGTTACTTAGTTATTTTAATTATGTTAAAAGTCGTATGGTTACACAAAAATTATATTAAAAATATCGAGTATTTTTCAATTATTTTTTATATAGATCTATATTGAAAACTATACTTTGTTTTTAATGGGTTATGATTGTCTATGAACCATCATCAGAAGAGAATGAGTAGACAACATCATAATGATTAATACCAGAAAAAATCTACCTTTCATTTATGTAAAAATGTGTTCTTATTTCACCTTTCTATGGAAGTGAGAAGTAGATTTTTTGAAGCTGTCACCAAAGCCAGAATCGAATGTCAAAATCTGCACCGTAACTACTTTAGGTTCTCAACTAAAATAGTGGCCAACACAACGAGCACAGCAGAACGTTTTGGGAAATTTTATAAAACTTCAAACAGTTTTCTAATCAATTTTTTAGCTATGGAATGATTATACAAATTATGACATTATGATATTATTTCTAATCTAATATTTCTAATTATCTTTCCAGTTTAAAAAATGCATTTTTTATTATGCAGTGTATTAAAATTCAATTTTAATAATAAAAATAAAAATAAAAAAATTGAATGGTTATTTAATTTTTTTTTTTTAAAGATATAGGTGGTGGGGAAGATAATTAACGTGTTACCTGTTTAATGCAGAGATTAGTTCAAAACTTTTATTTTCAGTTATCGAAGACATTTTCTATCTTTTAAGTACAGTTACTGAAACTTTTTTTTTTATTATTATTCTTAATAACATGAAACAATCTTCACATTAAGCTAAAAAAATATTAATTTAATAAATTACGCAAATACCAGGTCGATTTTGTATGAAAAATGTATTATCAACAAACCAATTTTCATTTGATAAAACATATTCCACTTCTGTTCTCTGATTCATCTCTCTATTCATTAGAAATACTTTTTTCAACAATAAAATCTCAATAGGTTACCCATCTTTTATATTTCCTATCATATAATGTGTGTCTGATTGAAAGCAAACAATTTCCTGCAGACTACTAATACAGTTACAGTAAGTATGATTTTCTATCAGACAAACGGCACCCATGTGGCATACTGATATCATATTACTGAGAATGTTCACCCAACTTTGCCAACTCGAAATTATATAGATTTCTGAACATGGATGTTTGTATTTATTTATGCATCAATGATTCAATAATACTATGTATGCAGTTCGCTTATGGAAAGAAGAATATATCTTAAATTTCAGGAAGATATATGCTTAACATTTTTGCATAATATATCCAGATTCATTCGAAATTATTATATATTTTATTACAATGGACAGTTTCATACATTCTCTAATAATCTAAAAGTAAATATTGAAAATCTCGTTAAGTATTTGCATATATTATATTTTAGTAATTTAATAAGTTGATAATTACAAACGTTTGTGTATCTAATCTAACAATAAAATTTGCATGAATATATTTTTATTTGGACTTGAATGACTATAATTTTACTCGGACAAATAGAAATTCTTTTTACTAACTTTTCAGAGAATAATAATAGTAAAACTTCAATTTTACTTCAGGTGACGGCAACCATAAAGATTTCATTACTATTATTTTTATTATTATTAATCTTTTGTTTCTGCAGAAAAATAAGTTTTAATACAATTTTCATATAATTAGTGCTCTTTGAAATTTCTTATTTTTTCAGTGACAGTTTTCTAACTCTACATTAATCTAATTTCAACCAATAGCATATACACATATAATCTATATAAATTAACATTCATTTGTTTATAAATTTATATTTTTCGTTTATCTCTTAAACACACAGATAAATAGAGATGAAAATCACTTTTAGTTGAAATGCAAACACTGTAATTATTTAAATCCTTTATTTTTTTAAAAAATCATTTTTTAATATATTTTATGCTTTATTGAGCAGCAATATTTTACCCATCCGGGATTGTAAAAGGTTAAATTTTATTGAGGGGAGGGAGATAATGAATATATAAATATTTTATCTCACAATAATTTTGTCTGTATCTTATAACAATTTTGGGTACCGATTGACTAAAATAGAAATATAATAAGTGTATCTTTTCCTTTTGGGTAATAATGTGGCAAAATGATAATTATAGTAAAAATAGTTATAATAATAACAATAAAATCATGGCGTTGCATAGACACGTTAGGCGCAGAAGAATATTCACAAATATTAGCGTAAATATCCGTATATTTTATAGCTTTAACAGAGCTACGTAACTATTTCCCGTAAGTGGTAGAGGGAAGGTGTCACGTTCGAAAACAGGCTATGCTTATGAACCTAACTTCTGCAGATTTTCGTGGATTTCTTCAAACCTCGCTTAAATACGAGACAGAATCTCTTAGAAAAACTCTCACGGCCGAGGTCCTTCGAGTAATAATCGATATTAACCGATGCTTTACACCGCCCCATACCTTTCTTTTTAAGCCATACAAACTTTCTATTTATTTCTAACTGATTAAAATATTCGAAAAACTTTGTTATTAGAATTTTTTTCTGACACCAATAAAAAAAATTAATACAATTTATATATCATATATAGTTCATAGATATGTAAAAATTCTTATCGTATTCACTTATCCAAGATATCGGAATATATTTTCTCAATGCAACAGCTTTTATCTGAGTTATAAAAACAGTAAAATCTTGAGTAAGCAATAAAGTGAAATATTCAAAGGATTTTCTTTTTTCTCTTTCTGATCCTGTTGGATAAAATCTAAGTGCAGAACTGTCTAAAAATCATAAAATTCCCACCAGCAAAGAATATTTTTTGGACAACATTTGACTCATGAATATAGTTCTGAGAACTTTTATTTGTTATAAAAAGTAGTTTCTATTAGGTGTAAGGGAATGTCCTATCGTTTTTGAACACGAATAATATATATATGAATTTATTTATTAAACTATTTAACCTAAATTTAGGAAAAATCCAATATTATATTACCATGAAAGAAGAGCGAGTCCCATCAAAAAAAAAAAAAAAAAGAAAAGGAAAGGAAGAAAAGAATAAAATATAAAACGAAAAAGTACAATAATTAATACTTCATAAGGGGCATAAATTGAATTATTGTATACAAATATAGATAGATAGATGTATATAAGCAAGCATAAAACTGAGGAATAACAAACATTTGTTCAGTATTTACGATAAGACAAATGGAATTAATTGAATAAAAGAAAAAAAATTAAATTAAATTAATTTCACAAATTATAAAAGATAAAATACATACTTACAAAATAAACATTCCATTTTATAAATTGTAAGAAATTTGAAGAAAACTATATAGAAAACTAATTTAAATTAGCCTGACAATGAAAGTAGTCCATGAATTTAAGCGGTTAACATTAACTAGTTAATTTGAAGAAATGATATAAACTTAACATAACTAAAATTAAAAATAATAATAATTAATTAATAAATTAATGTAACATATTTTATATATTAAACATATTAATATGTAGGGTATTTTTTATATAAGAATTTATTAAATGTAAAGTCATTCTAAACTAAAAAATCTTGAGTGACTTCATTCGACTTTCCGAAAATTAAGTAATTAATAGTTAAAATAGTAATTAATAGTTAAATAAATTAAAGTAAGACAAGTCGTTAAATAGACAAAAGTGAAAATTATAACAGGTTGTTTCAGAATTTTTCTCCATTGTTTAATTTTACGCTATTACACTTCAAATAATTTGAACCCATAGATCATAATGATAAAGAGATTTTCACTGTGTTCCTGTAAAAGTTTTAATGTCAAGATTCGCCAAAATCTATACAATTCGTACGACAATGAACTATAGCATGATTATAAATTTTCAGCTCAACCGAATGAGGCGTTTAGACATTATTGCACTTTAAAAAATTGTGGCCCATAAGCCATAATGATAAAGAATATTCCTTTGTGTCCCTGATAAAATCTATAAGTGCTAGATTCACCAACATCTATATTGTTCGTACGCCGGTGACCTACATTATGCGTATAAATTTTCAGCTCAATCGAATAAGGCGCCTAATACTATCGTACTTCAAAATATTTGGGTCCATAGACCATAATTATAAAGATTTTTTCTTTGTGTCCCTGTAAAAAAACTAGTAAAGCTAGATTCATCAGAATTAACACAGTTTGTGCGGCAGTGACTTGTATAGATTTACAGCTCAGGCGAATAAGCGTTTCGACGCTACAAATTAAAAAAATTTGGGCCCATAGGCAAATGATAAAGAATTTTTCTTTGTGTCCTAGTAAAACAAACTATAAGTTCGAAATTCACCAAAATCAATAGGATTTGGGCTGCAGTGACCTATAACATATGTACAGAATTTCAGCTCATTCTAATAAAGCGTTCAGCAGCTATCATGTTCACTCACACAAATACATACATACTTACATCATCGTAAAAATAGTAAAAATGAATTCAGGGCACCTCAAAAGGAATAGAAGCACCAAAATCTGAAAGTCGGATTTTTGACATGATTACAATACTTTCCTTACATATGTATGCGTATGTGTGGAAAGTAAAAATAATGATGCGGTCTATTTATATATATATATATATATATATATATATAGAGAGAGAGAGAGAGAGAGAGAAGGCCTTCAAAGTTTAATGTAAAAAAAGTAATAATAATAATGCAGTTTGAATTTATTATGCTTACTTGCATAAAATAAAATAAAATAAAAAATAAATTTAAAAAAATCCGATACAGCAATATATGTATTTATGCCTCGGATGAATGAATTTGATTATTTTAAGACTTTATTTTAGTTATAGAAAATCATGGTAAATAGGAGATATTAATCACGCTATTAAATATATATCTATATACATTATTATATAAACGTGTTAAAATGCACTATATTGTGCATAAATATATATTAAAAACAAGATTATTTAAATAAAAATAAATTAAATTAAATTTAAAATATTAGTTATTTCTAAAGAAATTTTATCCTTTATTTTTTGAGAACATAAAAAAAAAAAAAAAAAAAAAAAAATGAATTTGTTTACTTGTAAGATTGTGAATTAACAATTGTATAAAGAAAAATTGAACGTTTGTTTAAGTTTTTAAGAGATTTAAAAAAAAAAAGAAAAAAAATCGTTTAATCATTGAAGTTTATTTAAAATTTTCATGGATTTAATTTGAAAACAATTTTGCAAAATATTTATTTTGATTAATGTTTTTTTTTTTTTTTTTTTTTTATTCCGTGGATTTAGCTAAAACAAAATCGATTTTGAATTTTAAACTTATCAAATTCTTTTTTAAAAAACAAACTTGTCAGAGCTAATATCACCAGATTTGTTTCCAGTCCTTCATAAACAATCTTGGTGGACTCGTTTATATTTTAATTCGATGATCTAAGAAACTATGAATAATTTTCTACAATGTCTAAATAAATTGAAGTTTTCTGTGGGTGATGATTGCTTTCATTCGGTGATTAACACTGAAATTAACATTTAAATTGATGTTTGGTAATAAATAATTTATTCACTTCTGTTACTATGATTCCATATTAAAGGTGATACACTTATTGATGTAACTTATTGTTAAAGAAATAGATATATAAATTTATTGTTAAAAGAATAGGTATATAAATTTATTGTTAAAGGAATAGGAATATATTGTTGTTTTCAAATTGCCATTTCAGACCATTCCTGCCTTACTTAAAACAGTTAAAAGAAGGATTTTTTTTTTTTTTTTTTTTTTTTTGGGGGTGGGGGTGGGGGGGGGATTTAAACTATTTCATAGAGAGTGCCAAAAAAACTGCTCCTCCGAATTCGTATCTAATTAAACAATTCGATGTAGTTTCCCTTGCAGATATTGTAAAAAGTTTTGTGTTTACAATCCCAGAAAAGTTTTAGAAAACATGTTACAAGTAATGTTTAATATTGGATCCAGTCCTTCATAAACAATCTTGGTAGACTCGTTTATATTAAAAAAAAATAATAATAATGCAATAATATAATTAAAATATACAACAATAACATAAAAAGTATACAACAATAATTTAACTACAGTTTTTATTTGAATTTTTTGTTTTCTTTACGAGAAAGGTTTATATATATATATATATATATATATACAAAATCAGTACTGTTATTTAAAGCTCTTAAAATTAAAGAATAAATTTTTGGAAATGTAACTTTTGCAATTCCATAAAGTCTGCCTGTAAGAGATGAATGTACCCATAAAGAGATTGATTCAGAAAGACATTTTCGTACTTTCCTCACCCTTAAGAAGATAGTCTAGAAAATTTGCAGGGTCATAAATGTGTCTCTTGCCGATATTGTTTCCTATTATTGTTATTATCGTTAATTAGTTTTAACATTTATTTGAGCGTTCGCTTCATAAATCTTTGTCATTTTTTTAAGTATTAAATTCTTCATTACTTATATATATATATATATATATATATATATATATATATATATATATATAAGCAAAATTACCAAGGATAAATGAAAATTAATCCCAAAATACATGAGAGCCTTTTCAGGGAGCTCCCCCATGTAGGGAATGAAATATGATAAGTTTCTGACGAAACGTTGGCTATCTAGCCAAAAAAAAAGACGTTTCTAGATCCCAATTTCTCATAGATGGAAGCAAAACCATACAGCAAACGAAATTTAATTTAATTGAGTTCCTTAAATAAGACCCTCATGTGTTTTGGTATTAATTTTCATTTATCCTTGTTAATTTTGCTTATTTATTATAGTTTTATATTTCCTTTCGCTATATTAACGCATAGGTTTATAAATACGCTATTCTAGTTCTATATTTAAAAATTCAAGTTTTATTCCATCTTATATTTAAAATTTATCTTATATATACACATATATACATAATGTTTAATTTGTTTAATTTTTAGAACAAATCAAAAATTTAAAATCAAAATACATCATTTTCATAATCTACAACAGTGAAAGATTCTACGGAATTAAACGTATTATTTAATAATTTTTTAATAGTTAGCTGTATTTAACAAAATATTTCTAGTTTAAAGGCTTTTGTTAATTAAAATTAAAACCATACAAAAATGAGAGTAAAAAAGTTTACAATATTGCAATAATTTATCGTTCAGGGCGATTTCGTTAACTACCTAGTCTATGCATTAAAATAAACAAAGTTACTTGCATATTAAGTTCTTCAAAAGTATTTCAAATGATAGTTCAAATGATTTCAACGTTCGGTTTATTTACCGTAAATTAACCGGTATTTATAATTTTATTATAATTGTTAACATAACACTTATTGACGAAAGATTTTTTTTGTAAAAAAAATCATTTTATGTATAGTTTAATATAATTTTAGTTAGGGACATATATTTATTAATCAAATATTCCTTTCGAAATGTCGAATTGTAAAGGTATTTACGAAATGTTAATATTTAAAAAATTTTGTATGTACTGGTGCAATTAACTTATGTAATTCTCTGCCACCGTTGCCGGGCATCTCCGTTGACTAAGTTGTTATTGTTTTCCTGGATGAACGCTTCGAAATTATATAAATAAGGATTTCTAACTTATGTATATATATATATATATATATATATATATATATATATTATGTGTCAAAGTCAAACCTAATATTCATAAGTTTTATCTTTAAATATCTAATTACATATTTTATCTCAAGGTGAAACTACCATCTTTTTTATTACATTGTAAGCATCATAAAGTGAAAACAGCATTACAATTTTGCTCTAATATTTAATTACTGCTTCATTATATTCTTTTCTTTATATATTTCCTAAAATTTTTGAACTTTTTTTTTATGCTTTTAATTTTAAACATTTCAATTCTCGTATATTGTTTAACTAATTAAAAATACTCAAAAATTAATTCCATAATTTATAAAGTTTTAGTTCCTTAATTCTTTACATTTTTACTATTGCTCACATGTTAAATTTCTTAATTATTATTTAGCTTATATTGTATAAATATTATAGCAGTACAGATTAAAATAAATGAAGATTCTAGCAGCAATTAATTTAAATTTTATTTCAACGAACTATACTTTATATGCCGGCAATTAATACTTAGATTTTAATTTTGTTAATTAAAATAAAATCTTAAAGGTGAAAGAATGTCATATTTCTAAATAAAAATTTACATTTAATTTTCAGAATTCTGCTTATTATGTATTTAATTCTCGTATATTTGACAACTGATTGCAAATTCTCAAAAAATATGTTAAGTTCCAAAATTTATTTAGTTCCTTAATTCTTTAGATTTTTACGAATGATCACATGTTAAATTTCTTAATAATTATTTAGCTTATATTGTATAAATATTATAGAAGCACAGGTTAAAATTAAATGAAGATTCTAACAGTAATTAATTTAAATTTTATTTAAACGAATTATATTTGTATGCTAGTAATTACTACTATTACAAATATTTTTAAACTTTTTACAATATTTTATTGATTAAAAGAAATGTATATATATATATATATATATATATATATATATTACCAATTAAATCTCTGAAGAAACACAGGGCGAATAATCACCCTTTTGAATATATATATATATATATATATATATATATATATATATATATATATATATATATATATATATATATATATATATATATATGTATATATATATACATATATAAGTATATATTTCACAAATTTCAAATTCAAAAATAAAAATGCGATGCATTATCAAACAAGTACTTAAACAACAACAACAAAAAAAAAAATGCTTTCTAAAGGTATTTGACATATTTTTCGTTAAAAAAAATGTTGAAATTATAACCTTGTTTGCTCTAATACTTCACATTTGCATTTTCATATCTCTTACTTAAACAGTGAATGCATTTATTAGATTTATGAATAAATTACTACAGAAATATTTGCACTAAAGGTATGATCCTTAAGTTAAACTTTATTACTTTTCTCCGTTTTAAATAAATATTTAATGTTATTTCTTATTCGATGATCTATAAAAGAAAAATATTTTATTTTCGTTAATTTGATTAAAATTTGAGATTGTGTTTATCAAAAAACCGTGTAATTTTGAACGAAACCATTTTTTTTTCTTCTTGCATAAATTTCTATATAACATAATTAAAATATCATTTCAATAACTCCTTTAGTTTGCTCTTGCAACTGTGTTCACAATTCCCATTAAAATATTTTTGAATAATAAACGTTTCATAGGGAGATTATGTATTTATAGAAATTCTCGTTTAATAATTCTTTAAAATATTAAGTTGAAGTTTAAGTATTTTAAAGTCAGTTTTATAAATATATTCATAAACTAAACTATTTGAAGTAAGCATTTAAAAAAAAAAAAAAAAAAAAAAAAAAAATTCGTAGGAAATTGAAACAGCTCCACAAATTTTCGCTTCTTAAAGTAATAAAGGATTGTTTCATTCAAGTTATTTAATCATTTATTTGTTTAAATGTGCTATTATTATTACCTAAATCATAATAAATAGGATCTTTCAATAGTGTTTTTTAGCTGTAATTTTTATACTTTTTTAAAATTTAACGGTTAATAAGTATATTATTTATATAAAATTAATCTTGTTTATAGTTATTTTGTCTGGCATTTAAAAATTGTGCATAGTTTATCTACTTTTGAAATGCAGCTTCCTTTTTTCGAAAAATTTTCTAACATTCTTGAAATATTCTAATTTTTACATTAGTATTTTAATGAAAAATCCTAATTTTTATTTTTATTCAAAAGTTTTCTTTCTTTCTTTTTTTTCTTTTTCACTTTTTTCTTTTTTTTCTTTTTTCTTTTTTTTTTTTTTTTTTTTTGTCTTGGGGGAGAAACATCAGCTAATGGGAGGATTCATAGCATGCAGAAATTTGACTTTTCATGCAGTTTTAATTCAATTTTGTGTTGCTTTTCGGTATTATGACTCATTCTAAATCCAGTAAAAATCTTCAATCTCCATATCTATTTTTTTTTTTTTTTTTTTTTTTTTTTTTTTTTTAACATGGTGCAATTTTTACATTTCCTTATTTTTGAGTTTTTACGTTTTTGCATTTTTATTTTTGCAAAAATAATTGTGTTTCTTATTGCATTAATTGCACACATATTCTATTTCACTTTCGAGTGATATTTTATATGTGTATTTGCTACACATTGAGTCCTAAAACATTCTTTTTTTTTTTTTATCATTCAAATACATAGTACCAGTTTATAGTATTCTTTCTACTGTTTATAACAATGATTCATAAGGACATTTAAATTTTTGTAATTATACATAAATTATATATTTATTTAAATTAAATATTATGTATGCCTGTATCTAAATATTTAATTTTTTTGAAATTATATTAGGATAATTTCCTTTAATTCTCTGCTGTTTTTATAGGGTAATTAATCGTAAAAAATAAAAAATAAATAAATAAATAAATAAATAAAAATCCAATAATTTGTAAAATATTCATAATAGCTAAATATCATTTTTAAAGAAATAAGCAGGAAACTGTGTTTTTTTTTTATTAACGAGCAAATGTTTTATCAGTTTTTATTCTTTTTAATTTGTTAATTAATTAACTATTTTAATCTTTTTTAATTATGCATGTGTGACCTTTTTTTTTCTGAACATTTAAGAATTTTATGCATATTGTAAATGTGCTACTAACTATGCACAATTTTTCCTTCTAAATTTATTGTAATGCTGAGGTACTACGATGTGTACCGGGTGGTGGTGGGATTTTTTTTTTTTTTTTTTTTTTTTAATAAAATAAATAAATATGTGTCACAGAAATTAAAAACAAATTTAATTTATAAAATTTATCCAGGGTAGATTCCAAGAAATTCAAGCATAAATTTTGAAAAAAAAATTCTGAAAATTCTACTAGATAAGTAGCTAATAGTACGGTTTTTGGGAAAATTTTACATATCTCGAATTTTAAAGCAAATTTAGAAAATCTGAACTAGATGTTCTTCCTAAACATTATATTACAAATGTCATCTATAAATTTAATTGGTACCAGAAATATGTAATTATCGAACATATTATAGTTGTTTTCGCAGTATATATATCACTATATTTCGACTAACACGAGTTCAGTACTTCACACATCTGACAGTCTTGTCGCCTCGGTAGTACAGATTGGTTGGCGCTGTATTAGGGCACCGGGATATACCCGCCCTCTCGGTGCTTCCATCCTCCCCCTGGTGAATTGGACTGTCATGCTATATGGAGACTGCCCTTGCACAGTAAGTCTTGAGTGAGGCACCGGGATATAGCCGTCGCACTTAGTCTACCATCGTTCTACTGGTTTATGTGGCGTTCTCCTAACTATCATGCTATAGAAGGTTCCCCTTAAACAGCCAGATTTGGTTTACAAATAACGCTACAAAACAGTCTGTGGGTGAATTTGACTTCTGAAACGGTGGGTGTGTTTTGATGTTTTATGGGGTTGTCTCAGAAAATAGCAAGACAGGTTGTAAGCTCAGTTACTACTAAGTTAAATTAACTTTTCAATTTTACAAATAATTAAGTATATTGTAGATGTTTTCATAATACAGATTCCCATATTTCAATTAGCACCACGAGCAGTAGTTCACGCAACTAAGTCTTTTTATCTCTGTCCGGACACAAAAATTGGCGCTATAGCGAGACATCAGGATGTCTCCTTCGGTAGTTCCATCAACTCCGTGGTTTATTGCAGTATTGCACTGTAGTCTTTGGTTGCCTATAACCCAACTAAACGGGCTGTGTGTGCACTTGTTTTGCGAAACAGTGAATATATAGGAGCTTTATAGGATTGTCTCGACTTGTGATATGTGATAATCTACTACCACTATCACCGTGAGCTACCATTAAGATATATTATTCTTTTCAACTTTGCAAATCATAAAACATATCGTGGCTGTTTTCATGAAACATATTTTTATATTTTGGCTAGCAATTCGGACAGTGGTTCAGAAAATAAGGGTATCCCTAGCCTTTATAGGAGAGGAATAGCTGGCATCGTAGTGACGACTGGGAAATTTTTATTTCTTTAGTTACAGGCATGACAAACGTTTTTGGAATAAAGTTGCAATAAATTTCGGTACGTTTGTATATATCCCGTATAATACACTATATAGTACAGTCACCAACTCCCCCCCCCCCCACACACACACACTTAATTTCGCCGTAAATTATCGTAGAAACATGCGGCTGGTACCTATCGATCTGTAATAACGTCTAGTTTTTAATGGTGTAGTTAGATTTTGCTTAAGGGATTATCTACATATTAAAACAGGCATAAACTTCATTTTTTTTTCAATGACGACCCTTATTTTTGACCTCATATTGAGATTTCTGAGATCAAGGCAGTTTGGAAAACCTACCTATTTATATACTTTAAATAATTCTAAACAGAGTTACATGTGAAAATATGTTAGGCAACCGTCTATACATTTAGAAAAAATAAATCATAATCTACCACCCAATATACATTATTTATTAAATTTCACACCGGAAAAAAAGTTCAGGAATGTTAATTATAAAATAAAAAGCGATTCTAATTCGCTTAACTTTCTATGTTAGTTTATGAACTAAAAGATTTTTATTGGTTTCTATTTATTAAACATTGAATAGTTAAAAACATCACTTCATACGAAAAAAATTAAATAGCTTGAATCATATGAACCCTACAATGTTGAATTACAAAAATCTAGATACCAAGGTAAAATAATAATAGTAATAATGATAATAATATTAATAGCGGTTAAAAAAAAAAAAAAAAAGTGTTTAGTATTTAAGTAAAAGAATTATCAACTTCTTCTTGGGTATATTTTTATTTTATACAGTAAGCCCCGCATGAAAGTGTTACTATAATGTTTTACATTTAATTTTAGGCGTACAAACCAACAATAGATAATGTACAAAAATATAAATAACAAGATTTAAACTAAACTCTGAGAAAGGATATTTCACATTTTCGCGACTGCTGACGTAGTGTCACGTCATTTGGAAATCTGTAACAATTCCAGTGGGCGTTTCTTTCTCAATTCGTGTTTTACGATATTTCTTAAGAATATTCCTTATATTCATATTTATATAAACAAAATAGTATGAATATAAATACTTTCAGTAGAAAGAGTATAATTATTATGTATATTCATATGAAAATAAATATGGATATAGAAAAACGGTTTCCTATTGCCTAGTACGAATATTCCCCGTTCTGCAGTCGTCTGCTGTACTTGAATTCTTAATTTTAAATGTGTAAAATCTATATCTTTAAAAGTAATAAGACATATTACTTTGTTTTAAATTCTTTTTCCGTGATAAATGTGATGCCAGTTTTACGCCGTGATTAGAATAATCGAAAATAAATAATATTGAGCTTTGTTTCAATAATAGATTTTAACAACTTAAAAAAAAATTACCACTATATTATTCAGTATTCAAAAAACATTTAATAAAAATTTTATATTTTATTATGTTACGTCATGCGATAAAATTTAAATAGCATAAACGGTAGGGTAAACGAATAAGAAAATGTCACAACAAGATTAAAACAGAAAATTTCTTTTAAAAAATCTAATAAAAATTAATTATATTAATTTTAAAAAAGGAAAAAACAAAAGTATTGCTCACTGCGTATTGCTCTTTCAAATAATAATCCTCGTCTTACCGCGTTTTCTAAATCATGATATTTAACTTGAGGTGCACGAATCCTAGAATATTCAAGTTAAAAACAAAAGACAAAAGGGATAAAAGAGAATTTTAGCAGTGAGAAACTAGGAAAAGTTATGTAATATTTAAGAACAAAGACTTAACATTTCAGAATCGATTATACACCTCTTTGCAACGGAAGACACGCCTTTACACACTTTTTCTAAAACTTTACATTATAAAACAAAATTATTTTACATACTTCCAATTAAATCATTTAAATTTTGTCTTCAGCATTCGATGTAGTAAATGCCATTGACAGTTATGCATGCCAGCGTCACATGGAGAGTCATATACGAATACAGAAACTAGTTTTTTTTAATATCGTTTCCGCAATATAGAGGCGGGGCTTCATTTCTTTTGGAATTTTTTCACAATCTCTCGCTTGCATTGCGATAATTTTATAAAAAAAATAATCCAATTTGTATCATAAACATCGAAATGTTGCTTAGAAAACAATTAGAATAACATTAAAGTAAATTAAAATAGTTTTTCGTCAAAATATATTTACTCACTAAGAATACAAATTATTGAAAGTGACGGCCCCCTAACATTAGTAAAAAATGAGATATCACTGTAACTCAAAAACTAATGTTAAGAACGAGCTGTAAATTTGGAAACCCATGTTTTTGATGATGCCCGTTCTGTTCAAGAAAAAATTAACATAGGTCATAATTCATAATTTATTCAAATAGGAAATTAATAATAAATTCCATAATTCAAAAAATGTTTTTTTATCAAAAATATGCATGGATATGTTTGGGTCACTTCATTCTATCATATAAAAAAAAACAGAATTTGAATATCATAATTATTTTGGAAGATGTGAATTAATATTTGTCACATTCATTTAACATTAGCACCCTCATACTTTGACAGCTTATAACTCTGGGAAAAATTGAGCAAAATATATAAACTATAGCATTTTCCACGATGATTTGATCCAAAGAATTCAAATAAATTATAAAAAATGGGGGCTACCATTGAAAAAAATGAAGTTGATGCCAGTTTTAATATGTAGACGACCCCTTAAGCAAAATCTAACTATACCATTATAAACTAGACGTTATTACAAATCGATTGGTACCAACCACATGTTTCTACAACAACTTATGGCGAAATTAGATGAGGGGTGGCTTTTTTTTTTTTTTTTTTTTCGGTGACTGTACATATAAAATTCAAATTTAGAAACTCCTCATATTCAGGAATTTAATTCCATTAAAGGCAAAAACAATTTACAATTTTCTTAAATAAGTAAACTTATTTAATTTGAATAAGTAGCATTAGAACTTATAACTTTGCAGTGGATAAAATAATACATTTTAACGAAAATAATAAAATAAAGTAAAATAAATTGTTTAAAATTCCCATTTTTGATTTTTCCTAAATGACAATAACATGATTTGGATTGAACTGCTCAAAATTTATTCAATTATTTAAATTTTAAAAAGAAATCTTAAAATGTTAATAAACTACGTGACTGGAGAAATAGCAACATTTAAATAACTCAAGGAAAATCTGCATCCTTAATTTAAAATTTTATAAAGTAAGAAAACGTTGCTCAGAAAAAAAAAAAATACAGATTATTTAAAAAGTTTATTAGATTAGCATTCTAATAAAATACTTAATATTTTTATTTCATATTTTTAAAATGGTGTACTTTACCTCAAAAATAAAGGTTTAAAATTACTTAACTTCAAATATAAATTTTCTTATTCGCATAAAAAAAAAACTATGTAAATTGCTGTAGTTATAGTAATTTATATAAATGTGCTTGACTTCAATTTCATAAATTATTTCATATCAACTATCCTAGAAAAATATTATTATATATTTTAAAATTTTATAGAATTCAAGAACAATATTTTTAGTATCATTATTATATAGTTAATTGTTAGAATTATATATTCCAGGACTAACTTTTACTTTTAATGTAACAAATAAAATTGTATGTTAATATGTAATAGGTTTATTTTAAAATATTCTTTGCTTTCTACATTCAATAGTGCGATGCGATGTAAATATTTTTTATAATAAATTTTGTGTACATCTTGAAGTTTTACTCATTTAAAAGTTAATTTTAATCTGCGCTTTCTCTTTTTTTAATTAGCACAGCTATATAAAAATATTCATATGTATATATATTTAAATGCGAGGTTTTAGCCGCACTGTTGATTCCAGAAACATAATCTTTAATGTAGAATAAATACTATTATTGTTATTATTATAATTTTTGCCACTTAAGAGGTTAGCTACTTTTATTCAAATGTTGATTGCCCTGAAAATATTCTGTGACAGACATCTATAGAATCTAAATTGTGGCTCTAGTAAAAATAGTTCCATGTCATCCTTATAAATTCTAATTTTCTTTGCTAGCGAGTTCTAAAAACCCTTTTAGAATTCTGAAACGGTTTCCTCTATTATCGTAGCCACACTTTTATAAAAATCTCGACAAATAAATGCGAACGCAAGAGGCGTGTTTTAGTAACTATAATTTTGGTTTATGACCCAATTGCAGGAAATCAAGCCAGAATTTTCTGCAATTCAAAGGATTCATAATATTTATAATATTCTTTTACCATCTAGAAAAGACTAGAAATTCTCGATGATTTCGTCTATCCAGATTATTTGTTTTCTTTATACGCATAACTTGGAAATCTATATTTCTAGTTTCGAGATTTAGGAAGTGACTACTTATTCGTTCTAGATGAAGGCGGTATATATATATTTTTTTTTTTCAAAGTGAAATTCGTAGATTTTATTTAATGTGAACAATAGTGGTTTAACCATACCTAATCACTTGTAGTAATAAGAATTTAAACAGCAATATTTCTCTTAAAGCAATATTTCTCTTAATATAATATACATACTTTTTTTTTGAAAATGTTACATTATATACATATTTTTATAATTATGTAACCTTAATATATTATATAATAAGTAGTTTTCATTAAAGAATAGTGGAAAGCTAAAGCAATAGTGGTTTAACCATACCTAATCACTTGTAGTAATAAGAATTTAAACAGGAATTTTTTTATAATTTTAATTTCTAAATCATATCTAAAAGTCTCCCTTTAAGCCTCACTAAACACAGCATAATTTTAAATAATGTCTCCTTATACCGTTAATTGTCAAGTTATTTGAATAATTTACGGATAATTCTATCAAACAATTAAAGTCGTTCTTATAAGCTAAAGTTTTACAAAAAACAGTCAAAATCCTGCCTTTGTAAAACTCTTTACAAATACAATTTTAAATATGAAGAAATCAGAGTGGAAGTTTTTAGCACACCAGAATTAATTCTTCCAATCAAAAAATAATATGTTAAAAGGATCGAAGATAAAAAATAATGTCTTGGCAATCGTTTCAGATTTACAAAACTCCTTTGATGTAACCTTTACTTAGCCTCGATTCTATGCAAACATAATTCAATACATTTCTAATGTCGTCTTTTGAAACAGGTAACTTGGTTCAATTTCCCAAGATGGACTTCGGAGGAAAGGCAAACATTAAAGGCAAGGATGTTTCAGGCCAGGCAATGGCGTATTTACGGTGAAAAGTAAATATCGAGAAGGAATCGGTGTATTAGCTTAAGGCTGCAATCTTACACTTAAATAATTGTCTTCGAAATTGAAGACAAGGCGAATGAATTTGCATTTCTTGAACTCATTGACAGTATTCCGATTAAAATTTTTCAATTTAATGTATTAACAAAGTTAGATACATTTTTAAGTAAAGGGATATTAGGAAGAAAACGGCACTTAATAGCTTGTGTTGTAACGATTCTCCTAAACTTGTGTGTAAAACTAATCTGTATTTTTTTTTTTTTTTTTTTTTTAATAGGACTGAGGGCTTATTAGTCTCAATCTGGGATTTTTGCGTTGTCGTTTTCGATAGTTGGACATTTGTCGAAATCATTTTTCGATAGTTGGACATTTATCGAAATCTAAAATTTAATTGAATAATTTGAAAGCGATGTTATAATTGGGAAGAAAAAAAAACTAATAGTCCTCCGTCCTAAACTAAATTCTGCTTTTGCCAGAATTTCACCAAAATCATTTTTTCTTAACTAATGAGAATAAAAATCATGGAATACACTATTTTTCACATGTGTACTCGCAGTGATAGAAATAGAATGATTATAATAATAAAAATGAATCAGAAATCATGTTTCAAATAATTTGCATAAAGTTTGCAACATATAGAACATATTATTTATTTATTTTTTAATAAATACTTTAACTTATACCTTCTTTTTAATTTAACATTTTTATAAATTTCAATTTAATGTATTAAGAAAGTTGGATACAGTTATAAATAAATGGGTATTAAGAAGAAAATAGCACTAAATATTTTTGTGTAACGATTCTACCACACTTGTTTGTAGAAATGTTTTATAATTTCTATTAAAAGAGTTTTTAACAAGTTAGTATTTTTTTTTTTTTTATGAATATATCTGTATACATTTTTATAAATTTAGATTTAATATGTTAAGAAAGTTAGACACATTTATATGCAAATGAGTATTGGAAAGAAAATGGCATTTAACAGCTTTATGTAACGATTCTTTTACGGTTGTTCACAAAATTGATATATATTGCTATCAAAGTAAATAAATAACATTTATTGAAAATAAATACTTCTTATTCATGTCTTCATTTTAAAAATATTTAAATTTTTAATTTAATTTATTAACAAAAGCATATTTTGAGTGAATATGCATAAAAAAGAAAATTGCATTTAATTTTTTTAATGATTCTACTACATTTGTCCAGGGCGTGATTACCCAAAAGGCTCAGGAAGCACAAGCTTCCCCTCTAAAATTTAAGAGAGGTCCCCAAAATGACTAAAAACAGGTTCTTGGATTTTCTGTTTCATATTTTCACCCTCAGATTGAATTTTTTCTGAGAAAGGTTGCCTAAAACATAGTAAAATACTCACTATTTTGGGAAAAATCTGTTATTTAGCCTTAAAAAATCTGAATGTTCTTAATTAATAAGTCATACTATTTTAATGTTGTGTGTAGAAACCACCCAGGTATATGAATGAAAAAAAAAAAAAAAATCCGAAATGAAAGGGGGGGCCCAGAAATCATACTGAGCTTCCCCTGGCTTCAAAGCTTAATCGGGCCCTTCATTTGCCGGTAAAGCTGATACACAATTTGCATTAAAAAATCATTGTCAAGTTCATATTTTTTAAACATATATTTTTCCATCTCTTTCATTTAGTATTATTTTAAATTTTAAATTTTAAATTCTAAATATTAAATTTAGCACTATTATTAATAGGCATAACAAAGTTAGGCATGTTTTTATATAAATTGATATTAGAAAAAATATCTAGTAACAAAGTTAGGCATACATTTATTTAATTTTATATTGAAAAAAAAATTCTTACAAATTTCTTGCAAATTTTAATTTTACGAAGGATTTTGTTTTCCTTAACAATTTGTATTTGAAAGGAATTAAAATTGAAATGTAATAAATTTCTAGAACAATTCTAGAACTTAAAAAAAAAAAAAAAAAAAAAAAAACTAATAGTATTATTTTAGTTATTTATATTTAATAATAATATTATTAGTTATTATTTTTACAACTTGTTGTAAAAATAACTATTGGCAGGTTAGTATTTTATTTTAAATGAATATACTATTTTTCATATTCTTTTGTATTGTTTCAGTTATACTTTCTTTCCTTTTAAAAAGAAAAATAACTCAGTTATTATATTTTGAAATTCACATAAAATATTTAATTACTATGCTTCCGATTTCAATTTAAAGCTTCCGTTAGAATTATATCATACAAAATTTTATAATTTTTATTACAGAAATTGGATTATTTGTGTTATCACGCTAATAATGTTCAACAATCTTTTATAGTTTTTCTAATCAAATAAACTTTTGTGATATTTCAGATTTGCTCCTTTCTTATCCATTTATACAATGTTCACTAAGAATAATATAAGAATGAGGTATACATTGTTTATAATGAATCAAAAATACGTTTTTATCTATTATCAATTCTTAACTAAATTTGGAATTTTTACATAGGAAATTTAAAGTAAACATTAAATACTTTTATTATACATTTTCTATACTTATGGTGTTAGCTTCCATTTTAATATAGGGAGTAATAAAACTAATAGTCTCAAATATAATGGGTGATAGAACTTGCCAAAATAAATAACTTCCAGAATATAATGTGCGGTCGAAACGTAAAGGGCGAAAAGTAAGAAAGTGCCTCTTTAGTGAAAATGGAGAAAGCAATAAAGACGAAAAATAAAAGAGAAAGCAACTTTATTATTTCACATTTTGTAACAAATGTTCAAATGTACAACCATCAGCTGCAATAAAGGTTTCACTGCGGCGACAGAATAAATCACGCAGTCATTGGAAGATTCCTGCCACATCCTTAACACTGGAAACTGTGATTACTGTATGCTTTATTGCAGGAATCAACGTGCAAATATTACACGTTGTGAAAAATAGAGGTGATAAGGGCGTAATTTTTTTTCACACAACACATGCCATATACTGTCACATGGCTGAAACCCGGGTCACGAGCTATTGTTTCTGTTTGTTTGTTTCATTCAGGATGGTCGCCCACTGCCTCTAGGATTGTCCATATCAGATTTATCGTTACCACGTTCCCTGTTTGGCTTGTATCCCATCCTTGGCCATTGAACGTGCCAAGGAATCCAAGAGTTGCCTGTGGAAGCGCTAAAATATTCTCCGATAGGACAATGTTCTGTTTGGAAGTTACTCCCGGTAAAGTATTACCAAAGAAAGTACTGCTTCTGTGACATTGCTGTCTTCTCGCAGCTTGCCTTTTGCTTTTCAACCCCACATTATTTGGCGAAAGTTGTTTAATTTGGCAATTTCTATCATCTCTTTCAATTGTGTCCATTAATTTTGATGCACCATCTACCGGGTGATCCAAAAGTCAGGACAAACTTTAAAAAGGAATAATTCGAAAACGAATCAAGATACAAAGATACGGTTTGCACCAAACGGATGGAAAAGAAGCCGGGTTTTGTGTGGCAACGAAAAAAAATAGTTCTGTTGGCGGCCAACAGATGGCGCTGTCGGATTTCTGAAGTAGGATTATGCAAAGCAACAAACGATATAAAAAGGAGCAACTGCAGCAGGTAATGGTTGTCGAAGCTAAAATGCATCGAAATATCGCATTCTCAGTCTCTACTTTAATCACGCATGGCCTCCATGATCTCCCGATCGGACACCCTGTGACTTTTGGCTGTGGAGATTCTTGAAGTCAAAAGTGTACCGCGACCAACCGGAATCACTAGCAGCACTGAAAGATGACATCTCACAGCTGTACTTCTGAATGATGGACAGCACATTGAGCAGTTATTGTAGTAGTATTAATTAACTGTAATTAAGCTGACTTGTAAGTTATCAACACTTTTTCCATTTGTAAATCATCTTTTGGTGAAATAAAACACTATAGCGCCATCTGTTGGTCGCCAACAGAACTAATTTTTTTTTCGTTGCCACACAAAACCCGGTTTCTTTTTCATCCGTTTGGTGAAAACCATATCTTTGTATCTTGATTCGTTTTCGAATTATTCATTTCTAAAGTTTGTCCTGACTTTTGGATCACCTGGTATATCTGAAATAATATTATTTGAAATTGTTTACTTTTACCACTTTTTTATTTATTTATTTATTTATTTATTTTAATAGTTCATGTAAAAAATATATCATCAATACTAAAATTCAACAAAAAATAAGGAAATGAAGTAATTGTTTAGTAAATAATTAATTTTATAGAATGCAACTTAACAACTAATTCTAGTAATTCTCATATTTTCTTTCTTCCTTACTATCTTTATTCTTGGGCAAAATAACTTTCCATATCAGTAATCAGTCATGATCAACAATTTTTCGTAAATATTGAATAATATAAGAATCATATTAATTCAGTAAAATTTTAGGTGTTTAGAATATCTTAAATATTTAAATTTATATTTAAAAAAATTATCGGGTTACTTCGTGCAAAATAAAAGATTTTATAAAATCATAAAAAAAATAATTTTCGTCTCTTGTTAATAGACTAATGAAGCATCAAAAACATATTTAACATCAAAAGTTTGCTAAATAACACTTAAGTTTCATTAATCAACTACACAATGTTGTAATCATAAAGTTTAGCGTACAACAACAATAATATATCAATTGCTATTCAAACAAGCCTTTCATTACTTTCTTTATTGTGCGTTCCCGTCCACCTTTTTCCCTAACAAGGCGAGTAATTACTTATTAAACGAACTTTCTTGTAGCTCAGGTTTTCAAACAGCTTTCTAAAGCAGCTTTAACCTAAAACCGCTTGAACACAGAAAAGGGGGTCTTGCGTTCGCCTGTAACGAAACCACAGGAAGGCTTTTGTTAATATCGTATGAGAAAATGAGGATACAGGAAAGAGGGGGTGTGATCCCTCTTTCTCTCGCAATTTCCTTCCCCCTATTTAAATGAAGATTGGGTTACTATGGTGATATACTGATTTTAATTAAATGCCCTGTGACACTCCTAAGAGAGGGCTGCCTCTCTTGGCTTACAAGAAGGGAGTGATGAAACCGTAGACACAGGCTTCACTTTAGTGGAGTTTCCTAAAAGCGTGAAGATGCACTTTGACGAACATTTAGTAGTTTTTCAAGCCTAGTTTGGAAAGATAATCTTTCAATATCTTAAAAAATATATAACTAAATAAAAAATTGTGTGCGTAAGTATGTGAACAAATATATATCGTCTCTTTTTCAAAACATTTATTCATAAATTATATATATATATAAAACTTTTTTAAAAAAAATTACACATTTAATAAAGAAATATTGTATATGGATGACATACCCTATCACATTTTCTGTAAGGTAGATGTCTGAAATTAGAAAATATATAATTACGAACTGTACCAAAAATGTATTGAAAATGTAATTTCCAATTATCAAGAATAAAACATTTAAAAATTAGCTGTATAAAATGGCCAAACACGCAAAAAATATTTCGAGTATAAAGAATTAGATACCGCTCTTTATCAAGTGAAAACAAGCTTGATGAAGGAAAGTGCTTAAGTCTTTCAACTAGAAACATTTTTTTTTTTTTTTATTGTTATTTATTTACTTTTATTTTTTAAATAAAGAAATATTGCATATGTATGATAAGCCAAAACTTACTGTAATGAATGATTATTATATTTATTTTTTAATTTAACGATAATTTAGTTATGTTAACCAAATGAACTTCCCTCTATGAATGAAAAGAATGTAGTTGAAAGAAGAGTGATTTTAGCTAGTAGTTCAATAAGCTACTTCATAGATATCTTGAAAACAAAGCCAAAAAGCGACCAATGTGCTGAATCAACAAAAAATTGTTTGATTAAAACAACAAAATAATTTGGACTCTGGAAACAAAAATGTTTGTTGAGGCTATGTCAAATAGACTATTTGGTTTATTTAAACAAATTTTGTTTTCCAATGCATATATATATTCTGTGTATAGGTGTATGATTTTCTATTATAATATTATAACTGGACTCAACACACAAAAATAAATAAATAAATAAAAGTTTTTATTTTTTTTCTTTAACTTCACGGTAAAAAAAAAAAAAAAAAAAAAAATCTAAATGATTGAAGTTAATTCTTTGTTTTTTAACCAAGTTGAATTCAAACTGCAATAAAATAAAATTATTCAACTTAGTAATTAAGTTTGAATTGCTATATTTCTCTGAAAGAATAGAAATGATATTATACATGAAAGCTGAATATAAAATAATAATAATAATAATAATAATAACAACACCTTCGGTATATCTTTAACCTCAGTTACCACACTGGGTTACGCTAACGCGAGCAAATTGTTTGCAGCGCGGTATTCTCGAACAATGAGAGAGGGTCAGTTTGGAGTTTAGCACGGAAAAATCTTTCATTCTTCTTCTATAAAGCAATAAATAACTCCGCCTCAGTTCGTATAAAGCACACAAGTTACACTCGCAGAATTTCACTTACAGGTTACGCTAATGCAGTGTGGTAAAATTGTCACAAATAATAATAATAATAATAACCGTAATAATAATAATAATAATAATACTCGTAATAATAATAATAATAATAATAATAATAATAGTAATAAAGCAAGTAAAATAATTTGCTTTCAGTAAAAAAAAAAAAAAAAAAAAAAAAAAAAAAAAAAAAATAGTCTAAAAGCTTTATAATGTTATAATTACTGTAATAATTATCGTAATTATATTTCGAAAGTTTGTTAAGCTTGTTCAAAAAATTTCGTATAGATAGATCTTGACAAATAAAATTATTTTCATGTCCATTGTGTAATTAATGTTTCTTTATCAATTCTGACCCATTTGCAACATTTCATACTTTTATTTTATATTATTTATTTATTTATTTAACAACAGTTAAGAAATTTTCTTAAACTAGTAACAAGTAACAATAATACTAAAAAATTGTCCAATTTTAAATATCCACAAAAATATGTCTTTTGTGGAAAAAGTAAATTGGGAAAAAGTATTACCCAATAATTACAAAAAAGTAAAATTGAAATCGGATAATTCAAACGAAAGATTTAAGCGATCAAACTGTCTCGTGTTACGCTAATCCAGTGTGATAAATAGGTGATATTTTTAAGTGTTCTGTAAAATTTCATAGTTGTAAAACTTTGAATTTATTTTTTAAAAGTAATATAAATCATAAATAATATAGATATATATATGATTTTGATTTTGTTTTTATTTATTTATTCATTTATTTTGTGAGTAATTGTAACAAAAATACATTACAACACACACGTATAAAATAACTATACTAAGTTAATAAAATTATTAGTCTTTACTCATTATAAAAATTCATTATTTATACCAATATATATATATTGGTATAGATTAAAGAATTTTCTTTTCAATAAAGAAATTTATTTATAATTCGAATTTAATCTTTGAGATTTAAAAAAAAAAAAAAAAAAGCTATCGGATAAAATCATCTTGTGTAACTGATTACTATATGAATGGTTCAAATAGAAACATGTATCTTTACTGAACTAAGAAAACAAAATTCTCTTAGACCACATCATGTGATTTGGGATACAAAATCTGATGTGGTGACCACATAACTTCCTTGTACATCCATCGGAATATACATATTGTTATGAAAGTATTAACATTTTTCTGTGAGGTAATTGATTCATAAATCAACAGGCAGGTTCCAGTCCATAAACATTCCTAAACCAATCAAAGAATTTAAAATAAGTAAAATAAAATATATATATAAAAATAATAGTATATATAAATAATAAATAGAGACAAATAAAAAATATAGACAAATATAGCAGTTTTTTCAGGAATAGTACTCCACGGCTTATTACAGAATCTTTCATAGGCAAATGCGCAGCTTAGAGTTTAATTAGAGTATAAATCGCCTACTTTTGCACACTTTGTCGGAAATTAGTGCGAAAAAAGATACATTTTACCAAAACAATTTTACTCAGTTAAAATTGAGAAAGAGCTTACTAATTCTGGCTATCCTGAAAAAATATTTGCCGCCAAATTTGATCGCTATTCTCGCCAATTAGCCAAGTTTGTAGCAAACACAGATTTTGGTCTTGGCATCGATTTTAGCAATAAAGCGCCGAATTTGGTGATTTGGCATCGAATTTGGCGTAAATTTGTAGTTTAGGATTGGCAAAGTTTGCAAGCTCTAACTTAAAAAAGAACAGAGTTTTTGAATTTTCCAAAAAAAAAAAAAAAATTATTGGTTTATAGCACAGAACTAAGTTCCTCAAAATTTCTATAATTGGCTAAAACACAATAAAAAAAGATGAGTGATTATTTGAGATTGTAGACTATAACTTACCTATCATGAAAAACGGCAGTTTTTCGAGTGACGCAAGTGGAAGGACAAACGGACGGAAAGCTGCGAACTCATATGTACGCCTAGTTTGACATCAAAGAGATTTGTAAAAGCCGACACTTAATATCTCAGCAAATAAGCCATATTTTGTTCTGATTTTTTCGAAATAGTCTTTTATCTTCGGTCTTAATCTATCCTGAAAATTTTACATTTCTACATGCAGTATGCTTTGAGATCTGAATCTCAATTTAAAGCGAAAAAGGGAAAATGTGTGGTGTAACGATGTAAGGATGTAATAAAAATATCTCTAAAACCGCACGAACGATTTTAATTTAATTAATATATGTTGTTAATGGGATCTTTCTGAATCTAGTAACGTTTTTGTTTTTTTCAGGAAAACTCTTGTTTTTTACATAAATCGCTTTAAATATGGAACTATATTACTCCGCCAATTACATATGTTTCTTCGGGTGAAAACGCTGTTATGCGGTTCTTACTTGTAAGGTATGTGGGTTGGTTTGTTGACCGACTTGAATGCAGCCAATGAATTATTTAGAATTTTTTTTAACGCAAAAGTACTTTATTACATGTTTAAAATAGTTATTGTATGTATACTAAGTCAAATTCACTTAAATATATTTTCTCTTCTGTTATGAAAAAAATATTTTTGATTTCAAAATTTCATATTTAGTCAAAGAAATATTTAGATAATATTTTAAATAGGGAAGTATTTTGTAATTTTAGATATTCCATTTTATCATAATAATGATGAATTTACAATTTTTTAAAGCGAAAATTTTTTTAATCATTCATGAAAATCGATTTTATAATAACTCAATGATTTGCGGTTCCTATTCATGTATCCTTACGCTCCGGGAATGAAAAAAAACAGCAAATACAGTTTTGGCGCCATCTATCGTTTTTATTTAAAACATACTCTTTCGTAAATACATATATGTATATATATATATATATATATATTTCTTTTTAAAAATTAAAAATCTCTTTTGAAAATACAGTTAGTGTTTATTCATTTATTTATTTTTCAGACTTTAAAATGATACATATTTTAAATATTAACATAATCATTTTTTTTTTATTATTATTATTCAAAGCAATGACTAGAGGATGAAACAGTGTTTGCACTGTTTATTAGAAAAAACAGTGTTTTAATAAACAGTGTTTAAACAGTGTTTTAATAAAATTCATTTTCCATGAATTTCAGTAAAATTCATGAAAAATGTGTCAAATAGCAATTATTAAAAAACACGTCAAAATAAATAAATAACATCTTTACTTTGAAACCCATAATAATTTATTTTAAAAAAATTATTCTTTCTTTTCTTTTTTTAATTAATTAACTTGTGCATGAAAAATTCTATTTCATAATTTACAATTACAGTAAACAAAAAATCCTCCTTTAATTTTAAATAACTATTTCGAACTGTTTCTAAACAAGTTTTTTTTTTTTTTTTTTTTTTTTGAATGAAAAAAAAAAAAAATTAAATCTGTATGTATATGATTTTTAAAAAAAACTACTAGATGGCGCCACTACATTTAATTTATTTTTCTTAAAAAAAAAAAAAAAAAGAAAAAAAAGAAAAAAGAAAAAGAAAGAAAGAAAGAAAGAAAAAAACTTTTAATAACTTCGAAACATGTAGAAATAATTATTTAAAATTAAAGGAGCGTTTTTTGTTTATTGTAGTTGTAAATATATTTATGAAATAGTATTTTTACGCAGAAATTTCATTTTTTTTTAAACTTAACTTATATTTTTCATAAAATTTTTCTCCAGGTGATTTTATCTTATTTTTAAAATTATAGAAATGTAAAGTTTAATTTATATTTTGTCTATTTTTCCCCCCGAACGTTTTATATGAAAATATATAGGAAGTAATTTTTACCTGCACTTTTGCTGAAAATTTAAATTGTGAATATTGGAGCTTAGCCTCAAAAGGGGAAAGAAAATATATAAAATTCCATTTTTAATATTTACTTGATATATTTTTTTAATTGTTTAATTTGTAATTCTCTAAAAAGAAACTTGCAAAATGTAAAATACGTAATCCTAACTTAAATTTGAAAATTTTCACTTACTTTTTTTTTTTTTTTTTTTTAAAGAGTTTGAGAATCCTAGTCAATAAATTTTTCTAGTGCGAAGCTTCTCCATTTTGTTTCCAAGTGGCAGGCTACTTGAAAATTTGTGAGTATGATAACGTTTGAAATACTGAATTAATTCACACTAAATTTGTAGTGTGGATTTATCTCAGAAATGTATTTGATATGTTCATTTGCCAACTTAATCCACCCTCTTGTTTCCCTGTGCCAACACACTGAAAATTTCAAATTTACATTAGAAAGGTTTTATGAACCGATTTGCTTAAAACTCCATATATAAATAGCCTTCATTTATAAATCCACTAAGTCCATTAATAAATTGTAGCTCCCATTTTGAAAAAAAAATGGTGACAACTTCATACGAAAAGATAAATTAGTTTACCCTTCCTAGGAGCCAGAAGGACTTGTTTTAATTTTTTGATCGATAACCACTAAAAAGTAATGCTATCAGTACAAAAAACCCTTAACGGCTTAAAAGTTTGTGACGCCGCTACTTTGTGGCTATAAGAATTTGAAATATGAGTCTTAAAAATAATAATATTAAATTTTAAGTGACGCTTTGCAATTAGTTAAAATATACATAGATTTTCTTATTTGATCATTCACTTTTATCTTTTATTTATATTTATAATGCAAACGTAATATTTTTAACTTCAAGATCAGACAGATATTTAAAATACACTCACTGATGCTTTTTCATTCGCATTTCAAATTCAAAATAACAGTTTTAAAAGGAATGATATAAAAATTCCAGTGGCGCCTAGGTGTTATTTTAAAAGATTTGTTTTTAGATTCCATTAAAATTACTTTTGTTTTGCTAATAAAATATATTTACACATTTAAACAGTGCTTTTAATTTTCAAATATACTGTCAAATAATTATACTTTCACTGAGTTAGCATTATAAAGTAAAATTATTTATTTCAATAAATTGTTTTATCCTTTGCGTCACGCTATCCAAAACTGCAAGTAAAATTTGTGTAAATGTTTTCTTTGCGTCACACTACCTCTTTGAGCAAATTTTCACTTAGTTGGACACTATGATACTATGTTTTGGATAGCGTGATGCAAAGGATAAAACAATTTATTGAAATAAATAATTTTACTTTATAATGCTAACTCAGTGAAAGTATAATTATTTGACAGTATATTTGAAAATTAAAAGCACTGTTTAAATGTGTAAATATATTTTATTAGCAAAACAAAAGTAATTTTAATGGAATCTAAAAACAAATCTTTTAAAATAACACCTAGGCGCCACTGGAATTTTTATATCATTCCTTTTAAAACTGTTATTTTGAATTTGAAATGCGAATGAAAAAGCATCAGTGAGTGTATTTTAAATATCTGTCTGATCTTGAAGTTAAAAATATTACGTTTGCATTATAAATATAAATAAAAGATAAAAGTGAATGATCAAATAAGAAAATCTATGTATATTTTAACTAATTGCAAAGCGTCACTTAAAATTTAATATCATTATTTTTAAGACTCATATTTCAAATTTTTATAGCCACAAAGTAGCGGCGTCACAAACTTTTAAGCCGTTAAGGGTTTTTTGTACTGATATATTTACGTTCAACTTTCTATTCGGTTTTACGGTAAAAGGGGAAACAGATGGTAATTTTTTCATTTTTACGAATGTGAATGTTGACTTAGCGTCAGAGTAGGAATTCATATGTGGCGAAAAGTGGTAGTTCGGGATTCCCAAAGTTTGGAAACTCTAACTTTAATAGGAGTCGAGTTCTGGGAATGTTTGTAATGATTCATTGTAATGATTCATGTAGCACAGAACTACCTCGAAAATTCAATAAATCACTGACAATACTGTTGATGAATTGAAATTATATTCAGATTTCGAAATTTTCGGTTGTTCCTGAATTAGGGAAATTACTTCTCAGTAGTGAATTTAACAATGCTTATTTGATTTATGTTGTAATAATGACTATTTTATTGGATTGTCTAGAGAATTTTTGTAGTGCGAAAAATAGTCTTATTCAATTCTCTCCTGAATATTCATTAAATAAAGTGCATTCATCGAGTATAACCTGCTTATGTCTTTAAGAATTACTTTGTACATGCAAAAATATCAACAATATTCATAAAAAAAATTATTACGGGCTCTATCTACGCACTCAATATTCATTAAATAATATGCATTCGTTGACTAGAACCTGCTTATGTTACTTTTTACTCACAAAAATGTCGACACTTTTCATAACAATATCATTACGGGCTCTATCTACGGACAGAATATTTATTAATCAAAGTGCATTCGTCGACTAGAACCTTTTTGTGTCTTTAAGAATTACTTTCTACACGCAAAAGTAGTCGACAACTTTCATAACAATATCATTACGGGCTCTATCTATGAGTTGAATATTCATTAAATGAAGTACATATGTTGACTAGAAAATGCTTATGTCTTTAAGAATTACATCTACACGCAGAAATGTTGACAACTCGAATAACAATATCTTTACGGACTCTATCTACAGTCGACAGAAAAATTATTGAAGCACTAGCAATAATTCCTATTTAAAAGATGTGTACCTAATACTGTTTTGTTAAGTAAATGTTTGTCGAATCATAATCTTTGTCTTATGCTGTTTATAAAAAAGTAAGGTGGTGATAAAAATTAGCGATCAAACTAAAAAAATGTATGAAAAATGTGGATAGGTGCTTTAACAATTTTGCTGCCGACTGTACGATCTGAATATTTATTAAGTAAAGTTCTTTCGTCGGCTAGAATCTGCTTATGTCTTTAAGAATTGCTTTCAGCCTGCAAAAATGTCGGCAACTTTCATTAAAAAAAATCATTACCGGCTTTATCACTAGCTTCTTTTGAAATCCCTATGATGGTAGGTCATATATAATGGCCAAAACCTTTGTATTTTTGTTCATTACACATATAATTTTCGTAAATATATCAAAAACGGAAAGTCACAAAAGACCAAAAAGAAAAGTGCACAAATAAATGTTATAACAAACCTATATATAAATTTGCAACACTCTACGACCAACGCTTTTTTAGTTATGCGAGATACACACACATACACGCACATATGTACATACAGACGTCAAGAAAAATCGTGTGAAGTCGTAGATATCTCAAACAGGGTAACTTGTATTAAGAGCATAGTTGCAGGTGTACAACTAGACATCATGACAGTCACAAATATAAATTTGCAACGTTAAATGATCCTTCGTTTTTGAGCTATGTGAGTTGTAATATCCATTTCGCAAACCGGAATTATAAACTTCCTTATACTCTGTATAAAATATGTATAACTATATGAAGTAAAAAATGTGTGTAACAACAATTTGTTATTAAATTATCATTTATGCAATCACTGACATAATAAAATAAATATTTACACTTGACGCAGAACAGAAATATCAATATTTACACAACGTTAAAAACACCAATGTAAAAAAATGTTAAGTGCAGACTGCAGTTTCGGTAGCGTAAAGCGTAAAGCGTACCGTCATCAGTGCAGATTAACGAAGTGGATTGCTGTGCTATATATATGAGCAATAATCCACTTTGTTATTCTGCACTGAACGCTGATCTTCTTCACGCTACCGAAACTGCAGTCTGCACTTACGCATTTTTCTCATTGGTGTTTTTAACGTTGTGTAAATATTGTTAATGCTGACATAATAGGTATATTTTTTCAATATTTTATGTATTACAAAAGTACACGACGCACAATCATAAATTTGTAAATAATTTTTTTTCGAGATTTAATATACAGGATGATTATAATTAAAGTTACGATTTCAAAATGCTATAATTTTAAAATTACCCATCAGAGCGATTTGGCATTTTACCAGAGCGATCATGAGACAATGAAATTTTGTTTGGCAAAAGAAAAAAAAAAGTACCAAAATGTGCTGTTAATTATCCGTAAAATATTTTTGTTTCATGAAACTCTTTATTTTTTTTTTTCACTATGACTGTTTCCATTGTAAACATGTGTTCTTGTCTTTTTGCTAAAAAAAATGTAGTAAACCCTTGGAGTCTACTGTTTCCTGGTATTCCATTGTGTTTCTAACAACATTCCTGTGCTTAATGAGTTCATTTAGGCGTTACCCCTGACAGCACCATCTGTAGGAACTTGTTGGAACTATTTTTTTCCTCTCCCAAACAAAATTTCATTGCCACACGATTGATCTGGTAAAATATTAAATCTCTCTGATGAGTAGTTTTAAAATGATAGCATTTTGAAATCGTAACTTTAATGATAATAAACCTGTATTGGCATACTGAAATGTTTAAAACATTCAACTTCATTTCCTAGATATTTTTTCGAATCTTGTTTCTATTGATTCAGAATACACATTATAAGCCTTAGGCCCCAGTATAATGAACCTTAATGTGCAAAAAATGACCGTAGAATGATAACTTAAACCGTAAACATTTAATTCCTTGAAAGTTGTGATTAAAATCAATGGATATTCGCCATGATGGTCTTTTTGGAGGGTTCTATTCGGTACACGAGTTTCGGAAAAAATCATGGAAAACTTCGAACGGCTAGACTGACGAGTGTAACATGGGATCGAACCCGGCACCTGCTGTCTACAACTTCGAGAGCAAAATCTCTCTGCCACCCTCTAGAAAGAGACTGTACCTGAAAATACGTACATTCAAATTTTTCATGTATCCCTGTACAAATTTATGAGAGCTACAGTTATGGCTTTAAATCTTAATCATATTGCTGTTGATTTTTAAATTTTTATTTTTTCTTTTTATTCGAAGTATCTTTATAAATGATAAAAGTTTTATTTGATAAAAGTTCTAACAATGTACTCGAATATAGGAGAATTTGAGATGTTTACAAATAAATATCTTTGTTAATTTATGAAAATGTGAAAGCGTAAAAATGTAAAAAAATAAAACTTTTTATCCTAATTACATTTACAGCGAGAATTAGCGTGTAAAATGTTTATATTAAATTGGGGGATACGTTAAAAAGTTACGTCTTAACGTTAAAATATATTATATATTTACTGCATATTGCCTAATTGTCCCTCGATGTGGAGCCGTTGTATGTTTTTATTTTACGTTTTATTCATATCTTTGCTTTATATTTTGACTGTAAGCTTTGATTAGGTTAGATCTAATGTGAACAGGTAGTAAACTTAGATAACAAGTCAAAATTGATTAACAATCAGTTAGTCAATTGAGAGAGGCAAGGAATGAATGCCGTGCTTCAGGGCTTTTATAATGCACAAGTTAATCTTTAGGAATCCATTTAAATTCCGCAAATACCTTACAGTCTAAATACATACTAAACTCATAAGATCTCATAAATTAAATGCTTTCCTTTCTAACATGATGACGTCTACAGCACGTTTACAGCATAAGATGTACACGTTTACAGTATATCTGGTGTCATAGTATCAGCAAATGTATTTATGTAATGGTACTGAGTAATAGTGTCAGTAAGTACATAGTAGTACAGACTTGTGAAAACTATTAAAATAATTGTTTTTTTTTTTTTTTTTTTTTTTTTTTTTTTTTGTTTTGTTTTAAGCAGGCAATGGAATGATTCCTTTTTTTAATATAATTTATTATTCACTCATTAAAATTAATTTGGAAGATACTTATAACACTTTCCAACAAAGTTTAGCAGTGTTTATGACTTTGCTCCGTCCACCTATCTATCATTACCCTAAATCAGTCTGTCTCCCATTACCATAAATATTTTTAGAATATTAATATATGTTGTTCACTTATTTCAGAATTACTGTAGAATGATTCCTATTAAATTTTCTGTATATTAGAACTGGTTTGTATACAAGAACTCACAAAACAGTCTGGATGCATTGCGCTCTAAGAGACATATTTCTTAAAATCCCATTTCAACATAATTATATTAAACTAAACATACGAAATCAACACACACCTTTCAGATATAACAAATAATATTACCAATAGGAAATGGTATGATTAACATTAATGATTTATTTACAGGGAAATATTTGGATTAATTATGAGAAATTTCTGAGAGTGCATTTTTAATTGTTTTAGACGGTTTAAAAATTTTAAATATGTATCATATTAACAAGTTAAATATTTTTATTGAATTACTGAATTATTAAGAAAGTAAAATATATGTAAATGCCACTATTATTTTAAAAAATTACACACATATCTTTATTTTAAGTTATAGATGTGCAAAATATATAAATTATTGCAACAGAATTAAATATTAAATCTTGATTAACAAATTCAAATAAAAGTTTTATTTATTACTAATTTTATTCATCAAAATTAAACGTAAAATATATTAATAAAAAAAAAAAGACAGAAAGACAGAAATGAAAATAAATGGATTCCATTCCTAATTTTCAAGTCAGAAAGAAAAATACACACTTTTGTTAAACTAAGATACTAAGTATTAAGCCTATAAAATTAATTTCAAATAAATTTATTTAAATAGTTTTCAAGCTGTAGTTTTCAAGTATAGAAATCTCTAATTCTTTATTAGTTTTAGCAATGTTTGATACACTAAATGACTAAATACTTTTAAAAATATAGAAAACTGTTTTTTTTTTTTTTTTTGTTTACATATACTTGTAACATCCATATACTTGTAACATCCATTGTAAATAAAATATGTCTAATTTTAAAAAGAAAAAAGAAAAAAGGCTTTCTTTTCTTTTCTTTTTTTTTCTTAATTGGAAATTGTTAACATTTAAATGATAAATGTGTTTCATAATATTTTTAAAATGTACTTTAAATAATCTGGGGGTGATTGAGTTACGGGTTTTAAATGAAATAACTATAATTAATATATATGTCTATCTATAGGTTTATTTTAGAACTCTCTTATAATTTACACGATAAAAAAGGAACAATTTTTTATTATTAAAATATGTTTTAATTTCTTTTATACAAAATTTAGCAACGACATATAAGTATGAGAAAAAGAAAAAGAAATAAAGAAATTAATAGTTTTTACTTAAATAAATGTTACGCATGGGAATAAATTATCGAGAAAGCAATTAACTCATAATCCTTATTTATGCTATATTTTTCTCTGCTTCTTCTACCTGCATAAAAACGTCTTATAAAAGCACATCACCTTGTAAAAAAATAAATGTGGAAAAATGGAAATACACGATTTAAAAGTTTTATTTAACATAAAAGTTCATAGTTTCTCAGATAAAATCTGTAAAATATCTGTGTACGATCGAAAAAATAATATATGTATAGGAAATATTTTTATTCAAATCTTCTATTGAAATTTAGTTATATCCATCTCATTAAGTGTATTTCTGCATAGTAGATTTTATTTGATGCACATTTTAAAATAGATTAATGCATTACAAAAATAATGCACTATAGGTCAAGCATAAAAAAAAAGTGCATAATAAAAGTAATATATTATGCATTACATAAATGATTCCTAATGTATTATAGATTAATACATTTCAAATACCTTTATAAACTTATAAATAATAAGTTTTAACTCATATGATATTGACTGAAGAATGAAATCTAATCATGTGCGCCTACTACGTGAGTGCTCTCATAGAATTAAAACCAAAATTTAAATTTTACACGACAATATAACCATTTATACGAGAATAAAACACTTTTATGTTTTAGCACAATAACCAATAATTTAATTTAGCACAACGTAGCATATATTTTAGCATCGCTCGGTATTTTCATCGTCTACCAGAAGAATGACTGTCACATTATGTGGAGCTTCCTTTGCAGAATAACTGTTTGGTTGGCTATAAGAGGAATAAACTAACTGTTTGTATACTTGTACTCTGAAAAAGTGAACTTTGGAATGCCATGTGCAACGCCTTAAAGCTTGAAGCTCGGTGGGTTGTTTTGGCAAATAACAGGCAGTAAAATTATCTACAGGCGATAAGTTTAAAAGTGCTTTGCGGTGTTTTTATTATTATTATTGTTATTATTATTATTATTATTATTATTATTCAAATTGTAAACCATATTGGAGTTGCTTTTACATCATAATTTTCCGTATTACGTTTAACATAGCGAACAGTGATTCTCACAGCTGATAGTCTTTTTTCCTCTCTGGGACAGAATGGTTGGCATTGCAGTGGGGCTCCAGGATATTCCCGTTTCATACGGTATTTTCATCGTCTCCCAGATGTATTAGAGTGTCCACTATATCGGGATCCTCTTTCCCATCAAGTCTGGTTGGCTATAACATAAATAAACGATCTGTTTGTGTAGTTGTCTTTTCAAATGAGGGGTGTATTGAAGCTTTATGTAGTTGTCTCGGAAAATTGGCAGGTGATAATCTTAGATACTTCTACGGTGCGTTACATTTTTCAGTTTTACAAATTGTAACGCATGTTGCAGTTGCATTCAGAATATTCACAATTCCGTATTCTGACTAGCATTGCGTACAGTAATTCTAGTCTCTGTGGGATGGAATGGCTAGTGCTGCAGTCGGGCACCGGGATATTCCCGTCCCACTCGGTACTTCCATCGTCCCTGAGATGCATTAGACTGTCCACTTGCCCAATAAATATTTGGCTGACTATATCTTGAATAAGTGATCTGTGTATGTAGTTGTCATCTGAAATTTTAGGTATATTGAAGTTTTATGGGGATATTTCGGCTGACGGCAAGTGACAAAATTTTCTACCACTAAGTTGCATTAACTTTTTCAAGTTTACACGTTATAAAGCATATTCTGTATTTGTTTTTCCACAATATATGTTCGTATTTCATTATAGCTTTTAAACGAAACATTAATAAAGCAAATAATCAATTTTTCGAAAACAAGAGTAAATTTGACGGTTTAAGTATGAATAATTTGAATAATAAATTTACCTATAGACTAACATGGGGTTTGGTCTGCCGACGTCTGACGATAATAGGTTAAGTGTAAGCGGAAATTTCTTCTGTTTGAAAGTTTCTGTGGCAGAGAACCGGTGGTAATTTTTAAAATTCGGCTTCGCAATTTTTGCTTTTAGTTTTTGTATTCCTTGATAATTTTGTGGATAATGATTCATATCTTTTACATTGCATTTCCATCGAAATCAGATTCGTCGTTAAAAAGGATTCTATATATATGAAACCTGTATATTTAACAAATATTAAACATGCAAAATCGACTTATTTATTATAATTAAATTATTTTAAGAACACATATTTGAAATTTATTTAAATTTCTGATATATTTTTTTATATATGTAATTAGTATTCTCTGGAGTAATATCGTTCATTGAACATTATAATATGGAAATGAGAGTTTATAAGAGTTTTATTTTCTAAAACTATCTTTTACTGTAAATAATAAAAAAAAAACAAAGATAAAAATTTAGAGATATTCAATAAAATAAAGTTTCTAAATAAAATTGCCGAGGTCATATTTAGGTCTATATGTGCAGATTAAGTAATTTATTTCATTTTGCATAAAAAATTTCTTTATATATGCATATTTATTTTGAACTTTTCTATGTATAACTTTTCAATTCAAGCCAGTATTTGTTAATTATAAATGTAATCATTTCAATAAATTTTTTCTTTGCTTTTAAATTATTGCAAAACGTTTTACTTACAGAGACATTAGTATATTTATGCACATCTTTAAATTCGTTGATGAAATTCGGTTGCATAAACAAAAAAAAATATAAAATCTTCAGTAATTAGAATGTTTTTATGATTCCATTTAAGGAAATACAGTGTTTGAAAAAACATTAATAATTTGTAGATCATAGTGCTTAAAAAAGTAATTCTCTTGTATTCCTACTTACAATAATTTAAAACAAATTTTCTTTCTTTCCCTCAAGTATATATAATTTTTTCGATCAGCTTAACACGATAAGAACTATAAATAAAAAATAACTTAAATACACGTTTAATTGCTTTGTGCATAGTAGCTTTTAATAACAGTAATTGCAAACACCCTAACGCCTCTGGGCCAGTATTGCAAACTCTAGAATCTTTTACTTCAGTGAAGTCTCGTAAATAGATTATAATAAGACATCGTTAAAATAGCCCAGCGAAGCGAACACGAAAAATGGAAAACCAAACAAATATCCGATAATTCTTTTCTATACTCCAGACCCAAACATTCTCACACCCGGAAAAATTATATCCGCATGCGAAAGAGAGAAGGGGAGGAGAACGTAGAAAGAAGAGTGCCTTATATATTTATCTCCCAGACCAATTATATCCACGGCATACCTCGACAATTATACCATCACAGCGAGACTTATGCATGACAGACTGTAAGAAAAAGGAAACTGAAAATCGGTTGAAGAACTGAAGTAACCAAGACTGTGTGAGGAGACCATTAACGGCGCTTTCAAGAATGTATGTGTTTGCATGGGACACTGCTTCTGAAAGAAAAGTTAGTTTCAACGTTTAATATTGTGTGTTTTATTAAAGAAATTATAATGAAAGAGAAAGATGAGTATTTATAGAACTTAAATAGAATTTTTTTAACATCAGTTTTAAGAAGATAAAGGTTTGCAAATATATATATATATATAGATACCTTATTGTTAACGAAAAAAAATCGAAAATAAATTTACGTATAGTTTCTGTAGTTATTTTTAGTATTTATGCACAATTTACATTATATTTTATTTAGGCTTTTTTTCCATTTTAAAATTTTATTTTATACATCAAAATAAATAAATTCTCTCATACACAGTACCATCTTTTCCCTTTTTACTGCTTCTCTATACCATTCTATATAAGGTAAGTGCGCCAGTGATTGACACTTTTAGAGCAATATCTGATGTTTTTAATGTTCTAGTCATCAGAAAATATTTTTAGAAATCTTAAGTTAGTACATATGGTATGAAAGGCATTCAGAACTACATATATGTTAAAATATATACATTTGATAAAAATATTTTTTTTTTTTTTTTTTTTTTTTTTTATGAATTTTTATTTGACACCCACTCAATGTTCCAATAATTGACACTGCCAGTTTTTCATTTTATCAGTAATTAGTACCCTATATTCCAGTGTTTGACACTGCTAGTTATTCATTTTACCAATTATTAGCACCCTGTGCTCCAGTGTTTGACATAAAATGCTAAAAATCTTATATTTAAAATATATGATTTCATTATTTTTCTTATTTATTAATTATTTCGGGATAGATGCCAATTACTTGGAGCATGCCAATCACTGGAGCACCTACCCTACATATGTTTATTTATTTAAGACATTAAATACAGCATTTAATTTCAACTTATATGCATGAAAACACTAAGGATAAAAAAGCATAAATTTAGTTTCCAGAAAATATATTAAACCATACAAACGGTATTTCTGAAAAATAAACACCATTGTACGATTTTTAGATTATTTTACATAATGCAAAACAATGAAAAGAAAAACCCTAAACAAGCTAATAGTCTAAGATATGGATTTAAAAACAGTTGAAATGCTATAAGAAATATTCTCCTGCTATCAAACTTACACCTTTGAAGGACAAAAAATTGTTAAAATTATCTTCTGATGTCGTCCGTGACAGCTCAAATTATGAAACATCTGATAAAGAATGGAATTAATAGACAAGGGGAAAAAATGCATCTATGATTGGAAATAAACAGTACAACCCAAAGTTGTGAGTCTGAAAATCTTTGTGATGGTTAAACAAGGATTACCTGACTCATAGCTTCGGGGGGTACTCATATGTCTTCTAATACAGATCGATGTTTCTTCAAAACTGGAATTAGTTTGTAAGATTCATTGCCATTAATCAAAAAACGCTTTTAATTGCCTTTTGAGATCCAAAAGGTGACAACTGGGAATTATGTGAGAACTATAGAAATAAAGTCTATCTATAATTAGAGGAAAGAAATATAATCCATATTATGAGTTTGTGAATCTTTGAAATAATTTGGCAAAGATTGCTAAACTCGTACATTGAGAAGATATTCAGCTATCATTAAACTGGGTCGAAACATATTCAGCAATTAAATTTAAATTTGTATTTTAATGGTACACAATAGAAAAACATTTCAAAAACCTCAGGCACAGAGAATTATTTTTACCTCTGGGGCAAAACTGCATATTGTATTATAATGATGATGTGTTGATGAATAAATAAAAAATATACAAACATACAAAAGAAAAAAAAAAAGCGCATATATAACTAGGTATAACCAATTAAAATAAAAATTTCGAAAACAAAACAAAACAACAAAAAATATATAGAAACTAAAATGAGAAGAATTTTTGTTTTAATGCTGAAATTTTTCACACAGTTTTTAAATTTTTATTTTGAAGAATTATCCATAAATATATTTAAGAAAATTACTTAAGAAAGTTAAAAAAAAAAAAAGCAACATTGTGTGTGCATATATATATTTACTTCTTTTTCCTTGTATTCTTGTTCCTGTATTAATTCCATATATACATCAAAATAATTATGGTAATAATTAAACAATAAAAATGTAGTTATAATTGCCCATTTTACAATTTCTCCATTTGACAGAATCGGTAATCTAACTCGTTTTTAAGTGCATGTGTATATTAATATATATATATATATATATATATATATATATATACATATATATGATATAAAAAATTAATCCATACATTCGATATAAGAACTGAAAACTATGGGAAACAGGGGCAAAATCCGAACAATTAAAACAGAAATATCAAGAAACAGCAGAGGCCATCACGGTTTAAGACAAGTGGAGACGGTTTAAATTAGTTTGTTGGGCCTCCATCTTTCCCCAAAACCTCTTCAAGACTGTATGATAACAAAGAATAAGTTAAAATTAAGATTTTTATATTACTAGGTGAAAATAAATTATTATTTTATATTTATTGATATTTACGCATCTAATTTATTTAAAATAATATATTCCCTTCAGATCCGAGGTTAGATTAACAAAATAAGTAACCTTTTATGGATTTTACATTCATACAACGAGATCACAGAATAAAGAACACTTTTTGAAATTGGTATTTTAAGTGGTTACTAATTAAAGGTCCACATTAGTGCATCTTAAACTACTAAACTTTAAATTTAAAAATAGTTAAACTCTTCCCAAGTATTTTACTATTTAAATTCTATGGCTTAAAATAAAGCAGTGATTTACAATCTACAGTTTTATGCTACTTCCCTTCAGATTCGAGGTTAGGCTAACAAAATAAGTAACCTTTTATGGATTTTACATTCATACAACGAGATCACAGAATAAAGAACACTTTTTGAAATTGGTATTTTAAGTGGTTACTAATTAAAGGTCCACATTAGTGCATCTTAAACTACTGAACTTTAAATTTAAAAATAGTTAAACTCTTCCCAAATATTTTACAATTTAAATTCTATGGCTTAAAATAAAGCAATAATTTACAATCTACAGTTTTATGCTACTGTATATTGGTATCTTTGAAAACAAAATCATTTATTTTTTTAGAAATCCCTAATAGAATTCTCAATCTAGTTAAAATATAGTTATATTAATTTTTGCATCAATGCACAAAATCAGATACACCTACATAGAAGACGATACACAGTTTTTTTTCTCCTTGCTGGTCTTATATATTTTATTTATTTTACTCACATGAAGCAGAGAAAGTGTTTTTCCGGGGTCAAGATTTGAAACTAAGATTTCGATAGTGTTAATTTTTTGTGTCCTACTGGAACCAAAAATTAGGATTTTATAGATTAGTATGTGTGTCTATGTGTGTATGTTTGTCTCCTTTAATTATATATATATATATATATAACAAGAATGTCTTAACTCTTTATTTAAAATGTATCATATGGAAATGTTACATGATTTTTTTTTTTTTTTTTTTTTTTTTATCAAACAAACATTTCGTGTACAAAGACACCCAAAAGAATTCAGTTAATTACATCTGTGAATAAACTTTCTGGTAGGTATATTTTAACATCTTAGACTGAACTAAATAAGATGAAATAATGCTATATTCTTTATATTTCTAAAAAATATGTTTCGTATAGAATATGATATGAAAATAATCTATTATTCATTTTCAGGGCCACACGATAGAATTATTATGGCTATACTTGTAAATTGCTGAAAAACATTTTAAATAATTTTCATGCGTTTTTTAAGCTCTGCTAAATTTAAATAAAGTACGCAGTGTCTCTATAATTTATAGGCATTATACTGGTATCAACAAAATTAAGTGCAAACGCTTTTTTTAATATAACTGATGGAAACGCTTTACTAAATTTAACCAAGTCCAGGAAAACTCCTAAGGAATAACAATTACGTCCGCATACTCGCATGGCAGACAATGTATTGTCTCATGTCAAAATTTAATCGCTGATCTTTGGCCATAATTACGCGTTCCCAGAATAAGAAAATCAAGTTTTAAACGACTGATTTGTAGCTATGTGTTTTAGCAGCAAAATTAAAAATTTAGTAATTGCATGAAATTTATTTTTTTTATTATTATTATTTTGAGGATCAAATGCGAGTAATACTTGAAAATTTCACCAATGTTGGTAAGTTTCAAGGAGTGGTCTGTATGTAAATTACCTCTTCTTTCTATAAATCCCATTTTATTTAAGATATACATGCTGCGTCGCTGATGTTATTGTATCATATGCTATATGCAAGTCCTTTATTGATTTTTTTTTTAATAGAATCTTTTTGTTTCATATATATGTAATCCTAACATCCTTTGCTTTTATTTTCTATATTATTAAATTTTGACATTTGAAACACTTCATGTTTTAAACGTACTAATGAAATTTAATTGTCATATTGGGTATTTTACTATTATTGTAATTATAAATTTTAATGAAAAAGAAGAGAAAATTGGTAATACTACAATTATCTAAAATTAATACATATTATTTGTTCGTTTTTATAAATCCTATTCTATCCTGACAATTATTTGTATTTTTTACATTCGACATATCTGATTAAATTTTTCTTAATTTTATAAAATGCTCTATGCAGTCCAAATCCATTACAAACATGAACTAATACCTGTCAATCGTAGAATGTCTGAGATATCTATTACAAAGCCAACAATCATTACTGCTATTGCTTTCCACAATTATTTTCTCCAGTAACTCCTTTTACTTTCGCTCTGGGAAAACATAAAACTGCCTTTCAAGAAGATGCGTCGGCTTAGTATTTCAACAAAACGCTTTTCTAGATTGTCAGTATTTGATACGCCATTACAAAATGAATGTTTACTTTGATTTCTTTTTTTTTTTTCTTTTTTTCCCCAAAACGAATTTGTGTGTTCCTTTTTACTTTGCTTTGGAAGAAAAAAAATGCCCTTCAGTATTTTTCTTCGATTCATAATGAAAATTGAAAAGAAAAAACACATAAATAAGACGTTTACTTTTTTTTTTTTTTTTTTTTTTTTTTTCTTTTTAAATCAAATTATACATGTTGTCATATTTCATATTTTTTTCTTTGAATAATCTAAAACTACTGATTTTTCTGCCAAGACAGTGATTTTTACAATGTTGTACGTAGTGCTTAAATGTCTTATGTTTTACTGTTTGTTGTTTATTGTCAATTTTATTATATTGGCAGTATTTGAAGCTGCATTAGAAAAATATATATATATATATTTATAACCATTAATATATGTCTTATGATAACAATAAGAATGAGAACGTATATTAACCGATCCTAGTTCCTTTTATCTTTTGATGGAAAATTATTTTCTGCCCCTCAATATTTTTCCTCAAACTATAATGGAAATTGAAAATAAAAATACATTTTAATGAGACGCTTTCTTTTCTTTTTTTATTATTTTTACTTAAAAAAAAAAAAAAAAAAGCCAATTATGACCATTGTCAGATTTTATATTTTAGTCTGTAAATAATCTAAAATTACTCTTTTTTTTTTTCGGCTTGAAAATGGCATTTACTATTTTAAAGTTGTAGAAAGTGCGTAATCTATCATATTTCTCTCTCTCTTTTTTTTTTTTTTTTCTTTTTTTCTTTTTTCCTTTTTTTTTTTTTTTTTTTTTTTTTATCATTCATAAAAAGTAATTCCTTGTTATTTATATTACTCATAAACAGTTGGTTTTTACATGTACTATTTGGTTTTCTTTAATTTGTTTTTATAATATTATTTCAAATTTTTGAATTAAATATTTTATAAAATGTGCATATATAAACAAAATCTTTTTTTTTTTTTTTTTTTTTGGTATGTTATAAAGCTATCGATCGATGATGCATTTATTTTTCTAATTACTTTTTCCTTTTATCTGTAGAAAACCGAATTATAAGTTATTTAAATTATATATATAGATATAGATATATATATTTATATGTTGTTATAGACGAATCAATGGCAATATCTGCATTTATATATATATATATATATATATATATATATATATATATATTTATTTCGTTTATTTATTTTATTATTATTATTTATTTTTATTTTTTTCATTTTTTCTATCTATTTTAATTTTATTTTCATGGTACAAGCATTTTTATATGGTTTCCGTTACAAATGCGGCTTTTTGGGGGTGGGAAACAACATAGATTAAACTCTAATGATTTCAACAGAAAGTTATAACAGAAAGTTAATTCTTGAAATATCTCCAAAACACATATTTTGTAATTATTGCCTCTAACCTGTTTAGGTCTGTTTGGATAAGATCAAAGAAATTTTCTTTGCATGTTGATATACTATTTGGACTAACTGGGGCAAAGTGCTGGGGCTCTTATTTAATATGTAAACCACCCGAACTTACGAAAAAAGTTTAAAGATAAGAAATAAATGAGTTTTTCATCGAAATTATCATAGTCAGATTTTGTTGAAAAATTGTAGCGAAGGCTCTCCGCATCAAGGGTTTAAATAATTTCATATTTTTCTAACAATAGGCGAGTGTATTTTGTATTAAAAAAACATTGCTGCCTCAAAACGCTATTGAAATTTATAAATGGAATTCTGTTACATAAAAAAAAAAAAAAAAAAAAAAAAAAAAAAAATTGTAGACAATTTATTTTGATTCCTTATTTTAATTCTAATATTACATTATCATATATATTTTAAACACATACGATTATTTTCCTTTTTTTTTCCAATTATTTTCATTTAACACTAAATATTATAAACATTATAAAAACAAAATGGTTTTTGTTGTCGCATTTTATCAGTATTCACTGTTAGTGAAATTTTCTGTTCAATCTGGTTCTGTAATATTTTTAATTACCAATTCTCTGTGTTAAATATATTTTCTAAAACTTTTTTTTTTAATGTAATCATGGGCCTATATTTCTTATTAATTCGGAATGAAAAACTTGTTATGTGGTTAAAAAATAAATAAATAAATAAAAATAAAAATAAATAAATAAATAAATCAGATTAAAAAACAAATTGCAAAAATGTTGATCTTTCTTTTTTTTTTTTTGTGGGGGGGGGGGAGGGGGGAGAGTATTTCATCGGTGTAAATTGTTTTCAATTATGAATTTATATAAAATATTTTCAATACGATTTAGAGCGAGTTTTTACTACAAAAAATCCTTTTCAAATTTAAATAATATATTTCTGGAATTTATTTAAAGTTATAAGAGTTTTAATTAAAATAAGAATTATTTTAATTAAAATCCATCAATGATAAAAAAAAAAAAAATAAAAATAAAAATCCAGTATATTTAAAAAATATATTTTTTTTAAAGAGAAAGAAAAAAAAAATTCATCTCCATTGTGGTTAAGCATAATATATAACACATTACTGAAATAAATAAAAAGAAATAGAGAAAAAAAAAAAATCTCTTTTTTGTAAAATTTTTAGCAATTAAAAAAATCTATGAAAAAAATCTCTATTAAATATATATTTCTTAACAATCTCTGTAAATTACATTTTTTAATAAAACAAATTACGATTTTGCGTTTCCTTTCAAATTACTTTATAAAAATCGAAACCATACAAATAAGGGGAATGGAAATCAATTTAAACTACAAATGAAAATTTCAATTTTATGTTTTCAATGAGATATTTTATGCTTTTAATGATGAAAGTGAAATTTTGGAAAAAATTTTACATATAATCTAAAACATGAGAATTTATTTTGTGTCGAAGAAAATAAAAAGTAAATAATTCTGAACTAGGACACCGTAATATCTATTATAATTTGTTTTTATTTAATATTTGTCTTTTTTTTTTTTTTTTTTTTGTGATTTTTCTCACAGAGAGTTTTACATGTGCACACAAAAATATTTTGTTTGTTTAATTTTATTTTGGGTGAAGTAAATCTTATTATTTATAAATATGTTTCTTTTTATATCGGTGATTTTTCGGTGTATTTTTGTGTATTTAACAAAAAGGATATTTTAAAATTGTTGTTGATTAAAATAAAAATTAAACTTTTATTTAATATTCGGTAAATTTTTCTACAGTTTCACCAACCCGAATTACACCCAAGTTATACGTTTCTCCAACATTTCTTCACTTTTCGAAAACTCTAAATATATATATATATATATATAAAGTTCATGAAAAATCTTATAAAACATGTCCTTTCGGCTCATTCGGAAAGGTAGCTTGATGTCTTTTGTTCTTATCAAGTAGCCGCCATTTTCAAACACTTAGACAAATTTAAGTGCAATTCAACTGAATTTTTGTGCTGTTACATTACAATTAATGAAACATACAGGTGTTGGACAAAATAATGGAAACACTCTTTTATTTTTACGCTTTGTTTAATATCTCGAAAAGCACTGAATGTATTGCTCTTGAATTTTGGAGAAAAAGAAAACATGTCTTTTTTTTTTTTTTTTTAACTTAATATTTTTCAGCTTGCAGCATCTTTTACATGCAGATTCGTCGGTCTAAATACAAATTTTATCTTTTTCATATTTTCTAATTTCATAGTTATTTAAATTTCACTTAAAAATATGTTTATATAATTATCCAAAATGCATCATTTCCAATTTTCTTTATATGTTTGCATAAAAGTAACAAAATATACCGCTATTCTTATTTCTTAATTAAAAAGTTTTAAACTGATTGTATTTTTTTTTCTTTTTTTGCTATTTATTTAAACAGTTTTGATATTCTAAATAACAGGTTATAAATCATTTTCACTTTAAGTATTAAATTACATTCGTACGGGCTTTTCAGTTCAAATATCCATAAATATTATATTTTAGATTTTATTCGTTTATCTCATCGTTTTCATGTTCTTACAGAAAATATTTTTAATTCTCAAACTGAATTAATTAAAGGTTAGCTCGAGCTTTAATTAGAAAGATGCGTCAGCGTAAAGTTCATTACATTTAAATTCATATAATAACGATATTATTTTAAGTTTAAAGAAATAAAATATAGTAGTCTGCAAATGAACTTTTTTTAAATTGTCTAGTTTTATAACTTAACATTTCAGTAAATAATTAAATAAGAGTAAAAATATGAATGTAAAATGAAATGTTTAGTTTCAGTTTAGTTTGTAACAGAATTTTGTCACGGTGAGTTATAAAATGAACAATTTTGCGAAATAAATATTTTATTTTTCGTGCAGTATTCATACGGTGGTAATAAAATCTGTTTTATTATATCAGTTCAAACTTAGTCTTGTAAAATTAAATCATTTTGTAAAAACTTTTTTTTTTCTATTTTTCTAATATTTCTCAATTTAAATAAAAACTATGTCGTAACGATTTATATGTATGGATTTATATTTTCTGGTAATATTGATTAAAAAAAAAAAAAAAACTATTTTATCTTAATTACTACAATTCACACTTTAACAGTGAAAAAGACACAATCAAAAATTAAACTAATGTGTTTGGACTTAAAATTTAATTGTTCGATTGATACCCTGTGTTTAACTCAATGTATCGTAATTATTTATTTTTTTCCTAAAGTTTTTTTAGGGTTCATTTTTTACCATTTCTTATTTAATGCATTTAGTTTCTTCAATGAAAATTGTTACGTGTCCATGTTTATATTCGATTATAAAAATATCCTGAATGATACAGCTATATAGTAAAATATATTAAAAAAGCTCACTGATATTTTAAAAGTATTTTAATATAAATTGTTATTTATATATCTGCATATAAAACTTTGTCATATGAGGGACCATACATAGAAATAAAATTTTTAACTTTTTATTATTATTTTTATTATTATGTTACATCAGCAACACACTTAAAACAATTGCAAGAACTTTTTAAAGTACCTTCCTTTGTTTCATCCTTGGGGGGGGGGGGGACTAGAAAGTTACTCAGCGATTTATCCTGGAATCGCGAGGATTATAAAGAACATATTTACCTCATATAGCTGAGAAAACGCTTTGGGCTAAAACCAAAAAAGGGAATCGTAACAAATTAAAGAAATAAATATTATTTGGGATTACCCTATATTTAAATATATATAATATGTGTGTGTGTGTGTGTGCACTCTAAGTTTATCATGAAATTATGATATTTCTTTTAAAAATCCCTATTGATCTGTCAGAGAACAAAATGTATATTCATAGAGATATAACTTTCTTTAATTTAATTAATTTGCCTATTTTATTATTATAATTATTATTATTATTATTACTATATGAATCTTACTCAACCCAGATCTAACGTAATATTTAGAAAATTTTATGTACTACATTAGACACAACATTGTACATATAGAAATTAAAAATGCTAGACATCTGATAAAATCTGGGCATTTTTATTAAAAGGTTTTTAACTGCACACAATTCAAATGTTCACTAGTTTTCTTTTTCTTTTTCTTCTTTTTTCTCTCTCTCTCTCTTTCAATTTACATCAGTCAAATATATTGTACTAATTATACGAAAAACACAAGCAAATATCTTGGAAAAAACACTGATAAAACTTCTTCTTTTAAACTTAAATTTTTAATTGTTTAAAAAGTAAGATATGCTGATAAAAAATTATTGTTTGTCTATATGTATAATTTTGTATAAATTTCTTAAATAATATAAATAATTTTAATTGAAATAGTTATGAAATATTCTAATAAAATAACTTTTTGTGGTGCAGTAGCAGTATTGCAACTTTTTTTTTTTTTTTTTTTGGTTGTATTATAATCATTTCATTCCTTAATATTTATATAGATTAAATTTAAAAGTATCTAAATCACTGAGAATATTGTATTCACTTACATTTGTATTATAATCAATTAGATTCACTTAGAAACTCTATACTGAAAAAAATTGTAAAAAGCATCATCATTATTATTATTTTTATTATTATTATTATTATTATTCTAAATATGATTTTGTATTACTATATAACATTAATATATATATATATATATATATATATAAATTTTTCTACAGTTTCACCAACCCGAATTACACCCAAGTTATACGTTTCTCCAACATTTCTTCACTTTTCGAAAACTCTAAATATATATATATATAAAGTTCATGAAAAATCTTATAAAACAAGTCCTTTCGGCTCATTCGGAAAGGTAGCTTGATGTCTTTTAGTTCCCCATTATACTATAGGTATGGGGAACTCAGGTAATCGTGAAAATTTTCGACCTCGTTTTTTTTACTTTTTTACACGTTTTCAGGTGTGAGGAATCCGAAAATGACAAAATTTGTATGGTGTCTGTCTGTAGGGTGTCTGTTAGTTTGTCAGTCCGTTAGTGTGTCAGTCCGTTAGTGTGTTAGTCCGTTAGTTTGTTAGTCTGTTTACACGATATCTCACGAACAAATGATCGCAGAGAGGTCAAACCAGTTTTAAAATATTACTTTAGACACTGGCAAGAACCCTATTTATTTGCAACATTCGAATTAAAAAACTTCATAAGTTATTCGAAATTTACGATTTTCTTAACATGGGAGAATAGGCCGAAACTTCACTTAAACGTGCATTATATGAAAGGTTTTTGCTGTAAATATGTCAGGCCAGTTTTAAAATATCAGTTTTGATGCCGGAATGAATATCACTTACTATAAACATGCTACTTTAAAAAATTCGCAAGTTATTAAATATTTACGAATTTCTTAAAATGGCAGAGTAGGACAAAATTTCACATAAACGTCAATTTTTAGGGATATTTTCATCGTAAAGATGTCAGACTACTTTAGAAATATTATTTAGGATACTGGCATGAATATTATTCACTATGAATTTTCCAATATAAAAATTTCGTAAGTTATTAGAATTTTACGAATTTTTTATCATAACAGAAGAGGGCAAAATCTTACACAAACGTCAATCTTGAGGGATATTTTCATCATAAAGATTTCAGACCACTTTTGAAATATTATTTAGGATACTGACATGAATATCATAGAGTATGAATTTTCCAATTTAAAAAATTCGTAATTTATGTGGAATTTACGATTTACTTAAAATGGAAGAATAAGGCGAAATCGAGCATAAACGTACATTTTTAGGATCATAAATATATCAGACCATTTAAAAATAACATTTATGATACTTGTATGAACATGATTGACTACAAATATTCTAATGGGAAAATTTCGTAAGTTATTCGAAATTTAAGATTTTATCAACATAGCAAAATGGGGCGATATTTCATATAAATACGCATTTTTGGGAAAGTTGCATTGGAAGTAATAGCATGAAAATAAACTACGAAATTGACCCCAATAAAATAAATTAATAGATTAGAATAAGATATCGAACTGAATGGTGGGTAGCCTATTAGGCGAGGATTTCACTGTGTCTTTCGTTCTGTCACTGTGTCAAGCGTTTGGTCAAATTCATTTCTCTTAACATGTATATAATATGTCCTGTACAAGAAATTTATGAGAATATACATATGAGGGGGAACTGAGCAGAGTCCACCTATGCCAACTAGTTTTTCTTATCAAGTAGCCGCCATTTTAAAACACTTAGACAAATTTAAGTGCAATTCAACTGAATTTTTGTGCTGTTACATTACAATTAATGAAACATATAAGTGTTGGACAAAATAATGGAAACACTCTTTTATTTTTACGCTTTGTTGAATATCTCGAAAAGCACTTAATGTATTGCTCTTGAATTTTGGGAAAAAAGAAAACATGTCTTTTTTTTTTTTTTTTTTTTTTTTTTTTTTTACTTAATATTTTTCATCTTGCAGCATATTTTACATGCAGATTCGTCGGTCTAAATGCAAATTTTATCTTTTTCATATTTTCTAATTTCATAGTTATTTAAATTTCACTTAAAAATATGTTTATATAGTTATTCAAAATGCATCATTTCCAATTTTATTTATATGTTTGCATAAAAGTAACAAAATATACCGCTATTGTTATTTTTAAATTAAAAAGTTTTAAACTGATTGTATTTTTTTTTTTTTTTTTTTTTAACAGTTTTGATATTCCAAATAACATGTTATAAATCATTTTCACTTTAATTATTAAATTACATTCATACGGGCTTTTCAGTTCAAATATCCATAAATATTATAACCTGTGTTTAACTCAAAGTATAACTTTATATATATATATTGTATTTTTCTCCATAGGTAAAATATGAAGTAATTGACCCAAACAAAGATCGACGACTTTTCATTCTTGCATTTGCCCTTTGTGGGGGTGTTGCAGGAATTCTACTGGCTGTGGCTGCGGTTTACCTCTTCCGCAGACATTCTCGATTCAGAGAGAAATTTCAAGACATTACACAAGCGGATAATGAGCCTAGTCAGGATTATCAGGTAATATTTAACATATTATATTTCACTTATTAAAAATATATTACTCTGTAAAAAATAATAACAATAATAAGGGGGAGAAATTATAGTTGTTTTTATCAGTAAAAATAATTTTAATATCTGCACCTCACAGAATAAAAAAAAAAAAAAAAAAAAAAAAAAAAATCAATGATATAAAATAATATCCGAATTAGAAAGGGAACTCCTTACCGTTATTTATTTTTTTTTTTTTTCAGTATATGTATTTAAAGTATATTATTCCAAATTTATTTTAAATTTCTAGTGTATTTGTACAATTTTTAAAAGAAAGGATTTTTTTAAAGAAATTCTCTGTTTTATCATGTTAAAATTTAAAATCAGTAGCTTTTCTATAGTTGATCACGAAAAACCCAAAAATGCACGCATACAAAATTACTGTTTTAAAAAAAAAAGTATGAAACACTTTGCTCAGTTAAAATTATATAATACACCACTAACCGCTTAATTACTTAGAACGTTAGCTAGATAGTAGTTAACCATATAGAGATACAAAACTTCAAGCTGAAAATTATTTACAGCATTTTGCTCAAAATATTTTAAATTACCTATGTATAAAACTAATTTTTAAATGGATCTCTTAAATTTATATATAATGTCTTTAAAAAAAAATAAATAAATAAATAAATAAAAAAAATAAATAAATAAAGGAAACTTTATTTTTAAATTTCGATTACATACCATACTTAGTTATTCTGAAAACTCAGTTTTATTATGTACGTGCATTCTATCTTAATAATACAATTAAAAACCAGTCATCGGAGATTTAATGCTTCACTTTTAGGCTGTTTTTTATATTGTTGTTGCCTCCCTGCACTTACATTTATTTAGTTTTTCGCCTGATGAAAGGCCGTTCCTAATTATTTCGATCTGAAACAAATGTTTCGCAGTGTTTGCAACTTATGGTGTTTACCACCTTTTTCATTGTCCAACACTACATTTTCGGTGCCTTTCACTTAAATTTTTTAAATTCCCTGCAACTAAATTATTACTCCTCGCAATATTTATAAGCTCAAATTAATTGTTGAAAATATACTTTTCTAACTTTTCAGAAATTAATATTAATAAAACAAAAACACATAGACAGTTCGCATTTAGAATATCTTAAAGTTAAAATGTGCAAACTGTTTTCTTATAAAAGCATTGATTTACGCAGCAAAAATCGAAATAAAAAATTTGCATTTTTATATGTTGATTTGTATGTCCACAATTTATATTCTTTAGACCATTAAATTCTATTATTATTATTATTATTATTATTATTATTATTTAACCAATATATTTTTTTTTATTATTATTCTGGCGATAAAACTTATATTCATATCGATAAAATTAAATATTTCAGGAATGTTACAGTTTTGGAGACAAGTTTATTGTTTAGAGTAAAGCAAGCGAGGCGAATATGGAATACATTTTCTATTTGAACGCATCATATTAAACTAAAGTATTTTAGATCTCTGTGGATTCAGCTATTGCAAACATTCAACAGTTGTTAATGCGCATTAATGTTTTTATGCGACAAAAAAAAGTAAAGAGTTTATATACAAAGTTTTCAGTTAAGGGTCATTTTAAAATAATTAATTTTAATTTAGGTCATTAAAAAAAAAAAAAAAAAAAAAAAAAAAAAAAAAATTCATGCAAAACTTTTAGTTAATGTCCACTTCCATAAATGATAATATGGAATAGGATAGTGTTTTTGCAGACAATCGTAAATAATTTCAATATAAACATTTTATTTTGAAATTAGTACTGAAAATAAACAGTAATAAAAATATTATGAATATTCAGGTTTTACAAAAAAAGCATACATGAAATAGTTGGTCTTCCATATTATCCGAATCAACTCATTTTACTGCTTCGTTAATAGAATACACAATTTGTAATACTCACCTCCAAAAAGTCCGAATCTTGATAAGCCAAAGAAGTTGTATGGCACAAAAATTGCTCTTCTCGCTGAGACAAGGTTAACTACCTTTCATGTTTGAAGCCTAGTGAATATGTTTGACCTACCGGTAGGTTGCAATACCATGCAGGTGAGATATAACGGTATTTCATTTTACCTTTTCTTTATTTGTAATCACGTGTTGCTCAGTAAGATACTTAGATAATAATAACATTAACTTAAAAAATAATTGTATTTATTCAATAAATTAAACTCGACTCAACGCATTTTATCATATTTTTAAGAAGCACAGTTTCCTTTTATTTGTATTTTTCCCTTTGAAAAAATAACTAAATAAATAAATAAATAAACAGAAAAGAAAAATAGAATTGTAAAATAATAGAAGAATCAGCAGATATAACAAATAAAATGCCATTAACAATTTTTGCAATTAGTTTATTATTATATATCTACCCTGTTATAAATGTATACAACATTATATTTTAATGAGTTGTATACGTTAAAATCAATTAAAGATATTTCAAAACACTTATTAACAATGCAGAAGATTTTATTTATTCCATTTATTAAAGAACTTTACCAAGAACGAAAAAAAAAAAAAAAAAAATTGCTACTAGAATTATACTTTATTTGAAAAAAAAAAAAAAAAAAAGTTTAGATAAAAAATTAAATTTTCAGAAACAGCTATTATCAGTGAGATAACTCAAATTTATATTGTTGAAAATGTTTAAAATAGTAGATTTAAATATATATATATATATATATATATATATTAAGATTAGAATAATTTGCTATCGGATACATAAATTAATGTAATTAATTTAAATGTTAAAATAATATGTTTTAAATCTAACTCTCTAAAAACGATACCTTATACTGAGCGCGTCATATGGCTTCTTTCAAAATTTATTTAGTATTCATCAAGCACAGGTTCTATTTTAAAACTTCATGGTTTCTTTTCCTTTCTTTTCTTTTTTTACTTCTTCTTCTTTCTTTTATTTTTCGCACTGTTCTTTATTCTAGACAAATATAGATCTGTATATGCATTATTTTTCTTTCATTCCGTTATCTTTCTTTTATTTACATTTCTATTCCTTTTAAAAATGTTAGGAGTGCTGTTTTCTTTTCTATGTGAAGACACGTTTTTTTTAGCTTTAGGTAAATTTCATTTTACCAACACAATATGGGTACCTTTTAGTTTTAAGGCAAATGTGTTGAATATCGTTATATGTGATCTGGAGATTATATACAATGTTTTGGGATACTACATGCTCGATAGTAAATTTTGTCATTTCAGTTAAATAAAAAACTATGCACTATTATTTGGGTATCCATGCCATATTTTTGTTTCGAATCAAAAGTATCAAAATCTAACTAGAAATAATATAATCTAAGATTTTTTTTTTTTTATTATTATTCGTTTAAATGGGGTGCACTTTAATTTTAAAGAAAATGTTTGAAATATTTTTATATATGGATTGTAAGTTATGTGTAGTTTTTTTTAAATAATGCACGGTCGACATTGAGTTTTCGGCCCATCTTTTTCCCAATAGAAAAATGTGTACATGTATTTTATTATCGATATAATTCCTTCTTCATCAACAAAAGATCCAAAATTTTATCAAAAATAATATGATCTAATTTATTTTATTTTATTTTGTTGCCAAAACCTCAGTGGAGGCCCTCTGTTGACACTCAAAACGGTTTTGGGTTCCGTCTGTGTGTTTGTCTGTTTGTCTGTCGTGCGATAACGGCCACAAAAATCACGCTGTAATGACGCTTTTTATGTGTCATCATAAATTTTAACTTTTTCTAATTCTTTTGACTGAATTCCCATTGTACACTGCTTTTGAAATTTCCCAATTACATTAAATTAACGCCAGGATCTTGATTTTATCGTCCATAAAAATAACTAAATTTCGGTGCCTCTCAACAAATAGTAAAATTATAAGTTATTTTATCCAAAATTTTATTTTAATTCAATGAATAGTAGTATAGTGTATATTAATTATGAATAAATAGGAATCCCCCTCCCCACTTTTTTTTTTTTTTTTTTTTTTTTTTTTCGTTTTTAGAAGAACTGATATTTAGTTTATTCTGCTGATAATTTTTTATTTATTTATTTTTATTTTTAATGATATTTAGTTGAGCTTTACATACAAGTAGGTCAAAATACTTTATTAATAATTTGCTCAATGAAAATTTGTTTACGCTTGCGCATGCGCATTAGAAAAGCATAAATTATAAATTATCATATTATACCATATATTTTATACTTTATATGCTGATTGTAGAAACTTGTGTAATGCAGAATGTCAAGTTACTTAAAAATGACATTGTATTGATTTCAACACCCCGCATGCTACAGAGAAAAAACAGTATTATATATATATATATATATTTCCATGCTCTTTATATACACGTATGGTTTTATCTCTGTGCTACCTTTATATATCCGTGTTATTCAGATACAAATAATTACAGATAATTTAAAGAAGCAGATGCTACAGCTACATGCATTTCAGGCAAAACTTTTTACATAGCGACGTGAAATTTTCCATTTTTATTTAATTTTAATTTTTCCCCTTTTTGTCTTTGGGACAAAACTTTTCCTATAATACGTTTTTTACATGGCGAAGTTTCAGGAAAATTCGCTAAGTATTTTTCAATATGTTTGACCAAACGTCTTTTGTGGCACGGTATTGTGCAAAGTTTTAGAAAACAACATCGTTTGATTTTCCACACTTCATTTTAGCATTTCTCTCCAATAAAGAACTAGGTATGATTATCAGCTCTTCATTATAATAATTTGTTTCTAAACTAAGCTTCAAAATACAACCAGAAATATTACTTTTCATGTTTTTCCTTTTAGAATTAAAAAAATTTCTCAGAAAATAAGGAAAAAAAAATAAATAAATGAAACAAATTTTCTGATAAGCTATGCATTTTTTTTTTTTTTTTTCGTGTTAGTTTTCTCTTTAACTTGTTTTTTCGTTCAGATTGTTAAGGGCAGATTTTGGCCCTTTTAGAAAATGTCTGTTTGTAAAACAAATTTTTAGCAGGTTTAACCCAAAATTTAATACACAGAATTTCATATAAATGTATATGTAGTAATTTATATCTTGACATAAATTATCAATGAACTTTTGGTGAAAATCGCTAAAAAAGTAGAGTTGCCATACCGTTTCATTTCCTAATTTTTAATGTGGAGATATAGGACATAAATGTGCACAATAAGAATTTAACGAATCGTTATGAATTTGAAAAGAATGATTTGTAATAGTAATAGTTAACTAGAAAAAGAAAAAGTTATTGTATATGTAGAAGAATCACTGCCCGTCCCCTTGAGTGTGTAAATTTTCAATAGGAGTGTCTTGCAAAGGAACTTATCAATATCTTTAAAGCGAATGGTTGAACCATATAGCTGTGATAATTTAAAAGAAAGTTATCGATTTTTTTATGTTAAAAAAAGATTTGAAAATAAAAGTTTTTCTTTATATGTCATCTGTAAGTCACTAAATTGACTTTCTTTCCACATTTAGTGTTATAATTTTCTAAGATGAAAATCGTTTGTATTGATCATGGAAAATTATTTTAATAAAAAACGTTTGATAAATACTTTGAACTTCTAGAAATTGTGTACAAAAATTTCAACAAAAGTTTTGTGAGAGCCACAGGATATTAGTTTTACTGAAAAATAATACAGCAAAAGGTTAAATTATAATTTTTTTCTGAGGTGATGATAAAAGGAAGTATTTTTCTGAATATACAATATATTCAATATACGAGATATTCTGAAGAAGAATTATTTTCTGTAGTAAATAATAATAATTATAATAATTAATCTTGCACCAGAAGATAATGTAAAATATGGGTTTTGAAGCAACTTCTAACTGTAATCTTAAAAGTATTGCTGAGAATTCCAACAGTATTTTCAAATTTTTAAATTTACTAGACAATTTTCTACTGCAAACTTTTCGTAAAACTTTCTTGCTATAAATTTTTATTTTATAGAAACTTGAATAACAAATCTAGCTATTCAAAATTTTAGCTCCAGTAAAGTTTTTCAATTTATTAATAAAATTCATTAAGTATAAAATATAAAAGAAATTGTGAAATATGCAAAAGTCTGATACCAAATATATTCAAAGTGATTTTGCTTTTTCGCAAAAATAAATGTGTTCATGAATTTTAAGTGAGAAAATTCTTGCTTTTCAAACAAACTGGAACTTTTAATAAATAACCTTAGCCAAATGTTTATGCTAAAGAACACGCATAAATCTTTTAAAAAGAATTTTTTTTAATAAAGTTATGAAAAAACATTCAAAAGCTGTAATAGTGTATTAATTTATTATTAATTTCTTTTACATTATTTCATAAAACAAAATTTTAATGAACTAAGCGGAAATTTGCAAGCAAAGTAATTGCGAATGATTAAAAAATGGGGAAAAAAAAGAGAAAGCTCTTGCTATGAAAGTCTTTTAATAACAAAATTAAATTTTAGCTAAGCACTTCAACTGTAGGATATTTACGGATAAGTTCATTTTCCAAATATCCGCATAACTTATAATTTTTTTGGAGTTTAAGTAAACTTTCTGAATTTCTTAATAAAATTGATAGAGTAAAATATATAAATAAAGACTGATAAATTTTTTCTTCAATATATATATATATATATATATATATATATATAGATGTATATAGATATATATATAGATATATATATAGATATATATATATATATATAGATGTCTTTTCAAAAATAAAAATCAAAAATATCGTGAAAGAAACTAAAAATATTAATAAGTAAGGTTAAATGAACTTAATCGATTTTTTCATGCATAAAACATATAAAATACATAAAAAATGTACACCATGCATACGTAAAACGTTGAAAAGATATTTTCGTAGTAATGTCATAAAATCATCTTAAAAGTCTGCAAGGCGAATTTCTTTTTAATATAATTATTTTTACGAAACATTATTTTATCCTTTTCATTCCCAATTTTTTTTTCATGCATAAAAGAATAAATCTTATATTTAGTCATAAATATATTTCAAGCGTACAAAAAAAAAAAATATATATATATATATATATAGAAGCAATAGTAATGTATGAAATTATATAGTTAACAAAGTAACTATTAAGGTGTTTATTTGTACTAAATATTATCACTGATACTATTTGAAATCATAACTTTTCAGAAAATAAAAATATAAAATGTTGAAGAAATATATGTTACAATTAATTAAGATACAATTATAAACATTAAAAAATAAAATAAAAAATATATAAAACAGGTAATTCACTTAAATTGCCCCAAACTAATTCCGATATTATTATCAGAATAGTGTAAAACGTCCTTTAATTCATCAGTACGGATAGTTAAACCATCTAATATATATATATATGTATATATATATATATATAAAATATACACTGCTCGACATTGACAATGCAACACCAAGAAGGAATGATAATAACGGAATGAAATTTGTTGGACACATACATTATAGTAGGAAGAACAATTGATTAAAATTTCAAGAAATTTGAAGTAATATGTACTAAAAAAACAGTACATAAAGCAGCGAACTCTGTGAGTAATAACAGCACATATCTGCCTAGGCATTGAATCGAACAGCGATTGGATGACATGTACGGGTAGAGCACTTCATGAAGTTTTAACACGATGCCACAATTCATCGATCGAAGTTACTGGTGAGTGGTGGGGGGCCAGTCGCTTTTCAACGATTAAACAGTTATTTTCATTGGTGCGACATCAGAAGAACGCGCTGGCCAGAGCAACAGTCGAACACATTCTGTATCAAAGAAGGTCCGGACAATACAAACAACTTGCGGTCGTGCATTCTCTTGCTTAAATTTTGCGCTATGGAGGCCTCGAATACAGGGCAGAGGGGCGGGCCTTAACTCATCAGAAATTTAATTGCCGCTGTTCAGAGTGCCAGGAATACGAACATGAAGTAATCGATCCAATGGGAACCCATAACATCATTGCAAATGATGGACAGTAGGATGATGTCGAATCCCAGCTGGCAATGTGCATTATTCATAATGCCGTTAAATACGGATAAGTCAATTTTGATGCTGTAAACAGGATTGTTATTTGTCTGAAAAGTGACTTCACGTCATTCTTGCGTCCAGGTTCATCGTTGATCACACATTAATGGCGCCCATATCAGTGATGAAGTTTTAAGGGTAATCAGAATTTTGGTAACCGCATACTGAGTCACCACCTCGATTGATGGTATGTTGTACCATTGGATACATGTCCCGGTCACCTCTTGTTTTCATTCTTGCCACTCTAAAAACAAGCCATTACATTTCTAACAAGTTCCATTCATGGTCACGCCATTTTTAATTTTTTTCGTTTCGAAACCATTTTAGTGGGATGTGTTTTATATATTTTTAAGTCATTAAGTACTAATAATATTACAAATATATCAGGAATACTGAGAAACTGATTGTTTTCTATTGAGCAAATTCGTAGCAATGAATAAATGATTCAGAAGTAAAAAAACTCTGACCGCGTATACGCGTTCATGACCATGAAAGGTTTAAGGCCCATAGCTCTGCCCTATGTTCAAGGCCTCCGAAGGGCAACATTTAAGCAGGACAATGCACGACCGCAAGTTGTCCATATTGTCTGGACCTTCATTGATGCCGAATGTGTTCGACTGTTGCTCTGGCCAGAGCGTTCTCTTGATCTCGCACCAATGAAAATGACTGTTTAATCGTTGAAAAGCGACTGGCCCCCCACCACTCATCAGTAATTTCGATCGATGAACTATGGCATCGTGTTAAAACTTCATGAAGTGCTCTACCCATACATGTCATCCAATTGCTGTTCGATTTAATGCCTAGGCAGATATGTGCTGTTATTGTTCACAGAAGTCGCTGCTTTATGTACTGTTTTCTTAGTACATATTACTCCAAATTTCCTGAAATTTTAATCAATTGTTCTTCCTACTATAATGTATGTGTCCAACAAATTTCATTCCGTTATTACCATTCCTTCTTGGTGTTGCATTTTTAATGTCGAGCAGTGTATATGCATATATAAATATATATTACGTAAGAAAATATATATAGATTATAATATTGTTCATTTTGAATGAGTGGGAGTTTGAGATAATAAGAAAGAAAATCTTAAATGTTATGATTTCAATTGGCATTAAAGAGTGTTAAAAGAAAAGGGGGGGGGGAATGTCTCATTTTAGAAATGTTGACATAATGTAAGGAAATTTTATATAAACATCTCTATATGTTTCTCATGTACATCATTCATTTTCACGACGACCCAAATCATTATCCACTATTCTTTATTAAAAGTTGTTTGTAATTTTGGTATTTAATTAAAATTTTGTGTATAAAATATAAACAAAGACTAATATCAAATATGCACAGGCAAATTCTTCAACGTGTAGAACATCAAAAGGTAGAATGAAACGGAAGACGGCTGTTTCGGTAGCATTGAGTGTACCATCATCAGTGCATAAAGTAACGAAAGGAAAGTGCTCCTATGAATAAGATGGGAATTTGATTTTACAACTGTTCATCAACCAACAGCATTGCGCGAAATGTGGGGGATTCGTCAACATGAAATTGAGAAAGGGTAGTTTTAAATGACGTAGAAAAATTTAAAAAGTGCGGATTTAATGTAAAATGTCCAACAATCAAACAAAGAGATAACAGCGAAATCACAATTAACAATATTTTTGAGATCCTTTTACATGTAAAAAGCTTCCAATAAATCGAGTTTAAGCGTAGATTTAGGCCTGCAAATTATTTTAGCTGTATGAAATTTTAAATTATGCGTTTTTTTCCCAGACATGCTTGGAAATAGCCTATTGTTAGGTTCCTTGTTTCCGGACGTAATTGGTAAGATCCTTTAAATAGAATTTAAAACTGTGTTTATTTTTACCAATATAGGATAAATTACATTGGCAGGAAAAACTATTAATACACCAAGATTTATGCATAGCTATAGAACCTTATAACTGAGAAAGGGTTAGTTTATTGAAATGTGAAAAAGATATTTTAAAGTAATACTAATGGAAAATTTTAGCTATGGCGTAACTTAATTTAGTGAAATTTGTTATGCTATAGTTGAAATTTTCAAACATTGTGATCTTAAAATGATTTTTTCCCTTTCCAATAAACTCACCTTTTCTTATTTAAAAGTTTTATAGATTTCCATTAGGAAATAAAATAAATGTTTTAATTTAGGAATTTAGTAACATTTTCGTAATTAAAAAACACCACTTAAAAAAAAAAAAAAAAAAAAAAAAAAAAACGCAGTAATGTTATGTAATCATCTCAAAAAGTTGTACCGTGCATTCCTTTTTATTTAACATTATTTAACAAAATGGCGTTTTAACCCGTTAGCGCCCAGTGTGCACATTTGATAAAATGACACGTATATTTTTTGTGGTTTCTTGGAACGATTTCTGCTTTTTAGTGACAGTTTATAGCGTCACTATAAATGATCCCTGAAAGTTTTATGTGTTGTAACGTCTCCGTCAGGACTTCAAGATGAGGTAGTGTTAATGGAGTATCACAGCCTTAAAATAGAATTTTTTATTCTTAAATACAATTAATCGTAATCTAGGATAAATGTAGGTTCAACAGTCAAGTCGGTGAAAAGGTTTACATGAAACTAGTTAGATACCAAGTAAAAATATAGTCTTTGAGAGTCTACCTTCACAAGGCTAAGTATCTGCTATTTATCAAGTAAAATATAAATGTTATCTGCCGTTATCAGGCAAAGTTCTGACTTCCAAAGAAGAGCAAATTCGAGCCTCGGCTCGTACACCGAAACTTAATTCCTTCTCTGTCTTCTCGTCCTTCACAAGAAGACTCGGCTTTTGGAGGGGGGGGGGGGGGAATTGTTCCTTAAATCTCCAATGGTCTTTTAGAAGGTGGAGATCCGTTGATATCTCATTTGCTAAGTTGTAGGCGCCAAGGTGGTGAAGTCCGTCCCATGGAGTCCCTCTTTCAACATTTCTCAGGGAAATGCAACAGATGTCAAGGCGTTACAGGGCGGCTATCCTTTTGTTATATAATGTCAAAATCGTAGACTTTCAGTCTACTCTGTTTCTTCCAAACATCACAGCTTGAAACATTACAGCTCGCCCTCCCCCCTTAAGACGATTATATGCAAATTTTGCAGAGAATCGAAATTTGTATGGATTCATACAAGGTTACTCCTACAATATTAACTTTGGGTCCAGAGGCAACAAAATAACTTCCTCTAATACCCATTTGATTAATGTTAATTTTAAGAACCTTAATTCTGCAGTCTATTCAAGATAATAAATTTACAATAATAAACTAAATACAATTATTACACTGATAAATGAAAGAAATTTTACAGTTAATTTTACACTAAATAAGTTTTAACATGATTAAAAAAATTTTTACACACGAGAAAAATAAATGAATGAATAAATAAAATAAAATAAGAAATAAAGAAATAAAATAACTCTAGGGTTTTTTCTTTCTTTTTAGACCCCGCTGAGGCAGTCAACATGTTTTATCTCCTTCCTGCGCGATGAATTACAGTATAATTGAAAGGTTGAAGGGTTAACGACAGTCTCATGCGACGTTTATATTCCCTTGGGTTCGAATGCAACCGGACAAAAGGATTATGATCAGTCCCTGTTTCAAAGTGCTAACCATCTGAGAGAAGTTTCAGTCTTTTAATCGCGAAAATTATTCCCGCACATCCTTTTTCTGTAGTACAGAATTTCTTTCCGGTTTTCAAAATTTTCCTACACAAAGTAGTATGTTCTTCCTTATTTTCTATTCCCTTATCTACGGCGTTTGTCTTTAAAATGAATTCCCTTGAGTAATCCGGTGTTTTTTTCTTCCGAATCTTTCCTTTCACAACTATAAACGAAGATGCATAATCGCTTTTCCCGATTTCTATACTTTTAAGGTCCCGCATCCTTTTATCGTCATTAATTAAAATCATAAATTGGTGCGGTGAAGTGCGATAAAGTTTCGATTCTATATTCTGTACTATCATATCCGTACGACCTGGTCCGTTCGAAAATATTTTCCAATATTTCATGATTTTTTTTCGTTGCGTTTCAAATTGTTCGGGAGAATATTTTTCCGTTAATTCGCCTTCCTTCACTATTTCCTTAAATTTGAACACACCGAGTTCAGACACGGGATAAGGAATATTTAAATCTGATTCCTTTATTTCGTGACTGTACCTTTCATTTAATGAATTTTTTTGTTTTCCTCTCTTATAATAGTGTTTTAGAAGATTAATATGGAAAATCTGAGATTTTTGTCTTTTTTTCGGCGAGTTAACACTAGAATCTGGCTCGGAATTTTGGCGTTCTATTTTTTTCGGTTCGATCCAAGTAACGGGCCGTTTATTTGGCTTTGAAGTGGCTAATTTTAAAATCTGGTTCACTGATTTGCACTTCTTATGAATAGCGTTCTTATCGTACCATTTTTCCCGTTAGTCTCGTATCGCGTACCCTTTCTCCTTGACTAATTCCTGACACCGCTGAAATCTATTGATTTGCTCGGAAAAATATTCTGTCATTAGAACGTCCTTATTTTCCGATTTTACACATTTTTCGAAAAACAAAATCCCCGCAGTCCTAAGCATTTTTCCAAAAATTAATTCCTCAAAATCTGAACCGTTCATTTCGTAAGTTATTGTTCCTAACGAATTAAATATTGCCGCTGGTAGTTGTTTCTCCCAATTCTGGCCTTGCTCTATGCATAAGAACTTTAATAGCTCTTTAACAGAATCATGGAAACATTCGATCACTTTAATTCCCAATCTCTCAAAAAATGTAGATATAAGATTGCTCATAAAACATATCCCTAAATCGCTTTTTATTTCCTTCGGAAATCCAACTGTACTAAAATTATATAATAAAGTCTCTGCGATCGGCTCTGATTTATTATCTGCGATGCGGATTACTTCCGGACAATTTAAAACTAAACTCATAGCCGTAAAAGTATTTTTATTTCTCTTATCCGAAACAGGTTGGGGATCTACTACATCAATATTTAATCTAGAAAATTTTTTAAGTCTAATTTCTTTAGGCATTATTAATTGTCTGTTATCCGTACCTTTGCAATCTGCAGATTTCCTAACTAACAATTCATTCTTCAAGAAATGTTTAGAGTACCTTTCTTGTTCCTCTTTAGGATATGATTTACTAAAACTCTTATCTTTCGACTGTGCTGTCCGAAAACTAACGGTATTTGTCTTAGCTAAGTTTGCCTCTTCCTCACTTCCTAACTCCACGCTAATCCTTTCAGTTCCAACCCCACTGGCCACACTTGGCTGCTTTGTGCGATTTTCGCTTCGAATATTCTCTTTCTCCCTTTGTTCAGTTTGGCTCTGAATAACGACCTGATTTATCCGATTACGGCGTAGCTTCATTTCTTGAATAATTTCCGCCGTATTATTGCCTAAGAGATAATGAGACATATTTATGCTTAAATCGACTACGGCTGCCTTTGATAAAAATCGGCCCGTCTCTGCAAATTCTAGCTCTACTGTCGCTAAAGGTAAACATCGAGACTCATTTTCTAGCGCAGTCTTTAACCGAATTGTTTCTCCATTTAAATTTTCATTTTTAACGTAATGCTGAAATAATATCGACACTCGTAACCGTATCACGAAGAATCATCATTTGTTCACCGTTCACGCGTGCCTTACTCGGGTAAGGTGAAAAGGAAAGGGCAAAATTTTCCGCTGTATTTAAATAACACACGCGGTCTTCTTTATTTAAATTGGGACACATCGGTCTTAGAAGAGATCGTGATCCACACTCATAGCAGGTTGGCTCTTTTCTTTTCTCAAATATTTTTTACCTTTCCCTTTCCGCATCGACATTCTTGTCCCTCCAATTTTTATCAGCATTCTTATTTCCTATTATTTTGCTATCCCTTTTCTCCCGTTCGTTATTTCACTTCCTGTCGAAATTTCGCTTTTCGGAATCATTAGAATTTTGTTTTCTTTTTCTACTCCTTACCGCTTCAAACTCATCTAATTTACTCGCAACCTCTTCGAGTTCTTTTAGAATAGCCCATTGATCTATTAAAAGATCCCGTGCTTCATGGGGAGCCCTCTTTTTAATCTGATCTGCGATCATCAATTTTTTTAGCGAGTCGAAATCATTAACTTCGACTCCGCTCAACCATCCTTGAAGGTAACTTCTTAGTTCAAATACTAAATCCCTCCAAATCGAATCTGATCTTTTATTATGAGTTAAGAATCTAGTTCTGAAAACCTCAGGACTTAATTTAAATCTATTGAGCAATATTTTTCTTTTACAAATTCATAACTCTCAATAGACTCCTCCAGTTCTCTTATCACCATCTCCGCTATTTCTTCCGGCACTAAAGCTAATAATTGAGTCACCCACTGATCCTCAGAAATACGCAATTTCTTTGCTTGCCTTTCAAATAAGGTTTAAAATATAGAAGAATCAGTTTTCTCAGCATCGAACTTTTGCATCAAATGTGTTAAAGACGCGGTCGGCTTAGCGCTTTCACTAACTTGCGAAGTTACGCTAACCGTTTCTGCGCTTTGTTGTAATTTAAGCATTTCTAATTCATGTAATCTTTTCCCTTCTTCTTCCTGAAATCTGCGGTTCTCTTCTAAACGCCGTTATTCCGCTTCCCTATCTTCTTTCACTAGTTCAAGTTGCGCAAGAACAGCGATTTCGTTAAAATTTGGCTCGCTCAAAATTTTCTCTATAATATTAGCGATTTTATCACTAGGTAATACATCAATATCTAATTCCTCTGCTACTGTTTTCAAATCTGCCTTCCGATATTTCCATAACCCGGCCATTTTAAACCCTTTAACTATTACACTAATAGTACACATTAATTAAACAGAAATTCAAATAAATTTTTAACATTAACTTTCTAGAACATACAGGAAATAAAACATGTGAAAATAGACTATTTTAAGTTGTCTAACACAATTTTTCAATAAATAATAGTACAAAATTTTAAATTAGTGAGAAGGAATTTGTCTAATTTAATTCACATTTATTTTCAACAATTCCTTAAAATATTTTCTAACTAAATCTCAAAATTTTCGCTGCAAAATTCTGAATAAATTGAAAAAATTATAAATATTAAATTGCATCAATATTCAATAATTTAGTTTTCAAAACTTCAATATCATTTTCTATTTCCCATAAAATTGATAACGAATAAGTGTTATTTCACTCGCTTAACCCAAACAATTAAGAATATATTGCTATATTTCTTCAAAATAATTACTGCGAATATTACACAAAAACTTTAAACAAAATAAAATGATTTGCTAGAGTAAACACTCTCTAAACGTCAATAAATGAGGATAGGCTTTAAACTTAAAACTATCAGAAGACTTGTTTTAAGTTAATATATTTCACTGTCAGTTGTCTATATTAATTTAATAGGGAAATAATCAGCTACTAATATTTTGCAAAATTAATTCGGGCGTTAACGGGTTAATCAATTAATTTAAAATTCGCGAACGAATTAACTGTGAATTATTCAAAAAAAGGGGTGGGTTTTCAAAAATAAAATCTCATTATGAAAATATTTATAAAGGGTTTTCCATTAAGAGTGATACAATTTTAAAAATAATAATAATAATAATAATAATAATAAAATCATAAATTATTCAGTGAGACACTTTTTTTTTTTTTTTTTTTTAAGCTTACATTATGCCATTAAGTATGAAAATAATATTGTTCATGTGAGCACCACGACTTCTCTGTACATACCGCATTCTGTCAACCCAATTTTCCATCACTCTTTCACATAAATTTGGTGTTATTTCACGAATAACACGTTCAATGTTGGTTTTTAATAGCTTAATTTTTATTGGATTATCAGCATAAACTTGTAATTTAACATATCCCCAAAGAAAAAAAATCACAATCGATCGAGTCGATTAACTGAATAATGTCGTCCATGAATTCTTCTCAAATTTATCTCGGTATTCACATATGAACACTGATTTTGATAAAACAATTCAATAATTTCGAAACGTTGTTCAAGCGTGTATCTTTGCAGGATTAAATGGACTAGCATACTAAACACAAATAGCACAAGAAATGTCAAAACATAATACGCAGTGTCGCATTCTAACCATTTAAAATTGTATCATCCCTATTGGAAAACCCTTTATAATATCATGTACTTTTATGTAAACGCTTCCACAGTATATTGCTTAGGAAAATGATTCATATTCACGAAGATCACGAAAATCATCCATAATTTCTCCTTAATTGACAAATTATTGTTCAATGACAATTAATGAAGGTTGTAAAGTACAATCACTCTCACTACCTTTCCTCATTTGAAATCTCAACAAACTGCACGTGTCATTCAATGCGGTTATAAATACATCTGTTACGACGTAACTTGGGAAGGTATTTTATACACTTCACCAGATAAGAGTACGTGACGTGTAAAATAATGAGGAGTAACGTAATGCCAATTACTGGAGAGGGGAACTATAGCTGGGTTGCTGAAGTTAAATAGTCCCCATTTTCTGCTCCTGTTTGTTAGCATTTCACAACCACGTAGCGTAAAATCCGCTGTGTCTCCCCATTCACGTTCTATTTTCACACTGAATAAACTGAAACCTGCTGCTCTATTTTCTAAAATAAATTTATCTTTTACAAGCTGCTATAGAAATCTTGAGTATTAAAGTCATCTTTGAAAAGAGAGGACATTATCAACGCCGTTGCTTACCACTGCCGTATTTCGAAGTCAAATATCTTACTATTGTTTCACACTTAAAGGACGGGATATCAAATTCTGTAGGTTTCATTGTTTCCAAAGTTTAATCCCATCTCAGAACGAACTAGGAGTTTTGTAGTGGTACAAAAGGCAATTAATTGCTTCTGAAGTAATACAGTATTGGTGTTCGATTAATTAGAAGAGTTGATTAGTTTATTCTTACTCGTCAAAGAAATTTCCATGATTTACTTCAAAATGATTAGGCGATTTAAAAAAAAAAAAAAAAAAAAAAAAAAAAAAAAACTTTAATTGCTCGAAAGAAGTTTTAAAAACCCTATTCCAGTCCTGAATAGTAATCCCTTTTTGATCTTCTAATTTAATATAACAAGGGACTTAATATTTCGCCTCAGTCTATTCTTTCCTAACGAAGTAACTCTCAAATATAGCGTTTTGTAATTAATTAAATGTCTAATAACTTAACAAATTAAATAAAAATGTGTTTTATTCCAATTTGCTTGAAAAGATATAATGAATAATAATAATTTTTATTCAAAGAAGTAGAACTATATAATTGAAATTTTAAGTTGATTTCTTTAGAATTCGATCAATTGCAATCATTTACTTTACCTATATATCTAATGGAAAATGTGTCTTTTCAATAACTTTCAAAATGCTGAATCATTTGGAAGAAAAAATGAATAGCACACTTACATTAGAAATATTTCGGAGGCGAGTTCGTAGGCTAATGATCCGCCGTTTTGTTGGCGGATACCTAAAAATTTCAAATTCAGATGAAAAATATTTTTTTCTACCGATTTACTTGAAATTCGGTATGCTAATAGCGCATATCAAGGTCATAACGAGTTTATTAATGGGATCTTCCCACCGTCGTCTGCTCAATCACGTGATAGAGGAAAACGAATGATCGAATTCTGAGAATCGAATTCAATTAAATATTGTTCTTAAGAACAAAAATGTTAATATTTAATATAAAATAAAATAAAAGTAATATTGTGCATTTGTAAACAGTAGAATAGTTTTATTTGTAAATTTAATAATTTTTTTAAATCGCTTGATGTGTTTATTTATTTTCAACTGTAAGAATCGATTTTTGTATGTTTTAGTGTAACTGTTACATTAACTGATCTAGCAGTAAATAATAGCTTGTTCTTGTGGAATGTTTAATGTTAATGTTAATTTGAAATTTAATATGTTTTCATTTAATTTAATTGCATAAAGGTGTTACAACAAGCTCATTAACTTAGTTACTGGTCTAAAGGGATTTATGCAGTACGATATTGCACTGTCACTGATTTAAGTACCAAAAATCAGAGTATTTAAGATGTTCTTCATGAACATCAATAACAAATATAAACTAAATGATGATTGTAAATGTATACAGCAAACAAAAGATAATGAATAGTGATATAAAATGGATTAAAAATGACGATGTATAAAAAAATAACACAGATTAAATACGATTGATCAAAAATAAGAATAGAAAATATGTTATTTCAGTAATCGCTATAGATAAACAAGACTTCGTCTGCTATTTGTTTTTCCTCTATCATATGACCTCTGACGTCAGGTGGGAAGAGCCCATTCCCATGATTCTCCATCTTGTTTTAAAATAACAGTCACTTAAAAATTTCTAAACTCACATAGAAAAACGGATTTATAAACGTATTTGCATTAAAATCGATATGTTCTTAGACCATATGAAGGTCTCAGCCAAATTTTTATCTCAACATTTTGTTATATATATATATATATATATATACATGTACATAGTAAAGAAATAAACCTTCTTTTCCGACTAATCCAAAAGTAATTGTTTATTTCTTTAAAAGGTTTTTCAAACATTACTTTTAATTGTCTAAATTTTACCAAACTTGAAAATTAAATACCCTTGATAATATTGCACCAGAATGTAACATTAACAAAGAATTCTTCGATTTAAAATAAATAAATAAATAAAAAGTATTTCTCTTTTTGAAATTCCTACAGTTGTCATTCGTTTTCATTTTATCTTTTGTATCCATTCATTCAAAATAATTACTATAGACTACTTTACCATGTGATATATTTGAGTTACCACTGATAATCTATTACGTACTATTTTCTACAATTTGAATTTATAAATCTAAGAACATACAACTTAATAACCTACTATTTATAAATTTAAATGCAAATGTCAGAGATTTTTAATTTTGATTTTTTTTTTTTTTTTAGTAATTAATCATTATCTATATATAAACACACATCATGTGATAAATTGAGCTATCAATATATACATTAATTTGAAATTACAAACTATAAATTCATGAACAAATACTTATGATGACTATGTATAATCCACTGATAAATATATTTTATCTCTTTGTATTCATATTTATTTATTTACTTATTTTTTTTACATTGTATTGTAAGAAAATAATTCTGTTGCACTATTCATAAATTTTCAATCAATTAATGAGGTCTTTTTAACACATATTACGTGATTTTAATCCATAACACTTAATTGTGAATCTATTATAGTAATTACAGATTTTTTTGGAATTATTATGCTACTGTAAAACGTATCGTGCGTTTTTTTTTTTTTTTTTTTTTTTTTTTTTCGTAATATTACTATGAGTATAACTTCAGAAAAGAAAATTATTTTTTTTAACCGACTTCAAAACAGAAGGAAGGTTTTCAATTCAAACCGTATGTTTTTTTTTTATGCTTGTTAGCTCATAACTTCTGAACGGATGCTCCGATTTTGATACTTTTTGTTTTGTTGAAAAGGTCTTGGTCTAAAATAGGTCCCATTGTAATATCTTTACGATCTAAAGAAAATGCAGGGTGCCCAAAAAAATCAGTCCCAACTCTTTCAACTGCTAAACGACTGCAGCTATAGTGATAAAAATGGTATGTAAGTATAACTAAGTGGCCATGCAGTACAAAGTTAAACCGTTTGCAGCGCCACCTGGTGGAAAATAGCGGAGTTAGTGTTCCTATCTCGTAAACGGATCTAAAGAAAAAGTGAATTACAAAGCTGAAGAGTATCACCGAATTAGTACAAAAAGATAGTTTAGACATTCATGCTAACGTTCCTATCTCGGAAACGGTTCAAGACAGGGGGGAGAAGTGAATTATAAAATTGCACAGCATCATCGATGTAATACGACAAGATAGTTTTGACATTGATGCTAAAAATACAAGGCTAAATACGTGCATTTTTTTGTTCGCAATTTCTTACACTATGCACACTTGAGCTACATTGCACACGTTGTAGCGTAGCTGGTGAGACATACGCTATATAGTTCAAAATACGGTTATTTGATACTTTTTGTTTTGTTGTAAAGATCTTGGTCTGAAGTAGGTTCCATTGTAATATGTTTACAATCTAAAGAAAATAAAGCGCCATCTGGTGAAAAACAGCGAAATCAGCGCTCCTATCTCAAAAACGGTTCAAGATGGGAGAAAAGTTAATTAAGAAGTTGTAGAACATTATCGATTTACTACGAAAAGACAGTTTTTAGACATTATTGCTAAAAATAGAACGCTTAAAACGTGCAGTTGTTTGTTCGCAATTTCCTACACTGTGCACACTTGAACTACGTTGCACACTTTGCAGCGTAGCGGATTACACGTATACACTGTGGTTCAAAGTACTGTTACTGTAAGCAATCACATCGATTAGGGCAAAGTCATTTTCAACCAATTTCAGAAAGGAGGGTGTTCTTCATTCGAGCTATGTGTTGTTGTTGGTGTATGTAAGCCTATAACTTCGTAAGAGTTGCTCTAATTAACCGACTTCAAAAAGGAGGAGGTTCTCAATTCAAAGCGTATGCTTTTTTTTTTTGTTAGCTCTTAACTTCTGAACGGATGATCCGATTTTGATACTTTTTGTTTTATTGTAAAGGTCTTGGTCTGAAATAGGTCCCATTGTAAGATCTTTACCATCAAAAGAAAATACAGGGTGCCCAAAAAAGTCAGTCCTGACTCTTTTAACTGCTGAACAGCTGCAGCTATAGTCATAAAAGTGGTATGTTGGTATAATAAAATAGACATGTGCTACGCGGTTCAATCACCTAAAGCGCCACCTGGTGGAAAGAGTGGAATTAGCGATCGTATCTCGGAAACGTTTCAAGACAGGGGAAAAAAGTGAATTATAAAATTGCAGAGCATTATCGATGTAGTACGCAAAGATAGTTTAGACATTAATGCTAAAAACAGCACGCTTAAAACGTGCATTTGTTTGATCACAATTTCCTATTTTGTGCACACTTGAACGACATTGCATATGTTGTAGCGTAGCGGGTGACATTTATGCTATGTGAAATTTAAAGTATGGTTATTGTAAGCGGTCACATCGATTAACGCATAGACGTTTTAAACTGACTTCATAAAGGAAGAGGTTCTCAATACAAACCATGTTTCTCCTTGTTGTTGTTGAAATTTGTTAGCTTATAACTTCGTAAGAGATGATTTAATTTTAATACTTTTTTTGTTGTCGTAATGATCTTGGCCTGAAATAGGTTTCATTATGATTTCATTAAGATATAAACAAATTACAGGCCATTCACAAAAGCCTGTTTCCACTCTAACTGCTGCTACACTGGTAAAAGCAGTCTGGAAGTATCGATGTTGAAACTTCTGTCCGTCAGCTGCAATGCATATTTTGGTCTTTGTTTGAACTTTACGCCGCACAATTTTCAGGGCAGCGGATGACACGTATTCACTGTAAAGTTCAATATATATGCCTAACACAATTTTCGGTTACGAATACAGCGTATCCGTTCTTTACATTTCTAAAGATTTTTTATTTTAACGTATGTTCGTTCAATGGACAGTTTTTTGCTCATATCCGATAAAGGCAAGAAAAGTGACACAACTTAAAAATGCAGCATTTGAGAAAAATCAACTTATAACTTGACTAGAATAAAACTGGCACAACTGTCTCTCGAGTGGATAACTTTCTAGATGGAGATGTAACTTTTTTGTTTACATTGGGTGCATTTCATGTATTTTTCAGTGACGTAAACCATTTTTTGAGTAATGTCATATTTTTTGGAAGTTGTGATATGTGAATCTTCCTTCGAACGTCTTCTGATGCTCTGCTATATAAATAAGTTTTCACTGAAAAGAGAAAAATAAAATCTTTTTGTAAAAAAATAGAACCGACTCCAAAAAGGAGCTACTATTCAAACAACTAAAAATGAAAGAAACTTGGCAGAAAATGGAACTGTAAATTGCGCCTAAAAGTATAAAATAATTTCCTTCGCCAGACAACCTATAACACTACAATTAATCATAACTTTTGAAGTCGGCTCAAAATTAAATAAAAATTAATACCTTTATTCAATACAAAAATTAAATCCTATTCAAAATACACATCTCACATTGCTACCTGCAAAACGCAGACGAAAACTACTTTGATTCAAGAAAACAAATAATATTTCGTAAGCAGCAAAAGTTAGCGAAGATGCTGGTACCTGACGTCCTTGGGGAAAGAAAAATCTCAAAATTATCGGGGAAACATATTTAATTTCTTTGGGATATCATGATTATTTTGATAAGGTATAGCAACAGAGTAATTAAGAATATGAAACAACACATCGTACAATTTATATTATGAAAATATACATCTTGCGTGTATATTTTTGCCTTACGTTTTGATCGCCAAATCCAAAAGCCATCAAGGATGATAGTTATCAAAGTTATACCAAATTTGCAAAGGAAACTCTAACTTCGTAAAAACATAAATACCGCATTGTGAAGAATGTTCACTGTTCTATGTAGATGCTACTAATGAACCAATTGTATACAGTAATAAAATAATAAAGGAAACAGGAAAATGGAAAATGGATCATTCGAGACAACAGCATTTGTTGCTACCGATCTAAAGACAAATCTTTAAAAACTAATTAAATTTTATTTAATTTTGCGCTAACTTCAAAAGATCAATTGTAGTGTTATAGGTTGTTTGGCGAAGGAAATTATTTTATACTTTTAGGCGCAATTTACAGTTCCATTTTCTGCCAATTTCCTTTCATTTTTAGTTGTTTGAACAGTAGTTCCTTTTTGGAGTCGGTTCTATTTTTTTACAAAAAGATTTTATGTTTGTTTGTTTCTTTAATTGAAGGTGAATGCACCTAATTATTATTCAATAATAGTATTAAATTAAAATGAAACTTGTAATTTAATACCATAAATTAATCGTGCCGGCATTGCATCTGTTATCTTTAGTAACAGTTGTTAACTGGAGCATAAACATTTTAGAATTCTTGATGAATGCCGTATTTTCCAAGCAGAAGTTGTGTCTCTGTACGAATTACTTATACAGATTCATAACCAACATAAGCCCTCTTCAAATTTCTTGGTGTGTTCCAACTCGTTCTCCTCAATGTTATCACTTAAAAATATCTTGTCCTAGAACAAGTTGATTGTTCATTCCTACTCTCTCTTTGATATAGAACTGAAATTTATCATTACCCAAATCTTTCTTCAAAAATCAAAGTTATAATAAAACTGTTCAAAAGTGGAATAAGCAATACCAAATCTGCAGGAGAGCTCCACATATGATTTTTTTTCCTATCAATTCCTGGCAACTTAAAAATAAAAACTTTTTTTCTAACTTTGAAATTACTTATTAAAGATGGAAATTTTATATCCTACCTTAAAAGGTTTGGTTTACCTTATACTAAACTACGTTCTTGCAACTTCGGAGTGTGTAAAATGGGGAACATTTACTGTGTAATTGTAAGAAACATACCAAAAATTGGAAAAGAACTTGTTAATCATTTTAACTCTATAAATATTAATTTTCCTTCCCCACTTTCTGTTTTTGTTGTTTGAACAAGCTGATGCTTTTTGTAAGTTTACCGATTATGTTACTTCTGTACTTCTGTAATTTGTGTAACTGATTCTGTTCTTGTCTATTTTTTTGTTTATGTTCTTTGTTTGAGTATATCGGTGTACGTATGCGTATATATGTTTATATGTGTGTGTACGAATGTATGCATACATATGTATATATATGTGCATTGTATGTATATGTGTATCTTTATACGTTTTTCTGTGTGTATGTATTTTTTGTTTTATCACTTTTTATTTATTTTGTACTTTGTATTTTGTTTTATTATTTATTATTTATTTTATTATTTATTATTTATTTTATTGTTTATTATTTATTTTATTTTTTTAATATTATTACGAATATTATTATTTTATTATTATTATTATTTTTTACTCATTGGTTCATTCTACATTTGTAAATTGTTTCTCACTTTTGTGAGCCTCATATTCTACTCTGCGGTTCATAAGGAGTCGAAGATTTTAATAGTAATAACAATAATAATCCAAAAAAGTATATATATTGTTTTTACTTAAAATTCTTAAATACGACCTTTCATCAAACAGTAAAAAATTGGCAAGATTTGTTTGATATTTATCGGTGTTTTTCTTTTACTTTACGAAATTATCATTTCACATTATCATCTCACATTATATCATTATCACATAGTTAGGTACGTGGTAATTGAGCATGATTTAATGTTCTCGTTTCAGGACCTCTGCCGTCAAAGAATGGCGAGTAAATCCAATGATAAACCCGAAGATATTCGTTCTACGGTGCATTCGCCGAAACGAATCCGTAGCTTATCTCAAGAAGGTCAAGCAAGTTCTTCAAGCCACTCTTCTACATCTTCATGGTAAGTTAATTACAATTTCTTATTATTTAACCCATCCTACCAAGTATATATATATGTGCATATATATATATATATATATAATATTAACAAAAAAAAATTAGAGGTACATATGCAAATCTCATTGATTATTTCCGCCGAATGAGAAAAGTACGCCAAAAAATGTGATTCTACCCATAAGGAAGAGCGTGAAATCATATACGATAGACATGGAGAAACATATTCTAAAAAATATTGATTAAGATGATATGATTTTGTGAATATTTAATGTATCCAAATTAAAATGTATATATATATATATATGTATATATATATATATATATATATATAAAGAGAGAGAGAGAGAGAGAGAGAAATACCAATTACTATTAATAGCTAACTGCAGGTCGTTGACAATGTAATGTGACACTTTCGAATTTAAAAGCTTTTTCGAATTTCTAGCGAAATATTACTTATATATATATATATTAGATAAGCTTCGTAGGTATAGTTCGTTGCAATGCCACATATATTTCAGTGAAATTTTTGTCCGAAAGATTACAGGTAATAAATTAAAGAAGAAAAAATTCAGGGCACCCCGAAAGAAATAATAGTTTAAATATTTTGGTGCTATAGCTTGTAACTGTAAGGTTTCTTTCTTCTTATATTCATTTATATGTCAATAAGACGCACATTCATTGAAAAATAGAAGTTTCTTCAACAAAATTTTGAATAATTCGTACGTTTTTTGTTTATAAAATGCAGGGGTTTTAAACCAATGAAAAGTAATTTTTAGGAAACTCGAAATACTACATTAGACATAACATACTGTAGATAGAATGTGAAATTTAAAATATCTGATGAAATTTGAGAACTTTTACTAAATACTTTTGAATTACGCATGCGCATTATTTAACAATCTTTCTCTTACATAATTTATTAGCCAAATGAATAAAGTTATTCAAAATAATGATAAAAACTCATAAAAATTTCGTGCATAAAGTTAATTCTCGCAAAGAAAAGCCAAACATAAGAGTTTTTACTCATATTTTAATTTTTAATCAATGCTTTTTATTGCCATTATGAACCCCTCTTTTAGATGTCCTATCCTATTTATTGATTGGTTACTACAGAAAATTTGATAAGCGTCCTGATTATTAATCAATTTTAAATCGCAGAAGTTAGTGTTTTTATATATAAAAACGATTGTGACGTTTTTCTTCAAATGATACTTTTGTAGTAGATAATGCAAGTCGTGTGATCGTTGCACACCAGATTTTTTTTTTTTTTTTTTTTTTTTTTAATTTGATAACTTTTTTGCCACTCAGTGACAATTAAGACCGAATACGAATGCCTAAAGTGCATTCCGAAACCTACTAATAATAGTAAAGAAGGTTTTCTATTTGAGACTGTAGTGGAATTCTACATTTTCTTAAAAATTTTGTTTTTAATGAAATAACAAAATAAATGAATAAATAAAATAAATAAATTTCTACCTAAAATTACATGGTGGCAAAATGGAACCAATATTTTTTATCTGGCATATTTTTCTTCACGTTATTAAAGTACTTATGTTTAATTATTATTCAATTATTCTATTTAGTTATTAAAACTCTCATATTTATTAGTCGCTTTAACAAGAAGAAAGAAGTTTACTTTTTCGAGTTTTTAAAAAAGATAATACTCTACATTACTCATAATTTTTTTTTCATTAAAAATACAATTTCGTATTCAACATTAATACTTTTTTTTTTTTTTTTGCTAAGCGCGTAGATAAGCGTACGCAACAAAATTTCATCAGAACATGAAAATATTTTTACATTTTATATTCCCTTAAAAAAAAAAAAAAAAAAAAAAAAAAAAAAATGTTCACATTAAAATAATTTGTAATATTACAAAGACTTTATTTCCAATTTAAGTACATATTTTTTCTTCGCAATTGTTATTCACTATTGGTAATTAGATTTTAGAACGTCAGCAACTAAATTTTAAAACACGCAAGTATATATGAAAAAATAAATAAGAGTAATTTCGTCTACAATTTTAATGCATGTATCATTACTGCAATTAATTAATATTATTCCATATAATGCATTTTTAAATATTGTGTGTATCATTTAATATATATATATATATATTAAATGATGGAAAAGTGAAGACATTTTACTCGTAAAGTTTTCATATTGTGTAGTATTTCTTTAAAATATTTCACATTAATATTTTAATTAAAAACAAACTTTTGATTCATTTTCCTACCTTAAATAATATAATTAATGTTTTATTAGAAAGCTATTTATTTTAAAAGATATGTTTTTTCTAGTCGCTATTCTAAATAATATATAATAAATGATTTAATTAACTAGAATAAGAGAAAATGATACACAAATGAATCATTTACATATTTCTTCAAACAAAATAATCTTATATTTTAACAAAAAATGTAAATTTTTCTTGATTGACAAAAAACTCAAAGTACCTTTTGCATTACCTCTTTGATGATTGCTTAATTACTATTTTTAAGCTTTGCCTAATACCATACACAGCATAATACCATATGGTGAAAAATAAAACAATTTATATGCTTGACTGTTTCACAATATACTACAGAAATTAGGCTTAATACCCGCTCACAAAAAATTTTACATACATAATGCATCAACCCTTTTGTAACCACTTTTCTTCTTAAGGTACGTTTGGGAAAACGAAGTCTCTGGAGACAATGCCTTAAAACCGTCATGCTAAGAGCTTCGTTTTATCAAGGGAATTAGAACCAAATAAGTCGGCCAGACCTCAAACTTATTAATTTATGAACGTTTTCCTCACCGCTAATGGAATTACTGTAAGGTGCATAGATCACTGATGCCCCTCCCCACCAAATAATGGAGATTAATACTTTTGAGTACCCTGTGTTTCAACACTCTTCCACATTCCTCTCGTCATTCCATTAAGATTAAGTCTTCTAAGCCCTTTCCTTTTAAAGATTGTTATTAAAATGTTATAATCAATTCTCTTAATGTAAATGTAATTGTATATCAGATTATACATGCGTTACGAATACATGAAAGCCAGAAAATGTGATTAAGCAATAAGAGAATAAATATATAAAAATCTGGTTATATATCTGTGCCCGTCTTAGATTTCAATTTTAAAACGTTTACTTCAATGTAGCGTGTGTATGCGTGTTAAAAATTGCGAGAGGAGAATAAATTCTGGCAAATTCATATGAAAACTGCTTCTTATATTGTGATTATGCTGACATCAATATATTTAGAAAAGTATATATATATATATATATATATATATATATATATATTTGGTATTCAATAACTTCCTAAATAATTTTTATCCATACTAGAATATCATTCTTTTTTTTTCCTACATTCATTTTCAAAAAAAAAAAAAAACTAAATTCGTAAACACTTGGGAAAGAAGACTAAAAAAATCCGAAAATCCAAATTTTTGACTTCCATTTTTCAATGTATTTACATGTTTTGAGATTCTCTAAACACTATTTGACAATTTTTAGATAGTGTGAAGATCAGGACCAACTGAGTACACGAAGGTACTCAGTTAACCCGACAAATTTTCGAAAATGTTCGACTTTTCTTTTTATTATTATTATTATTGTAGATTGAGAACTAACCCTAAGAATTTAATAAAAAGTTATATTTAGTTGCACCTTGACATATATATATATATATACGTGCCTATCAACTTTTGATGCATGTTATTCAATAGATGGCGCTATCGTCTTATTCATGAATATTTTTAAAAGTAATGGTTAAGCTATATATATGTGGCAATCTGAAACAAAGTTGCTGACTTTTACGTTTTTAAGAAAACGATCCTGAAACTATACGTTTCCTAATATGTCGTCTATAAGGCACAAAATTTGCTTTCCTTCGCAGTTTAGGGATATAATCTTTTGAGATAAAAATTGTCTACACTCACGATGAAAAATATCTTTGATAGGTAGTAATTTTAATAAATAATTTCCCCTGAGTGGATTTGCATAGAAAAATACAGCAGAAAATTTTGTGATGAGTAAAACATATTAATCTCAAATTGTATTTATAAGAATGAGAATTCATGAACTAGATAATGTAACCTATATATTTAAATATGTACATATCATTTGAAACTTCTGAAAAATTAAAAACTCTTCTCATTTGTGTTTATATATTTTATTACAAACCATTAGAATGAGTAAGTCCATAATTAATCGGTTACTTAAACGAAATAATTTAAAAAACAAAGATTTTTTTTTTTTTATAAGTGGGGGGTGTACATTGAATTAGTATAAAATGTTTAACTATGTCTCATTGAGTAATACTTGTATTTTTAATGAAGATTGCAACACATCCTTTGACATTCTTCCAAATTTTCACAATAAATAAAACACTTTTAAATAAATGAAATAAAATACAACAAAGAACATAGAAGCTGCTTACTGCTTTGATATTGCACAAAATTCGCATGAAAACTAATATTACAAAGCCTTACAATACATCGTCCATTAAAAAATGGAATTCTATTTCCCTCTTGAGAAAGAATATGTAATTTTAAATGTAAAGATCCAATAGGTCTTTAGATGGATATAACACATAGTTCGAACAAATACTAAAATCTGCAAATATCATTATTTCTTCCAAGTATTTTTTTGGAGATCTTGCCGAAAACGTGCTTTAATACAAGAATAAATCAATAAAAAAGCTTGTCTGAACGTGACTGGAATGTTGAAAAGAAGATCAAAAAAAGCTTTCATGGAGGTACTACATATCTATTTGTTTACAGTCTTGTGTTATGATATATTTGAGTAGATATTCCATAGTAATCTGAAATATAATGTGTACATTTTAAAGTATTTAAAAAAGTAAAATGCAGTAAATGTGTAGGATATCTTGCAGAGAAAAAATATATTGGATATAATTTTCTCAAATATGATATTTAAAAAAAAAAAATTGACTACAAAGAAAATTAATTATAATGTAGTATATAATGAAATTACAAAACTTTAACCTGAAGCTTATTTTGCGTTATATTAAAAAACGCATTTGTGCATAAAGATCGAGTTATTTAAATGTCAATAAATAAATAAATAAAAGTTTTATATCTGCATTTTTTTTTTTTTAATGTTACTAATTTATAAATATTTTTCACATCCTCACAAAATTCTTAGAAGATGCAAATGTGTCCATCAAAGCACAATTTTTAGCCTTTTCTTGGAATAGCGTATAAATGAGAAGATGTATAATCGAATTTTTAATAAACATTTTTATCTTTAAAAAATAACGCGAAGAAAATTAGACGTTTAATGAAAAAACATGATTATAAAGCATTAGCTTACAATAATGTGATAGATATAAAGGCAATTAAACTTAATTTTATAATAATAATAATAATAAGAGGGGTTATGATTTGGTTAAGTTATACGCTATACATAGCTATATTTTTGAATACCAATAGAGAATATTAAATATAAGTTGGTGTAAAAGACTTTGAAATTTTGAAATCTGAAAAATAAGATTTAAGAAAATAGCAGTGCATTTTTAAGTATATATGAACATTTCATCATGTACATTTTAATAAGTTATCTTTATCTACCTTCCAAATATTTAGCATTCGGAAACTGTCATTTCCAAAAAAGAAAAAACTTGAAAGATTGGACAGATTAATGATAAACTAATATTTAAAAAAATGCTGTTGTTTAGTAATATCTGCGTAATAATGTCATAAATCAAATTGAATTGTATGGCTCCCTGTAGTTAAAACTACTTAATGTTAAAAAAATTGAGTTATGTTAGAAAAATCTATCTGGTAATCAGTTATCGATAGGCATACGTTTTCGCAAACCAATACTTCTGTTTAAGTATCCATGTTATAATAAGTACCATTTCTGCAGACATTTATAGATTTTTAAATATGTTATAAGGGTGTATAAAACTAACAAGTAAATTATAGATAGTTAATCAAGTCAAAGATCATGTTTAATTTTTTTAATTGACCTCATTTCATTTTAAAAGATGTATTATATACACACACACACATACATATATATATATATATATATAAATAAAAATAAATAAAAATAAACTAGTATATTTCGTTATTTAAATGAATTAATAATAGTACGTTTCTTTCATAGTTACAACGTATTAAAAAAGTATATATATATCATCATAAACAAAACGTCTTTTGGTTTCTTAAAATTTAAATGGAAAATAATGAGTGTACAGTTTACCTTTTAAATCCTCATTTGAATGAGCTTCTCTCTTCACGAAAATATCTTTGTTTCTGGGATTTCGAAGTTTACAATCCTGTTAGAAACTTTATTCCCATGCTGATGCCGTGGACTTAAGTTCGCTCTGTAATCTGTTTTGCATGATTTGGATTAAGTCCGCTTTCGAGTATTAATGGTCTAATGAAGGTGGAAAATTAGATCGCCATCAAAGCGTATGAAATATTTCAATTTCGACTTGGTCAAGCTTTTCAAGACACTACTTTAATATTTATTCCTTTACACGATGTAATAAAGTAGTAAAGAATATTTCAACAAGCTTTAAAGCATTATTAGTATAATTATTGTTATAATAATTATTTTTATTGCGGCGATTTTGAATACGCAAAAGTATTCTTAACGTAAAATTCAGTTAATTTTCATTTTTTTAAATTAAATTTTCAAAAATTCAACTTTTAAATTATTACAAAATTTAAACACTTTGAGATAAGTAGATCTTTTTTAACACTAAGCCTTTGCTTTTTTGGTGAACATCTAAAAACTTACTGTATCTAATATAAAATAATACGTAAAGGTGTTCCTTTTATCCTTTTATTATATTTTATAAAATAAAATCCTTTTTATTTTATACTCAGAAATCGATGTAATAGATGCCACTTTCACACACACACACACATATATATATATAAGCCGAAGAGACAATAAGGCTTAAATAAAAAATTAGTAAAATCACTTTTTTTTTTTTTTTTTTTTTTTTTTTAATAATGTATTGCTTTAGATAAACGTCTAATGGCAGTGGTTATTTTCTTTTTTGCTACCACTAACGCGATATCGGTCACGGAATAAATGTATTTTATACAACGAAAGGTACACTAATTTTGAAAAATAATCATTTTACACTCGAAATTTTCTCCATTGACAAACTTTGAAAAAATAATTGTAATTATTTTTCAAAATGCGCAGTACATGCAGGCATATTTTTACATGACTATAAAAAGAAAACGCGTATTTGATATTTTGCAGAGTAAATTCTCCAAAGTTAGAAACTCAAATTGCATAATTATTTTAAATGATGGTTTGTGTATATTATGCATATTATTTTGAAATATTTTATATTCTTAAGTAAAAGTGTTTCATTGGTTATATTTCACATAGTTTTATTTATAAAGAAAGTACATTTATCAAATAACGATAAATTAAGATCGATTAAGATAGATTCAGAAGATAGTTTAACAGCTATTTTATTTAGAGTTTATTTAATGAAATAATAATAATTCCTCTCATATGTAAACTGGTGACATTATCTATAAAACGTACGTTAATAACGCCTATTTAAGCTATTAAATCTTAAGTTATATAGCAATAGTATTACTGTTGAGATGAAGGACTTCATTATCGTTAAATCGTTCATCAAAATGTAACTCATTCTAGCAAAGCATACTTTAACTATAGTATTTCCGTTTCTACATTATTAAACGGGTTGGGGACAAAATATCGCTTATATAAATGAATGGAAAGCAAAAAGGAATTGGTAATTATTAGTAATGTTGCATAAAATTTCATGACAGTATATACCTTAGTCAGAGCACTGACATATAGACAAACCCACCACAAAAATTATTATAAATTTTGCTTAAAAGAGTTCAAAGACTACGTTTATTAACTTTTGTCAAGATTAGTCGTAATGAATTCAATCGTGCTTATCTATTTTTAAGCTTATAATTCAGGTTTGTGAACAGTATTCAGCTTTGATGTCAGCAGTGATGTATAATATTTTTAAAATGTATTTTAAATGGTAAAAAGCAAATAATAAAATAACTTAAAATTAAATATAGATAAAATAATGAAATTCCACTCTAATATATATAAATATATATATTTATTTTAATTAATTTATTTATATTTATGAGGCCCTATAGTCCCCGTCAGAGACATGTGACACAAACTAAAATTTCCAAATAGATCATATTATTTTTTCGACGCGCGATTTTGTCCGGCGAGATTTTTGTCCCACGATATTATATTCGGATCTCTCTATTGGGTTAAACTATTTTAGATAAGAGAAAAAAAAGAATGTGTCCTTTTTGTACAAGCCTTTTTTAAGGTGAAAAAATATTCGCTTGGCACTACATTTCCACTGCTTTAAACACATCTGCATTTGTTCTGTTTGCCTCCATTAGCTGCTTACAACGGGTCTCACCTTAAAATCATCTTCCTTCTAAAAAGTGTGCAAAGAAAGTAAGAAGATATCGCTGAATAAAATATGACAACATTTTTGTTTTTATCAATCATCCTCTTCTCTTATTCCCAAGATTTTTACTCTGTCTATTACAACGCTCATACAAACACAAGATGGATATACGGAGTGGAAAAACTTCAGCGATGATAGACGGAGTCTTGAATTTTATACGGATGGAGCGGAATAACATTCACACTCTTGTAACCATGGTTACATGTATATGTATTATTGTCTGAAGCGGTATAATTCGTCTTTAAAACAAATATATTAGATCTACAAATCTATATTCCAACCCTGAACGCCTTTTTTTCTAAAAATGAGTGCAAAAATATTGCGAATTATTAAAAGAATGAAAGAAAACGGGATCTCGGTGTTTGCACGCACTCAATGACCACTACTCCTATAAATATTTTTTATTGTTTTTCAATTTTTAAACTGTTTGTTTTTCGCGAGGGAAGCGCTTGTATTCGAAAGCTTTTATTTTAAAAATAAAAGAAACGTTATTGGATTTTTCAGATGCATTATTAATTTTAGTTTTTTTTTTTTTTTTTTTTAATGAAGCATAATTACTTATATTTATTAATTCTTTATTCATTCTCATAAAGGCATAGATATTGCGTGATTTGGAATTATTACATTAAAAAATAATTCAGTGGACGCAACTGCCAACGTAACTATCATATATTTATACACGGAAATAATTGTTCGTTGAAACAAAAAAATTTTTTGTTAAATCAACCAAAATTATTCTGGTGATATAGCCCTAACAAAAATTTATTACCAGAACGCAAATTATTTCGTAGAGCAACTGAGATATTGGTTCAACCCTCATTTTTTGGCTTTTTTTTTTTTTTTTTACCTTCACGGTGAAATATCGTTTTCGGAAATGGTTGTCATGGATTCCCAAATGAAAATAAGGGAAAAATGCGCTTTTCAAAATGGTGTCTGTTTTTTAATACATAAATATGGATTAAGCCCCCTTTTTTCTAGATTAATAAAACAAGCATTTAAAATTAATCTATTTCACTTTGCATGAAAGGAAAAATGCAGAAAATTCTGTAATGCAGCGGTTAATAATATGCATGTAGGCGCGCTTCGCGTACATGAAAAGGAAAGAAAGAAAGAATTCACAGGATACAGTTAACTCGTCGCGCATAAACCTTGAAGTGCATGAAATTCTCTAATGCAGCTGTAAGTTAACCCATGTATGTACGCCTCACTTGCATGTAAATAAAAACACTATTCGATACAGCTGATTCGTCAAATATTTCTCTAATCAGAAATTGCATAATATTCTACAGCAATCACAGGATATAATACAGTCTCTTCCAAAAATGAGCATCTCATTCGTTACAACCATTCTAATTTTTTGTTTGACCAAACAAGTAGGTTTTTAAACAACCATTTTCACTGAATCACTACTTCTAAAAGAAATACTCAAGCAAAATCAATAATAAAAATATAAAAAACAAAGTAAAAAATTAATAAAAATGAAAAATACAACCCTGATTATAGCGTAGAATGTTTAAATAGCGATCATGTTTTCAAAAATAAGCGGCAAGCGGATTGCCATACCAGGTTGACAAAGACTACCTAACGACATTGTTATCGCTCAAAAAAGCGACATAAAAAACCCGCCATAAATTTTGGATTAATATCCAAGTTGTACCCATTTCGTTGTTTCTGTCAAGCAATTCTGAAGATTCGATCAATCTCTGTTTAAATCAGCAAAACTATTTTTTTGATAAAAAAAAAAAAAAAAAAGTTTTGCTGATTCAGCTCATTGTTTTGATATTGGGTGTTTTCAGAGAAATTTATGACTAAGATTATCGAACTATCCACACTATCTAGTGACAATTACTCTTCTTTCAATCATACTCTTTTGGTTACTGGAAGCAAGTTGAATGGGTTAAGTGAAGCAAATAAATTGTAAAAATGACAAAATCAATCTAAAAATAAGTCAATAAATTAAGTTCCTTTTTTTTTTCAACATAATATTTCCTTTATTGTATTTAAAAGAGTCTTATTTTTAAGTTGTCTATTTTGCCGTATTTAGTATATACCAGAAACTGAGCAACTTTTATTATTATTATTATTATTATTTTGGCAATATATGGAAATGATATGCAGACTTTTTAGGTGCAGGTATTTAATAATGAAAAGACTTGCATAATTAAATCTTACTTTTTAAAACCTTATTACCAATTATTAAAATACAGTATATTTTCATGAGTGACATTAGCATAAAAATATGTTGCCTTGTAAAACCCAACGCTGTTATTACTAAAATTATTAATAACATTTCAGGGTTTTTTATTAGAAATATATATATATATATATATATATATATATATATATATTGTACTAAAATTTTAAATGCAAAATTAAATAACATGTAAAACAAATGCAGTTTGCTAACAATAAGTAATATATTTTCTTAATATTTTCATTTACTTAATTTTTAAATTTATTCCTTATAACTTATTCATGTTCATATGTAGCTCAAAATTATACGAAATTGCTCTTAAATATCTATAAAAATTATTTTAATTATTTTAGAAAAAATTCGTAAAATTTTTGCTTTACAAATGCAATTATTAATATCTTGATTTTACCAAATATTCACTTCTTTCCTTTAATATTTTCATATAATTCATTTAAATATAAGAGTTTATTTATTTAATTTTTCAATGATAATAAAAATAAAGTTTCATTTTCAGACTAACACAATGGAGAAATGCTTCTATTACTATTTGAATGCAAATGCTTCATGATCCCTATTTTTTTTCATACGTATAGTATATGCAACAGTCGGCAGTAAAAATTTTGAAACATTAGCAAAAATTTCTACTTAAAAGATGGGCACCTAATACTGTTTTGTTGAGTAAACATTTGTCGAGTCATGATCTTAGTCATACTGTTTATAAATAAAGTAAGATGGCGATAAATATTTAAAAGATAGAAAAAAAAAATTTATATACCATGTTTTAAATTTTCTGATGAATCATAGAGCTCTTATAAATTTGCATAAAATTTTTAAAGTGATAATGACGTCAATTTTTGTAAGATGCATAATTTAAGTTTTTATATATTTTTAACGTTCACGTTTAATTAAATGCATTTATTTTTATGTCGAAAGAAAATGAACTGGTATTTTTTTTTTTTTTTTTTTGGCAACAATTAAATTATAACTAATATTTTAATGGTTATTTTAACACTATTAGGATGTTATTATTTTCATATTTTAATTAATTATAATAAAACTAATCAAAAATTCGAAAATCGGACTTTGCCCCGGGTTCTGAGCGACTGTGAAAGTTTCAAATGTCTAGCTAGTAGGGAAGTTAGTTAAAATTCGATTGGAAGATTTGTACCGGACAAACAAACAAACAAACAAGATTAGAAGTTAATAAAAAAATAGTAAAATTAGCGATCAAACTAATATATATATATATGAAAAGTTTGGATGTGTGCTTCAGTAATTTTGTTGCCGACTGTATATATATATATATATATATATATATATATATATTATTTTTATTTTTTAAATATTTTTAAGGTATTATGTAGAAAATAAAATTTACTTTCTTTGGATATTTGCTCTTATACAACTTCTTTAGAAAGAAAATCGTCTGCATTCATCATGGAAGATAATTTTAAGAAATTATTTGTACTAAGGGAATTTGTATAGAAAAATACAGAAGAAGGTCATGTGGTGACCACAACATACCAATTTTTTGAATGAGTTTTTCATTATTATTTTCGGTTAATAAATTTCATATGGATCGACAATCTTAGTTATTTCTTAGTTACAATCTTAGTTACAATCTTAGTATTGTTATTTTGTAACTTGTCATTCTGCTTTTATCAGATTTTTTTGTCTGTGAATATGGGATTTTATGGATAATATTCAAGTGAATATTGCGGATTTTTTCATATCTTCAATAAAATTAGTTTCGGATAATTTTTTTTTTTTTTTTTTTTTTTTGTTCTTGTGGCTAATTCTGGCATTTCATCATTTGTTTTCTCGCATTCTACAATCATAGTAACAACATATGTGTATGTATATATATATATATATATATAGGAACTTTTATTGTAATTAATTTAATTTATTCTTTTTTTTTTTTTTTTTTTAACTTCGAAATGAGTTTACACACAATTTTTGCTAATACTTAAGCATACTTTTAATTTTAAAAAGAAAATTTTAATGTATTACATTTTATTGTTGCAAATTGCGCATTTTATGTGGCATTATTGTTATTAATAAAAATAAAATAAAATTATCATTAATTGTTAACCTGCTTAGTTTTACAATTTTATGATCATTTCTGGCTACTTTAATTACTTATTCGGTAATTTTTGTATTTCTTGGTCTCTTTTCTTATGAGTATTAATGAATTGGAGACTCTATAAAGTTGGAATACGAACATGTTGTTATATATTTCCATTTTGTCTTGTTTTATTTCAATTTTGGTTTGAGTTTGGTAGCTTTTGTGTATTATCATATTAATTGTTTGAACTAATAATAATCTAAAAAAATAAGATTGAACAGTTTTGATATTTAATATATATATATATATATATATATATATATATATATATATATATATATATATATGAAAAAGAATATGGATATTAATTTAGAAGAACCATTTAAAATTCCATATTTTGAGGAAAACCAGTGAATCAAATAGAGAAATAATCGTGAAATTGTTATTAGATAGTTAAACTTACGAACTTTTACTTAAATGATTCGTAAATTTTAATGGACAATTTGAAAAAAAATTATTTGCTTTTCAAATTCAGTTACGAGAGTTAATTTGAGTAAATTGGATTGTCTAAATGATTTTTTTCGCTCTAAATTAAATAAAAATATTAGTAAAAATTTTTGAAAGTTAAAAAAAAAAAAAAAAAAAATCTTTCTTTTTCAATAACGAAATGTAGTACAGAGCAGAAAATTTAGGATATTTTTATCTATTTGCAGGAACGAAGAACCAGTTACGTCTAATATGGATATCACAACTGGGCATATTATTTTGGTAAGTACACTTTCCTTGTTTCACCGTACTTTTATTAATTTATACTATTTAACATTTCAGAATTTCATTCTTATTACAAAAAATTAATGCAACAAATACGTCACTGCCGCATTCAATAAAATAATTCAAAATATTTTTGTAATTTTTACTTGCGTGTTCACGCAAACACACAAAATAAATGTGTAGAAAGCAAAACATAGAGAAATAAAAAAAATTGGCTTATCAAACAGTTCGTGCTGAATCACGTTAATATAAGATTGAAAGATTCTCGTGATTGTGCACACATAAATATATATAGCAATAGATCTAGAACTTATATTTAAAATTATCTTTCAAAGTTTATTTTCCATCGTAAAGAAAAATAACCGTATAAAATAACCATACAACTGTTTTTAAAATAATTAAAACACCGATATTATCATCAAATATATTTATAACTATATGAATTATTATATTAAAAATATGAGCTTTATTGCCCTTAAGTAAGATATATAATTAAAATAAAATATATTATAATATTTTTAAAATGAGAAAAATTCCATTAAATGACTAACAATAATTAATTAAATTAATAAAATTAATTAAGGTTTACAAGAAAATTCTTATTATTTATTTTATTTCGTAAAGTGAGATGTGTAGTTATTTGTTACATGATCGTGTTACTGAGTGCCATATTATAATTGATGATTTTTCTGAAATTGAGATTTGTAAAAACACATATTTATAATTATGCATTTAATACATTTTTATATAGGCTTACATGGAGGACCACTTAAAAAACAAAGATCGACTTGACAGGGAATGGGAGAGTCTTTGTGCTTATGAGGCTGAACTATGCTCCACATCAGCAGCTACGAAGCCCGAGAACATAAAGAAAAACCGATATACTGATGTCTTACCTTGTAAGTACATAAAAGTTTATGATGATATTACTTATTTATTTAAATTTTTCTACGAAACTTTTTTTTTCCATTAAAAAATTTTTTGACTGCAATTTGAGGTCAGTATTAAATATTAAACATAAAGATAAATTAAACGTAATGACTGCAAATGTATACAAAAATTTACAAATTAATTCAAGAACGAATTCATAAGTAATTTAATGTATTTTTTTTTATTTAATTTAATTTTTATTTATTTATTTATTTATTTGGGAGGGGGGATAGGAAGGAATTAAATTTTAGTTACTGTTAAACACAACTGTACTAAAATCTACAAATTATGTATCAATAAAATTATTCTTGACAAATTTCAAAAATGTTTATTTTTAAAACATTGCTTGTAATTATTATTTATATATTTATTTGTTTTATTTATTATTATTATTATGATTATTATTTTTTATTTTTTTACCGCATATACATAAATTCAGAGTTTTATTATTTATTATTACTTAATTATATTTTTTATTACTTTAGTTTATCTTTAGTTTAAAATGTAGTGTTTTAATTCTATTACTTTACATGTTAAATTTATCACATTTTAATTTTTTTTCTCTTTTCGTTACACTGAAAAAGAATATACGTACATTTTTACAGTCATTTAACTGTATAATTTTCTAAATACGTTCTCCTGAGATGTTTAGTACTAATTCCAAATGCATGAAGCTGCATCACAAAGTACTCATGTAAATGGGCTTCCTACGACAACATTCGGTACATCAGTGTATCATTTAATTACATAGATGGTGTAATGCCGACCAAACCATGACACTCTAAAAGTAATTGCATGTCCAACTTGTAAATTAACATGGCATAGCAGCTTTCAACACACAAAAGATGTCATTATTTAATTAAAAATTAACCTGATTTAATAATTTTGGTCCTGTTACATAAAAATAACCTTTTTTTTTTTTTTTACTTTTTTTAATATATTTTAAACTTATAAATTATTCCTCAGCTTCATTTTCCATAAAACAGTTGATGAAACATTATTTAATAGGTTGTTAAATATTCAATTTGATCTGGAGTCAATCTGAATTTTGAAAAAAAAAAAAAAAATAATAATAATAATAATGGTAAAAATAAAATTTTATAATCAGTTAATTTTAATTGCATGTGCAGTTATTTTAATTTAGATTTTTTCTATCGTCTTCATTAATCTACAAATAATAGTTGAACATTTTTTTTTTTTTTTTTTTTTTTTTTTTGTGAAAATTATCCTCGCCCAGGATTTAAACATGACACTTGGGGCTTAATGTAACATGGCGATGGTCTATCACTGAGCTATTTCGAACAATTCTCGACTGATGTACACTCAAGGTCGATATTATTCTAGCATTTTGCATTTAAACAGACACGAACAAAATGGAATACAGTCCATGAAAAATACCAAACACACTGGACTGCGGTATATATATTAAGAATTAGATTTTTTACTTTAATTATTTATCAATTAATAGAAAATATCTTCGTCGTAAAATATCGGCACATTTATCCGTAGATTTCAAGTTCAATTCCTTGACCAAAATATTTGTTGCTAAAATATATTAATATATTCAGTTTTTAACTACAAATTCACTAATAAGTAGCACTTGCATGAGAAATTTACCCACTAACTTAAGAATTTTTACCTCTAACTTTCTAATGTAAAGTTTGCGAATATTTTGATTTCATTTGTGATCCCTACTGTAGCGCTTTCAAGTTTAAATGGTTGACAAATGCTAACTTTAGCATTTTATATATACATATATATATATATATATATATATATACATATATATAAACTTATTTTTCCCTTAAATTGATAGTAATGCGCTGCAGTGTTCACGGTAGCAGTATGTTTTATTATAATGTTCGATCATTATTTAGTTTTTAAAAAAAACACTGCATACGGTCAAATGGAAGGACAAGGGAGAAAAATATGTATTTTATGGCAAAATAATTACATATATATTATTTAATTAATGAATTAATTATATTAGTAATTTTTCAGTAACTATATTTTCACTTTCTCTTACCCATATATATGGTAGAGAAAAGGTTGTTTTGGGGACAAATTTTCGAAATTGAGTTCTTGTTATATTTACACGTTTTGAGGTCCACTAAATCTGAAAAACATGTTTTAGCAGTTAGTCTCTCTATGTGTGTATGTGCGTCTGTCTGTGTGTGTATCTCTGTGTCTGTTTGTTATCAGCATATCTCAAGAACAAATTAGAACAGTAAGTGCAAAGTTGGTATTCTAAATATGTATCATATAGGGATGCTACACTAAACTTTTCGTTGAGATCAAGCAAAATGGTTTGTGTACAGGGACACCCAACAGAATTCAAATACATTATGTCTATGGGGAAATTTATGGTAAGTGCCGTGTAATATCTATAGACAGATTCAGACCAAACTAAATGAGCACAATTTTTTACATGCATAAAAGCATGTTTTATGTCGATTGGGGTATGGAAATCATTCATTATTCGTGTATAGGGCTACCCAAAGTATTGGGATATATTGGGGCTATACCTGGAAACTGCTGGAATTGTAATTCCTTTTGTGTTAGATATTTTTTCAAGTAAAACTAAATTTAAGTACACAATATTGTTTATAGAACATGTTGATTACGGACAATATACAGGATTATCCAAAATTGAGCTAAACCTTCTTTTCTATTAAATATAATTGATAGAAGTGTCTTGCTACATTTTACTATGTCGAAGAACACTTCTTCTAGAAGAAAAATTAGTTTTTCATACCCATACTGAAAGCAAAGTATTTTTGAAGTTATAGTTTCCACTTTTTTTTTTTTTTTTTTTTTTTTTTTTTTTTTTTTTAATATCACGTTTTGAGGTTTCCTGAATAGGAAAGTCCAATTTTTAGCGGTTGATCTATATGTATATATGTTATCAGCACAACATAAAAACAAATAACTACAGGAAATTCATTTTTTTTTTTTTTTTTTTTTTTTTTTTAAGTACGTGTTAGGTTGCTACCTAAAAATTTGATCAGGATTGGCAAATAAATAACAGACTTCACTTTTTTTTTTTTTTTTTTAATCTATTGTGTTTAATCTGTTAAAAGTTTAGCTTGTTTATTCCGAAATCTTACGTATTAAAAAACTAATATCAAGATAAAAAAGCGTTTTTAAAAATTTAAGTAAGATTTTTGCTTATCTAATAAAATGTCCCTCTATTAATTTTTACAATTACCTTTTGTGATTATCTAATGACAGTTACCTATCGTTTGCCTTTTTAACAATAATTTGAAAACATTTTGGTTTTCCATATGTATTTCTCAAATATAAATGAATGATAAATAGACAAGCTATTTAAAATTATGTTATTTTTCTTTTAATATCATATCAAATTTCTAAAGAATTCAAAAACAGATCACATCATTATAAACTGCGTTATATATATAAATATATAAATTGCTTTAAGTTCATTTCTTATTAAGACATAATACAGCAGATTACAACAAAAGTATTCAATTGTAAAGCTTTACATAATGCACTTTACAACAGTTACAATTTTTCATGTAAAAAATATCTAACTAATTAAATTAATTTATATATATATATATATATATATATATATATATTAGTGTAATTTAGTTCTTTTATATAAGCGAATTAAGATGTCAAATGCAAAATAATTATGGCCTGGGTATATAATTATTTTTTATATATTCGTTAAAATTTAAAATTTAAATGTCAATTTCATTTAAATGTGTTTCCGACGGTACAAAAAAATACATTAATTATATTTTAATGCTAGTTTTTACTAAAATCTTTTTTAATTGAAAGAAAAATATTCTTAATTCGAACTAATTAAGTGAGAAATTCTAACTATGTCCTTTGTTTATAAAAATGAAATAAAATTTTATAAAAATATTTATTTTTTATCTTTTTTTTTTTTTCCCCGCAACTAAATCAAAATTTTTAAAAAGAAAAATGTTTATGTTCTCCAACAATTTCCTTTAATTATTGTTTAAAAAAAAAAAATACTTTTTGAACGTAGAAAAAATAATATTAAACATATTTTGTCTCCGAGTTTTTAATCTATTTTCACACACACACAAAAAGGAAATACTAAAGAAAAAAAATAATAATGTATTTTATTTATTATCTTCAGTTTCTAGTAAGCTGTGCTTTTCCTTTTTTTTTTTTTTTTTTTTTTTTTTCAAATTCAATATTTATATTTTAATCTTATTTCTTACAACCCAAGTAATCCTCTTTGGCTGATTGGTGTTTTGCAAAACTAAGATGGACAAAAAAAAAAACAAAACGTAAAGCGTCTTTCTGGTTTTAGGTAACAAATTAATTAAATGTTCTATCCTTTCCTTTAAGTAGCAGGCCTGTTTCTATCTGTTTTCTGGGTTTTTTTTTTTTTTCTTCCTGAGAGTTAATCGCAAATGAAATATTCAGTATTTCTCCCATTACACAGGAACGCTTTCGAATCTCTATATTGATCAATGTTCAGTAAATGGGAAAAAATACATTTTTAAAAAATATTTAATCTGTAACAAAAGGTTTTTAATGCAAAATCCTTCAGGCTCTATTTATTCGGTAGGTGAGTTTTTAATCTGTTAATTTAAACTTAATTAATTCTATTTTCTGCTGCGGTTTGTGTTCGCACGCCATTGCATGTTATGGGGCTTTAATTTATATCATATGTTGTTTTTGAAACTGGGATAAATTTATTTAGAAAATAAAGAAGAAAACCATTATTTTTTCTTCATTTTTAAAAGCTTTATATATATATATATATATATATATATATATATATATATATATATATATATATATATATATATAATTATTGCATTCTGAAAGTATTAATATTCAAATAACCATATTAAAGCAGGAATGAAATCTTTTAACAAAAAATCATGTCTCTGTACAAATAGAAAAAATATAAAGGATAATATAAAAATATTTGTGCTTAAAAGAGCAATTTTACATTACTTTTTACACACCGAATACATTAGTGCGTTAAAAAATAACTTAATGCTAAAATGTAATCTTATGAAATCGTGAAAGTATATTTTTACCAAGTCTCTTCGATTTTCTTTCTGAACTCAGTCTGATTAACGATAGTACACGGTATTGTAAAACTTCATCGACAAAACGTGTATTTTCCAAATTAAAAAGAAAAAAATTTAAATCTAAACAAAAAACAGAAATTACAGTGTATCCATTTAGTAGCTGAAAGTTTAGTCCTCTATCTTAGAATTGACATTTACAAGAGTCGAGTTCCTGTTTAGGCAGGGATTATTTTTGTGGTTCGGAGTCTATTGGGTCTAATAAGCTTTAGTATGCAGTAACTGACGTGGCGTTACAATCCAAAAGCAAAAGAAAATGCCCTCCAATTAACAAACAATTTAAAAGAAAATTTACGGGGAAAATATCTGTTATAAAATTATTAATAAACTAGCCACACAAATTGAATCAATACAAATGTCTTTCACTTTTTTACACCATTAATATACAATGTACACGTAAAAAACTTCAAGATTCTCTTGTATATAATTATTCAACATATCACAAAAGCGTTGCATGGGTATTAAACTTTGACTCGTCGGATGATTTAGAGGGGGGGGGGGGGATTATGTTATCGTTATGTTCATAGTAAAACTGGTTAGACATATTCACGATATATTACACATTAATTTATGTAAAAACCGAATTAATTAAAACAAGAACAAAAAGTGGCTTATCTAGAATCGAACCTAGGCAGCTGGCACTAAACTAACCTCGTTGATTCCCGGCGGCACTATTCACACACTTGAAGGTTGGGATACTTTCATGTATTTTACAAATAAGACGCAGTTCTACGGATGAATTAATTTAAAATAAATTTTTAAACTCCTTTATTGTTGAAAGTAAATGAATAATTAGGTTTCATAATTTTGACCAAATGTGAATTACACATTTTTGATGGAAAGCCAAATTACTCAAACTTATGCCAAGAACACAGGTTGGATTCTAGGCCCGCTGACTTTTGGCAGTTATTAAAATTAATTTTTCAAAAATGCTATTACTCAGATTGATTTATCAAAACTGCTTAATTTTAAATCTTATTAAATAAATTTTATTTCTTTTCGATTTTCCATTTATAGTTTTTCTAAACTGCTTTAACTGAAAACGTGAGATTATTGTTTGCACACACACATACACACACACACACACACACATATATATATATATATATGTATGTGTGTGCGTATGTATTTAAATTTTTACTTCGATAATATGTATTTAAATTTAAACTTCGATAGATAACAAAAATGGACTTTAAAATCCTCGAGTAAAAAACTGTAAAAAACATTTTTAAAAAATCTCTGTAAGGGGAAGAAAGAAAAAAAATGATAATTTCTTTAAGCCTTAGCGTTTGAATCTCAATAATTTTAAATTTTTGCCTATTTGGGCTTTTTTATGAGTTCAAGTAAATAGTTGAGTGGAAATTTAGGATTATGGTAAATAGATATGTAATTTAAATAAGATATATATAAAAAAAAACATGAATTTTTAATTAGCATTAAAATGTTTAAAACTGAATAATCTAGAAGTATCTTTACAGGTAATTTAATTTGGTCATTTGTGTACGGATATTTTTAGAAAAATCTAACACTACTTTGAACAAAAACATTACCTAAAGACAAACAATATTATTTTAAAATTCTCCACCATTTTATAAATATGTTTCATTTCATATATAATCCCACTGAAGTTCCTAAAACAAAATACTCAGTTAAATATTTTGTAACTCCTAAAAAATAATTATAAGAGTTTCGAGTTTGTTTTTATTTATTGAAAATTACAACTTATTACTTTTTTCAGCTTACGATAATCTATTAAACAGATTTATAAGAAATCATTTTGATGTTCTGACATTAAAATTTAATTTCTAAATCTCATTTTCTACAATAAATAACTAAAACAATTTTATTCTTTTGTTACAACTGGTAAATAACATAAATATGTAAATAATTTTATAACTAATATAAGTTTCTTTAAAAACAGGGTGTAATTATTAAAATGATAATTATTGTCAAGATTATTACTTTAAAAATGTCATTATTATCAAGAAATTTTGAAGTGTTAAATTTTACACGTATTTGGCAAGATTATATTTATGTTATTTTTTACTATAGCTCTTTCGTTATTTTATTTATTTTTTATTTTTTTTCTGCTCATTGATAATTAAATTCAAAATTGCACACAAAAGTGTTTAATTCAAAATTTAAAGAAATAATAATAATAAAAAAAAATGATACTTCAATCTTAAATAGTTTTAATTATTTTTGATTAAAATTATTAACTGAATAATATTAAAATTCTTACAACAATGTTTATCTAGTTAACTTATTTATTATAAAATGGAAAAGATTTAAAAACTGTTGAATTTAAATATATTGCGCAATTAATTGCTGAAAGATATACATAAAGGAGAAATTATAAAAGGGCTCATAACACTTAGCTTTCAAATTACGCATTTCCACTAATTATAGTTCAATATGTATTTCAAAACATTTTTTTTTTTTTTTTTTTTTTTTTTTAATTCAGAAATTTTCTATATTATCTTGAAATATATGTACGAATCGTATAGATAAATTTTTAATTGCAAAATGGCTAAGTTAACATGACTTAATTTTTTTTGAAGAATAAAACGTATAACGTTTTGCTAAACTGTGTCGAAATATTTTTAACACAGTTGTGCTTCTCGTTTTCTCTTCTAAAATTTCTGGAACGTATAATAAAAAATAATAAATTAAAAAGTTACTTAGTATTGTTTATCATATAATAATTTTTTTAAAAAAATGCTTCACATTATTTTCAGTTTCCTTTTTTTTTTTTTTTTTTTTTAAATAACATATAGCGAAATCGGCCTTTTTAATTTTAAACAGAATGCCTGTTACTTTAATTAAAGCAATTTTTTTGGACATCATTAACAAGTACCAAAGTTAACAAATAAAACTATTATATTATCGATTCATTAAACTAAAAACGTAAAAAATATTAAATTAAAATAATATAATAAATAAATAATGTATTGCATATATATCAATGAATTGAACATAAAAATACCAACACTGTTTTTCACTTCTTTAAAAATATTAAAATATAAAAGCATTCTTTTTTTCCTCTATCGTTTATATTTATGGTTAATTGTAAGATATTAAAAGAAAATAACTTCATTTTAATGACAATAATGAAATTAAGTAAATTTTTCTGTTATTTATAAACATTAATTCTCAAAATAAATTATTTTCGAATGCAAATTGTTAATAAATATTTACGATAAAATAAGCAGAAAATACCCGAAGCAAAACTCGACAACGTAGCTTTTAACGACGCAACAGTCTCTAAGTTGTTTGTGTTATCTTTAGGGCATTTTCTGATTTGATCCCATAATTTACTTACCAAAATTTTGAAGCAGTTTAACTGCAAAATTTCTGTATTTCATTAAGCTGTATATGGCTGTAATTAAAATTACTTGGATTAATTATGCATTAAATTTTGCTCATAAGCCATGGAATTATTAATTTGGTAACTGCACTAAATGAAATTTCACTTTAACTGAAAACTGAATATGCATAAATAACTTATTTACTTCTTAAAATGCGTATTAAGGCTTAACATATATAGGTTATTTAATTTTATTTAATTAATATACTTTATTTTCATATCACAAAAAGAAATATTTTTTGTAAGTTTTTTATTTACAAATAATAAATAAATAAATAAATAAATATAATATAATATAATATAATATAATATAATATAATATAATATAAATTAGATAATGACGTACAGTGTAAAAAATGACTGTGAATGGCCGTAAAACAGAATACAATCGTATCGAAATATAACCTATTGTTTAGTGTAAAATAGACTATATATATATAATCTGTTTATATTCTTTGCAAACAGAATTTAATTTAGTACAAGACTTATTTTAATGTATTCTTTCATATAAAGGCATGCAGTAACTGTATTTCATTCCCTAGCATCGGTTGCTATATCATTTCTTAAAATTACTTTGGTATAGCTCTAGCTTAGGAGTCTCTTGGCGGCTTTTAAATTTTTATTGTCATTTAGGCGATGGATTAAAATGGCTATTGCAACTGCGTAAATAAAGACGAGAAATGTCCAAGCTAATTCGGTATTTGGTGACGAATTTCAAATTTCGCAGAGGAGTTCTGAATCTGTTTATTTCTTTAGCACGATTTTTCTCAATTTTAAAGAAATATACTCACTTATTTATTTTTGATATTAATTTGTATTTTTTTTTTCATCTTTTAAATAATTTTAAAGTTAAAATGGGGTTCCTACTTTCTACTTAAAATGGGGTTTCTACTATTTTTAGAATCAATTATATGATAGAACTAAAAAATACAGCTTTAGCTAGATTTTGTCCTTGTACAAACTTTTGATAAAATCTAATAATTCAGAGAGATACAATAGCAAACTTTGAGCTTTAAGTATTTTAAATAAAAACAAAAATGTTTACATGTTCATCCATGGTGTAATACAGTAAATGGCGACAACTCAAAACCACTTTCTGGAAGGAATATTCCTGCCATGCTCAACATATAAATATGCGACAAATAAACTGTAAAAACGTTCGATGTGATATTAAATTTACAGCTAAAGTTTTGTAGCGAGGTTTACAGTTTATTTAAACATATTTCCAGTTAGTTAGATTTTTTTTTTTTTTGAATGAGGGCTATTAGTCTCAATCTGCGAATTTTTAAGGTACCAGTTTTACGATAGTTGGACATTTATCGAAATCTAAAATTTATAGAAAACATAATTGGATAATTTGAAAGCAATGTTTTAATTTGAAAAAAAAAATCTAATAGTTCTCCGTCCTAAACTAAATTCTGTTTTTGTTTTTTTATTTATTTTTTTTTAATCTTTGTACATATGTGGGGAAAATTAAAGCATTAGACTAATTATAATGAAGATATTAAATAAGTTACATTACATCTTTGAATTTTTTTCATTTTTGTCCGTTTACAGTAACAAGTTATCGATAAAAAATTTTCAAATTACTAAAAGTGAATTTATTATCATATAGAATTTGTCAGCCAAAGAAATACAATTTAAATTAAGACCAGGGATTTCTAATATTATTTAAATTTTCATTTAGTTAATAAAACTCGTAGACATAATTAAACTTTTATATTAAGAAATATTTTAAGAACTTAATTGCTTTTACCATTCGATTACAATAACACATTTATTAAATTAGCAATATAATCATTTAAATTAAATAAAAAAATATTTTAAGTATTGGAACATTTTCAGACTGATGTTTATGAAAAATTTATCATTCAGTATATTTGAACATTCTAAAATATTAAAACAGAAATTTAATTCTAATGCTGAAAATGAATAGCATAAAAAATGAAATGTATGAGTGATTTCGAAATTATGTTTTAAATATTTAATTTAAATTTAAATGGAGAATGAATATTTTAAAGACAGATGGGATCCCTGTATGAAACTCTATTTATTTATTAATAAACAATCTTTATCTTAATTTTAGGCTTTTTATTTTTATTTTTATTTTATTTTTTACGATCATAAATATTTTATTATTATAAAACACTTTTCAATAATTATAATTTTTAATACGATTGTTAATTACAACTTTGACCGCTTATTTTTAATAATTTTGGTAAAAGTAATTCGGGAAACAAATTCCATTAAAGGTTATATATAGTTTCATACGTGAAAATACGTAAATGATGAAAAAAAAATCATCTTATTGTATAGTATGGTCACTTTTTTATATAACTGAAATAAGAAATTCTATAATAAATATTTTCGTTTATCACTACAATTAACCCTTTATCTACCACATTATAAAATATACAAAAGATGCATTTGAAGCACATATTTTATTTAGTTACTTACAAGTACTTTTTAAAGAAACGTGCATTAAAATTATGCATATCACCTCTCCATAGTAATTAATTTGGATTTTGTGAGGTGTTATTTTAGTATACCATTCGTACATAGAGGTCAGAAAAGTTATTTGAACCTCAAAAAAGTGTAAAAAAGACTTTACTTTTTATATTCCCAGTATTGTTTCGAAGATTGATCAGAGAATGATTGGAGACTCTTGAAGTAATATAGGAATTAATTATAATATAGATGTGAAGTTCGGGATAAATACCAAGCAAAAACAACAAGAGAACGCTATAAAATCCTTTCTGGAACAAAAACGCTACCTGTAGCGTTTAGTGTGTAGTAGTGAGGTTAAACTGAAGTATATACTTTTTATTCTTATAAATATCTTTGATATTTCTTTCATAAATTCGATTTCATACGTTTTTTTTAAATTAATGGTACTTTAAAGCACCGTTAGTAGATAAAGGGTTGAACTTCATTAGAGATTAAGATTATCTACTTAATTTTATTTTTGTTTGTATTGTAGACGATCATTCACGCGTGCTTCTGACTGAGGCTTCTAATGTATCAACTTCTGATTACATTAATGCGAGTAGCATTGTAAGTATAAAATTTATAAATATTTCTCCTTTACAATTTTTTAGCTTATTTTACACTTTTAGATTACATAATTATTTATTTATTTATTTATTTTATCTAAAACAAATATTCTGTATCATCATTAATACATAATAAGAATATTTTTGAGTCATGTATATTTATGTCAGTAGTTATATAAAAATAATAAATACAATGATTTGATAAATAATGAAATGCATGAAATGTGCACGAAACGTAGTCCAGAAATGTGTGTCTAAATATTTAAATTAAATGAATTGGCTCAAAAGCTTTATTTTTTTAATATAATTTTAAAATATGAATATAAAATAATATGAGAGATTTTGAATAGTTAAAAATTAATGTATGATGCAATCTTTTCTTTGAATGAAAAATAATGCTCTAAAAAAGAAAAAGGTAATCACGAATATCAAATTTATAGTTTAAGAACTATTTTATTATTTTTGTGTGATATTATATTTTTATTGAGAAACTACAGAAGTAGTTCTATTGTAAAAGAAACTTATATAAAGCAACTATTTGGAAACGCAGCAAAGCTATAGTAAATTTTAAACAAGCTATACATCGAAAGCAATCTGAAACAAATTCTAAAAGCGTTTATTTAAACCAGCGATATCATATAACTTTATACTCACATGAGTCTTATGTAGCAAAGCGTTATATGGAGTCTTACTACGTTATATATGGGAATAAAGCTTACACGAAGTCATATTTCTTTTTGGATATCGCCATATTTTAGTAATTTGGGGAGAAAAAAATAGTTGAATAAAATGTGATAAACAAAACATAATTTTTAATTCAATTATACTTATTTTTTTAGTATTTTCTTAATTAACTTATTTCATTCTTGATAAGTAATGTACATAATCCTTTGTGGAAATGAAATTATGTATGTTTTAGACTGATCATGATCCAAGAAACCCTGCATATATTGCTACTCAAGGGCCACTTCCTCAAACTGCAGCTGATTTTTGGCAGGTAAAGTATAAAAATTCTCTGTAATTTTACATTTATAAAATCTATAGAATTTTTAGAAAAAATATTTTTTGAATATTTTTTTTTATCACGTGTCCGAAAAATCTTTTAACTTTTCTTTAAATTAGCATTTAGCCCATTTGAATGACCAATATATTGCTGTATAATAAACTGCAGGAATAACGTTTAAAAAATTTTTAATGGAATTTAAAATATACTTTCAAAAGTTAATCAATGAGGATACATATACATTTACATGTATTAGAAATAATAACTTTGATATTGATATCCTAGAAGAGTAAATAAATTATTTTAATAAAATTTTAAATATTTTTTTAATATTTAAAAATGCTTTTTTTTTCTTGTAACAGATGATCTGGGAGCAAGGGAGCGTTGTCATCGTGATGTTAAGTCGACTCATGGAAAACGGAGTGGCTATGTGTCATCGTTATTGGCCAGAGGAAGGAAGTGAAGTCTACCATATTTATGAGGTACAACTTCTGCATGTTAAGTAATCTTTTATACTTATTTCTTAAAAAAAAAAAAAAAAAAAAAAAAAAAAATAGTATAAATTTTATGTAAGTGAATCATCTAGTCCTATTAGCTTCGATAGGAAAAAGAAGAAAAAAATAAATAAAATACTAAATTTAATGACTTTCGAGTTATAAACAAACGCCCCATCAGTAGCTGAGAGACTCTGCCGACGGGAAATAGTTAGACGAGTGTGTCAGTTTTAATTTCAAGTTGTGCTAGTCGACATAGCCGTCGGAATTTTCCGTTCGTTTCTCTGAAACTCGTGTAATTACAGGCTAGGATCCCTTAAATTAAAGACACCACACACACATATACACATAAAGGACCCTCCATATAGGATTAGGACCCACGTACAATCAATCGACCTTAAGTTCCTTCAGCGCTACCAGAGAGTTATTAAAGTGATTTCCCGGGATCGAACTAAGCCGTTTGAACTTTCGATTGTTTTCTCCACATTGATAGGGATAAGATATCTTTTGTAACACTACAAACAAATTATTAATTTGTGTAAATAATTAAATTTTAAAATTTTTATGCTAAATTAAAATATATATATGTGTGTGTATGTGAAAGTATTTTAAATAAGTATTTTATTTTACTTTTATTGATTTATTAGAGAATTTAAAAACCGATGTAGAAAAGGCAGATTTTGTTCTGTTACTAAATGAAAACATTGAAACCTGTAAAGGATTTTCAAACGTTTTACTGTTTTATAAGTGAAATTAAAACTTCTCTTAAATGTAAATTAACGCTTTTATTGAATCTGCATAAGAGCTAGATTTCATGTCAAAGAATATTTTTTAATGACTTAGATTTAATGACTTATTATGTTGTTTACCTACGTTATGATGGAATGTACTTAAAAGTAAACAGAATTGGTGTAGACAGTAATCCACATCAGTCTTTAAAATAAAAATCTGAAAGAATTTGCATCGACTTTCTGGACATATAGTAATTAATGGTCATTTAATTACATGCGAGAATAAATCAGTAAATAAATTAAAGATAAAATCCTAATAAAGTATTTGAGTATCTTCCCCCAAGTTTGTTTGTTTATACAATAGATTTTAATATATTCGAATCCTTTTGTGCATCCTTGTAATTTGTAAGCATGCAATTTCCAGTAGCTACTATGCTGTAGACCATTTTGAAACATATATGAGTCTCACTCTTTTTTAGTTAATTTTATGCACTGTAAAGAACTATGCTTAACCCGCATATTACTTCTCATAAGGATCTTACTTTAGAAAACCAATGTAATATAAATGTATATATATTTAACATTTTGGCATTATTAAAATAAATTTTAAATAAATTGAGTCCGAGACCATAAAAAATCTTACTTTGCATAGCTGTAAAGAAACTATAAGCTTTACACTCGGGAAATTACATATAACTCTTGTGAAGATAACTGGTAATATTCCAACCCAAATTGGTCATAATCGAATGTAAAGTTTAGACTCTAGTACACTTCATATAATTTAGGGGCATTGATTGCAGTGAAAAAAATAATATTAATATATATATATATATATATACATATTGTGCCCTGTAAAACTTGTGTAAGTTCTGTGCATATAAAAAGTTATATAGTTTGTGAATGGGGTCTCCATTTAAGAAAACTTTCAATTCTGAATTCATCCGAATACAGTATTTAGAATTTCAGTAACACGCATACATTACCATAAAAATATATAAATGGAATTTAGGAGTCCTCAGAAGATACAGTAAGCCGAAATCTCATAAACTAATTTTTTTTATAATTACAATTATAGTGTAACCACGTTTCCTACGCCTAGCAGTGAGGACGAGTCGAAAATCTTGGAGGGTTTCCAAGTTGACCAACAGGTTTGAATTTAGTAAACATCCAGTCATTCGGTATTCCCTTATCGCTTATTTTCTCTCAACGAAAAGCTTGTCTACCCTATTTTACTAGTGGACTCGTTGAATCCGCAATTGCGCAGAGGCTTCCATGGTCGCAAGAAATGTAGTTAAAGAGTACATAAATCATATAGTATTCATTTTACAATGATAGTTAATGGAAGCATTTTTTATACAGTAAAGAAGAAATGTATCAATAAATTAAATATTTAAGTATATTTCACCTTTATTTGTCCTTTTCTAAGATATTAATTATTACTGGTTACTTCGTCTCATTTTTCTACAAATTTATTTCAAATGTGAAAAAAAAAATCTACCAAACTAAAATTATGCATTGAAAACCTTTTCAAACATTTTACGAGATGAAACCGTGTATCACATGAAGTACCAGAAAAAATATGAATAACGATTACTAAAAGAAAATTAAGCATCCTTATATTGAAACATACAACTTCATTATTTTTTCTAGGGCATAGAATGAAAGTTGGACGCAAACCAGGTGTTATTTCTGTCTTGCTGTATGTAAATTGCTAAAAATTCACAGCAAGCTATGCCCAATAACACCTAAAAGACAAGAAAAATTTGAACCTCAAAGATTAGGAGGGGGAAAAAAAGGCGGGGGGGAACAAACTTATTTAACTAGAAACAACAATTTTTTTCGCAATAATTAAATTTAACCCTGAAAATAATTAATAAAACTAAAGTCTAATTTACTTTACGTCTGAAAAAATTCGCCAAATTAGTCATAAACACACAACAACAGCCATGAGGCCGATTATAGTTAAATTCACAGTTAATTAGGGAAACATCATTATCTTCTGAACGATTGAGTAAATAAAATTTAGTTAATTTGTTTCTTCTAATTCTTAACTAATAAACCTTAAAATTAAAATTAAAATAAATTTAATTAAATTTCAATTTAAAACTGATATATATATATATATATATTAATGAACAACAAATGAATTGATAAAAAAGTGCGTGTTTCATACGTTCAAAATTATATAACAATTTTATCATACCTATAAACTTTTTTAAAACTATCACTGAGAAAAAATTCTGTAACTGACATCTAGAATCTAAATTGTGGCTCTAGAAAAAATAGTTCCATGTCATCCTTATAAATTCTAGTCCTCTTGAAAAGCGAGTTCTAGAAGCCCCTATTAGACTTCTAGAACGTTTGCCTATATTCTCGAGGGCAAAGTCATTTAAAAATCTCTGCAAATAAATGATACTACAAGAGGCGGGTTTCAGCAACTATAATCTTGGTGTATGACCCAATTCTAGAAAATCAAGCGGGAATTTCTCGCAATACAAAATATTCGGAATATTCAGAATATTGTTTCACCATCTAGAAATGTGTGAACAAGAAATTCTTGACCATTTCGTCTATTCAATTTATTGGCGTGACTTATGCGCCTTGTTCGGAAATCTATATTTCTAGTTAAGGGATTTAGAAAATGGCCACTTATTAATTCTAGAGGAAGGCGGCATATTTTTTTTTTTTCTCAGTGTATTAGTTAAATAAATAATAAAGTATATTTATGCAAAAATTAATCCAAATAGTATTTTCTAAATACCCACTTACTTATGGTGTAACTGCTAAAAAAATCATAGCTATCGTGAATATCTTTTATATGGTTCATTAGCTGTAAATATTTGCAAATAACAGTATAAAAATTCTTTATTGCTGTAATGAAAAACAAATGAAATATTCTGTCGTAGGTTTTTTTTTTTTTTTTTTTTTTTTTTTTTTAACAGTCAAAATAGCATACAAAAAAATAAATAAATAAATAAATAAATAAAATAAAATAAAATAAAATAAAATAAAATAAATAGAGCTAAACTATTTTAAAAATTTGTACCGCATCAACGATTAAAAAAAAATAGTATAATCATATTTAAAAATGCCTGGAAAGTTTTGTATAGGTTTTATTTTACTGAATTTTTTAATCAATTTATAAATAAATTATAGAATTGAAAAAAAAATCAAGAATTAAAAGAAGATAAACATATATCACAAAAATACCGAGTAATACGATAAAAATGGTTAAATTTTCATAATTATGTTGTTAACGTTTGGTGGCGCTTTTTCAGTAAACAAATTTAATTGCATTCCAAGTCAACATGTTTTTATCATAGATATCTTTTAGAAATATAATCACTGAACCATGGAACGTAAAATACGAAAAGTTTTTTTTTTTTTTTTTTTTTTTTTTTTTTTTTTTCTATTTGATGTTTATCTTTCTTGTACTTTTATTTTTATTCGACTTTATCAGAAAACTATTCAAAAATTTTTACTTGATCAGAAATTTTTGCCTTTCTTTATTCTGTATAAAATATTTCATTTGCACAGCTTGGTTTTATTTGAGGAAAAAATATAAATCACTTCTAGAATAATTAGAAGGCAAAAAGCTAAATCTTTTATGTTAAGGTAAATATTGATTTTTCTGGAGTCAAAGAAGTATGTTACTCTTTCGTGAATAAACTTTTATATTGGAAGTAGCGAAAGAATTTTTATATTTGTTGAGTTACTTTCTGGGGAAAAAAATCATGAAAAAAAAATTATAATAAATAAATTTAATGCCTAAAAATAAAATTCTCCAAAACGCTTAAATTACTCACATTTGGCTAGTATAATAAATTTTGTAGATGAAAGGTATCTAAAATTTTTATTGAACAATGTGTATGCCTATCTTCTTAAAATAAAAAGTAAAAATAAATAAAAAATAAATAAAAAAATCTAAATATATATATATGTAAATCTGCTTTTTATAAACACCAACTTATAAACATGCATATTTTTATAGATATAAATAGTTATTTTTTATTATATATATTTTTTTTTCATTAAATAAAAGCTGTGCATCGTAAAAAACTTAAACATCGCTGACAAACTTTACCCGCAAATGTTTACAACTAGCTGAAACGTTTACAACAAATAAATGACAAATTATGGCAAAAACGGCAAATAAAGTATAAAATATCCGGAATAACCAGAAAATTTACAGCAAAAGTTTGACGGAGAGATTTCAGTTTTTTACATTTTATGTTTCATTATGTTCTTTTTCTTTCCTTCATCAGGTTGGTAAGAGTAGATAATAGATATCATTTCGTAACGATGCAAGATCTACTTAAATACTCTTCAAAGATATTAAAACTATCCCGGACAACAAAAAGCTTCAAACATCCACTGGAATATTAATTTGCATTTAATACGTTTATTAAAAACGCCAGACGCTCAAAAGTTATGAGTTTGTCTTATGATTCAAAAAATAAAAAATAAAATTTTTTGAAGGTTTTTTTTTCCCTGTATATCTGGAACATATGAGAAAGTTGCCATAGATGTTTCTTAGAAAAACAATAGAAAATGAAAAATTACGAATATGCTATACGACTTTCTACTTCAAGAACTTAAGAATTTACTAAAAATGTTTAAGTGAAAGTGAAAAATTATTGATTCAAGATGCAAGTGACTGATGAATTTTTTAAAATTTCGAAAACACTGAAGATTTGTAGCATGGGTTTTATCAATAGGAATATGATTATATGTTAATGTACTCGGCAAAAATTGTTCACAACAATTGCAGCAGAAATGCAGTGCTCCAAGACATTTTACGGCGGTAACCTGGAACAACTAGATGTGAACACAAAATATTTTCTAGATGGTATTTGAAGATTCAAAAGCTATCATAAGTATTTAATGACAGGTTCTGAATCTTCAATTACTATCTTGAAAGTTTACGACACTTGAGGAATTGAGAAGCTAATGAAAACTTTGTCAACCAATCAAAGCAAGATTCCATCGATGTTATTGCTGATTTTGAAGATTTTATAAAAGAATGCAAGTATTAAACTTTATCTATATTAATAAAAATGAAAAAGTGTTTGTCTGTCTGTGTGCGACGTACAGAAAACACTATGGCACGTACAATACAATTCTGATTTTTTTTTTCTAGATAAAGAAATAAGGACAGTTTTACAACGTACCTTTAGATTTTCGATATTCCTATTAGATGCAATTTTTATGCTATCTTTATGCGACTTTTTTGCATCTTTTTCCGACATTTTTCTTTGAGGTTTAATTTCAAGCTTATGTCAACAACAACAGAAAAAAAAATGCTTACAACTTTTATTTTAATTTTTCAACATAAAAAGAAAGATTTATTTACATGTGGATAAAAAAAAATAAAATTAAAATATTAACGTGCATCATAAAAAATTTCTGATAAATATGACGTCATAATAGCTTTAAAATTATCAGATATACTTGCGGGTGGTAACAAAAAAAAAAAAAAAAAAAAACTTTTTTCTTTTCCCTTTATAAATATTTTATTTTGATTTATATACAATTTCAATTAGTCAAATAGTCGTGTACGTTTTCTCTTGATTTTATCATCTGCGAACTAATGTGAATGTACATTTAGTTTATCTAAAATTAATAGTGTTTCAAATCAACATAATGAAATTTAAATAAATAATTTTGCATTTCATTAACGGCTGTATATCATGTTATTTGGTCATGTTTAAATTTGGCGAAAATTGGATAATATTTATTTAAATGTTTATTTATTTATTTATTTTTATGCAAATTTTCTAAAGTATAGTGACTAGCTAGTTTCTAAATAAAGAAAAAGAAATTATTATATTCCTGTTGTTATGTAATACACAGCTTGTTTTTAGCTTTTTCAAAAGATAAATAAAAATACTTAAATAAGTAGAGTGTCAGTCGAATGGGATTGCTAAATATTCCCCTCTAAACACTAAAAATATCAAAAAAAAAAAAAAAAGAAAGAAAGAAAAAAAGAAAAGAAAAGGGATGGAAATTAAACAGTCAACCGAAGCATGATTGTGAAAATAGATTCAGTCATTTATATCGTAAAATTGTGTTTAAGTGCTATTTTTATTATGATATTGATAAAATTTACAGTTAAATATAAAACTCATAATAGGTTCTTAGTTAGTTTGTCTTATTTATGATCGATACGTAAAACGTAAAAAAAAAATAAGGATAAAAACAAAAACAAGTACTTCATTTATAAAGTAGTGGTTCTAAAATTTTCAAAATTTTTAAAAATCAGCATTTTTTTTTTATATACAACCATTTTTTTTTTTATTCTTATTTACAATAATATCATTTTGGCTTTTCGTTCTATATCGATAATTTTTCGTCTTTATTTATTTTAATATTTTCATGTACAAAGGACTTTCATGTTTTAATTACAAAGTGCTACTTGACTTATTTATTACAAAGTCGTACTTAACAATATTTTTGTGTATGTTTTCAGGTGCATCTCGTGTCTGAACATATTTGGTGTGATGATTACCTAGTACGCAGCTTTTATCTTAAAAATCTACGGACAAATGAAACTCGAACTGTTACCCAATTTCACTTTATGTCATGGCCAGATAACGGAGTTCCGAATTCTACCAAAGCTTTACTGGAATTTAGACGGTAAGAGTAATTATTAATTTTGTAAGATAAATTTCTAAATAAAACAAAAGTAACATGAAATATTGATATTACAGAAATTCGTAACCAGTGATTTATTATTATTATTAACATTGAATTTTACTGCCCGACTTTCATAAAGTCAATAAGTAGAGTTTTATTGGTTTAAAAAAATAAAATAATAATAATAATTCTTTTAAAGTTCTTTCTTCGTAATTATATTATCCTCAAAATCACACTAACCCTCTTTAGATTTAATTGCCTCTTTAGATTTAGAGCAAAAGTGATTAAAAAAAAGTCTTATATGCAATAAAAATTTCTCAAATTATGATATACTGTATTACACAATGTTAAATTTTTCGGACAGCTAAACAAAACGTAATAATGCACAGAATTTTATGAAAAATTATATTTTGTTTCACCTTGATATAAGTTCTTGGCTATAAACTTTGAGTGCATATCACTCAACAAATGGCGCTACTATGCTGCAATTTCCAGAGAGACTATATCTCATCTCCTATAGAATGTATTTTTACCAAACTTCATACCTAATAGTTTAAAAACTTATATATTAATTAAAACTGGATGCTTATGTGCTGTTTGATAATTATGCTATGCTACAAATACGCTATAAATGAAAGATTATTTTTTAGTTTTATAGAATTTAAACCCGCCAAGCTTGATTGGTAGGATGGTTATTTTAATAATCTACATTTACTCAATTTGGCTGCATATAGGCCAATAGATATGCTTCAGTTTTAAATATTTACGTAAAACTATATCTCAGTTTGTATAGTGTAAAAGAGCATTAATCTGATACGTAAAATAACTATTACCATAACCTATGCTTATTAGTAATTCAGTTTGGGATAATATCGACAGTAGGTAACACTCTTATGCAGCCATTCTAGTTTTGCGTAGTTTTTCAACACAAATTACCATGATACATTGTATTAGAAAATGTTTAAAGAAAATTTTGTGATGGTCACAACATACTCATTTTCATAGTTACAATAATTATCTCACATATTTTAAGGAGGAAAACTCGTGTTAAAATGCATTATTTTTATAAAAATTGCTGCATTGCTACTCTATAAATTTTTATAGCACATTTCATGAGTAACAAATTTGCAAAAAACAAAGAAATACAGCAAACATAAAAAAAAGTTATCTATATCAATAATAAAAATATCAGTTATCTAAGTTGTACATGCAAAATAAGTATGCACAATTGAGCTACACGTTTAAATAAAATCTGAAGAAATTTTCACATAATTCAACTTATTTCAAATAGCTTTTGTCATTTTATTAGTTTCTTATTTTTAATTATTTAACATTCGGTATAATTAAAGCATAAAATTGTAAAATGCATAATTTAGTATCATTAAATATTTATTATTATAATATAGTGTTAAGCTATAACATAACTGCATTAATTAAATTTATTTGAAAATAAATTCAAAATCAAGGGAAGAAATTTTATGTTATATGTAATTCAATATTTTGTTTGTATACTAGTGAAAAAGATTATAGTTTATTTCGACATACTGTATTGCTTTCTAATACTTAAGGAAACAAAAATCTCAAAGTTTAAACTTAACTTATAGTCTTAAAGTTAAGAGCAACTGATTTCTTTGTAATCGATTTTTTAATTAAAAAATTAATATATTTTTAATTAGAAATAAAAAACTTAATCTAATTTTTATCATCGGAAGAAAGCATTTATATGTATAGAGATAGATAGATATAGAAATCGCGTTCCGTGCGACGATATATAAACTGCTCTGTACATTTTATTAACTCACGTTTTAATAGACAATATTTGAAAAATCCCCTATACAATTTAAAATATAATAAGTTTTATTATTTAATACATTTTAAAAAATAGTAAATTACAATTTATTATTTTTTAAAATTTCTTTCGTGAATATATTTTTTACACCACTTACTTTAAAGCAAGAAATGCAAATAAATACTTTTAATAAAGACTTATTTTTTAAAGACGATATTTTTTTTAACAACCTATATACACAAAAATATTAATATGAAAATCATCAAAATCTATACAAATTTTAATATACTTTATATATTTTTTAACATACTTTAAAGTTAAGAGAAAGTACTGTTCTATAAAATTTTAGTTGTTTGATCATGAAAACTATATTATTATAAATTTAGAAGTTATTATTGAATTTTTTTTTAATTGCATTTTGTTTTAATTTTTTTTTTTTTTTTTCGTTAGTGTTTGGTTCTAAAATTAATAAGAATTTTATCTTAATCATATTTTTTCCTTGAACATATTTTTGAAAAAGGGAAGCACGTGATACTTTAATATTTTATAAGCTATTCATTTTCAATTTTATTTTATTATTATTTTTTTTTTTCAGTATTATTGATTTATTGGGTTATTTTTTGCAGGTAACTCTGATTTTTGCATATATATTAAGGTTAGTCGGAAAGTTTAAATTTTTTCGAGTTTCAAACCTTCTGGGGAACAAAATATGTAAATATACAAGATTTGTGAGTGTAATAATCAATATGATAAACCGAAATGTTTAAAACCCGAATCTTAATACAAAAATATCTTTATATATTTTCCCACATTAAATTCTAATATTTGACTCTCTGCTTACATTATTATTAGTAATTTTAACAATGAAAAAAAGTATTAGGCTAAATAGATTACGAAATAATCTGACAAATTACAGTGTAATATCTTATGGAAAAAAAAGAAAAGAGGTTGTATAAATGTTTATGCTTATACTTTAATACTATTATGTAATAAAAAAAAAATAACTCAGAGCTTAAAAAATCAATGATAATAACATAAAAATAATTAAAATAATGAATTCGTAATGACAATTAATAACATCAAACAACTCATAGATTAACCAAATTCCAACCTCCTATCCTCCATTCTCCTCTCCATCGATTTCTAATTACTGAAGGAATTAACTAAAAGTTGTTAAAAAGCTAATTAAAATTCGGGTGAAAAGTTCCTTTCTTACTAAGAAAAATCTGAAAAGTGGAGCGAAAAAGCGCTCAGAAGCAAATCGACATAGAAGCAAGAAAATTTTTCTCTTTCCAAAACTGTCCTGACTAGTCCTTTGTCTTTCAGTTGCCTGGTATTAGGTTCGAATCCCATTCCTGGCAGGGATGTTTGTAATGGTTTGAATTCAGGTTAAACCGTAGTTACGATCTATTTGGCTTCAGTGTGAAGAAAAAAAAGAAGAAGAAGAGCGACAAACGAAATTAAACCGTCCTGAAACATTCCTTACATGATAAACAACGACAAAAATGGATAATCTATCAAATTTTCTTAAAAAAAAAAAAAAATTTCAAGTAATGTCTTTTATCCTTTTGGTAAAATCATATCTTTAAAATTTCTATTTTCAAATGTTTTCTATGCATTTTGACACAATTTGATTTTTTGAACGGGTTTATAGCTAGCAATTTTTTTTTCTTTTCTTTCTTTATATTTATTTATTTATTTATTTATTTATTTATTTAATTTTTCGAAAGTTTTAAAAGTTTTGTATCTTTCGTTTAATGTGGTTATAATATAAATAGATAAAAAGTTAAATAGGTAGATATAAATGTATTTTTTACTCCTTTCTTTTATTATTTTTGCTTTTTAATAGCTCATTTTTAAATCAAATTTCCCTTTTAGTATTTTTTTATTCTCATTAATTTTGTAACGACTTCTTAAGGCATATTCTTATCCAGAACGAGTTAGTGCAATATTTTTAAAACATTTTTAAAAATTCCTGTGTTAAAAAAGACATTTTTCATTCAATGAATATGTTCTACGAAGTCATTTAAATAGGGATCATGCGATAAACGTTTATTTTATTTAATTTTTAGAAAATATTATTAAAAAAAAAAAAAAAAGCATTAAGTAGAGATTAATTAATTAAAATTTTAAACAGTAATAATAAATAAAAATTTTCAAGTTTTCTTCATCTATGACTTTTGCTCCGATTTTGAGGAATGCCCATGAGCCTCTTTCGTGTTTGCTCTAGTCCGAAAGAGCTAAAATGCTATTTCGTAAAAATAAACTTATTTTAATGTTATCTATTTTAAATATTTTGTGTCACGAACCTCCGATAATCTTGGTAAATTGAAATTATAAAGGTATAGTGGAAACACAAAGTATCAGACGATTAGAAAAAAAATATACATAATACAAATTTTCGACTAAATTGCACTTTTGTAAAATGTATTTTCTGATAGTTCTTTTTTTTTTTTTTTTTTTTTTTTTTTTTTTATGCTTTATTTTTATTATCATTATTACTGTTATTATTATTATTATTGCTATTATTATTATTATTATTTATTCTTGTTGTTTCAATAATTAGCCATACATCTGACAGTTCATTAAGTACCAAATCCAATTCTTTTATGTATTAAAGAAAACGCATGTTATTATAATGATATTCCATAACATTGCTCTTTGTTAAAAAGTAAATAAAATAAAATAAATGTTTAAAAAAAAAAAAAAAAAAAAAAAAAAATAGCAGAAATTTCAAAATTTTCAAAACGCGAATATGCGCAATTATAAATTACGTGAATAATACGTCTTCGATTATGAAATCGAAATATTTTCAATCGTTATAAAATTTGTTTTATAAGTCAGGAATAACTTTCATAATGATTAAAAATATTAAAAACCAAACAGAATGATTACATGCTTTTCAAGTATAAAAGTCGAATAAATCTTTGTTTATCAATTTCTTATGTCTTGCTCCCACCAAAATCACAGGTATGATTTCACATTTTGTTTTTATGTTATCTCACTAAAGCGTTTAAAAACAAACTATCAAAAATATTAACAATATCCATATCCCATAATCAGTATTTTTTTTCTTTTCTTTCATTTTCTTTATTTCTTTTCTTTTCTTTTTTCTTTTTTTTTTTTTTTTTTTTTTTTTTTTAACATTTTAATCAAACGCTATAACTTGAACACCTAGAGTTTTAGAATTATTGATATATATATATGCATGTATATTTAACTAAATAAATTTTATTTACTGTGTATTTTTTTATAAAAAGAAAAATAAGCCCCTTTATGGCGTTTTTTTGGAAAATAAATCTGTTGAGGGGTTAAATCTTTTGCATTTCAGGTCTTATTTTCTCTAATTTTCAAAATTTTGTATAAAATTATAAATATATTTCTTAAACTTAATTATATAATCTTAAAAAAATTTTGTGTGCTGTAAAATTTGTAAAAACGAATTTAAAAATACAGTTTAAAAAATTGTTATTAATGAAAAATGAGACCTTTTTTAAAACACATCAACATAAATAAAAACACACAACGATTGTTTCAAGAAGAAATATTTAAATACGGCCTTTCATCCAGCAAAAATGTAGGCACAAGTGTAGCATGAAAGCTGCAGTGCTTGAAATATTTGAAAAGTAATAATAAAAAAAAGAAAAAGGGAATAAAAAAAAATTCTTTAAATAAATTTGTGTAAACCTTTGAATTAAGAAAAAAAAAACTTTTGATAGATTTAGCCCTGTATTATGTTTCTGCTTCTTTTAATTAAATATAATGTTAATCGTAAAAATGAAGTATCATAACTTTAAACAGCTTTGTATATTATATAAAATTAATAAAATTCAAAAAAAGTCTCCGAAACAAAATGAAATACCTTATTTTTTTATTTGTCTGTGCCTGTTTAAAACTGTGTTAAATATATATATAGGATATTAATTTTTTTTAAATATATATATATTAGCCAAATTAAAGAAATTCCTTATCATTTAAATTTCTAAAAAAAAAAAAAAAACTACAGATTTCTTGCATATAAATACATTAGGAAAAAACATCCTACAATCCCAGTTACATCTACGATGTGAGATTACTCTGTAAGCATTCTATTTCACGTTGGAGGTGAAACCAAAAATGTTCATTAGAAGATATTCATCGAAGGCCATCCTGAAAGCCTGCAAGATACTTGATTCTGAATCTTCGTATTTGAAGCGATGCATCTCGTCCTTGGATCCTAGCCTATGACTTCCATCATTTTTGTGTCTGCTGCAATTGGATATAAAAATTGCATAGTCACAAAAGTGATGGATATCATAGGAGTTTCACCACAAGCTGCTGTCACCTGAAGAAGAATCGAGACGAGTGATAAAAAAAGGCTCATCATTTTCATCACAGTGCTTCAAGAAAACAACAAAAGAAATCGGTGCTGGATAATCAATGAAGCAGTAGACTGTAACTGGCCAAAATTAAAAAATAAATAAAATCATTACATATTTTTTCTATAATGTTTCTGAACTGGTTTAATTACTTAATTTCTATTCTCATTATATATATATATATATCGTAAAATGGTTTTACGAAATTTTAAACTTATTTGACGATACTAACAGATTTGGTAAGATATAGAAAAAACTTACGAGGTTTGTACATCACCATAATTACGAAGCATTCTTCTTTCAAGGTAAATCTAGGTCCCTAGGACAATTGAAGTGTTTCGTGTGTCTTTCTTCAGCGTCAATTCTTTTAGCATATATATAGTAATTTTAAAATTTACCATGGCTATGATCAAATTGCTGTTACTTTATAATTTATGTCAGAAAAGAAAAAGTTAGTAATTAAAATTATAACTTCGACTGTGCATATTATAAACATTATTGAAAGAAGGACAGGGTTGGCAAAAAGAAAATATAATCTTATTATTTAACATCATTGATTTTGTAAAAGCAACTTTTTTTTTTTTCTATAAAACGACTCTTTTATATATATAAACCATTGGTGTAAAAAAAAATAGAATTCTAGTAACCTCCTAGCAACCCTGCAGAAAAACCGAATTACTCTTTGTAAGAGAGAAAAGGTCTGGTTTACTCTTACTAAAATCAGTCAGTGTAGATTTTTCATAAAAAATTCGTGTAAAAGCTAGATTAGCTGTGCAGAAATTTTAAAAAACCTTGTAGTATTCTTTTTTTTTTCTTTGGTTTTACTTTACATTTTTCTAACATTGAAGAATTAAAAAAAAGCACTTCCTTTACAACAGGAATACAAAAGATTTAATTCGATTAAAAAAAAAAAAAAATCACTTATTATTAGGCCAGTTCAGAGTATCTTCTAACAGGAAATACGTTTGGTTATTTTCTTTTAATAAGGTTAGTGAAATCAAAGTTATTATTTAAATAATCATAAAAAATACTCTTTTATGATTATTATATTTAATTATTTGAGAAATCTGTTTCTTTTCATATTTCATTTCTTCTTTTCTATATTCTTTTAATGGTGAAATGAAAAGGATATTTCTTTAATAATAAATTTCTTATTATTTTAAAAACTATTGCATTTTAAATTAACATATAAGATTTAAAGGTTTTAAATTCTGATGTATATAAACTGAAAAGATAGAAAGCTATATGATAGAAATAAAATCAGCAGACTTTCAACACATTGCCTTTTCTTTCTTTTAGATATATAAGTAGTTTTTAGTAGTTTTTAAGATATGCAGTCTTATTTACAAACATAAATTTATGTCAATGTTTATAGTATTTACATTTAATGCGTTTTATTATTCTTTTGTCATATTACCTTAATTTAGCTTTTTATATCTATGTCCCCTAGAAAATTTCTAACGTGAAAAATCCAAATGACAAATATATAAATTCTTTGTATGTAAAATAAAATAATAGTTATATTTTACCAAACATAGATAGATAGATAGACATAGATATTTATGAATAATTTTCATTTATTTTTAAGTGAAAAGTTCAAAATTGTATTTAACCCTTTGCCAGTCCAATTTAATTTCACTTCAGTGGTCAGTGTTGCCAAATTCAGAAGCATTTTTATTCAATATCCACCACTAAATTTTAACTAAAAAGGTTTCATAATCACTTCGAAGGTTAGTCGTCCATTATAAATATCAAATATCACTCCACAAAATTATTGCTAATAGATGAATGAAAGATTCCCTAAATTTGGCAACATTGTTTAGAGCGCTTTAGAGCGTTCGAGCCCGTAAAGTGTTAATTTATTATTATTATTTTTTTAATTACAGTATATAAACGGTACACAGTACATATATATGTATACAGAGTGTGAAAAAAACTATCCGAAAAGAAACGTTAATTGTACCACAGTTATTATAGATAATGTAATAGTTCAAAAAGAATTGTATAAGGCACCACGTAGAATTTACAATATCGTGCATTAGATATGCAGTCTTCATTATTAACTTCCTGACGGAGGCGAATGTTTTAATTGGCAGCCGCATACTGGAATTCGAACACACAGCGAGCGCGTTTAATTTATTCGCATACACTGCTCTGTCCTTGACAAACTCCGGAGAAAATATAACCAGAATTAAGATCTAGTTAAGGAAATCAATTGTAGCTTACACTTGGAATAGATTGTTTCACCTGCTATCTTAACGATGGATGACGATGTACAGATAAACCGAAGCCTCCGAAGCGCAATATTTAAGCAGGACAATGCACGACCGTAAGTTGTCCGTATTGTCCAGACTTTCCTTGATGCAGAATATGTTCGACTGTTGCTCTGCTCAGCGCGTTCTCCAGATCTAGCACCAATGAAAATGACCGTTTAAACGTTGAAAAGCGACTGCCCCCCCCCCCCCCCCCCACCATTCAACAGTAACTACGATCGATGAATTGTGATATTGTGTTGAAGCTTCATGAAGGGCTCTACACGTAAATGTCTTCCAATCGCTATTTGAGTCAATGTCTAGGCAGTTAAGTGCTGTTATTGCAAACAGAGGTCGCTGCCTCATGTACCGTTTTCTCAGTACATATTACTACAAATTTCCTGAAATTTTAATCAATTGATATTCCTACTATAATATATGTGCCCAATAAATGTCGGTGTTGCAATTTTCACAAACATGAGTGTAGCTTAAAATACATTGTCATTCTAATTACAATTACATCATTAAGACCTCTATAGTTTAATTTATTCGAATTTAAGAAACTTGGTATTTATATTTATATACTGTAGAAAATAAATTTCTGGTATAGAATATAATTCAAATTTAACTTTCAAATAAACCACGATGTTTAACCCTATAGCTGAAAAGTAATACGGATAAAATAATAGAAACTGCGCGCAAGAAATTTCAAAAAACTATTTTAAATTATAATAAATTACTATTTATTATACTTTATAACTGAAAAATAGAAACTGAAAGTAGTAGTATTCGTTCCAAAAAATATAAGTCCTTGAGATAGCAACAATTATTTTTTTATATGGTGGTCAAAATTAGACCTAAATTTTCCCTTACAGAAATCTCTTTTTCTACTTCCTTATAATATATATGCAATGTATCATCAAAATTCGATAAGTAAAGCATGTCAAGAATGTCCTTTGTATTAAAGGGTGTTACTGAATTTACGATCACCCTATATTTAGAGATATAACTTTAGTATATCAATTGTCTACAGTCGGCTTTATTACGCAAAGTTTTAGTAGACAATTGATTATAAAAATTACATAATGATATTACATAATATTAACTGGTTTTTTTTTTCTTGGTTTTTCTCACGTTTTATTTTAGTTTCTATTAAAATCTCTTTTCTAAATTAGTGTTTGAAATTTACATACTACTTCAAAACTTTTATTTAACGTTTTTGCAATTTTATGTACAAGTTGAAATATTAAATCAGAAATTAGAGGGAAAAGATCTCCTAAGAACAAAAATAAATAATGTTTGTTGAAGCAGTGTAATAATAAAGAAAAACTAAAAATATGCATTATAACATAAACCTATGTGTACAAATCGAAAACTACTACGTCGTGGCCATCACAAAACTTTCTTCTTTAACTTCCTGTACAAACTCAAGCAGCCCAAATTATTTTTCAAAGTTATAACTTATGAAATTATTTTCATGTTCAAAACAGAAGAGTTTCATCTCCAAAAAGTATAACTGTCAAATGTCGCAATAAACCTAATTTCTCCTTTATAGACAACATCCAAAAAAATATGTTTTTATTTATTTATTTATTTAAATAAAACAAAAATTAATTGCTTTGTTCAAAATTATTGATGTATGGCTCAACCGCTCTTATTAAAAATATTCACGAGCAGCAACACCTGTTGAGCAAGGGACACCAAAACTAGATATACAGCATATTATAGTGCAACTAAATTTAAACATCTATAAAATTCTGTGCAATAGTTCTTGATTTAAAGCTGCCACAATGTTTTTGTCGCACAGAGAAACTGTCAAATCGTGTTCAAGACAATCCAAAGCGCGTAAATTTATCGAAAACCAGAAGTCCAACATTTTAACGAATTTAATACTTTCTTCTAATAAATATAGAAGATAGTAATAAATAAAAGCCTCAACACGCGAAATAAATTCATATTCATGTACGTTATGAAGAGTATTAAGCAATATAGAAAAAATTGAGTAAGAAATGATTATTAAAACCAATAAAAATTACAACGTAAGGAACGCCCAAGAGAAAAAAAATATAGTAAGCATACAGCTGTTTCGGTAGCTTTTAGCGTACCATCTTCAGTGAATAAAGATATGCACTGAAGACGGTACGCTAAAGGCTACCGAAACAGCTGTATGCTTCCTATATTTTTTCTCTTCGGCGTTCCTAACATTGTAATTTTTATTGGTTTTAATAATCCAGTGCCAAGTCTCCTTTTAATAAGAAATGATTATTATTAAGAAATTAATCTTACAAGGAGAGGTCACGACCTGGAAAGTTCCGTTCCGGATGAAACCGCACAGAATTTTAGCATACTGTGACGGTAACAGCATATTAATAATCTTCAGATAATACAAATAATCTTGAGAAAAGAGCCCTTAAAGTTTCAGTAATTGTTACTTCGGCAAAGAGTCAAGGCTCCAGTGACGTAGTTGATAGCGTCAGCCGCTACAATCTGGAGGTCTGTTCGATGCTCCTCAAGGGTAATATATGTTATTTATTATTTATCTAAATATTTCTTTTCTTTTCCCTTTTTTACATTATTTTATCTAGAAAACAAATGCTGAGATTACTATTTTTTTTTTATTATTATTATTTTACAAAAGTATAAATATTATAAAGAAAAAATAATTATAACTTTCTAATATTGTAATTATATACAGATAAATAATTACTATTCAAACAAATTTAATAATTTTATTTAATTACCTTAATTTCTTCTCTAATGGATATAGCTTCTTGAGAAATTTTAGTTGAAGATTCCAATGCAATTATATTATACTGGCTTTTTCGGGCAGATATATATTCATAACACACAACACCCTTTAATCTAGATTTCAATGCATCACTGTACAATGATGATTCATCAACAATATCTTGCTTAACTTCTGATATACTAGCAATATTTTCTTTAAAACGGACATTTATCAGTTGATAGTATTTTCGCGAAACATTTATAGTGATGAACCCGTAACAAATAATATACCTTTTAACTACAAATTTCAAAAATTAACTGACACTTGAAAAGAAAGGTGTTCTAGTTTCACAGAATAAATATCTATGGAATTGGGTGAGTAGGGGTTATGTAACAGCAAAGAAAATATTTTTCTTTAAATATTAATTAACTGACTTCTTTCTTTCTTTCTTTCTGTGCATGAAATAAAATTTCAGTTACTCCCTAAAAATGTTAAATTTAAAGCGATTATGTAACAATAAACTTATTAAAACCAAAATTCAAATCAATTAAATATTACATCTGCTACCTTTCTTACACTCTGATCTATTTTTTAATTATTTTAATTTTCTCGTCTGTTTATTATTATTATTATTATTATTTCTATATTTTCCATTCAGGATGTTATTTATTTATTCATTTTATTGTTAAATAAGCGATTACTTAAGCAATTACTGAAACTTTATAATTATTTTTTTCTCAAGATTGTTTGGCTAGAACGCTTTACTGTTTTAATATGTTGTTACCTACATATTATACTACTATTCTGCAGAATTTCGTCCCGAACTGAATTTTCCATATTGTGACTTCTCCTTGTTAGACGAAAAAAAGTGATTTTTTATTCAAAAAGTCTATTTTATATTCAGGATATTTTCGAAGTAAATTGACCTATTATTCAAAATATATCCAGTTCAATACCATGCATTTACTTCGATAATATAGTACAAGAAAATCAATTAGGAATCAAATCAAATACAGTGGGCTCAACTAGCGTACGTATCAATTTTCATTTATTTTTACGAAATTAAAACTTTACAGTGAAATAATAGTTGTAATTTACTTTTATCAAATTTTAAAGACGAAATTTTGAAGTTAAAACAATTAAGTACATAAATAAGTCGTTTTCTAAACAAATATTAGACGTATCAATTTCTAGGTAATATGCTATTATTACGACATTATTTTATTGTAACAACATTTTATTTTAATCTTCCATCTATTTTATAATAAATGTATTGATTTCTGTAGGTATAATTAAGCCATCGCTACAGTGCGATGAATTTTAGACTTTGTACGATACATTTTTTAAAAGCGCAATTTATATATTTGCATAAACATAAACAATAATTATTCTGGAATCATAATGGAATAAAAAATATTCATAAACATAAAGAAATTTTAATTTTCTTTTATAAGAATATAATATGTTAAACTAGTATACTCAATCCATTTTATTTTCTACATAATTAAATTAATTCCATACACTTAACAATCAATGATCTTTTACAATTAAAAATTCTACAAATAAAAGATCCAATTACAAATACTTAAAATGCATTTAATATATATTTTGTAATGTTTCATTATAGCCTCATAATGAAGTAATGAAAACTGCCTTAATAATGCTTTATCGAACCGGAAGATATGTAAGATTTTAGTAATTAACCCAATTTATGGATGAATACGCTTTCATAAACTCCTAAATTAGCAAAGTCAAATGGCTGGGAGAAGATACACTGTCGGATGATGAATTAATTATTGAGATATTTTACGAAAAGTATAACTATGTTGAAGATAAAAATTTTCTAAGATCAATATTTTATTGGCTTTGTTAGATAAATGATTTTACAAATTTAACATTCTTTCGATTTATCTCAAAATGTTTGCAATTGTGTCTTTTATTTTATTTTATTTTATTTTTATTTTTATTTTATTTTTTACATTAATTTAGCTAAGAATGTTTTATCTATGTTTTACTTTAAAGCATATATATAATGTTTTTTTTTTTTTTTTTTTTGGTATAAGCGTATTTTTGATGCAAAACAAACAAAAGAAACTGCTAGATATTGACCGGCTTTTAGTAAATTCTTCGTTGTTTGAATTTTACGAGTATATTTCAAAATGTAATTTAGAAAATCTTTTCCTATTTTCAATTATCATTGTTGTTTTATTGTTATTATGAATAAGCAATACAAATGGGTATGGCAAGCGCGGGTTACATATGTTTGTAGAATGTTTTTATGAAATAAATTTATAAGATGAATCAGTAAAACGTGAATATCAGTGTTTCATCTCTACCATGTAGGGGATAATAGTAATGAAGTGGCCATTGAATTGAATGGCTCACTAACAGCAGATAAAAAGTATTTGCATAACATTAGTTTAGATACTGTCAATGAATAAAGCTATTTGTTTTATCAAATATATGAAATCTTCAACTGCTTACGAGAAGCCATTTTTTCAATAGACTAGGGGACCAAAAATCTATTTGGAAAGTAAGTTTTTCATTTTTTTTTTTTTTTTTTTTTTTTTTTTCTAAAACAGTTATTAGTTAAAAAGTGCTCTTTAATTCATGGCAAATCTAACTGTTTGCAAGACTTTTTTTATATGCTTACAAGTCTTAATATGTAGATATGTAGTTATCCGTTATTTGAATGTGTTGTTCTACAGAAACATGATTATATTCGAAAAGCGTAGGTAGGGCTGATTGAGCCACATGCCATATTAAAAAATGGACATGTAAAGATTTACATATCCCTAGAGCCACATTTGTCCTGACCATTGTGTTTTTTTCCTTTTACCTGATTTTTTTTTTTTTTTTTTTTGTGTGATGTGAGCTTAAAGGAATTGTTAGAAATGTTACCTGAACTACAAATAACTGGCAGAACTTTATGTGCTGTTACATGTATGTCATTTAATATCAACTTTTTTTAGATATGAATTTTGTTTAATTATTAATCATAGTATGTTACAAATTTATTATGCACACGGTACTTATTTTATATTTAATGTGTCATCTTTTTCATTATTTTAATATTTCGACACTTTTTTGTGAATAAAACAAGTTAGTTCCTTATTTTTTTTATTGAATTTCATTTAGTAACCTATTCATAGCCTTTAACGGGTCATTCATACCCATAGGATAGTTTGAATAGACCAACTTTGCATTTTTTGTTTTTCAATGATAATTATTTGTAAACATTTTATCATACCTGCCAACCTTTCCCATTTTTGGATACCGGCAATTTAATAGAATTTTTTTATAAACTGCGTAGCAGTTTTCTAAAATTAAGTAATATGAAAATATTTTAAAATAAAATACCAGAATCTGCGAATCGGAACGATTGGCAGATACTTTTTACATTCCATATATTTATCATTATTTTAGATAACTAAAAATGTAAAGTAAACACCGTATCATTTTGAAATGAATTTTGAGCCAACGAAATTCATCAGAAAATAATGCGTAAATAAAAAACCAGAAATCGGTCTATCTCCCTGCTATTCTCCCCTATATACATTTTTGATTAATATTTATCTCAGGCTAAATAACTTAATTTGTCTCATGAAACTAATAAAATTAAAACTTCATAGAAACCATGAAAAATCTCCAAATGATTTGGACAACAGTGTATCAAAATTTGGTGTCAATTCTAGACCATTATATTAGAAGTCGTAGAATTATTTGGTTAATCATAGACATAAATTATTTATTAAATACGTTACAGTTTAGGAAAAATAAGTGTTTCCATTAAAATTCTTGTCATTTAAGGTTCGAAATTATAAATCTTGAATTAATTTTTGAATATTAAAACTCTTTAAAAATAATTTTAAAAGGTATATTCTGTCCCTAACATCTTTTAAAGCGTTAGTTTAAATTTTAAATAAACAAATTGCTCCATCGAAGATTTTTCCCGTCTTTAGCTATAAGCTTTATCAGAGTTAATGGATTTTTTTTGTTTTTATTTTCAATCTTTTAATCACCGGTTTCTCCGGCAGACAAATTAGCGTGACAGTTTTCTGTTAATTATCTCTTTGCAACCTGCATCTAATTAAGTAACCATTGTTAAGAAAGTAGGTTATGAAAATCTAAAAGGCGGCAAAACTCGATAAACCGACAGAATTAACGTACAACAACATTTCTCTAAGCTCTGATTATCATATAATAAAAAGATTGATTTTGCTGTTTTGCGCTTTTGAATATTTTCCTTAAAAATGTGTCACAGAATCTTTTAAAGTAAGTTATATCTTTTTAATTTTCAACGATTATGTTTCCTTTATCAAAATAAAAGAAAAAATCATTTCATGCACAATTAACAAAATAAAAATTAAATATTAATCCTTTTTAAACTTTTTCGTATTATTATTATTATTATTATTATTATGTTATATAGGTTTTGCTTTATTGACATTTGCACACTTTCTAATTAAGTAACCATTGTTAAGAAAGTAGGTTATGAAAATCTAAAAGGCGGAAAAACTCGATAAACTGGCAGAATTAACGTACAACATTTCTCTGATTATAATATAATAAAAAGATTGATTTTACTATTCTGCGGTTTTGAATATTTTCCTAAAATTGTGGCACAGAATTTTTCAAAGTAGGGTAAATCTTTTAATTTTCAAGGATTATGTTTCCTTTATCAGAATAAAAGAAAAAACATTTTATGCACAATTAACAAAATAAAAATTATATATTAATCCTTTTTAAATATTTTCGTCTTCTTATTATTTTTTTTTTCTTTTATGTTATGTAGGTTTATTCTTTACTGACATTTGCACACTTTCTAAAAATAATAATAATAATAATTAGAGACAGAAAAGTATATTTTTTTTTGCAAAATTATGTTTCATTACTTGACTTTTAATATTTTTGTTTCTTTTACTATTAAATGATGCAATTTTTTTCGCAAGAAAACTTATTGGTATATTTTAAATATACATATATATATGTATATTTTTTAATTCATTAAATAAAAGCATTGCATAATCGATATAGGAATAAATACAATATGTAATACATTTTTGAGGTTCCGAAGGAATGTTTTAATTAATAATTTTTTATGCATTTTAATAATTTGTACTTCCAATGTTTATTTCATAGAAAAGTTAACAAGTCTTACAGAGGAAGATCCTGTCCTATTGTTGTTCACTGCAGGTAAGATTGATATTTTGTTTTTTATTTCTTTCAAGTTACATATTTTTACATTTTTTTTAATATATGAACAATTAAAACAAAAATTATATTTCGATGAAGCTATAATTTGCAAGATATTATTAAGATTATCGTTGTTTTCTTAAAAAACACGCGTGCAAAATTATGATTTTCTTTATTACTATTTAAATATTTATTAGTTTATAAAGAAATTTTTAAGCATAATATTTCCAGAAAATTTATGCATAAACATGTCGAACCACTTGTTTGTTTGATTTATACAAATTAATCTTAAATAATAAAATATAATAACGAAAGAAATGTGTTACAAATACATACACTAGTGCGCGCGAAGCATCCACACACAATATTGGAAGAGAAATTATATTTCGCACTTACAGAACAATTTTTAATGTTGAAACAACAACAACAAAAAAAAAAAAAAAAAAACTTCTTGTCATAATGGCTATGCCTAAAGTTGCAATTATCAAAATTATCTTGAATAGCCGTTTATGACATAGCTTTAAAAAGATTGCCGTTTACATAAAAAAGGAATTTATCAATATTGCTTTTAAAAACTAAAAATCTCTACATAAAATGTTATTCATAATTCTATTATTTTGTTTATTAATAGTTCTAAGTTTCTTTGTTTTTTTCCCTCATATTTTATGGATGTCTCTATAGTGTATTTTTATATTACAAACAAGTTGTAGAGAATTAAACTTCTCCATGCTAATTTAACTTGAACTTGAAGTTCACTTAAGGTTGACTTGCAGCTGTAAATGAAATACTTAAACTATGAAGAAACGACAGAGTCAGATTTGTAAAATCAATTGAGCTTTAATTGAGCATAAATAAGAAGGGTACGCTGGACTTTGGCATCTAGTAATTTACTACTTAAAATGGGCAGTCCTCTTAAATACTTTGATATTAATGAATAACCCCATTACTCTACTTTACTTTTCTTTACTTAATTACTCGCAAAGGATCTCAACTACTTTTATTTAAATTAGCTTCTAAAGCCGAGTAATCTTTCGATTAGCAGGAGGATTCCCTGACACTGCTATCTACTTGACTTACATCCAACTATATCCGCTGCTAACTCTCCCAAAACAACCTTCCTTCCAACTAACTTTAACTCCTCTCCAACTCTCTCACTGACCAACTCCTTTCACTACATTTCAATCCGTACTTTTAAAAATCACTTCTAATTTAACTAATATTCAAAATCTAAGTCTTTTAATGCAGCACCCTGCCGACACAAAACTATCTCGACTTCAACCGTCACCGAGCCACTGGCGACGGAGTGATTTTAACCGTCCCCACTTCCTACTTTGCTGGATCCAGCTTAATTGAAACAACTGTGGTGACGTTCTAACGTCTCAACCTCACAAAGTAATACATTTTAAATGCTATTTACCAAATTTCTTACGTATGATTAAACATAAAATGCTTGTGTAAATAGCAAAAGTATTTATTAAAGGAATAATTACATAGTGAAACATAAAAATCAAAACGTGTTATTAATTTTAATTTTCAAAAACTAATCTTCTAAGTTATGGATATATAAATTGGTGACATATATAAAATCGCATCATCAGAATTACTAATTTTTGTGTAAAATAAGTTACGTTATTTTTATTTTTATTTATTTATTTATTTATTTATTTATTCATTCATTATTATTATTATTCATTTCAAAGTATCAGAAATACAGAAATCAACTTGTAACTGTAACATATGGAAATAATTTATTATATTTTAAAGTAATTTGTTTAATTTCGTTATCACTAGCTTTTATGTGTGTTAACTTAATATATATTGTAATTAATGATCACTGCGATGTTTTAAATCCATGTAATATAGCTAGCTTTATAGATTATAGATTATTAATCTATAACAAATAATTGGAGATTCACAGTAGTTTTACGCGTTTAAATGCATTTTCTAAACATTCTGTGGGGTAACTAAACAAATAAGATTAATTTTTTAAAGTGCACTTTTTATTATAATTATTTTTTTCTTTTTCACATCATATTTAGAATAATCTATTTAAAAAAAAAAACTTTTAAAACTCAAATTTTTAATATATCGTATCACATAAATCTTTTCAAAGTTAGATTAAAATTTAATTTGGAAAAAAAAAAAAGTAATTTTTTTGTTTATTAACCAAAATAATTGATGAAATTTGAAATGCAAGTTGGTCTTGCGGGGTATAGGCTGTATATTATATGCGTTCGTGAGAGTAAATTAAAAAAAAAAAAATAAAACTGCAATTTTTAATCCCACTTCAAAAACATGTGACTTAATGTGAAGATTATTTTTTTTATTTCTCCTAACCGTTTCCATACAATCTTCTGCTGTTGCCACCTAAAATTAATACTTTGGTTAATTTTAAAAAATCTAATAGTCCGATTGATAAGCTGTTTAATCCATCGGATTCACAAAAATTTTCCCTTTCATTTGGTACCTTATTTGTAACGATACAACTGATATTTCTAATTTATTTTCAAATTTTTCTAATTCATATTCCTCATTTTAAATAAATGTATTTTATTTTATTTTTAATTCTGTCGGGGAAAAAAAATGGTAACAATTCAATTATGTTGAGATTCACAAACATACCGTAGTGAATGACAGTAAGTACATAAGAATTTGGGGTAAAGTATTCACACAAGATTATTTAGAAGTATTTATATAATGAAATATATCAAATTTCTTTAATTAAAACGAAATCAGTTTGCGAAATTATTAACTATGTTTGAATAACTGTTTAGCCAGTATTTTTTTTTTATTGCTTATTATATATATTTTTTTTTAAATAGTATACTTTTTCGAATTTTTAATATTTTTCAATTGTTCAAAATTTTTTCTGTGATTCCCTACAACTCAACACTCTGAAAACGAATGAATAATTAACTAATAACAATATTTCTTTCACACTTTTTGTGTAAAGCTGAATTTACTTGATAATATAACTCATGTACGTATTCTATTTTATTTTAGTAAGATATCATTATGTGTCTTTATTATTAAAATCGAATTATTTTGGTTCTGCAACCTTGGTGGTTTTTATTAATTAAAACCTAATGAAGCAGTTTTAAAAAAATGTTTTTTTTATCTGCGTATCCACATCTTTTTCTGTGAATAGTTATCAGTCGAATAATAATAATAGTTAGATACGTTTCATTAATTTTCTTTATACAAAACAAAGACAAAAAGTAAGTTTAACGCGGAAATAATTATCAAGAAAAATTAATTATCAAGAAATTGTAGTGTTTTGTCTTCTTTTAATTAATTTAATACATTTTTCAAAACATTAAAAACAGTTTAATTCTGTTTACTAAATGACATATTTTTATTTATTATTTATGTGGTTTGTATTTGAGTTTTAAATGGAATAAAAAGTGCATTTACAATATAATTACAATAATCACTTTCATCGGAATTGCTTGTAAAGCGCAATGTACATGAAAATGTAACAATTAATTTGCAAAACCGATACCATAAATTTTAAAAGGTGAATTTCAACTAGTAAGTTACTTAATTTTAGTAGTTTGTATTCGGAAGCTTAGCTTTAACTGCAAATTTACGCAATAGATAACTCGGATTTTCTGAAAAAAAGTTTATGCACAGTAGCACAAAGAATTGACAAAATTTCAATACGGAAGCGCGTTCTGAATATATTAATATATAAATAATGTGTATTTTGTTTTTAAATTTTTGATAACAAAAATTATTTATTTTGTAATTTTTGCAGTGACGGCATTGGACGAACTGGAACCTATTGTTTAATTGATATGGTGTTGAACCGAATGGCTAAAGGTATGCATTGTACTTTTTGAAGTTTAAACAATAGTTAGGAATATTTAGATGAGCCTTTCACTCTGTAGATAAGCAAAAATATTAAGATTAGATACAGCTTACTAAGAAGGAAAAATTCACATTTTTTAAAATTATACTCTCAAAAATACTTACTGTAAATTTTAAGTCGAATTAAAAAAAAAAAAAAAAAGAAAAAAAAAATGTTAGTTACAGCGCTTATGAAATTACTATATCTCGAATAAAATTAGGCAGAATTTAAAAGCTTGAAATGCCTTAAAATAAATAAATAAATAAAGGAATATGGTATAATTTTTTTTTTACTGCTCTACTGTTCTGCTAATTTAATTTTAGATTTAGAAAGATGCCTGCCTACTTTAGATTAGAATAAATTAAATGTTTCTTCTTAAAAAGTAGAATTATTGGCATAATCTTCTATGAATAATTTATCTATCAGTACCGCTCATCAAAGAAAAGTAAAGTTTTTCTTTTAATCAGTATAATATACGCTTGACCGATTACTGTAATCTTACTATTTTAGGGACTACTGTAATTTAAAAAATAGAAATTACTTTTTTATTTTTACAAATAATAATTTTTACTTGAATCTAAACATTTTTATTATGATATTGACATTTATAAAGTGTTAATAAGAAAAATGTAAGAATTGCCTATCAAAGATTCTTAATATACACTGCATAAAAAAAGCAGACGGACACTTCTTTACAATTTTTTAAAACCCCGTCTTTGTTTAATAGGAAATGTCAATTAAAATTCTTTAACATGTTTATACTTATCAATCTTCATATTTTTGACAGAGAAATAAAAATATTCAATTATTTATATTTTTAATGTAGGGAAATGCAGAAAAGTGAAAAAATACACATTTGCACAATATATATATATATATTTAAGTAGACGGACACTGGTCAAAAACTGCAATTATCTAAGTGGGTGTCTCTTGCGGAATACCAGTTTTTCATGTACATGTACATTTGGAATTTTGCCAATTGCTAACGTGCTTGACAAGATGGTTTTACGTAGTTAAATTTCTTGGAGATGAATAGCCATGCCACGAGGAATTCATCTAACTGATTACCAGAAAGGACAGATTACAGCGCTGGAAAATGTTGATAAAGGAGTCAGAGAAATTTGTAGGCTACTTCTAATAAGCAAAAGTAGCATCAGCGATTTTTTTTACGTGCTCCTGAACCCATGGCGTAAGGAAAAAGAGTGACCGGCCAAAGAAACCTTCGCTTAGAGACCAAAGAAAAATTTTTCCTGAGCTGAAAAAAACTGGAGCATCAATTCCCAGAGTTCGAATAAGCACAGGAATTACTAACGTAACTTCACAGACAATTTATAACTACATTAAGCACTCAGAGCTCTTTCAATATAAGAAGAGAAAACATCATCCATGCTGGAAGGATCACCACGTGACAGAACGCCTACAGTGGGCTCAAAACCATATGTCTTGGACTGCAGAATGGATATCTGTAGTTTTTTCAGATGAGAAAAAATTTAATTTAGATTGCCCAAATGGATATTAATATTATTGGCACAGTTTGGAGAAAGAAGACGAAGTGTACTCTACTCGGCAAGTTGAGGGTGGTGGCGTGATGATGTGGCTAAGAGTTGGCTATGGTGGAAGGACAAATTTAGTGTTCCTAAGTAAAAAACAGACTCACAAAGATTATATTGAAACATTAAGCATTGAGCTTTTGCCATTTGCGTGTGATCTTGGAGGAGAAAACTGAATTTTCCAACAAGATGGAGCGCCAATACACACCGATAACAACGTTAAAAAATGGTTTCATGAGAACAACTTCAATGTTTTACCCTGGTCAGCCAAGAGTCCGGATATGAATCCTGTAGAAAACATTTGAGCTATACTTGTTCATAAAATTTATGAGGGTGGACGCCAGTATGAATCAATTCACCAGCTCAAAGAAGCTCTTACAAACATTTGGGAAAATTTCTGTCAAAAAGGTTTAATAATCTCATTGATTCGATGCCTAACAGAATATACGAACTTAAAGCAAATGGGAGACGAACCCCTTACTAAAAACGTTTTATTTCAGAGATACAAGATGTGTCCGTCTACTTTTTTAAAGAATAATTATAGTGCAAATATGCCCCATTTTTGTTTTCTGAATTTTTCCACTACATAATTCAAAAGGATTGAATCTATATCCAAATAATAATAATAATATATGATGTCTCAAGAATATAATTATATTAGAGAAATGAACCTCATATCTATTATTTAAGAAATAAACGGCTTTATGTATTACAAGTAAGTGTCCGTCTACTTTTTTTATGCAGTGTATATATATTCTTGTAAGCAAGCTTCAAACATAATCACAAACTCGCTTGCAAGGGGGCAATTTCATACTGGCATACAAATCTGCAGAAAATTGTGATTAATAATGTAGTTATTTATTTAATTATTTATTTTATTTATTTTTTTTATTTTATTTATTTTTTTTTTTTTATGAACGAATGTCAGTTTAAAAAATTTCCTTTCTAAAAATTAAATTGTAGTGGTTAATTTTTCATGAAAGTAACTTGTTTCGAGATAAAAATTTAAGACTTTTTTCGTGATCTAAAATAGAATGAAGATTCCTCGTCATTGTTGCTGGTTAATGATAATAAACATTTTTATAATATCGCCAAATCATTTATTTTTATATGTGAAAATATCATTCTACACTGTTAAAAATTTTGTTTTATTACTGGAAAGTTTTGACAGCAAACTTGTCACAAAATATCCAGATGTTATTTTAAAAAAAAAGTAAGAAAGAAAACACCCATATGCCATAAAATATATCCGTTGACATAAATAAATTCTCTGTAATAGAACAATGCAGAAAATATTCGTAAATGTAGCAGATATATTCTGTAGAAGAGTTAAGGGGGGGGGGAATCCTCATCTTAATAAAAATTGTTCATTTCGGCCAGCTAGGTTCGAGCCAGAAGGTAGGCGACGATGTTATTTCTCAACTCCGGAACATTAAACTGTTACTTAGCATTTCTCAATCTTGCTTTGATACCGAGTTTCCCGGTTTCAAAATAAAATAAAATAAAATAAAAAATCTGCTAACCAGATAAATCTATATTAATGTTTACGGATTTTTATCTTGTTATTAAAAAAAAAAAAAAAAAAGACTTTCCAGTAGGATGTAATTTTTCAGTAAATTTCTGTGATTTAAAAAAAAAACTCAAATTTTTTGCGGCAAAAATACAGAATTTTTCGGTTTTTAACATTTTTTGTCTTTACAGTGTAGCTACATAGGCAATACATATTTCCAAAATATGGTAATAAAATATTTTTTTTTTTTTGTACTTCTTTTAATTTAAAAATGCATCTCACACAAATTGCTTTTTCTTCATCTTTTTTATAGGTGCAAAAGAAATCGATATAGCAGCTACGTTGGAACATGTTCGTGATCAAAGAGCTGGGATGGTTAAAACAAAAGTAAGACAGCTTTTTAATAATAATATGTGATACAAAAAACAATTTTTGTTTAATATACAATGAAAATATGTGGAATAAATTCCCCTTTTAGAGTAATGAAAAAACTATATAATAAAGTAATAAGTGATTTATTTTTCTTTTTTTTGTCTGCAAGAGTTTTTTTAATTGAATTTTTTAGAACTGATTTGAAAATAAAGCTTATTTCAAATTTTGAAAGAATTTATAAGCAGATAATAAGACTTTGTAATTAAAATTATTTTAATAATTGTATTTTAGTGTAGTATTGTAAAAAAAAAAAAAAAAAAAAAAAAAAAAATACATAGTTGTTCAACAAACAAACAAGTAATCCAAAATTATACTTTATATAAATTTCATTAAAACAATAAAAAGAAAAAAAAAAAAGGAATTATATTTTCGATTTCAGATATTATTTGACAGATAAATTTTAAGTAAGAAAATTGACAATGAATAATTCACGTTTAACTTCTTTATCTTCGTCTTCTTTTATTAATTTCTAACTTTGTTATATAAACAATTTCAATTTAACAAAATTTTGGTATATAATATGAACAGGATGAAGTATGCTATATGATTTAAAAGAATAATAATTCACAACTATTCTTATAATTTGAAAAATTTATATTTATTTATGCGATATATTTGCTTGGTACACGTATGTTCCAGAATCTAATAACTTAAATGTTCAAAGAAAGTCAGGTATTATAAAATAATACTTGAAATTCCCATGAATAAAAAAAATTTCATTTTAATTAAACCATAATATTTCTTTACATTTCGATAATGAAAAATAGTGATAAATAAGCATAAAAATTAAAAGTAACAAATTGACGCCCATGAAGTCTTTCTTTTCCTTTACATGCATGTAGTCTTGTGATTTTTTTTTTTTTTTTTTTTTTTTTTGTAATTTAAAAGTTAAAAAAAAAAATAATAATAATAAATAAAAAACAATACAAATAGTTTTAACATGTTAAATCTTTAGATTTCGCTTAAGATTGCTGGCAAATAAGATGCAATGTTGCGTGATAGTGCCAAATACGAAACAAAATAGACTGAAATTATACGATATTTTATACTTAAACCTTTTTCTTTTTTTTTTCTTGTGTACAATTTAAAGATTTCAGAAATGACTGGATTCTAAAAGATTAGAAATACTTGTTTATACGTCTGTGAGTTATGAAACTTTAACCTTGTTTTTCCAAAAAAAGATAAATGAGTGCAGAAATATGTATAAACATAGATTTTTTAACAGTATTTTAGATATTTCTTAGCTTTCAATGTCAATTACATCACAAACTTATTAAATTAATGTAAATAATAATGTATATAAAATGTTTATAAAAACGATATAAATTTAAGTAAAATATTTACTTTTGTTTCTTATTAATCAGTATTGACACTCAAAATCAGAAATGAAGAAAAAAAAATCTTATACAAGTTTCATAACCAAATAAAATACTTGATTAATAAAACATAGCTTTTCTTTCTTTCTTTCTTTCTTTTTTTTTTCCAGTAACTTTATGATTTTACCTGTTTTTCTTCTGAAACTTTTCTTGAAAATGGGAGATTGCTTAAATTTATTTTTTACACAGTGTATATTTTTCTAAATTGTTTTAATTTAAATAAAACAAACTGGTTTTTCTTTTTAAGTAAACTCATGATATTACTGTTTTTTTTTTTTTTTTTATGATATTTTTCTTTAAATAGAAGATTTACTAAAATTAATTTTTCAAGCAACGTTTATTTTTCTTGTATCGCTTTGATTCATATATGTTTTTAAAGTCTTAAATACTCATCTTCATTCGTTATTCTTTGTTTCCAGGCGCAGTTCGAGTTTGTATTAATGGCCATAGCGGAGGAGGTTCACGCTATCCTAAAAGCATTATCTCAGTAGTTCCACTGAAACCTTCTTCGGCCCAAACCATATGTTGCCCTGTCCTAAATGTCTTCGGAAATCAAATGTCTGCTAAATCAAATTTTAAAAAGACTGCATGAGATCATCTCTTCTAAACTATTAGAGGCATCTATAACCAGTATTCCCAGAAGCTGTCATGTGAATTGTCTCAATATATCCCACGTGGTTCTCCAATTAGCCGTCTCTCCTAACTGAAGTTCAGGAAGAAAGAAGCTCTACTTTTTGCCTGAAATTTGTGAGCTAAGAACTAGCTTTGAAGGCTTAGTTCAATTCCTTAATAGGAAAAATTTCTGGTCAACAAGAGAATTATTTTTCTTTTGTTTAAGATAACTGAGGGAGTTACTTTCCTGGTAAATATCTAATTTTTCTTTTAAATGATTTCTCAAAAATTTACTTTTTGTGAAATAATTATTCACCGTAATAAATAGAATACCTTTGAAAATATGTTGCATTTAAAGCTATTAATTTGCATTATCAGTTTTATTTACGTTAAAGTATAACTGTTTAAATATTTCGTATTATTTTCTATGTAATAAAATATCTCATATTTAATGAGAAATAAATTCTTAAATTGATGAAAATTCTTGTAAATTAATTATACTATAAACATTCAAAATTTGTTTACAAAAACAGAATTTAAAATTTTATTTTATGTCTCGATAGTATAAAAATAAGAAAAAAATGTATCACTATTGTATATATACATATATATATATATATATATATATATATATATATAACACTGTATAGTTCAGGAATGTTAATGGTGCTGGATATTTGTATAATTATATTTCATACAAATGGAAAAAATAGATAACATAGGTATAAAGAAAATAATTTTTCACCTTTCTCTAAAAAAAAAAGGGATTCTTATACAGATATGATTTTTAAGATTTTTTGAATTTTAAAATAATATTACTTGTATGCAGTATTCAAATTCTCAAAATATTTAAAAAATTATCTTGAGTTTTTATCTTTTTTTTTTTTTTTTTTTTTTTTCTTATTCTTAGTTATATTAAAATTATAATTTTTTCAATGATTTTGATTTGTTGATTTTGAAACAGCAAATTTCATAAACTATTATATCGTTTTATTGTTGACCATTTTTCCCTATTAAGGAATATAGTTTCACTTATTTAATGTTCGTATTAAGTCTGTTTTCCGTATATACTATGTACTATATATATATATATATATATATATATATATATATATATATATATATATATAAACATCTTTACTTTCTAGAAGTTATTAAAAATTTTAGATTTTCCTTTGTTCATATAATATATCTCCAACTTTACATCTTATATCATAGATAATAAGTAAAATGTACATAGTATAAAATTACTTTTCATTTTTTTTAATCTGACTATTTCCTAGTTCAATGTCTTTAATTTTTAGAGTACATAAAATGCTGTGGCTATGTCATTTTGGTTTAGTTAATTGTGGGATTTGATAACAATAAAAATTACTTGTATAGAAATTATTAAAATTCATTAAATAACATGACAAACTAAATTTTATCATGAAAAAATGCATTAATTATTATTATTATTTTTTTTTTTTTTTTTTTTTTTTTTTTACATTCAAAGTATGTAGTTTAAAGGATTTTATGAAAATTTCTGTGAAAATAAGTTGATTGTTTTTAGAGTTTAGATATAACATTCAAAAATTTTATAAACAGCAAATATGGTGTTAAATATTCAGGTATCCATAGTGGTAGTGTTTTATTCTTTGACAATTGCATTTTCAATATCTATCAATATATATGAATATTATTACTTCTATTTTCAAGCAAGGAATGCATCATAAATTTATTTAAACGCGTATACTTCCAGTTATAAATTGTTAAATCGCCAATAGGCTCTCCCATAATTAGAAACATATGATTATTTAAAAAACATTATATTACTAAAAAGGTAAAATAATTTTAAAAATATGTTTGTGATATATTAGGTTTTAATTTATATGTTTTTTTTTAAATATATTTTAATAAATTTTTAAATATATATATATATATTTGTATATATATTCCTGCTTTACTTTAAATTGTTTGAGCCAGTTATTATTGAAATATTTGACATAGTTATATTTTAATTTATTATGATCTTTTTTCACAACTTTTATTATTATTCTTATTCTTATTATTATTATTTTAATTTCACTAAAATTATACTTTCTGTTTCTGCAAAAAAAATAAATAAACTTTTCAAAAAAATACCATAATCACACAGTAAAAGCATCGCGTTTCAAAAGAGTAAAGTACTAAATAAAAGTATTCAATAGAATCTACACCCGTCCATCTATTTCGAAGGCTGCCTTAAGTGTGTATATAAATATGTTCTACAATGGCGTTTACCAACGTTTTTAATCCTGCGTACGTGAACGCTAGGATTTCCGTCAATCTTCTAAATTATTGCTAAAACAAAAAGACAATAAATGCACTATAAATATATATTTAATAATACAAACGAAATGCTCACCACAAAATAATAGTAAACATACCAACTTCTTAGGATTTAAAACAAAAACTAATAAGTTTTAGAGTTCTGGGGGAAAAAAAAACAGCGCAATTTAACATTTATTTAAGCGTATTAATTTTATGCTTATTTTTTTTAATCCAAAAAAGAATGAATTAGGAATATGCATATTCTACTAAGTATTTAAGTCTTGTTGTTCCTAAATATTAATTACAGTTATGATACTTTTCCTCAAATAGCATCTCAAGAGATTAAGACTATATTCTAATATTACTATTATTGTTATTATTGTTATTATTCTAAGCTATAAAAATTTATTTTATAGACTTGACAAATCAGTATTAATTAATATTACTTGAAGATTTCTGCAACATTATTGACAGACTCTCACATCACAGCAGATTTGCAGCGCATTAGTTAAAAATCGCAGCTGCGTGCTGTATGATCTGTTCATTCTATTTTTATTTTATTTTAGTAGATATTTATGTTTCTTTGTCGTCCACCAGATTTCATTTTCTGAGACCTGGGACACTACTGGAGAGGGACCAACAAATCTTACTCAAAACATAAATGCATACGTAGACATAAATTTAGATTCAACAATAATATTCTAATTCATAAATGAACAAAACAAGCAATGGCTGTACTACAACAAATGATACTTAGTATAATCAGATATGTCAAATTAAAGTTATTGTCTTATTTTATTTTAATTATAATCCTCAAAAAAAAAAAAAAAAAAAAAAAAAAAAAAAAAAAAATGATCTTACTAAAAAGCAATATGATATTGTTACAGTGAGAGCCTATTGGTAACTTTTTCTTATTTTTCCCTGTGAATTCAGTTACTTTAAGAATGCAAGACTGTGAAACAATATTCATATTTAAAATATGTATGTAGCAGAGGGAATTAATTTAAGGTTTTTTTCAGAGCTATTCATGTAAAAACACATTTCATATATTTTCAATGATTTTGAAACTAAAAATTAATAAATATTTCATCAATTATTTGATTTCTAATACTCCTTTAATTTAACTTTAGAAAAAAAAAAGTTTTTCTTTAATTTTATTTAAAAAAAAAAAAAAAAAAATTTGCTCCAAAATGACAATTCTTAACACACGTTTTCTTAATATATATATATATATATATATATATATAATATGTATCGATGTATTGATAAGTTAAAACTGCATAAAAATAAAAGCCCAGAACCTGAAATTATTAAAGGATGAATTTATTTCGTACATCATACATATTTGTTCCACACATTTTTCAGCGTAATTTTTGAAAGAAGAAGGGTACAATTTACAAGTCTCTCTCTCTCTCTCTCTCTTTTTTTTTGAATTAATAATACCTCTAAAACTATTCATTTCTCGGAACTAGAGAATTGGTTTACATCTTCTCGTATGGGAAAATTGAAAGAATGAATGAAAAATTATTTAAATTGATTTAATGTAACAACCAAAAAATATATATGTTAATTATGAAATTACAATATAAAATTCAAAAATTCAAAAACTTTAAATGCTATTGACCCAAACTTAACTTAATCATTATTTTTTTATGACTAACAATTCAAATTAAACTTATTGAATACCAAAAGAGATTTTTTATTTATGTTTTTATTTTTTATTCATTATATATGCATATATATATTACTTTTAATGCTGAATTTATATTTAATATATGAGTTTCCAATAATATATATATATATATATATGTCGCAAATAAAAATTACCATATTTTTTTTCTATCAATTTTTATTTACAATTACTTTATAAATATATATATATATATATATATTTAGCTTTTCTCCCCCCCCCCCACTTTTTTATTTTATTTATTTTATTTTATTTTTTATTTATTTATTTTATTTTATTTTTTTTTTTTTTTGTTAATTGCTAATTCAAGGAATGATTACAAAATGGTTCAGTCGTGTGACGTCACGAATCACGTTTTTGTACCATTATATATAAGTGATATGTGATATTGAGCTGAACATTGCCGCTTTCCTATTTTCATTTCTATTTGGAAACGCAGCGCGAAAAGAGCGCTTTAAAATATAATATTGTTTCATACCTGAAGCTATATCATTTTGCTCAGTTACGTCCAGAAAAACTGAACTAAGCAAATCTATTAGAAAAATATCTGTGATATTAATATTTTTATTCAGGTTACTAACTTTTAAGATTAAAACATTACCGTATTGTAATGTCTGGTAAATAAAAGCAGCTATTTATGAGTGCCTTTATCGATTTTTTACTGAAGCTTGCCAGTTTTTAAATAATACTCAAGAAAAAAAAAATAATAACACGCACAAAATAGTTCTTCTCCGGGATTTCTTTTTCCTTATATTTATTCCTTAAATTATTACATATATCTGTATGAGTTTCATTACATTGATTAGTGCAGAAATTATTGTTTTGAAATAATTTAGTACTACTTTTAAACTAAATTTCTTTAAATATATTAAATAAAACGTTATTTACATAATAATTGCTCTTTTACTTACTTTTACATATTTATTTATTTACTTTTGCGGAGGGGGTGGCGGGAGTAAGAGGGTCATTTGTTAAGAAGAATCTTACAAATTTTTCTTTACATCGCTTTATTGTATCTATATTTCAGCTGCTTACATTCCTTAAACTTTCCGCTTATATATACTTCATTATGCAATTCCATTTTTTCCTATCTGAGTTTAAAAATCCTTTTGGTATTCCTCTATATTTATATATATGTATGTGTCTGTGTGTGTGAAAGAGAGAAAGAGAGGAAACTTCTGCGTGTGTGCACTGTTAAAAATTTCTGTGAATTTAATGTAAATGCTTATCCAGAGTCTCTGTAAATTTACAGTAATTCTTATTTAAAAGTGAATAATCATCTTTATTCTGTATTTTTACGTAATTTATTGCTTAATATTTTAATTAAAATTAAAAATGACTGTTTCTACTTTAGAAAAAACATTCTAAGTCCGAAATATATTCTCAACAATAATTAATTAAATAAATATTAGTTATTAAAATGAATGTATAAAATAAGTTTTTTAACATCTCCGTTTATTTTTCTCTGTAAGTTTACGCAAGACTTAAGATAATAGATTACACAAAGTTTTCTGTTGAAATTTTTAACAGTGTGCATGAGTATATATTCACACATATATACATATATATACATTGTTTTTTCTGAACTGCTTAGTAACATTTACTTACAATAATTATTATCTTACAGAATGTTGGTTGTCTAGCATAAATTTAGGTGTTGCATCAAAATTAAAATTATAACAATAATGTAGAACAACATAATTTAAAACATAACTCCTTAAAACATAATAAAATACAATAATAGCTTTACACTATAATTTTCATTTCTCATAGTTCATTAAAACTTTAACATTCTAGTGTTTCTCTATTGTGTCAAATTTTAAAGTTTAAATTATGTTTCAGAAGTAAAGTGAAAGTCATTTTTGTTTCGCATTTTCTCCAAAATAATTTAACAAAATTGATTAATTATTTCTACTTATCAATTTTATGCAATTTTCTTTATTTATAACTCAAACAGTTTGCACAAAAAATTTAGGAAGTTTTCACTTAAACTAACAATAAAATCTAAAGCATTCATTTTCAAATTCAATTTTCTGCTTATTTTAAAACCTAACTCTACTTATTTACTTTCACGAGTTACTAAGCATATGCCATTGAAATGATATTAGGTATGCCATTATTGGGGGGGAAAAAGCTATTAAAAAAAAAAAAAAAAAAAAAAAAAAAACTGTAATATTCTTAATTTCAGCAGCTGGACTGCATTTATCATTTGTTTCATTTACGATTTTTGTGATACTTCTTCTGGATTATTGAAAAAATAAAAATAGTATTGCTTTAGACAGCTGGTCTGTCTGAAAAAAAAAAAAAAAAAAAAAGTAAAGTAAATTAGCATTTAAAACGAAAAATAAAAAAATGTGTATCATAACAAAACTGAATTTCTATCTGCTAAAAATAATATACTTATTTTTACATCATCTATTTTAATTGTTATGTTATTAGTCATCACTATGAAATTATGTTTTTAAACATTATATATAACGCGAATGTTTTAATAAATACATAATAAAAAAACTTATAACTTTTAATTCAAAAAGCTCGATTAGAATAACTTCCCATTCAGTTGGGTGTAGGGCGGGCGGGTTATCTACATTCCTCATTGCAAAGTTAGAAATATTACCTACTAACTATTTATTGCTAAAAAATCGTTTTATTCTCTACCTTATTTACATTTAAACTTCCTGGAGCACAATAACTGAAGTTGGTATCAACTTAACAATAAAATAAAATGCTCATAAATAAGACAAAAGATATTTACCGATAAGTTTTTCATTGAGATCATAGAAACATCATTACTAATTCTTAAAAAAAAAAAAAAAAAAAAAAAAAAAAAAAAAAAAAATCTAGTCGTTGGGTGTAGGGTGGGCGGGTTTTAAAGTTTGGCTGTTCGTAAAGGTATTTTGCATCAAAGTTGGAGATATTACCAACTAAGCCAATAATGTACGAATATTTATACAGAAAAAAATAGCTATAGATTTTATTAGCTACATGCATTCTACAGGATATCCATATGTACTTTTAAATTTGATACTACGGATTAATGACCACTCTTGACAATAATTCAATGCAGTTCAACAAAAAATTTACATGGAAAATTTTATAAATTTATATTCTGGTTGTATATTGCGATAATTTATTTGAAACATCGACTAATAAAAGCTTCGATAATTAGAATAATTTATGATAATGAACAGTGCTTAAGTAACATAAAATAAAATAAAATAAAGTAATAAAATTCTAATTTTTCAAGTTGAAAAAGGAAAAAAAAAAAAAAAAAAGGTTTAAAAATGATTGCACTATTGGCACTATAATTTGCAAAATGCTTTGAAATAATTTAACTGAAAATTATTATCACAATCTCTATTACCTACGTATCACATTAGAATGTATAAAATATAAAATAATAATAAAATAAATTCACATTTAAACATATACATTTTATTTTTTAATTCATTTATTTTTTTTCTGTATTTTAACTACCATGGGTATTTCACATTATTCAGTGTCGATTAACAAATAACTAAGATTAAAAAGCCCATTTAATTAGTAATATAAACTAAATTATTCCAATAGAGGCTCGGGATTTATATTATTAGCATTTCATCTTTATTTAAATAATTTCACTTTTAATTTTGCTATTATTGGCCACTTAAAATTTCTTTACTACTATTCTTATTTCTCAAATATTTTGTGATATGTATAGTCACCTGTCCAAAACTCAATTACAAACAAAACAAAAACAGCAATTTATAAATTATAATTTTTATAATTAATGTAATAAAAATAAATGTAATTTAAATTAAAATATATATATACATATTAGCACGAACCAAATAATTTTTATGTTGGGATACAATTTACTGTTATTATACCAATATTTTTTTTTTAATAAATTAATTAACAACTAACAATTAAATAAAATATTTTTAGATTCGACATTACTTCATATGTAAGTATCGACTTCATTTCATGCAGGAAAAGATTTTGGAAAAATAGGTCATTTCAATATTTTGAAAACACCTCAAATTAAGAGAATAGTATCTAAATTTAAGTACTTACAATTATCTATGATTGGTCTACCACATTTTAAATTCTATAATTAATTTTTCGTGGCAATTTTAATTTTTTTTTTCTTATTTAATATATATATATTATTAACATTCCAACCCCCCCCCCTTTTTTTTTTTTTCTTTATCTAAACATTTATCTTAATGGGTAATTTTCCCTTTTTTAAACATCTATTTAATTTAATTTAATTTATTTAAAAAGTGAGTGTTTTATTATTATCTAGATAAGTAGTTTTTGGCGCACATTGTTTATCTACTGAACGTCAAAGCTTTAACATGTATATAATTAGTAGTTTATAGTCGGGATGGCCCGGTCTATTTTGCGCCTAACGCGTAGAAAATGACCGTGGTGCCCAAAGGGATGCAGCTGCTATAAAACTTGTAAATAAATTTTAAATTGTATTCTTATAGTTGTAGTATAGTAAATTACTTCTGCGTTAAGAACACATGGCTTAACATGTATAAATAAACTTTCACTTGCCATAGCTTTCACTTTATTAAATTTTGATTTTCATTCAAACGTCGATATAAGCACTTAAGAATTAAATTTTAATTTTAAAGCTTAATTTTAATATCTTTTAACCTAGAAAATCGCACATGCTTGTTTTATACTTAGATGCACGCTGTTCTCTTTTAATTATTATATATTATAAACATACTATTATTTATTTATTTATTTATCTTTATGTTTCAGTTCTCAGTTGCCCTTTTTTTTTTTCAGTATTTTTTTTATTACTATTAGTAGTCTATATATATATATATATATATATATATATATATATAGTATCCCTTTAACATTATTATTATTATTATTATTATTATTATTATTATTATTATTATTTTACATGCATTTAATTAGAAATTCCGCCTAAAAACTTTTCTTTGTGTGTGTAAATGTGTGTGTTCTCGCTGTTCAAAAAAAAAAAAAAAAAAAAAAAAAAAAGAACTATAAAACCGTATATATTTAATACTTGTACATAACTGCTTTTTAGAACAAAAGCCCCGGTCTACTTAGCCGTCGTGTGCAAGAAAGAAATAAACATTTTACAAATAATCCAGTTTGCATATACTTAATATAATATATTAATGTTTTTGAATGTGTTATCATAAATGTAGTTTAGTAACTCAGCTCTTCGGGTGGATCAGGTGTAAAACTACATATATATATAAAACATTTCTAGAACTTAAAATTTCTTTCTAATTTTTTTTTTTTTTTTAAATCTTATTTTATTTATTTCTATCACGTTGTAAATATTCCAATGCTTTAAAGTAATTTTAATATAATTGCTTTAAATACATGTAGCTTAACTTTCTTTTTATTTATTATGCTTTTATTGTTATTATTATTATTACTATTTCTAAGCTTTAATTTAATTTTTAAAGTCTCGCACAACTTTAATGTGTAAATATTGTCTGTAAATAAAATATTAATGTTGTGATAATGTGATTTAATGAATTAAAATTATACTTTTCATACTTAAGGTTGAACATATGTGATAAAATATTTTATATTCACTTTTAAATGCACCCTGTCGTTTTATCGTGCAAACATTAATTTGAGAATATTCTACTCTCATAAATAATTGTAAGCACTTAAAATAAAAAATAAAATCAGTAAGATGAAAATACTAATTTTATACAATGTAAGTTATAATTTAAATATAAATTAAGTTTATAAAGTTAGTGCGCTGTATGTTTTAAAAATTGTTGAGTATATTTCCTTTTTCTTTGGTACCATCTATACGGCAAAATCAGCTAATAAGTTGACCAATTGGGTATTTGTTAAGAAGTGGATAGATAAAGTTTGGGACAATTCATCTATTTATTTATTTTCCGTTGTAATACTTTTACAACTTTGACATATATCTCTGACATCACTTGCTTATATTCTTACATATTTCCCCTCTGCTTCAGACATATTTTAAATTAACAACTGAAAAATTGGAGTGTTAAAAATTTTTACTTTTTCTATGAAATATTTTTTATTAATTCTTTTTCAATTTAAATTATGAATTTTTTTATATTCAGAATTTAAATTATAATAATTCTTTTTTTTTTCTTTCTCATTTTTAATATATTTTGTTTTTCGAAAGTATTACCTATGTCTTTCGTCTTTTTAAATCTGCTTCTGTGTGTATGGGCGTGGCTTTGTTTTTTAATTATTATTATAATATTTAATATTTATGCTGTCGCAGAACAAACACAATTCGCTTACTTGTAAATAGCAGGCATTTCGCACTCTTAGTATAGGTTAAGCACAACTATATCTCTTCTGCACTAAAGCACAATTTTTCACAGATATGAGCACTTTACAGGGCACATAGATGAGAAATACGCACTATTCGCACGTAGTAGATTAGTAATTTTTATCTTATTGCACTTTTTCAATTTAAGTAGGTGATAGTAGATAGCACGATTTATGCACACACTTTAACTAGCTTTTACTGCACTTTATTATATTATAAAGCACTTCGCACATTTTTTGCACTTTTGCATGAATTTCTCCAGAAATTCTCAAATATAAAATCGCAACTCAAGCCTTGAAGTAGTGTGATACAAGTTAGATTTATTCATCTTTATGTAGATGTTTCGATTATCAAATGATACAGATATTAAACTATAATATTTGCTGTTTATAAAATAATTTTAAATTATTTTTTTTCCTTAATAATTATTTTTTTCACAAATCCATTTAATAGTTTCATTAAATTAATGACACATTTTGGCGTCAAAACTTTACTTCGTAATTATTACTTTTCAGTTTATTTTTCTTATAATTCTTTCTTTTTTTTAATATTTTTTAAAAGAAATTTCAATAAATTTTAATTTTCTTTAAGTATAGTTTGCTTAAGTAATTTTTACACCGCTTAGTATTTTTGCAGATTCTGTTATATTTATCATTTCATGTCGAATCTTTTATTTTCATTTCTAGAAATTTTTGTATTCTTTCTGAATATTTTTGGTATTAAACCTAATAAACTAAAACTCTACTTCAGATGATTAAATGAGGGCAATAGTCAAATACATAAATCGTAACTGAACCAATTTTTACAGGCCACAGCAATTTCATTTTTCTGTGCATTTCGTGCAGTACATATTCTATTATGTGTGGTGCCCTTTTATAAAAGATTCAGATTTGAGGTTGAAATTTTCGTTAATTTATTTAATGTAATTTAATTTAATTTTATATTATATAAAATTATATTTAACTGCAATTCAAGTGAAATATGGTTATATTTAATTTGTATTTACTTTTTTACAGAAAATATCTTAAGAGTTATTAATTTCTGTATGAAATTCTGATAGTGAAAAAAGATCAACAAAGAGTATATCAAAAGTTCTGAAACAGACAAAAAAAAAAAAAAAAAAAAAAAAAAAGAAAGAAAAGAAATCATTCAAAAGATAAAAAATTAATCAAAAGAATACTATAGATATTTACAGAGTAGCCATTATAGTTTTACCCAAATCTGAATCTTTACAATCCATAATTATATATTTAAGTAGATTAGAATCACAATTTGTTTTACTATATATTTTAAAAATTTATTTATGTGGTTGTGATTATTCATGATTAAAATATTTACACAATTTAATTGATATGCTTCTTTGAAAATTATTTGCTGAATAATCATGCTTATTTCGTTTTCATCAAACTAATTAGTTCATTTTTAGAAAGTATATTTTTTCTTTTATTTTTAAATGAATAAAAATTAATTGTGGTTGATGAAATTTACTGTAAAAATTCATATGCTGAATTATTTTTGTTTCTAAATTAGAAATTTCATTAATTATAATTTGTTTTTCTACAAAAAATAAATATTTAATTACTTAATTAAAATAGAGAAGTAAAATTTTCATTTGATAAATTAGGAATGTTTACGTTATTTTTGTTTTCAACTTATAATAATGATTTGTTTCGGATTATTATATTATCAGTTCTAGAAAAAATCTTATTTATTTTTCAATTATTATGTAAAATATAAAATTATTTTTTTAATTTGTGGATTTTTTAATCATATTTTTATATTTCTGCATTTAGCACAAGTTACGTTCTTCACAAAATAAGCTTTTATATTTTATGTATGTTTCATTGCACATATTTTATATCATGTTGTAAATGCTTAAAACAATTTATTAATATTATATATAATAATGTTGTGTGAATAATTCAACACTTTACACATTATTTATTTTAGTATAGTATGATTTAATTAGAAAGATTTCTGATCAATTAAAGGAATAATTTTATAGAGATATTTCCCCATTTAAAAAAAAAAAAAAAAAAAGTAAAAAAAATTCAAGTGTTTTTTTTTTTTTTTTCCGAGTAAAATATCATATGATGATATGTATCATATTTTATAAAATACTTATGCTTAAAAGTGTTTTAAAAATAAAAATTTTCCTGTTAAACATATTACTTATTTCAATTTATATATGTATATTTTTTCTATGATATATTTCAAAAGAATAATTATTTAAACATTAAAAAGTATATACAAAATAAACTTTCTAATTGGAGCAAATATATACTATATTTTCTTTATATTGACTATATAAATATAAAATACTTCATTCAAGTACTTTATACCAAGTACATGTATTTAAAAATTTGCATATAGCATACGATCCATAAGCTCTTTCATTAATAATTTAATAACATATTTTTGTAAATGTTCAAATTTAAATCACACATGATACAATTCTTATATTTTACAGCTATTAAAAAAAAAAAAAAAAAAAAAAAAATGGAAAACGATAATAGAATTAATAGTTAATAGAATGTATTAATTTATTTTTATTTTTCTTTTTGTTTGTTAAAATAACTTTTATTTCTCACTTATTTTAAAATGCCAGAAATACCAGATTTTTTTTTTTTTTTTTCTATAATCGTATACAAAAATTTATACTTTGAAAATTTTTTTAGATTTAAAAGAGACCTTTTTCTGAATATTCTTTCCAAATTATGCCTCTCGAGGTCACCGAAGCAGGGGAGCCATTCCCTCCATGGAAGATCAAAATTGTGATGGCATGTCTCCGGACCATCCTCACGGATGCGTCCCAGACTGTCGCCAATAATCCATAGCGCAGTACTAGTGAAACGCTAAACCCAACCAACCGACAAACCAACCTGAATATTCTTTTATATAAAATAAAATAATTCACAATATCAACATGTACACTAATTCATATCAAATATTTAAAAGAAAAAAAAATGTATTGGTACATTGAATAAAACCATTCATCAAGCAGAATTACTTTAGATGGTGAAATAGACTTTTTAAATTCTTATTTTGAGCTTTATTATTAATATTGCTTTCAGTTCTATAAATCATCCTTATCTTAAAAACTTAATTTAAATTTACGAAAAACATTATGAAATTAATGAAATGCTTCTCGTATAATACGAAGATTGCGAAATCATCTTATTTAGATTTCATTGTTGTTTCTTTATTTAACTTTTTTTTTTTTTTTTTGGTATATTTTTAATCCCTATATCTGTCCTCAAAGCACGATATATATTAATTGTAGTCGGAGACGAGAAAACTGTCAGGTAATTTTTATTTTTATCATAAAGATAAAATTATTTGTTAAATAGCTTTATTATTATTCTTTTTTTTTTTTATTATTGTTATTAAAAGATTTCGCAGTTTGAAGCATTTCATTATTAACAAAAATTCATTATGGCCTACCAATGAGTTTAATTATAATTTTTTTTATCTGATTAACTTGGCAGTTAATCGAACAATGGGCTACTAAAATATATAGCGTGGCAAACATTCTGGCACATAACCCTTCCACCTTTCCTGTGTATATTTGAAGTTTTAAAACTCGATGGTAGTGTACAAAAGTGTTATTTCAATAAAAGGATATTAAAATTAACGTATGCGGTTAAATAAACATTTTTTTTTTCTTTCTGAAATTAAATATATGGCTATTCTAAATATAAAAATATTGCATAAAGATATTCAAAACACTTTATACTAAGAAATTAGATTAGTAGATGATTTGTCTTTTATTTATTTTATTTTATTTTATTATTTTTATTTATTGTTCATAATTATTTTAATAAAGGAATTTCACTCATAAAAAGTTGAAATCTTGCTAAAACTTGTTGTTTTATATTTCATTTTAATTAAGTACTCCATTTATTTAGCTTTTCTAAAATTTTTTTTTTTTAATGATTTTAAGGAGTAAGAAAATATCTTTATACAAATGAAGTACTTTTTAAGCGCTTAAAAAAAAAAAAAAAAAAAAAAAAAAAAAGAGGGCGAGAGAGATAAAGAGAAAGAAAAGAAAAAAAGGAATTCACAAGTTTAAATGTTTTAATTGCCTATAAAGTAATCAAAACTGAAATTATGAACTACATTCAACATTGTAAATATTTATTTTTAAATAATATAATGGTGGTTATGACTAGCCTTTTTTTTTAACGGAAATAATATAAGTGTTGACAGAAAAAAAATACGAAATTGCACACAAAGTCATAATAGAATATTTCATAATAGTATTTTTTTCAACTTTTTATATATTTTTTACAATACCTTTTTATTAATTTCTTTTTACAGAGGCATTTTTAAATTATGCTAATAAAAATATTTTATGTGTATATATATGATATATATATTTATTTATAACCTGCTTAGTTATCTGTAGCGTTAGTAAAATTATCTTCAATTTTAGTTTTGTGAGTGAAATAATTATTCTTTTTAAACATATTTTAAAACTAGTCTCTTAAGGAATCATTAATGAATATAATATAATAATGGATATTTTGTTTGGTAATGTTGGTATAAAGTATTTGAATGATTTTTTTAGAACGATTGAAATTTAATGAGTTTTACAAGATATTTGTTAGAAATAGAAACTCTAAAAATAAAAAAAAGTATTAAATTAATTTTTTTTTTAATTATGTAAAATTATTAAGCAAAATGGTAAGTACATTTAATGTTAAATATTAACTAAAAAACATTTTTATTTTAATTTACATATTAATATTTAAATAAATTGTTCTGATGTATATAAAGGATCTATATTGCATTAATCTATATGCAATATGATCTATATATTGCATATAGATTATACATTGATTGATATATTGCATATGATCTATATTGCATTAATTTTACGTCATCCGAACACTTTTGTAGTATATGTTTTTAAGTGATTATTTGTTATTATCTTCAAAATTCAATTTTATAACTGAATAATTTTCATTCGATATTTTCCCTTTGAAAGTTCTTATGATTATTTTCTTATAATTCTTTTTTTTTTCGTGCATTTCATGTTAGTTAACCGCGAAAATAATTATATTAAAAAACAAGCATATACTGTCATATGTATAACTAAAAAATTTTAATGTTACTTATAATTACGGAAATTCGTTAGATTTTATTGATTTTAAAAAAAAAAAAAAAAAAAAAAAAAAAAGAAAGAAAATACTTTATGCATATTTTTACTTAATGTACAAGTTTTTATTTAATGATAGTTTATTTTATCGCTTACATTATTTTTGTCAATTCTATGCAATCTATGTGATATAACCTACTAAATGTATGCAAACGACATTTTAAATATATATGCAGTTGATAAATTGATACTTAAATTAAATAAATAAATATTTTTATTATTATTATTTTTTTTTTATCGTTAAATTTTATATTTAAGAGAGTATAATTTTTATTAAATAATCTTTCATCTGAAAAGAAAAAAAAAAAAAAAAAAAAGAAACTTTAATTTTCAACAAAATATTATATTTAACTTTCGATGTTTTTCATTTATTTTCTTAAGCGATATTTTTTATGCGTATAGTTTTTTTCAATGGAAATTCTGTTATATCATTATCGTCCATATGCTATCTGAATTGGTGTCCTTATTCTTCATTATATGTGTAAGAAATTTAAATTTTGAATTGTTTCAAATAATTACATAATTTTAGTTAAAAATGTGCGTTTGCATTCTAATTGTCCATGTATAAAAACATTTACGTAGCTAAATTCTGTAGAAAGTGTAAAATAAAATGACCATAGAGAATTCTTAAATGATGATAAACAAATGATTTTACTCATGTTAAATATCTGTAAAATAATAAAAATAGAATGAAGAAATCTTATTTTTAAAGATTTAATGCTTTCCTGTAATGCAATCTTATAGAGCAATGCCAAAAATTATTTCTTTTAATTAATTTTTAGTACATCCAGCTTATGAAATACAATAAAACCCTGTGAAATAAAAGTATAAGAAAACAACTATATAGTCATTATAGACATGTGCATAGTCAAACAGGCAAAAAACTTGCGTTAAAAACAGGCGAACATACATAGTGTATTTGTAATTAAGGATATATTTATGTATATACAGAGAGAGAGAGAAAATTTACTAAAGTTGCAATAGAGGAATCATAAAAATAAATAGCAAAAAATATTTTAGTCTTTGAATTTGGAATAAAAATCTTTAAATTAACGAAATTATTAAAATATAAACTATATTAATTTTTTTAACTAATCAATTTACGACATTTGTGAGTGAACATTGAAAAAGCTGTCTTTACAATAAACGAAATTTAAATTTTTGTTTCAAAGAGATCAAAATCACAGAAATTTTGATTAAACAGGTTTTCTAAATATTAGATTTAATAGCAAGTTAAATTTAGTAAGCTAATAATGTTAAAGTGTTACCATATAGTAAAATTGAAAATTAAATGTAAACATTTTCTTAAAATATTAAATTCAACAGATATTCGCTGTTTGATTTTTTTTTTTTTTAATTTCCTTTTCATAATTTCTCTATGGTCATTATTCTTAAATGAATAATTCTTTAGCCATGATCAGAATATCAAAAATTTTTTGTTTAAAATACAAAATGTATTTTCTTCTTCCTTGCTATTTTTGTGACCACGGGATACCAAAATAAATGTTGTATGTGTTCTCAATAAAAAAAAAATAATAAAAAAAAAGTGTATATTTCTTTAACTGTTTTACTGTATGAATTTATTTAACAGGTGTCATAAAAATCTTGAGATAATTTGAATTGCCCGCCAAAGGTACTAGGAAATAGACAGCGCTCAATGAAGTGTCACAGTATGTTCAAAAATATTTCCGCTTAATTACCAAAAATAGTTCAGTTCAATATTTGCATTAACAATACAATACGAAGTCCCATTCATCCCAATAGGTGGGGATGAATGGGACAATGCACATCCATGTAAAAAAATTATTATTAATTAAAAATAATAACTTTTTATTAAAGTTAGTATGTTTATATGCAATGTTACAAAATTCTGAATTACATATGGTGAACGTTATTAATAAAAACATGAAAAATGTTCCATTCATCCCCACTCTCCCCTACTTTATGTCAATTCAAGTAAGCATTTACACCGAAAAAAAATGTTTTGCTGAGAAAACCAAATTCATTTTATTGACTGATTTTGTGGAATTTTTTTAATAATTTTGTTAAATATGATAAGTTACATCATTGATCGTTCTTTGAAAAGTCAATGTGAGAGCGATGCGCTTCTTTTAGTTCTCGTGATGAGAGTTGTTTTGAAGCTATATCATAAAAGGAATCTATTTGATTTAACAAAACTTTTGTTGTTTCAACAAAACATTTTTTAAGTGTGTAAATAACTGCTTTAAAAAAATTAAATAAATAAATAAAATAAAAATAAAAAAGAATAAAAAAGAATAAAAATAAAAACAAAAACTCTAACACTGAGGGGAAAATAAAACAGAAACTAGTTTAAATTATTTGAAATTAGAGATAGTGAAATAGCTACTTCAACCAGAAAAAAATATTTGATTAAAACAACAAGACGTATTTTATTGAAATTATTTTGTTACTAGCCTTTCCATTTGTGTGATAGTACCAATATACATAACATAAGTTTCAGAAAAATCTTATCAATAAATTCACTCACTGGAAATTTTCAATTTCAATTTCAATTTTCTTTTCTTTTCTTTTCTTTTTTTTTTTCTTTTCAATAAAAAAGATTTAAATCTTTCATATTTGCTTTATAATTTCAATTTTAGAAAATAACTTTTCCGCTGCCAAGTTAAAACTTCTGAAAATTAAATTAAATTATTGCTACATTAAAATTGTACCTAAATATGATGATTTCGATTTCGATCAACACAAGGTTCCACCACCGTCCTGCCGAACAGCCAATGATTAAATGCCAGACTTAACTGGCTTTATATTCTTCCACGTATACTTCTAAATATCAGATTTTGAGTTTTTCATTCAGCACAAAAAGATAATATTTTTTCAATTTCTCTTCTGAAAAAAATTTGCATTTCAAACGTATTAAATTAAATTTTTGTAGCCTAAATCTGACAGTTGAATTTATGATTTCATGAATGCGATCAGATTTGAACAATTTTTTCTCAGCGCAGGTTTGAATATTACAGTGTAATATCCAGATATGTTTCTAAAAGTTGTTAAGTTATGTTAAACTATAATAATATAAAATAGAAGAGGGGGGGGGGTATATAAAATATTTAACAGAAACAACTTTTAAAAATTTCAAAATATTTTAAATTTAGAATTTTATTTCATCAAACTTAAATAGTTTTCAAGACGTTTTGGTATACATAATGGGGTTACATTTCAGTAATTATACAAGCGAAATTTGGTTACTCGATTGGTTACTAGGTTGTAAATAACATTTATATCTATCTGTCTCTCTTTGTATATATGTATATATATATATATATATATACAGGTTGGGTAAAAAGTCCGTAAATAATTTAAAAATTCATAAAACCCGAAAAAATAACCGAAATAAAAAATGGTTTGCAGGTTTAGCATTGGTAGGTCACGTTTTTTTTTTTTTTTTTTTTTTTTTGATAAGGAAAAAAAATTTAAAAAAATAAATAAATAAACAGCCAACGGATGACGCTGATACGAACGACTTAGTTAGAAATATGCAAATGAGACAGGCGATTATGAATACTTTTGTCTATGGGGATATTTTGGGCGCATTCGAAAGTATTTCCCGGTCACTTCCCGAGTTGGGAAATGACGTCACGCGGGAAGTTCGGGAAATTAGATCTACCATATAGAAGCCTTACGAAAAATGACCGAGATATAACTACTTCCGTACACATCTCATCTTCCCGGGAAACAAATATATAAACAAACATGGCTCCTATATGGTAGTCATGGTAGTTCTAATTTCCCGAACTTCCCGCGTGACGTCATTTCCCAACTCGGGAAGTGACCGGGAAATACTTTCGAATGCGCCCTTTAAATCCAGGGTGTGTCGATCCCGTCCACCCAACCTGTCGGAAATGAAAAATGCAATCCGCCGAGAGCTGTCATGTATACTGCCGGACATGCTGCACTCTGCCGTTGATGGATTTATGACACGATTGCAATGTGTTATCCCCTGTTGTGGAACACATATTGCTATAATAGATGATTTTGTAACTTTTTTTTTTGTTGTTATTTACATGTTTTTTTCTTTCACTTATGTACGAAACGACTTTTTTTTTCTTATCTTAAAAAAAAAATCCCGTGATTTATCGATGTAAACCGTTTTTTATTTTGATTATATTTTCGGGTTTTATGAATTTTTAAAGTATTTACGGACTTTTTGCCCACACTGTATATATATATATATATATATATATATATATAATATCTAACTTCCTCTTAAAAATGTTGCCTTTACATATGCATTATATATTGCTCAACAAAAATTAAACATCAAAATCGAGCTAGAAATTATAGTTAAGAATAAATATTATCTAATTGAAGCAAATTATTGCATGAAATCTGTACTTCATGGTTAAAATTTTTTTTCTTTCTGTTTTCTAAATCGTTTTAATAAACTATGACGATTTTCTGTACCTAAGTGTTCGTAATAAATATCATTAATAAGAATTGCTTATTTATTACCCTATAGCTTTCATACTAGGTATAAAGCAATTAGTGGCAAAACAGATTATTTTGAACTCACATAATAAATATTTTCGGCTTATTAATTCTGCAGCTTTCTATAAATGACCGGACACTTTTTGATTTTAGAATTTTTATCAAATACTTCAAAAATTACTGGACGATTCATCTTGAAACTTCAGGAGCGTATAGAGTATGCTATGTCATATATTTCAATGAAAGTTTTTCCCCGATAGCAAAAAAAGTGGAAAGCCATTTTTAGAAAACTTCCTGTATTATATTCTAAATAATATACTGCAATCAGGATATAAAAATATTAAATATCTAATGAAATGTAAGCATTTTTATTAAATAATTTTTAACTAGGCTTGCGCAAGTTTTAACATTTTTTCCCCCATAAAAGCCAATGGTATTGAGCTACTTATATGAACGCCCCAAACAAGTATCGTGTTAAATCACAAATTTGTAATCTATAGAATGAACTGAATTCCAATTCTTCTCAAAAAACAAGGAAAATTATTAGAGAGTTTTATCATAATCATATTTTATTTACAATCAATGCACACTGATTTGATTTGATCGAATCAAAATAAAAAAAAAAAAGTGGGTAAAACCATTATAGTGTAGCTTTTTTTTTTTTTTTTTTTTTTTTTTTGAGAGAGAGAGAGAGAGAGGAACTGTCCATTTTATCGTATAAAATTTGTTTAATTTACACAATACTTCTTTGGGATTTTTTTATAAGAAGCTCAATACTTTTGTCTATTAAAAAATTCAAATGAAATATCGCTAACGCTTGCACATGCGCAATTAAAAGTTATGTAGAAACACTCATATTTCATTATATATTTAATATTTTTGCATTATGATTACAGTATATTGTGTCCAATATAGTGAATCAACTTTCCTAAAAAAAATCGCTGTGCACTGGGTTTATTACCTTGTGTGTTATAGTTTAACAAATGGCTTTTTTTTTTTTTTTTTTTTTTTTTTTTCCAATTTTTAAAGAAACTCCTGCATCTACACGAATATATGCGATTGCCTCTCAAAAATTTATACATATAAGGAAAAACTTCATAATCACGTGCTACAGCCAGAACATAGTACAATTTCAAGCATTACTTTATACAGTGGAATCCCAAACATATTCGTTGTTCTTTAATTTTTTGCTGGTCCCCCTTTTTCTTTTACCACACCTTTCACCGAAATATATGATGTATAATACGACGTTCTTTACACCCTGAAATTTTAGGATAATTCGTCTTGTATTTTTTGACATATTTGAGAAAACGTCCGAAATAGAAAGTGTCCGGTCATTTATGGAAAAGTAACGTATAATAATTACATTATAACTTTGGCTTATTTTGTTAATTACAGATTGTTTTCAATGTATATCAACTGTCTCAAAAGCAAACTGGATATGTACATTTAGTAAAATAGATATGTTCCTACTATCTATAAGCGAAGAAAAGAAAAGAAATTTATTCATTTTGTTTATATTTTTAATTCTAAAAACCGATGTTTTGAAAGGTCACAAAATATGTAAATGCCAATTGATAAAAAATCAAATAATTAAAGAATGTTTAGCTAGGATAATTTTAAATATGATTTTTCTAAACAGCAAAACTGAACTGATTGGTAACTGCTAATGACAGTGTACTGTAGAAACTAAAATGAAAGGGAAGAAGAAAATCTTACTGGATATTTTTCAAACAAATTTCTTCTTTTTATTTTTTCCCATACATAATGAATACATTTATGAAATATCCTGTACAAAGTCTCTGCAAATACTTTGAATAATTTCCTCTAAGTATCTTCCAGTGACGAAATATCACAATTTTTTGCTAAGTACCATAATGTTGAACATTAAATTACATTTTTAACATTGACTTACTCTATATTCTTACCTCGTTTCAACAACTTTCTTTCTTCATTCTTTAAAAAGGTTTTTTTTTTTTTTTTTTTTTTAAATCTTGATTGCTATTATGTTGAAACAAACCTAGGTACTGTCATACCACTTACGTTTTGCCAAATTGAACAAATTTAAGATGAATGAAAAGGTCCAATGACTTTTTTTTTTTTTCCTGTTGGCATGGCACTTGCTACTTAACACTGAGAAAAAAAATATACCGCCTTCATCTAGAATGCATAAATGGCCATTTTATAAATCCTTAAACTAGAAATATAGATTTCCGAGCTATGCACATAAGGTACGCCAATAAACTGAATACACGAAATGGTCAAGAATTTCTAATCTACACATTTCTAGATGGTGAAACAATATTCTGAATATTCTGAATCTTTTGTATTACGAGAAATTCTCGCTTCGAGCTATGCACATAAGGTACGCCAATAAACTGAATACACGAAATGGTCAAGAATTTCTAATCTACACATTTCTAGATGGTGAAACAATATTCTGAATCTTTTGTATTACGAGAAATTCTCGCTTCGAGCTATGCACATAAGTACGCCAATAAACTGAATACACGAAATGGTCAAGAATTTCTAATCTACACATTTCTAGATGGTGAAACAATATTCTGAATATTCTGAATCTTTTGTATTACGAGAAATTCTCGCTTCGAGCTATGCACATAAGATACGCCAATAAACTGAATACACGAAATGGTCAAGAATTTCTAATCTACACATTTCCAGATGGTGAAACAATGTTCTGAATCTTTTGTATTACGAGAAATTCTCGCTTCGAGCTATGCACATAAGTACGCCAATAAACTGAATACACGAAATGGTCAAGAATTTCTAATCTACACATTTCTAGATGGTGAAACAATATTCTGAATATTCTGAATCTTTTGTATTACGAGAAATTCTCGCTTCGAGCTATGCACATAAGGTACGCCAATAAACTGAATACACGAAATGGTCAAGAATTTCTAATCTACACATTTCTAGATGGTGAAACAATATTCTGAATCTTTTGTATTACGAGAAATTCTCGCTTCGAGCTATGCACATAAGTACGCCAATAAACTGAATACACGAAATGGTCAAGAATTTCTAATCTACACATTTCTAGATGGTGAAACAATATTCTGAATATTCTGAATCTTTTGTATTACGAGAAATTCTCGCTTCGAGCTATGCACATAAGGTACGCCAATAAACTGAATACACGAAATGGTCAAGAATTTCTAATCTACACATTTCTAGATGGTGAAACAATATTCTGAATCTTTTGTATTACGAGAAATTCTCGCTTCGAGCTATGCACATAAGGTACGCCAATAAACTGAATACACGAAATGGTCAAAAATTTCTAATCTACACATTTCTAGATGGTGAAACAATATTCTGAATATTCTGAATCTTTTGTATTACGAGAAATTCTCGCTTAATTTTCTAGATTTGGGTCATAATTATAGCTGCTGAAACCCGTCTCTTGTATTCACATTTATTTGGAGATATTTTGAAATAGGTTTGTCCTCGGTAGTATAGGCAAACGCTCAAGAATTCTAATAGGGGTCTCTAGAATTCGCTTTCGAAGGGGACTAGAAATTTTTTTATAAGAAATTTATAAGCATGACATGGAACTATTTTTTCTAGAGCCACAATTTAGATAATTTATGTCAGTTATAGAATTTTTTCTTTGTGTATTCTGCTATTTAGAACATTTACAGGGATCACAATGTTGCTACATTATTATGTGTTACTTTATTCTTTTGTCACTATTATTTCAGAACAATATTCTTTTTTAAATATTATAACAATAAACCTTATGATTTTTTTTTTAATAGTGGTAACAATATATTAAAATGCATATAAAAATGTATAAAAGTTGCGACTCCTGCATTCAATATCTTAAATTTCAGCACTGCCAATTCCACAAAAGAGATAAACATGAAATATTAGTATTTACTTGAAATTTCCTTATTAAAATCATTATAACATTAATTTTAATTTTGTTTAATTACCACTGATTACCTAAAAAATAAGTAAATAAATAAATAAAAACAAATGAATAAAAATAAAAATTATAAGAGTATTGTTGTTAAATATTTAGAATATGTAGTAAATATAAAATAGAAGCTAATTAAATAATTATAGTTTATTAACATTCACATCAACATTTTAAATATTTTAATCAAATGGTTTGACAGAAATGGTTTTGAAAATTTCTTAAACAGTTACATTTTGAACCAATCTAAAAAATTGACTATATGTTGCAGGGAAGTTCGGAATACTCTGAGAATTAAAACTAACTGTCACTTGTACGCTAAGTTTTTTTTTTTTTTTTTTTTTGCGATTAAAAAAAAAAAAAAAAAAAAAAAACCTGTGTACTGGCTGCTTCTGCTGGGAACACTCACCTTAAAAAAAAAAAAAAAAAAAAAAAAAAAAAAAAAAAAAGAAAGAAAGATGCTTAATGATTTTATATTTATTCATGATAAATTTAAATATTTAATAAAAATATTTCAAAAAAAAATTTTGTCTGTTAGATGATTAATTTTTTTAATAATATGCAGGAATGAAACTACCTAAAATTAAAAAAACTGTTAAAGTCCGGAAGCAGAATTTTCTGTATGTACCTGAAGTAAAACAAAATTTATCGGTGATTCCGGAATACTGATTAAGTCTAGTATGAAGGAGAGTAAGCAATTTATAAAATATGTAAAATGTACACCTACAAAGAAAATAAATTAAGAAAATAAGTGCTTCATCAGTAGCCAAGCTGTTCTGTGTTCAAATCTGGTAGACAGGAAGTGCTGGATTTGACATCAGGTTGCACTCGTCAACCTATCCATTTGGAGCTCTCTATAGTTTGCTCTGAAACTTGCATAAATATACAGGATAGTTCGCCTTAGAAAGACCCCACGAAAAGCAACCCCTTAGGCTCAGGTCACTAGTGTAGACAATTGGCCTTAAGCCAAACACCAGGACACCAGAGGACAAAAGCACACTGCAGAAATAAATTACTTTAACATATAAAAAACGACAATGTTTTCACTAATATCAACATGTAAAACCACATTTAATAAGACGATGTAACAAAAATATGCATCAGAAAAAAACTTCAATTTACAAAGCACAAAATTTGTTATGTGTCACATCATTACAGGGAGAATAAAAATAAATTATTATAAACCTAATAAATTTCATCCGTGAATTCAAAATTACAATACTTAAAGAAAAAAATATATATACTTGAGGCACACAACACACGAGCTATATTTAAATTTTAACATACAATTCAAATGAATAAAATTATTATTTAGTAAAAGATACTTACTTACATTATCCTTAAGTAATTTTCTATCCACTGTTCATGCTGGCTACGTCCATTGCAATCAATTGTTCCGTATTATCGTTCAAACTTCAATTCAAGCGATATACAATCTTCCAACACTAACATAAACGTAAACATCCTGCATTAAAACACTGATGTATGCTGGGTTAAGTTGTTACGCATGCTCAGTCCTGTTAGATGAAGCGCTAAAAATCTGAACAGCTTTTTAAAAGGCACAAATGTGCGTTTGTATCGAAGTGCGATCAGTGCTTTTCCTTTAGTTGCGTCTTCTATATTTCTTCCAGTATCACAGGCACTTTGACAGTAAGCCTCTTATACCAGAATAATAGAAGGCATACTTTACTTGCTACAGTTTTAAGAGTGTAATTTTGAATATAAATATTTAAGCGTTAAGTTCTAATATTTATGTAATGTTGATAAAACGCATGTTACAAGTCATGTTTCTTTAAATTTTTATAAAGGAAAAAAAAAAATCTAAATCAATTCTTGCATTCAAATGGTTAAATACATTAAAAAAAAAAAAAAAAAAAAAAATACTGCATTAAAAGTTCTTTAAAAAAAATTGCAGAACACGCAAGTCAAAAGTTAACGCAAACCTGACTCGCACCCGACAAGCAAAGTGGGTAACTTGTGGGTAACCAACCCGCTATTTGAAACCTAAACCATTAGATTAATACTGTAATACTGTACAAATTCAGGTTTTTTTTTTTTTTTTTGTCTGTTCTGTAAATACAAACAGTCTTATTGATCAATTTTTTACTTTCTTTTCTATGTATAGATAGAGAAAGTATTGGATGCGTGAAACTTTTCGAACTCCAGTTTTCGATGAATTAGCACGTCTTGGGATGTCCTGAACACACCGCGCCCGACAAGCAAAGTGGGTAACTTGGGGGTAACCAACCCGCTATTTGAAACCTAAACCTTTAGATTAACACTGTAATACTGTACAAATTCAGATTTTTTTTTTTTTTTTTTTTTTTGTCTGTTCTGTAAATACAAACACAGTCTTATTGATCATTTTTTTACTTTCTGCTCTATGTACAGATAGAGAAAGTATTGGATGCGTGAAACTTTTCGAACTCCAGTTTTCGATGGATTTACACGTCTTGGGATGTCCTGAACACGATTTGACTGTTTTTAAAGCATGTCTGTCTGGCTGTGTGTATGTGTGTGTGCATCACAAATTTTGTGGGCACCGTAACTCACGAACCAATGAACGAAATTCAACCTAACTTGGTACAGTAGAACTTGGATAATTCGAAGTTGAAGGGACCAGAGAAAAATTCGAAATATCCAAAAATTCGAATTACATATACTATTTTGTCAAAAAGAAGAGATAAATTAAAAATATAAAACTCTATGATCAAAGATTTAACATATAAACTTTATATCTAAGAGTACTGCATCATTAAACCCCTCCCATTAAATCAATATTTTTTTACGAGCTTAATTATTCAACACATTTTTAAAAGAGTCACATGTTTTTTATTGCTTCTTTAAGTATAATCTTTGTGTCATTGCATATAACTACAACCCATCAATTGATACAAAAAAAAAAAAAAAATCTCCTACAGTAGACATGACTTTCAATTAAAAAAACCATCGATGGTCATGTATATGGACCATATATTGTGATGCACTATCACTGTAAAAAATAAGTATTATTTGCTGCCGGAAATTCTCGGTAATTTTAGAAAATACGTTCTGACAACGTAACTTTTTCGTAAATTACGCGTATTTTCTCAAATTACAGAAAATTTCTGGCAGTAAATAGGACATATTTTTTACAGTGTAGGTAGGAAATACTCTTGTATTTCCTTATCCTTCTTTTGAAAGACTGTTAAAAAAAAATAATGCACTTGAGCTGAGAAAAATCTCGGGAACAAATTTTACTGTAATATTTTAAAGGTAATCGTATGAAAAATTTGAATTATCAAAAAACGAATTCGAATTATCCATGATTTTTTAACATTATTTTAATACAAAATTCAAGGGACCGGCTAAAAAATTCGAATTATCCAGAATTTCGAATTAAACAAGTTCGAATTATTCAAGTTTCACTATATTTGATGTACCCTGACATAAACTGGTGCTGATTAGATTTAAGGAACAATTGCTCGCTGTGATCGCATTTTTTTCTAAATTTTTAACATGGCAGTATAGGGCAAAATTTCGTATAAATGTACATAATGAGAGTTATTTTAAACGTGTGATTGTAAAATTAATATGAATTTTTATAATAGTAGTAGTTAACTAGGAGAAAAATTTTGTGCATGTGAGGGCATCGCTTCTCCCCCCCCCCAGGTGGGAGGTACATCCCGGGGGGGGGGGAGTAAATTTTCAATATGGATGTCTTTCGAAAGATCTCGTCAATACCTTTAAAATGAATGGTTGAACTATAGATCTTTGATAATTCAAAACAAGGTTATAGATTTTTTTTTTTTAATCTTTTAACGAAAAAAAAACTCGGAAAAAAATCGTATTTCTTTTGATATTGGCAAAAATTTGACTTTCTTTTGGAATTTAGTGATATAATTCTGTCAGATAAAAATCGTCTGCATTTATAATGGAAAATAATTTAATAATTTAATAATTTAATAAATAATTTTTATTCAATGAATTTTGTGTAAAATTATATAAGAGAAAGTCATGTGGAGGCCACATCAATTTTTTTTTTTATTATTATTTATTTTAACTCCCTAAACACTAAATGGTATGTATAAATTAAAAAAAATAATAATAATATCGACCATTGCAGTACAAATTTTGTATAAAATAGACAAATTATTTTTGATAAAAGAGAAAAATGACCAAGGCAAGACATCGTCTCTATTTCCAGAACAGGTAAAACGATATAGACCAAAGCAGCTGAGTTCGTAGGACGAAGGAACGTTACTCTACAGGTTCTATGTTCGAATACTGGTCTGATCTTTTTTCAGTTTGGTACAAATAAATTTGACTATTGCATAAAATCTCTTTCTATAAATCGGTGGAGTTAAGTGTGTATAATAAAGAAACTAGGGAAATAAATTATCAACGAAAATGACATATTTCCTCCATAAAAGTGATGAAATTTTCCTACATAAAAGAAATTCAAGCAATTAGTTTTTATATGCCGTTGATTTCATTTTCATAAACTTTATTTTTATTCGTTTCATTCGAAATATTGAAATATTAAAATAATGAGAGAGACAAAAAAAAAAAAAAAAAAAAAAAGAGTATATTATGACAACCACAAAACGTTTTTGTGTATTTTTTATAGAAATTTACGCAGTATTAAGTTATTTATGAAGATTGTTATTTATTAAAATTATTGAACGCAGATAATTTTCGTCTCAAAGAAGTATGAAACATATCGAAAGTCACCTTTATTTTGACATCTGTCTTTATACATATATATATATATATGTTAAAAATTACGCGGGGGTAAAAGCGATATTCATACATATGCAAAAAAAATTTCTCGTTGATTGTTAGTGATATACATGTATTTTTTGTTTAATTTTCGAAGGAAAAGTTAAAAATATTTCTCAATAAGAACATTTATGCGAAATTTTGTCCTATGCAGCTCTGTTAAAAACAGTGGTAGAGTACCACCTGTCAAACGATTGATCTTCATATGCAATCAGCACCAATTCACGTCAAATTTGGTTAGATTTCGTCCATTGGTTCGTGGGATTGATTCTCCCAGAAAATTTTTCTTACACACACAGAGACAAGCACACTTTTCTGAAAATAATAATACCGTGTTCAAGACATCTTAAAAGAATCAAAATCGGAGATCGAAAACTTTCAATACAATTTTGCTATATATAGAGAAGAAAGCAATAATAATAAAATAATAAATAGAAACAGATATTCAATTAGGAATTTAAAGCAAAAATAACAGAAATAAATCCATAAAAAAACCTTTTTTTTTTTTTTTCTTTAGAATAAAATTGCTAAAATTTTAATGTGTTACGTAAATTTTACTACACTTTAAAAAATAAATATTAAAAATAAGCTGATAACGGTGCATGTAAATAAATAACTATCGCCGAAATATCAGTGCAGACCACACTGTTGAGGCTCAAAATGTTTTTTGAATTGTGTGTGTCTCTGTGTGTGAGTGTCTGCCTGTACTGCGATAGAGGCTGCAAGAATCCCTTTAATGATTTGAAAATTGCTACAAAGGTTCATTAACCACACAGAATTATCTGTATATTTTTGAATGCGCATTATATGTAGGGGAAAGTTTGATAAAACGGGATAGTCGGACAAAACGGGATACGTCGCCTAGGGACCTGGCTAATACTGCTATCGAGCGGATGACGACAGAAACTTGTTCTCGGCCATCATTACATCATTCTCAGTTCGTCCCGTCTCGAGACCACTAGCTGATGGAAAGTTGTAATTCTTAGAACTTTTTTATTCTGTTTTCTTGGCACTTTCTACATTTACGTGCTTTGTTTTCTACATTATTCTGCCTACATATATAGGGATACAATTTCTGTGAATATTAGATTTGATTAAGCATTTATTAACGAATATTCTCATGTGTAGTCTATCTAATTTTCCTTTCGCATTTAGGCAGAAGCCATGTTTATTTTGAAAAGTGTCGGAGTTGGACAAAACGGGATACAGTTTTTTATATACTTTTCTCAAGGGACATCGTAGGAGTAGACCAGCCAACAAACCTGTCAGGAGACAGCTTACGGACAGACCAACCTGCAACATCCTCAGGGGAGAAAGGATTGGAACTCTCTTGTTATTGACCTAAGCTACCCTTTTCCATCTCTCCAAAGTTTGTTCTACCTGTTCCTCAAGTAAAAGGACCTCGCCCAGAAAACAAGGCTGATGTAAGAGAAAAAAGAAACTGTAGTAATAATATCATCTCCATATAAGAGTGAGTTAGAAATGGAAGAAATAGAAAGGATGATAAAACTACAAGAAGGAACCAAGAAAATTAAAGAAAAGGCTGTTAAGAAATCCTTCTAAAAATTCCAAAAAGAAGTTTATAAGAAAAGGAAATGGAAAAGAGGAAGTAAAAGAGCTACCAGGTCCAGTCAAACCTGAAAGTAGGCCTATAAAAGAATCCAAAAGAACGCCTAATCCTAATGTTAAAAGTCAAAACATAAAAAAGTTTAATAAACCTTCAGCAAGCAGCTAAAAATGCATGTCGTCATTGTCTGAAGATAAAACAGAGGGAGAAGAAACCTGCATATATTGTAATACACTGTACGTCGATTCTAAGGCTGGTGAAGGTTGGATACAATGTTCTGGATGCCAAGAATGGGCTCACGAAGCGTGTTCTAATGCCTTTTTATGCGACTTTTGTTTTGCTATAGGCCTAAATAAAAGGTCTCCTTTCCCATTTTGTAAATAAAAACATAAAAAACTCTTATTTTAAGTCTCTGATTACTGAAGACATTGTTCTTTCAAGTGGAAATTTTGCTTTACAGTTTTCTGTCAGTTAATTATGCTTTTCAGTTAGTTTTACTCAAAATATTAAACATTGTAATCCCTATTCCGTTTTATCCAACCTAGGTATGCTAAAACGGGATGTGTAAGAGTTTCATAAATACTTTTTTTTACTATTTTACAATCATTACAATTAGTTAAAAATATGTTTTTTGTGTACTTCAATAAATGTTGTAGTTATAAAAAAATAAAATGTGTGGTTTTCTTCAATATATTTTCCGTAGTAAAGAAAAACAAGAATGGTATCCCGTTTTGTCCAACTTTCCCCTACCCGATTTACTTGTAAATTGGTACACATTTTCAGGCACTGTGCAGAGATAGCTGTACAGTTTTTAGTGTTTATATTGTTTATGGTTCGTTTACAGAGACACATAAAATATTTCTTATCATTACAGCCAATGGATAGAATTTCATTTAAACACATTTTAACGTAATTACATTTCCTTCAACACAATAAGATTATGTATATTATTTAGAACTTTAAAAATCATGTTTTCTACAGGAAAAGGTATTCAAAGACTCAGTAATTGTTTGCAGGACCACACAAAGAAATCTGATAATTTGTACAGTCATCCAAATAAAGTTAAATATGGTATGGATATACATATGAGTTAAATGGAATCAGGGGTATAGTTCTTATTTGTTTATATGATGTTTGAGGCTCTTTTATAAGGACACACAAAAAAAATTTGTACTATTACGGTCTATAGACAGAATTTATTTTACGTGTATTTTAATGTGGTTACCCATTCAGCGGGATGAAATTAGCATATGTTATGAGATTGTTTAAAAACATGTGTTTTGTAGAAAATGATAAACACAGAATTGATCATTAGTTTTCAGAGTTTACAAAATTAGTTTACAAAAGAACTCTGATATGTTATGCAATCATTTCGCATCAAATTTGATAGAAATATTTATGAGTTATTTAAAGGAATTAATATATGTTATGAGTTATGAGGAGCTATACATACAGCCATAGACAAATAGATACATGAGGGGAGAAGTCCCCATTAAAAAAAAAAAAAATCTCATTTTGTATCGAGTAAATCATATATACATACATATATATATAGAGAGAGAGAAAGAGAGAGTCGAATCTCGTTAACGTGAATCTCAAGGGGGATAAAAAAAAAATTTCATGCTATTAGTAGTTATTATTTGTATATGGTATCAGTAACTAATCTTCATATAACTAAACTAATCTTCATTTTGACTGGGATTGTGGAAATAATTCATGCCAAAAGTAATTCCCGTTAACAGTTTTCACGTTAATGAGGTTCTACTGTGTATATATATATATATATATATATACATATATATATATGGGAGTTCAGAAAGCTTAATTAACCCACTCCATTTTTCATAAACCGTGGTGCTCTTTGAACTTCCTACTTTTTCTATTTTTTTTTTTTTTTCCTGTTATTGTTTAGTTAAAATTAAAAACTACTGAAAGTTTAAAATTAGAAAGCGTTTCACGTGTACACATCTATATTAATAAAATCAGAGTTTTGTCTGTAAATTTGTCAGAATCGAAAAATTTTGCGATATCTTCACGTTTCACACACCATGAAAGCCGAAAATGACTTCAGAAAATTTTGCCTGTGTGTGTGTGTGTGTGTGTGTGTCATCGTGTCTGTATGTCGCCTTTTTTGTCCGGGCATCATTTGAGATCGGCTGGACGGAATTCAACGGCGCTTGGCAGAAACTTAGAACATTACCCAACTTAAAATTATATCTATCAACTTTTCAGAAATCCCTCCCCCGTTCCCCCCTGAGGGGCAAAAGACAAAAACACGTTTGTCCGGGCATCACTTGAGAACGGCTGGACTGAATTCAACAACACTTGGCAGAAACTTATATCTTTACCTAACTTCAAATTATATCTATCAACGTTTCAGAAATTCCCCCCCCCCCGTTCCACCCTGGGGAGCAAAAGACAAAAACACGTCTGTCCAGGCACCACTTGAGAACGGCTGGACTGAATTCAACAGCGCTTGGCAAAAACTTAGATCTTTATCCAAATTAAAATTATATCTATGAACTTTTCAGAAATTCCCCTCCCTGTTCCTCAATGGGGGAAAAAGACAAAAACGCGTTTGTCCGGGCATCACTGGAGAGCGGTTGGACTGAATTCAATAGCGCTTGGCAGAAACTTAGATCTCTATCCAAAAAATTATACCTATCAACTTTTCAGAAATTCCCCCCCCCGTTCTCCCTAGGGGGCAAAAGACAAAAACACGTTTGTTCGGGTATCACTTGAGAACGGCTGGATGGAATTCAACGACGCTTAAAAAGAATTTTCTTTACTCAACTTAAAATTATATCTATCAACTTTTCCGAAATTCCCCCCCCCGTTCCCCCCTGCGGGAGAAAAAGACAAAAACACGTTTGTAAGCATAACTCGGCTCCTAATAACTTGACAATAAAGAAATTCCACATGGGGGGGGAGACTAGACATGAGTACAAATAAAACATTATCTGCGATTTAGGAATTTTCGATTTTTAAATCAAGGAAGGGAGAAAATCGATTTTTGGGGGGAAATTTTTAAAATTCCTGATTTGAGTCGAGCTGTACCAAAAATGGAATAAAGATGTTGAAAAAAAGGATATGCGACTTTCTTAGGATATTTCCTAAAACACATTTTTGATTTTTTGTGATCTGCAATTATTTATTTATTTTTTTTTTTTTATTTTTTTTTATTTTTTTTTCGTGGGGGGGGGGGGGGGGGTAGGGCATGTGTTACAAAAGGCAAATTCGAGACACCCTTTTTAGCGCTAAATTTGTCCTGGAAAATTTATGAGAGCTACGGTCACGAATTTTGGTGCTTGGATTTTTTATATGCAACCGGTACCTAAAGAAACGGGATTTATCGAAATACCGACAAGAAGCAGAAAAAAAAAAAGTTTGTAAGCATAACTCGACACTAAATTACATCACAGTGAAGAAATTCACATGATGAGACTAGACTTGAGTATAAATAAAACATTATGTACGATTTTAGAATTCTTGATTCTTAAAGGAGGGGGGGAATCGTTTTTCGAGGGGGAAATTTAAGAAATTCCGGATTTTTTAGTAGAGCTCTACTAAAGGTATTACAAAGGTATAAGGAAAGGGCATGTTTACAAACAAATGCTCCGTCAATCAATCTTTATTGGTAGAAATACCAATATTTTGTCACTTTAACCATAATTTGACTGCTAGTGAAGTCACGTGCCCTTTCCTTATTGATTGAAAATAGCCACGTGTCTTCTTTAGAATATTTTCAAAAACGCATTTTCTTTTTTTTGTGATTTTCGATTTTTTTTTTTTTTTTTTTTTTTGAGGGGGGGGGGGGTTTACAAAATCAAGACCCCCCACCCTTTAGCGCTAAATTTGTCTTGGGAAAGCTATGGGATCTGTGGTCATGAAATTTGGTGCGCAAATTATTTATATGTATCTGACACTTATTGTAACGAGATTTTACGAAATTCACCCACTTACCCCCTTGGGGTCGGGGGGGGGGGGCAACAAACACGCGTAAAAACACGTTTTTCTGTTTGAATTCGCTTTACATTATCTTAGAATGATGCGTTTTGGTGTGTAGATGTTGATTAGGTGTACGCATCATGTACTTTGGTGAGAGTTCGCAAAACTTCTAACTTAGCCGCTGGGGAAGGGGAAGTAAGGAGCGGGTAAGTTGATGCCGAAGGCAGTGTGGACCCGGAATCCTCACGTTACGAGCGGGAAAAACCTCTACGGAATACAGAGGAAACTTTAACTTAGATTATTAATTATGTAATGGAATTGTGACAACTCATTTAAGTATAGTGCTCAGCGAAGCGGGCAAAGCCTGCTAGTATTATATAAAACAGTATAAAATCACTTTTAAAAACGCGTATATAAAAATATCTTTATTAAAACCAGACACAAAGCTTTTCGCTATTATCAAAATATCATCATCAGGTGTTCTTAAGTTACATAGTAGCCAGCAATATATAATTGAGAAGTTCAATACGGTTAAAGTTAAAAAAAAGTTCAGTCCACAAAAGGTCGCACAGGAACTACATGGCAAAAAAACTCGAAAAACGGATTTCAATACAATTTTCAATAATCTTACGAGCACAACGTGTGCTATATTTTATGAAGAATGCAGCATCCTTGGAGTTAATAACTATTATTAAGTTTAGTTAGTTATTATTAGTTATTAACTCCAAAGATGCTGCATCTCTTCATAAAATGTGCCACACGTTATGCTCGTAAGATTATTAAAAATTGTATTGAAATCCGTTTTTTTTTTATTTTTAGTTTTTTCAAGTTTTTTGCCGTGTAGTTCCTGTGCGACCTTTTGTGGACTGAACTTTTTTTAACTTTAACCGTATTGAACTTCTCAGTTATATATTGCTGGCTACTATGTAACTTAAGAACACCTGATGATGCTATTTTGACAATAGCGGAAAGCTTTCTGTCTGGTTTTAATAAAGATATTTTTATATACGTGTTTTTAAAAGTGATTTTATACAATTTTATATGTTATTGTTTAATCATATTTTTAATATGATCTCATCCACCAATATTTCAGAAACAATTTATATTAACTTTTTAAATATCTTTTGACTTTTATATGGCATCTTTTCCATGTGGTTCTTTGTTAATTAATTCACGTCTGTCGTCCTGGTGTTTATTGATTTCAATGATTAATTATATAGGGTAAATGCACCAGTGATTGACACTTTTAGAGCAATCTCTGATGTTTTTAATGTTCTAGTCATCAGAAAATAGTTTTAGAAATCTTAAGCTAATACATATAGGGCATGAAAGGAATTCAGAACCACATATATATTAAAATATATACATTTGATAAAAAAAAAAAAATTATGAATTTTTATTTGACACCCACTCAATCTTCCAGTAACTGACACTGCCAGTTTTTCCTTTTATTTGTAATTGACACCCTATGTTTCAGTGTTTGACACTGCTAGTTATTCATTTTAACAGTTATTAGCACCCGATGCTCCAGTGTTTAACATAAAATGTTAAAATTCTTATATGTAAAATGTATATTTTTATTATTTTTCTTATTTATCAATTATTTCGGGATAGATGTCAATTACTGGAGCATGCCAATCACTGGAGCACCTACTCTATATATATTTGTGCGTGTGTGTAAAGTTATTTTGCATGACATGGAATAAATAAAAAGAACAGTTGAGTAGTAAGTAATGCAAATGGGACTTTGAGATTCCTGATCTGCAATTCCATTAACGTAATATTTTGAATAAAATCTGTCCAGAGAGAATTTCTGGTCACTTTTGATAGGAAACATAATTTACTTTAAACAAATACTAATAATGATAGTAATGATGATAATGATGATAATAATAATAATTAATATGTTTTGATTACCAAAAAAACTTTATTCTATTATATATTTTCCTACACATATTCCCACAATACAAATTATTTATCAAAATTATTTCCCATAAAATGAACACAGACAATTTTCACCTCAGAGAATTAAAATATTAAACGTCCAGAGAATGTCAATTTTGTGCTATATAGATGACATCTTAGGAAAAACAATCTGGATTTTTTCAATGAAAAATAATTGATAAATATCATTCAAATTATCACAATTCTATGATTCAAACATTTGCTTTAAAGGTATTGATGAGTTATTTTGAAAAGTACTCAATTTAAAAATTTACACCCCCGTGGTTATTCCTCCGAGAGGAGGGGGGGGGGGGTGAAGCGATACTTACATATACACATTTTTTTCCCTGGTTGATCATTATTATTAATTAATTTTTATTTCACACTGAAAAGTTAAAAAAAAATATTTCTCATTATGTACATTTATACGAAATTTTGTTTTATACTGACATATTACAAAAGTATAAAAAAATGTAGGATGACATTTTGTGTGATTGATTTCCAAACATAGTAAGCCCCAATTTGAATCAAGGTATAATTGAATATTAATGTTGATTAAATTTATTCATTGATTCGTGGGTTTCAGAGTCAACAAAATTTTGGATACAAAGGTACGGCAGTCTCTAAGAATGGTCAAATCGTGTTCAGGAAATCGCAAAACTTTTAAATCCATTTGAAACAAGAGGTCGAAAAATTTTATAAATCCACTACTTTCTTCCTGTGTATGTAGAAAAAAAAGATAATTATAATAATAATGATGCATTTTTTATCAACTACATTTTTACATTTTAACGCATAAAAATACATATTTTATATAATAAAAAAAAAATTGTTTTAATTTTTCATTCTGCCATTAGTGAATTTAGCTCTATGATTTGAACAGAATGGTGGGCTCTCAGTCGAGCGAATGATGTCATGTCGAGGTAACATGAGTTTTAACTAATGAAATTAAAATACTTTACTGCAGTGGCGCCCAATTAAGTCGAATATTCAAGTATTCCCGCGTTCGCTTTCATATGACGTAACATTTCACTTTTCTGCGAGTATGACGCCAATCTCAGTACCAGCGAAATGGAAAATTACAAATTGCTGCTGTCAAAATTAAATCACTTACCTCGAGACAATACTTATCCCCTGACAGGAATGTTATACGGAATAGCGGTAAATTATGCATGTCTATTGTTAAAATTATGAAATAACACTTTGTAAGTAATGTGTTTTCTGTTAAACTTTTCCTTATTTTCCGGGTAACATACATTTAATTGCTTTTAATGAGAATTTTTCAAATAACAGAAAATTTTAAAAAGTATTTAGTAGCAAATAATATTTTCATTGAATTCTATTTCTATGAAAATGTGAATTACTATTGGTTAAATACCAGTGGCGTATTCTCTGGGTATGCTAGGCATGCGGCGCATACCCACTAAAAACTGTCTAAACTTTAAGCAGAATTTATTTTAAAATAAATTATTTGAACTAATTTTGTTAAACACTCGCTTCCATTTATACAGTATCCATCATTCAGTTTTGAAAATTTATAGTGAAAGGAAATTTCTTTTATTACATTATTTCTGGATAAATCCGAGTGGTTTTTTTTTTTCTTACTATTGTCGTTACTTCCCTCCCGCTTTGTTTAGGAGACATCTGCTGACCAGTATCGTCCCTGAGATACCGCCCCTCTCTTCTCCTGCTGACCGGTTATTACTCAGGTCATGCTGCTTTTGTAAAGCATGCCCTGATATAAGGAGTTTTTGCTATTTGAGGGAATATTCAACGTCCCTCTAATTTTCACTCGTATAAACTACAAGGAAAGTTCCGCTGTATAAACTTAGAGGAGAGATAACTGTATCTCTCCTCTAATATCAGTATCTCTCCTCTAAGTGTATAAACGACCCAAGGTATGCTACCCTAGGAGAGCATATTCTGGAGTTTGGGGTATTTTTTAAAGCGTAGGGATTTTGTTACCTTCGGTAGAGATGTTCGCATAGAGGAGAGCTGGCTTTTCCGACTGATTGATAAATTAAAACTTATACTTTATTTTACAATAATGAAAAAAAAAAAAAAAAAAAAAAAAAAGAATTGATTTGAAAATGATGATTAAATTGCAAAATAAAATTTGGATAAATTTCCAAAAGTTGTTTTATGTGCCAGAACAGTTGCTTTTATTTATTTATTTATTATTACTATAAATCTAAATAACTTATTCTAAGCGAAGACTTCCACCAGAAATAAAAGTATGTGCAAATTTTGTTTATTCAATAATATGAATAAAGCAAAATGTCTTCTTCATGTGTGCCTGTATGCGCTATGAAGGTCAGGCCACTGATCGCAGATTTAAAAAAAAATGGCAGATGTGTAGCTTTGATCTTGCAGGTGTACATAGAATTTTTTCATTATTTATTTTCGTTCTTTATTATTATTATTATTTTTTTTTTTTTTGGTGTGTGTGTGTGTGTGTGTTTATTTTCTTTCCTTATTTTCAAATCTGAATTTCTTAAATTAATTATTTTATTAATTTATTTATTTTGGAATGTTACGTTAATTTTTCTGTTTTATTTTCTTAAATTTTATTTAAATTGCGTGTTTTTTTTTTTTTTTTCATCCATCTGCATTTCTTAGAAAAGATCGCTATTCTATTTATTTTTCCTTCTTTCGCATTAAGTCATGCGATCAAATAGTTTTTATATGATAAAATTTTAATACTGTTTCTTTTTCTTTCTTTTTTTTTTTTTTTTTAATACACATAATAATTGCGTTTTCAAAAATAATTGTTTATGTAAAGACGTAATACCCCCTTTTGAAGAGTAATGTTTATTATTTTTAATGTATTGTTTCTATCGAAATCAAATGGTAATATGATAGAAAGAATTAAACTTATTAAATTTTTAACTCTATTAAAATTTGTAACAATTAACTTCTTGTGTAAGAACTATCAGAGGTCAGATAAGCACCTACATTGAAACGCTCGCTTAAGGCACTGCCACTAGCAGTGGGGTCCCCAATCTTACATAGTGCAGTCGTGGAAGACACAGCAGAAAGCAGCGAACACCTGAAGCCAAGTTTTCAGCGATTTCAGTGGATTTTTTCTTCCCGGTTCTCACTATTTTTTCTTTCTTTCCTTTTTTTTTTTTTTCTCTTTTCTTTCTAAAGTGATATAAAAAATTGGGATTAAATTTCTTTGAAAATTCATTTAAATACAGCGATCAATGAAGCGACCAAGTCGGCCTTCAATAAATTAATATAAGAGTCCTTTAGATATATGATATAAAGTTAAAGCGACAAAATTTGCATATAAAATTTTATATATGATTTCAAGAAATTGGAGACCCACCAGCGGCCGAACGGTTCTGCTTTCAAAATTGGTAGATAGGAAGTGTTGGGTTCCATGGTTTTCTCCGAAAGACGCGTAAATAAGGCTAGGACCCCTTAGAAAGACCCACGATGCACGGCATTCCACCCATAGGCCTAGGACCCAAGTGTAGTCAATCGGACTTGAATTCTACCAACCAACCAACCAAGAAACTGGAAAAATCCAAGCTTAAATTTGATGAAATGATATCATCTTGATCAGTAGTGTTCCTTCCATAGTTGGTTTCAGAGCATGCCCAGATTCAAATGTCACGCTACGCCACTGTTAAATACATAGTACTACATAGTACGAGTACTACATAGTACGAGAATATTTTGCGAGTACTACATAGTACTCGCAAAATATTTCTATATGGTTTATCAATTTTAACACATTTCAAGTTTCAACACATTTCATTTCAAGTTTTCTAACAGCATGCATTGACAACATATGTGCAAGGAAACCATTACACTGAAAAAAAATTCTGTAATTAACATCTAGAAACTAAATTCCGGAACTAAATATAGTTCCATATCATCCTTATAAATTCTAGTTTCCTCTCCTGAGGAGTTCTAAAAACTCTATTAAATTCTAGATCGTTTTCCTACATTATCGTGGGGTCAAACTTATTTAAAAATCTCTGCAAATAATGCGAATTCAATAGGTCAGTTTTAGTCACTATAATCCTGATTTATCACCCAACTCTAGAAAATCAAGCGAGAATTTCTCACAGTACAAAAGATTGATAATCTCCTTCACCATCTAAAAAAGTATAGACTAGAAATTCCCGATCATTTCGTCTATTCAGGTTATTTGTTTAACTTATACCCATAGCTTGTAAATCTATATTTCTCGTTTAGGGTTTCAGAAAATGACTACATATTCGTTCTAGATATAGGCAGTTTATTTTTTTTCTCAGTATAATAAGTAAAAAAGGGCATACATGAATAGTAAATACGTATTATAAAGAATTATTATCAATAAAGAAATATATTTCACTTATACATGCTGTCAATAATTATAAAAACAGTAATAAAACATACTTTCAGCATGTCACACCATTTAAAATATCTTTATATGTCGAAATATCTCTACATTCCGACGTTTCGGTTAATATTCAATTTTTAACCATCTTCAGGGAAATGATGTACATAAACTATAAACATAAATCAAATTAAGCCATTTTTGGATACTACAAATACAATTCATCTTATACTATTAAGTGAGCAATATTTGTATATTTCACGTTTCTCGAAAACGGTAGCTCGGACAGTCACGAGATTTAACACAAAGGTGCCCCCCGAAGGGTCATTGTGCACATCGAAGTCAGATTTTCGAAATTTGATTAGTTTTTTCTTTATTAATTAAAATGTGAAAATAATAACCTTCTAATTTTTGATAAATAAGACATTTAAATTTTAACATTTTATCCATAATTTAATTGTTGCCAATTTATTTTTTCGACAAAATAATAATAAAAAACGTACATCTTATACTATTAAGTGAGCATTATTTGTATATTTCACTGTTCTCGAAAACGGTAGCTCGGACAGTCACGAGATTTAACACAAAGGTGCCCCCCGAAGGGTCATTGTGCACATCGAAGTCAGATTTTCGAATTTTTGATTAGTTTTTTCTTAATTAATTAAAATGTGAAAATAATAACCTTCTAATTTCTGATAAATAAGACATTTAAATTTTAAAATTTTATCCATAATTTAATTGTTGCCATTTTTTTTTCGACGAAATAATAATAATAATAATAATAATAATAATAATAATAATAATAATAAAAACGTACATTTATTTAAAATGAGGAAAATAAATCAGAAAGATTAGAAAATAAATTAGAAATATCAGTCGCGTCGTTACAAATAAGATAGCAAATGAAAAGGAAAATTTTTGTAAATCCGATGCATTAAACAGCTTATCAATTGGAGAATTAGACTTTTTAAAATTAACTAAAGTATGAATTTTAGGTGGCAACAGCAGAAGATTGTATGGAAACCGTTAGGAGAAAAAAAATGAAAAATCTGCTTCACATTAAGTCACATGATTTTTAAGTGGGATTAAAAATTGCAGTTTTCAAATTCTTTTAAATTTTCTCTCACGAACACAAAAATATAATATACAGCCTGTACCCCACAAGACCAACTTGCATTTCAAATTTCATCAATTATTTTGGTTAATAAACAAAAGTTATTATTATTTTTTTTCAAGTTAAGTTTTATTCTAAAGATTTATGTGATCATAGATATAATAATATATATAGATCTATCATCCCCATATTATCGTGCAAAGATTTTTGATGCCGAAAAAAAAACTTTGGAATCAACCATTAAGTTGTATTGAAGGAAAAAAGGAAAAAAAGAAGAATGAATTTGAAACTATATCTGGAGCTTTTCCTTCACGTTTAGTAAATAAATTATTCATGAATTTTATTTGCTAAAACATTCGCGTATATTCCCGTGTGTATTCACTCGGGGAAAGACTGCCATACTTTGGTACAATCACCCCGTCTTTTCCCGAGTGAAAAGGAATCACTTTTTTCTCCCCAATGATGAATCTATATATTATTACTATATCTATGTATGTGATACGATACATTAATAATTTGGGTTTTAAAAGTTTTTTTAAATAGATTATTTAAACTCTATGAACCATATTTTTATTTTATCAGTTTCATTAACAGATCCTGCTGGGCGATTTTTAAAATTTTGGTGTTGAAGTACACCGAACGTTTTTCCACAAGAAGTTTAATATAGCAACAGCCATTTTAAACTAAGTAGCGCATCAAATATATAAAAACATAAATGATTTATTTTTACACAAAATTTACAGAACAAATGCAGTTTTAAAGATAGGAAATTTATTTCAACAAGCACTATTTAAAACCTAAAAACCATTAAAAATATAAGCAGAATATAAAGGATTCTTATGTATAAACAAAAAAGTGTCTGATAAAATTATTAGCAAAATAGTCTTCCCCTTTTTATACAAAAAAAAAAAAAAAAAAAAAAAAAATCCATCGCTAATATGGCGACAAAAATTCAAAAGCCGCCAATGGAGCGACATAATAAAGTTGTGTAACAAGATAATGTTTACCTATTTATTTCTTTTTTTATATAATAATCACTATGCTAATTTATCATACAAACAAATGAGCCTCTGTGTGTTACTGCACTTGCACGCTATCGAACAGAAATATTTGAAAAATTCAAATTAATATTTAAATAAATAAATAAAAATATGTTTAATGGGAAATATATATAACCATAAAAATATTAGTTGTCTAAAATACGCAGAAATAGCGCTCATAGCATATTGTTACAAGGGATTAAGTCTTATTGTTACAATGGATTAAGTCTAAAATGGTGACATAAATTCAAAAGCCGCCAAAGAGAACTATATTAAGGCTGTACTCTCAGGTTTACAACCCATGAATTATATATAAACACAAAAAATTAATTGTCTCATGCGACAGACGTAGCCGGTCACAGCATATTGTAATATTTGGCGTGAAATTGCTGTCATTTAATGGTTGATTGGATAAACAAAATAAACATATGAAATAACGTAAAAGCAAATATTATGTTGTCTAAACCCAGTTACATTTTATTCCAGTCCGAGTTACATGTGAACAACACTACACGTGTTGTATGTAACTGGGATTCAAATATAAAAGGGAAACTCCAATTTTTTCGATACTATCTATTTCGAAACTGTTATGTAATAAGCACCTAAATGGAAGCTCATTGGTAAACTATTGTCGCAGGTAATAGGGACAAGCGTCCGAGTTGCAGTGGATGACCAAATCGCTGCCGAATGCAGCAGGGACCTGGAGCGAGCTTTTGAACAATTTCAGTAATTTATTTAATTTTATTTTTATAAAGCTATATAGAAACGAGTTTCCTTTAAATTTAGTGGCCAGCGAAGCGGGCAAAGCCTGCTAGTAAAGAAATTAATACGTGATTACATAAATATAACAGATCCTGCACTGCTTTTTCACGTATATATAAAACCAATCCCATCGAACCTGATTTTGAAAATGCCCGAATAATTTATAGTACTAACAACAGAAACTAAGCTCTACTTTATGAATCTTTTGAAATTATAAAAAGGAAATCCGAAATTTGTAATGATACATTATCCATTAACCTCCCCCCCCCCCCCCCGCCCCGTTTCTTAAACTTAAAATAATTTAAGGTAACCCTGCTATTGTTTATTCTGGCAACTCTGCAGTGTGATTCTTTGACTCTGTTTTATTAAAAAGCTTTATTTTTCTTGTAATATACATGATTGTGATTTATTTAGATGTTTTTAACTCATTTTAAGATGTATATAGGGTGTTTTTTTATATAATTTATGTAATCACGTATTAATTTCTTTGTGAATTGTATTTGTAGTATCCAAAAATGGCTTAGTTTGATTTATGTTTATAGTTTATGTACATAATTTCCCTGAAAATGGTTAAAAATTGAATATTAACCGAAATGTCGGAATGTAGAGATATTTTGAGATATAAAGGTATTTTAAATGGTGTGATATGCTGAAAGTATGTTTTATTACTGTTTTTAGAATTTTAGAATTATTATCATACAAATAAAATTAACATTCTTTTGTTATTTTTTAATTATTATCTTATTTTTAGGTATTTTAAATATTTCATTTATCCCTTGATAAATGCTTGAACACTCACTACCTATAATAAAGTATTGGAAGCATTTTCGCATGATTCGGAATACAGTCATAGCTGCACACACACGCACACATGTGTTTTCGTAGCTCGTACACATGCAAATATGTATCACTCATAAATTATGAAACTCTAATCGATATTTGTGAGGAAATAAATATCAACTACGAAATTATTTATTTAGATTTACATGAAAATTTTCGCTGTCTCTGTAATAAGGCCATTTATCTGATTGCAGAGACATATTATTAAGTACCAGATAGTTAGATAGAATTTGAATTTTTGGTAGACAAAGGTTGCTTTTTTTTTTTTTTTTTTTTTTTTTTTTATATATATATATCATTATTTTTATTAGTTACAAATTCCCCTTTTTCATAGTTTCAAGGCATTTTTCACGTTTAATTATATATAATAAGAAATTTTACCGCGTTTTCCCCATTAATTGTAAGCTTAAATTATCTCGAAATTTTATTATTTCTTTAAAAAAAAATCTTTTTTTTTTTTTTTTTAAGGATAATAAGATTATTGCTTTCAGAGAAAATGGCCAATTTCAGACCAAAATGGATGATGGGAAAAATCAGCCATTTTGTTAAAAACAAAATAATAAAGGTACAAAAGGGCATTATTTAAAAGGAAAAAGAATATAAAAATACAAAAGCTATTTTACTGAAGACTACAAAGCTGTTTTATTGCCTTTTAAAAGCCTAAGACAGAAATACAACGTCATATTTATGACCTGCACGTGGAACTCTGAGAGGGGACCACACGCTAAGCCCCTTCAGGCGACCGCCAAGGATAAGCCCCTGCGAAATCGTAAGGAAGGCAATAAAAATTATAGAAGCAAACTGATTGGTAAAAAATGGGTCCAATAAGAAGCAGTGCCAATAAAAAAAGAAAATGCAAGGAGGGAACCGCCCAAAAATTATAATGAGGAAAATGAGAAGAAGTTTAAAAATTCATAATGTATTGAGATAAAGAAACTGTCTCAAACTTATTCGACAGGGGGATATGCTGATGGGAAAAATCAGCCATTTTGTTAAAAACAAAATAATAAAGGTACAAAAGGGCATTATTTAAAAGGAAAAATAATATAAAAATACAAAAGCTATTTTACTGAAGACTACAAAGCTGTTTTATTGCCTTTTAAAAGCCTAAGACAGAAATACAACGTCATATTTATGACCTGCACGTGGAACTCTGAGAGGGGACCACACGCTAAGCCCCTTCAGGCGACCGCCAAGGATAAGCCCCTGCGAAATCGTAAGGAAGGCAATAAAAATTATAGAAGCAAACTGATTGGTAAAAAATGGGTCCAATAAGAAGCAGTGCCAATAAAAAAAGAAAATGCAAGGAGGGAACCGCCCAAAAATTATAATGAGGAAAATGAGAAGAAGTTTAAAAATTTAGATTTTTCTTCTACCTGTTGCATTCGTGATGAGATGACGATAAAATGTATTGGCTGTAGCTCTGTCAATTTGTGTAAGTGATGAAATCATGTGGAGATTCTGACGGCCTCACGCCTACGCTAAGATGTGCTCTGCAGTGCTCCCCAACACTAGTGCTCCCAGGGATGACCCTTTACTATGCCCCGCATGCATCATAACTTCGAGTAATCTGGTGAGAAATCTCTTCCTTCATTTTGGTCAGTAGACAATCATTTAACTTTGCAAACGCATGCAAGTATGCATATTTTCTAAGTACTCATCTTTAGCATCTTTGATGCAAGATCAAAGATCATTGTTATATCATTTATGTTGTATTGTAAAATTATAGAATAATCAATTTTATTAGTATTCAAAATTTGGATATTTAATAAAGAAATTACTTAAAATTATATGAATCTAGTATTATTTGAGAGAAAATTTATTTATTAATAACCATATTATTTTTCAGATTAATGTTTGCTTTTAATTAGGATTAATTTTAGGGCATTTCACAACGCATGCCCGAATATCGAATTGATATTCAAAGTGTACGACCATGAAGCTATCACTTTAGAGCCACGGAAAGGAGGGTAGTCTGATTTTGGTTAATATCCGCCCAACAATGGACAATTTAATAACAATTTTTCTCTTTATTTTTCTCCTTTTTTTTTTTTTTTTTTTTTTCTCTCTCTCTCTTTTGGCAGAAGTTAAAGCAAACTTTAACCCAAGTTTTAAAAGTATGTTAAAAATAAAATTGAGAGAAAATGTTCGAAAGAAATTTGAAGAAATGAAAAATAGTAATCATTACTAGAGAACGGAATTCATATTTTAAGGTAATGAAACTCTTTTTTTTTTTTTTTTTTACATGCTTTTAGTATATTTCGAGAAATTGATGTTTTTTTCCTAGTTGCATCAAATTAAAAATAATATATTAAAAATGAAATGGACCATATTCCCACTTTCGGTTCGAGGCTACAAGGATATCAGCTGTGTGGGAAACAATTTGCATCTTTTTCATAGGAATTTATGAAATTTAGTAGTAATTTTATGATGCCACAAAGTTTGAAATGAACTGATGTTGCCATTTTGTGAAAAAAATTAAATTATTACATTTTTCCAGTTTATGCAGAAACGAGATCCTTCGTTATCAACATTGACATCATAATTCGGATTGCATATTTACATTTTATTTTACTGGTAAGCTTATTTGTGAACATTTATATTCTCAATTTACTTATTATATGAATACATAACTTTTAAAGTAAGCGCCGTTTTAACTTGAAAAGATTTGCAAATCGTAAATGAAGTACACTGTATAATGTTCTTTTATACGTGATCTGAGAGATAAGAAATGTATATATAAGCAGTAGAAACTCTTCGTTATAGTCGATATTTATAAATACCAAAGAAGTTTACAATTAATTAATGCTGCTTATAGCAAAAATTTAATTATTAATGTCCATTTTATGTATAATATGCGTATGCATAAATTCATACATCATCTAATGGAATGTTCTTAAAATTTGAAGATGTAAAGAGGAGGATTGCCCTCATATTTTTTAATATTCCTCTGATTGTAACAATAAATGAATGTCAATAAAAAATAGACGGAAAAAAAATGCGACCACTGTGTTATTAAAAAAGTTAAATAATCTGTAGCCATTGCAAGTTTTAATATAGACCCTGTACTATTTTCTGATATGTTTATTTAAGAATATAGTTCATTGATTGTATGCTTCGCCTAGAAAGTTGTTGCTGTGGTAGAATTCGAAATTATACATTTGTTTTTTGTAGCATGCTTGAAAAATGACTTCTTATTAAACTTGATAAATAATTTAATGTATAAGCAAAGTTTTAATTTTAATTTTATGAGTGCATTCCAGTGCTTACTTAGGTATTATATCATATTCAAATGTTACTTAATATTTTTGCTAAGTGGACTTGCTGTGGGCATTCCATAAAATAAATTAGAAAAAAAAAAAAAAAAAAAAGTGATCTTGCATTTTAGCACGCCCTATATTGTGTGTAAAATCATTGTTTCCCCACGTCACGTGACCATGACGTCACAAGAATCTGGTCCATTGAGAGAAAGTTTGCTAAAGAAATTTTGCAAAATTAATAAACAGCCATTGCTAAGGATTCCAACACAGTTATACCATGTCTTTATATAGAAGAATAGTCTAAAAAATAAAAGTCTTGTTTTGTACAGAACTTTATATCTATTACTTAGAAAACAAAGTAGGCTTCTTCTTTTTCTTCTTCTTCTCCTTTCTTTCTTTTTCTTTTCTTTTTTTTTTTTTTAATCTTTTGTATCAAAATATTGCATCTGTTTTCTGTGTAAGTTCTTGCGCAGATTTTTGTATTAATATAATTTTATTATTTTAAAATTGTTCAAGTACTTATTGTAACATATGCATAATTTTTATTCTAAAATTGTAAATGAAATAATTCCATCTTTGTCCATGAAATAAATAACATCTTTTTTTTTTTTTTTTTTTTTTTGACTAAATAAACGGATAAAATGAAGCTTGCTTAATTATTAGCTTTTAGAAGACAAATTTTTAATTTGTAATATTGATCATTCCTAAGTTATTCTATTTATTAACTTATTAATTTATTAACATGTTAACTTATTGATTCCTAACTTATTTTTAAAGATGAACAGTATAGTTAATGGAAATCATAAATATTATTTATAAATATCTTAATTTTAAGAAAAAAGGCTTTTAAAACTAATTTATATTTGGTAAAAAGAAAAGAAAGAGATAGAGAGAGATTTTCTAAATACTTTAAAATAAAATCGCTGATTTCTTTAAACTTCTTTAAAAAAAAAATAATAATAAGTCATGCACTATTTAGTGTAATATCAAATCTCAGAACGTTTCCTTTTTTTACTTTATAAAAGACGTCATTGATGAACTCAGCAGATCGTATAGGAAAAATGTTACTTAAATCTATGAAAACCTGGAAACAAACAAAGCAATATTAACAATTGCAATTTACAACATTGTGATGCATAAGGATTAATTACTATTCCTAAAAAAATGTATCCTAATACCAAGATTGTTTCTTAATAATAGTTAAAACTTCACGATACTTTCTCCTATGAAAGAATGTAAGAGATATTGCATTTTAATTTCAGTCTATACGGGTGCACTGGGGGGAATTTTTTTTTTTTCTGAGAAAATACAAATTTGTTATGGTAACTGTTTTTATTTATTTATTTTTTATTTATTTATTTTTTTTTCTGTATAAGAAGAAAGTGCCATTAACTTTCATTAATAGTTCATTAACAGTTCATTTAAAATTTTTGAACTCCAGTTTTCGATGGATTGACACATTTTGAGATTCTCTGATAAAGGTTTGACCATTTTTAGAAAATGTCTGTCTGTGTGTATTAAAAATCTTTGGATACTGTATCTCACGAACCAAGAAACGAAATTTAACCGAGCTTAATAGATTAAATAGAACCAAGCTTGATTAGTCAGACTTTCACCTAAACTGATGCTGATTACATCTGGTGATCAATTATTTAACAAATGCAGCTGTCATCCGATTTTATTTTATTTTATTTTATTTTTTAACATAGAAATATAGGACAATATTTCGTATAAATGTACAAAACCTGATGAGAATTAGTTTTTACGAATGGTTGTGAAATTAATAAGAATTATTGATAATACTAATATTGAACGAAAAAAAAAAAAAAAGAAGGGGATGGTATATGTATATAGGAGAACCGTTCCCTCACGCGACAGAAATATCCCCCCCTCCCTTCCAGGAGGTGTAAATTTTCCGTATGGATATCTTTCAAAAGATCGCGTCAGTAGCATTAAAAGGAATGGTTGAATCATGTATTTGTGATAATTTAAAACAAATTTATCGATTCTTTTCATTTTCAACAAAAATTATAAATTAAAAATCCTGTCAAAGGCAGAATTTAGTTTAGTACGTAAAACTATTAATTTCAATCAGTAAAAAATTTAATTATTTTTAATTTTTATTTATTTCTTATGTCATTTTTTGTACTTTCTTATGTACTTTTTAAAATGACTGAAATGAATTAAAATGAAGTGTTTCCACCAAAATTTCATACTTTAGTTAATTTTAAAAATCTAAATGTTGTGTCGAAAAACTGTTTGCATCCCTGGATTCAGAAAAAAAGCCCCTTTCATTTGGTACTGAATTTGTGACGAACCACATTTTTTTTTTTTTTTTTTTTTTTTAATGATTAAAATGAATCAAAATGAAGTGTTGCTACCTAAATTTTATACTTTAGTTAATTTTAAAAAATCTAATTGTCGTGTCGAAAATGTGTTTAGACCCCTAAATTTAGAAAAATTTCCACTTTCACTTGCTACCGAATTTGTAACGATAGGACTGATATTTCAAATTTATTTTGCTGTTACACAAAATTGATCTACAAAAACTCCAGATTGAAACTTATAGTGCCCCGTCCTTAAAAAAAGAAAAAAAAAAGAAAGAAAAAAGAAAGGAAGGAAAAAGAAAAAAAAAAACATTTCATTAGATGTCGGCTTTCTTCGGACATTTAGTGTTACACTTCTACAAGATGAAAACCGTCTTCATTAATAATAAAAAATAATTTTAATGAATGATAGTTTTAATATATAATTTTTACTGCGTGAATTTATTTAAGATAGCATAAAAGAAAGTTTATGGTGACCACAACGTACTAGTTTACATTTGTTTTATAATTTTAGCCATAATTTTTAACAGTTAACCGATCCGACTTGCTTTGATAGAATATCAATCACTGTAAGAAGAGCAATTGTCACTAGATCGTTCGATAAGCTATTAAATATTTCTGTATACAGCGAATGAGCCAGTGGTATTCTGAATCAACAAAATTGATTGTTAAAGACACATAATTTTGTTTATTTAAGCAAATATTGGCTCAATCAACAAAACTGTTAAATTAAAACTATGCCTGTGTGCCTGAAATCAAACAAATCAACATCGATTTACTACATCCATCCTGTACAGCAGGGGGAAAAAAATGCCTCCACAAATTAATTTCTCCGTAAATGGTCGTATAAATATGCGGTTGGTGATTAGTAATAACGCCTAGTTTATAATGGGTTATCTACATATTAAAACGCGCACAATTTTTTTTTTTTCTTTTTTTTGAAGGGTAACACCCATTTTTAGCATTTTTTGTGAGGTCAGTTGGATCAAATCAGCCCAAAAAAATGGTATAATTTATGTATTTCTCTCAATTTTTCATAGATTTATAAACTGCCAAAATACTTGATGATGTCAACGTTAAATTAATGTAATAAACGTTAATTAATATCTTCCCGAAAAATTATCGTATTAAAATTCCTTTCTTTCTTTCTTTTTTTTCTTTTTTTTTTTTCTTTTCTTTTCTTTCTTTTTTTTTTTTTTTTTTTTTTTTTTTTTGCGTTAGAATAATGTGGATTAAACACATTCCCCGCATGTTTTTGATTAGAAAACATTTTGTGAATTATTAATAAATTTATATTTTAAAAAATATATGAATTATAACTGTATAGTGTATATTAATTTTTGCTCGAACAGAACAAGCATCATGAAAAATACAACATCAAATTAATGGCTTATTCCTATCATTATATTTCGAGTTATAGTGATATTTCATTTTTTACTGCCGTGACGAGGGCCGTCACTTATTAAAGATTTATGTTATCTAAAACCTTACATACACAAAAGTTAAAATAATTTTTCAAGTAAGTTTAGATACATATATACTTTCTAAATTAGAATTGTCTAGTTATTTTATATTTAAAAATTCCATGCTTCTTTTTCGGTTATTATCTGAATGGGTATAATGCTTTTCCGTGTGATATATTATTTTATTATTATTATTTCAATGTAGGGATGAACCTCTTATGCAATTTCATTTGCCACTCCATCAAGAATAAATTAAAAGTTCATAAACTATGCCTTTTTCCGAAACGCCTTGATCTCAAAAATTCGAATATGGAGTCAAAAATGGATGTTACCTTTCAAAAAAATGAAGTTGGTGCAAATTTATCTATTACATTGATAATTGGACGTTATTGCCTGTTGATCTTCACCAGCCACATGGTTCTACGATAATTTACGATGAAGTTAGTTTGGGGTGGCGTTTGTTTTATTTTTGTATTATTTTATTTTAGTTAGTTAGTTAGTTTTTTTTTTTTTTTTTTGTCGATGTCGAACAATACCCCTAAATAGGCTTTCGTTAATTTTGATAATTTCTGCCATTTTTAATTTTAAAAAATGATTAAATAATAGAAAAACTTTATGTCCAGTTTAAAATAATCATAAATACACAAATAGTAATTTAATAACTTAATAATTACACTGAAAAGTAATTTAGCTTTTCGTAATCAAAACGTTCCTAGTAGAATAAAATTCAATTTAAATGACGAAATGTTGGAAATGAAATCAATTAGTTTTACATGGCAGCTCACCTAATACATTTATCTTTAGTGGATTGGCAGAAAATTATTCAACAGCTTAGCCGTAGAGAGATTTTGACCTGATAAATATGAAATTGGAAATAAATTTTGCAGCCATATGTAATTTAAAATTTCACACGCTAAATACTCCAGTAATATATTTTAATATTCAGCAATTATCAATTTTAATTAACACATTGTCATGAATATAAAGAAAACCTTAGTTACAAAAAAGTTAAAAGAATACTTGCTGATGTAGAAATTTGATTCATGAAGAAAAATTAAGTTCCAAGTTGTAGGTCTTTAAATGATTTAAAAAGATTTTATCTAAAAATGCTAAAAAAAATATTTCTACTGTAATCTTACATATTATTATTTTTTAATTCAGATTAGAGTGTTTGAATTTAATTATTAAAAATCCAAAAGATAACTTTTGGTGAATTAACAAAACTTTGGTTGGCACAACAAAAATTTGTGATTAAATACAGAATGTCTCATATGCCTGTAGACATTTTAAAAATTCATAACTATTCAATGAATTGATAGAATTGAACGTAGTTTGCTAAAAAAACATTCTCGTGAAGGTTTTTCTTTTTCTTCTTTTCACTGAGAAAAAATATATACCGCTTTCACCTAGAACGAATAGGCGGTGCTTTTCTAAATCACTAAACTAGAAATATAGATTTCCGAGCTATGAGTATAAGGCACTCAAATACACTGAGAAAAAGTTCTATAACTGACATCTAGAATCTAAATTGTGGCTCTAGAAAAAATAGTTCCATGTCATCCTTATAAATTTCTTATAAAAAAAAATTCTAGTTCCCTTCGAAAGCGCATTCTAGAGACCTCTATTATAATTCTTGAGCGTTTGCCTATACTATCGAGGACAAACCTATTTGAAAATATCTCCAAATAAATGTGAATACAAGAGACGGGTTTCAGCACCTATAATTATGACCCAAATTTAGAAAAGTAAGCGAGAATTTCTCGTAATACAAAAGATTCAGAATATTCAGAATATTGTTTCACCATCTAGAAATGTGCAGACTAGAAATTCTCGACCATTTCATCTATTCTGTTTATTGGTGTGCCTTATGCGCATTGCTCGGAAATCTATATTTCTAGTTTAAGGATTTAGAAAATGACCTTTTATTCATTCAAGATGAAGGCGAAAAATTGTTTTGTGTCAGTGTTGGAAAAGAAAAAGTAATAATTAAGCTATTTGTCGATAGAAGACGCTGTGCGTGACCAGATCACACATTTTCAGGAAAAACAATATATTTATTCGCATGCAAATGTTTACAGGCATAAAAGTCCTATTCTATGAGTCCGTTGTCACCTCAAATTAGAGTTTGCAAACGAGTTGCAACACTGCTAACTGCATTTTCAGTCGGCGTTTCTTACCTGAAGGAAAACATCTTCACCAATAACGCTTTATCCACCAAATCAGCATCGCAATTAAAACTTCATATATGCACAAGTAGGAGGCAAAATAAGAAATAAACTGTTCTCTGTAGATTAAATTACAATAATTGAATTATCTTTTCACAGTTAACGCATATTAAAGATCTTTTATCATAATAATTTTGTTTATTTGTTTGTAAGACTACTTATTATTATTATTATTATTTTATTTTATTTATTTATTTATTTATTTATTTATTTATTTTTTTTCGTTCACGTGAATTTATTTTCTTTCTACAGCTATACATTCTTTGATTTTTAATGGGTAAAATTCTGCTAAATAGATGGCAGTTCTCAAACGAATTCAACTTATTTTATTAAGATTTCGTTAAGTTAAAATACTATATTATGTTATTTTACAACGTTTTTATTAACTCGCTTCGTCCAGCACAAATCATGCAATCGATTTTTAATTAACTTTCCGACTAGCTAGGCATCTGAAACTTTTAGAATAGCTCAGAAAAAGGTGACAATGTATTCTCTTGATAATTTTATTCAATTAATGAATGTTTGAAAATTTCTTATAATTGCTCTCTTTATTACGCATTTAATCATTTTTTTTTTTTTCAAGTTGGTCGGATAATTCATAAAAAAAAAAAAAAAAAAAAAGTATTTATTAATATATAGAATTGTCAGGTTTATATGATTCAACAGAAAATTTAAAAAAATTCTTTTTATCTTATAGTTATATAAAAAGTTCTTTTTATCTTATAATTATTTATATCATGGATCATATTGGAATTTAAAATAACATCGTGTAAACAGTGCCTGATTTAAGGCAGGGCATTCGGGGCATGTGCCCTAGGCCCTCTCACTGAGGAGGCCTCCAAGAAATTCAATCATACATTTAAAAAAATAGTTAAAATGAAAAATTTCCAAATTTTGCTATAATGATCATTGCTTTTTGTTTTTTCGTCGATAGATGGAGGTATTAATGCGCTGTTATATAAATCAGCGGTATAATCTTTCAAGGAAACTGTCAGTTCATTGAAAAAATTGCAATATTTTTGCTAAACACAAATACAACTGCATACTATCGATACTGCATTCCAAAGTCTTACTAAGGCTAACTAAATCCGAGACAGGCACCGCAGTGCAGATACGCGGGTGCGATGTACGTTGATCCTATAGACAAGCATCGGATCTAGTAAAGTCTTACCAATAAAATGAAAAGTGGAGAAAATTTTTCGACACGTGAATCAAAAATATGAGGTTTGTTTTGTTTTTTGTAATATTAAAGTACGAGGAAAAGGGACCCATTGAACATGAGTGCCCTGGGCCTCCAACTGAGTAAATCGGTCCCTGCGTGTAAAGCATAAATTGTAAAATATCATGTAAACCAAATTTGAATGATGAATGGCTATGAGAACTAAACAAGCCTGGACTAATAAATTCAAAAATATACTATAGTTGGGTAATAGTCGGGTAAAATGGAATGCCGTCATATCTCACCTGTACGGTGCTGCAACCTATCGGAAGCACGTCAAACGTCTTCATTGGTCCTCAAATATGAACAGTAGTTTACTTTGTGTCAGTGAGAAGAACAGTTTTCGTGTCATACAACATTTTTGGTTTATCAAGATTCAGTCTTTTTACGGAGTAAGTATTACGAATTCTGTAATCCATTTATGAAGCAGTAAAATGAATGAAAACCTAGTGTCCTTTCCAGTAGGGAAATTGATTTAGTTAAGTGTCTGATTCGCAAGAACTTATTTCTACCACCAGATGGTTGAGGCTGATTTATTCTCCAAAATGGCGATTCGGTGATATGGAATGTCAATTATTCCATATTATTTGCGATGTTTGTAAAAATTGTCTGTTGGCACTTTTTACAATACTATTTATTTTCAATAATAATTTCAAAATAAAATGTTTATACTGCAATTTTTCATGATTTTCAATAAAAATACTACACTCAGAAGAAGAAATATAACATCAAAAACAATGTAGTCATTTTCTGAATCCTTAAAATAGAAATTTAGATTTCTAAGTTATTCGTATAAGGTAAACAAATAAACTGAATTGACGAAATGAAGGTGGATTTCTAGTCTATACATTTCTAAATTGGGAAACGATATTATTAATGTTGTGAACAATATGAATCCATTGTAATGTGAGAAATTCCCATTTGCTTTTCTAGAATTGTGTCATAAAACAAAATTACAGTTACTAAATCTCGCCTCCTATGTTTAGATTTATGAGCAGAGATTTTTAAAAAGGTTTGACTACGATATTATAGGAAGACGCTCTAGAATTTAATAAGGGTTTTTAAAACTCCCTAGCAAAGGGAACTAGAATTTATAAGGATTATATGGAACTATTTTTACTAGAGCCACAATTTATTTTCTAGATGTCAATCATAGAATTGTTTTATCAGTGGACTGTATTCCGCATTATCCTTTTTGGAAATGGGTATTCCCTATTTGCCTTCACGGCTATTCCATATTACCTGCTTTATTATCCGAAAAAAAACTTTTTTTTTTTTTAATACAACTTTTGCATGTAAACTTCATTTTTTTTTTTTTTTTTTTTTTTTTCAATTTGTTATGGGTCCATATTCACCTATTTTTTTCCTCTACATAAAAACACACATTCGAAATATAGGGTAATAATAACTAAACTTTTGCTATAAGTGTTTTTTTTTTTAAGGTAAAACATGCGAGCAAATTATTATGCAATTTGGTACGCGGGTGATTCACTAGAGGAACTCAAACGAATTTTTAAAAATTCAAAATTATGCATTGGGGGAGTTTTCAGAAAAGAGTTGAGAAAATAATAAAAAAAAAAAAAATTACTCATACGGAAAGCATGAATAATTTGAGCTTTTAACTGTTAAGGGGACAAAGGATGTTAAAATTAATTATTTTTGTTTTACATTCTATATCTTCTTAAAAAACGTCCTGTCAAAAAATCTATTATTATGATTGTTATTATTATTATTATTTAGTGATAGAGTATATTTTAAATGATGAAAAGGTAGGCATGAAAAGGCGTCATTTATGGGGAAAGTAATGCAAAATAATCCTGAATTTCAAAATGCTTCATGTGAATTCTAAATTATTTTAAAACACCAATTATTGTACTAGGTTTTTTTTGTATGTAACTGGACACATCTGAGCATTTAATTTTTTATATCTCAATTACTGAGTCAGTCACAAACGAAATTTGAATTTTTCATGAATTGCTTTGTTTTGCGATTGAATTTGAGAAACCATAATAAATGTAATGATTTCTTGATTTCAAAAGTTTTCAGACAAACACACTGGTTGACATTCATACAAATTTCTAAAAGGATTGGATAAAAACAAATTAGCATCTAGCATTACAAGTAACTGGATATTCTGTAAATTTGGAACACAAGAAAAATAACTTTCTGTTTAAAATTCTGTAAAAGTTTTTAAATAATGTTTGAGAAAGTGTAGTATGATATTATTTCAAAAATATTATACAGCTTCATACATTTTATAACTATCTGAATATTTTTAATTGCTTAAATTTTGACAATTTTCAACACCTTTTGTTCACTTAAATGATAATTTTTTTATCACTTGTGGGTTTTCCTATTTGTCAAATTTATAATTTTTTATTCAAAACATCACATCACGTGGAGGAAAACAATATTTTACATTTATTTTTTCTGATTTCTTGTATGTATATCACAAATTGTCCACATGTCACATCTGGTAGAAACCCGTTCAACCGTTTTATCTGTAATATGGCGTTTATAGTGGAAGTTTAATTATAGCTACCCTACATATCAATCACGTGAATGAATGCGGAGGAAGTACAGTGAACAAAATATTATGAATGAGGGATATTATTAAACAATAATTTAAATTTTAAATCATGAATGATTCATATAAGAATTTAGAAAGAAAAATAAAATGGACAATATTCCTGTGATGTCACAGTAGGTAAAATCGCCGAACACGCGGCCGATAAAACAAATTAAATTCAAGATGCCATTTTATTGTTACGCATAACATTTTCCTAAATATTTCTCCAGTGAAACTTAATAATCAGATATCTGTTCAATCAAGAACAAAAGAGAAATGTAAACAACTGAATCGAATAATAAAGTTTATTCCATATCGTAAAATTGTAGAACATTTTATGTATACACACACACACACACACACACACATATATATATAATGAATAAAAGATTAATAAGAACATTTTATACACACACATATATATATAGACATCAAAGCTTAAATAATTAGAATTTCAATCACTTTACTAAAGGGATTTATTAAATGGAACATCCATTTAAATTTGTTAACATCGCCACAGTTCACATGGCAACTTTTAATATTACACATGTTGATTAATATTAAAGTATATTACTAAAACTGGATTAAAAACAAAACAAAGGTATCACTATATCACTCTTACTTCAATTTCATATAATTTGTAACTCTTATAAATAATATTGCAAGATAAAAATTTGCAAGCCACAATGCTTTGCTATGGTGGAGTTGAGGATTGTTTGCCTAACCAGCTGATATTCTTGTAGCCTTGAACTCAAAATGGGAATATGGTCCATTCGTGTTGATATTTGATGTAAGAGTAGGGCAATAGCATTGAATACAATATAAACTTGTACTTGGACATTCCTGGGGGTATTTTCTGCTTTATTGAGAGATCTTGCCGTTTTCTATGCGTTCTGAAATGCCGTTCCATTATACATATTTTTCTTTATATCACGTGCTAGATGTTCCATTTTAGAGTACTAATGAGTTGATTATTATTATTATTTTTTTTTTCATTTCATACAGAAAAAAAATAATAATAAACACAATTACAGTGTCAAAAATGTTATGTAATTTTACCTTAATATTTATTCCGATTGTTCGATTGGATGTCCTCCAACGCGATTTTTTTCTAATGAGTTGTAGCCCGTGTTCAAACGGGTTTTGAAGACAACCACGGAAAACTCTTAAGGGCTAGACGGACAAACGCAACCAGTGTTCTAAAGCTGCTCTTCCTTCTGCCAGCTTATTGAGTACAGTATTTCTCAGCCACTCTTGAAGCCTTTATAACTTAATGAAATAATTAAAAGTCTTTTTGTTTTTCAAAGGGAAATTTTTTAACATTTTCATAATTGTTTTCACTCAATTACATGATATAGAATTTGATTACAAATTAAAAAGACTGAAATATTATTACTTCTGAATGCTGTCGTATAAATTACTCAAATATCCAATATTTTAAAATACAATGTAGTATTTTTTAACATATTGTACATTCAGAAGAAAATCCAAGTGAATAAACGCAAATTCAATTTACATTAATTTTCACTTCGTAGATATTGTTGAATTTCCCGCAATAAAACCAAAATTATTAAAGCTTGGCGCAGAATGTATGTTTCTTAACTTTAAATATTAATTTATTCGATATCAAAATTGCACCTTCTAGAATCTGGAATAAGTTGACATACTACATTAGTTTTTGCTATTTTCCAATTCATTTGGTTGGGAGTTAAGCTCTGTCGATTTTGATGAGAGAATTCCAAACTCTATCAAGCACAGATGTGAGGCTTTATGTTTCCTAATTGCATAATTCATCTATCGATTTTCAATCATCTAAAACGATATACGCTCGTGCGAATCGATAATCATCATATTCATAATTCAGAAATTCAGATTATTTATGTTTCTTATGCAAAATTTGTATATTTTCAAACATCTAATAACGTTAAAAACTTGAATTTTGCCCATTTGGAAATGCTGAATAATTGCATTAAGCAGATTAAAGATATTTCTCGTTTGTTATTCTTTTTTTTTATTAACAAGTATATTATAAATAATTCTATTTTCGTTATTTTTTTTTAAACTCACCTAGTGTCTGGATAATTTGGATAATTTGCTCTATGCCTTATAATTAACAGGTTCTGTGTTCGAATCCCGGTACAGGCATATGTATGATCGTAAAATATTGAAGTCCATTTTAATCATTAAGTATAATAACTTGTAAGTAAGTAAAATGCTGGCCAAAAAATGACTAAAGAACATCAAACCAAACGAAATCTTAAAAATTTTTAACTTTACTACATGCTCTTTATTACTTTTCACATTAGTGTAATTTGTAAATGTCAATAAAATTGTTATAAATGAAATCACGGGCTATGAATGTAACGCTTATATACATATATAAATATAAATGTATGTTTTAACATTTTAGTTTAATTCAGCATAAACTCTAACAATAATTTTGTTACCAAAACCTTAAATTTTTTATTGCGCCTCTTATAATTTAAGATTGAGTCTTTCAAAATAACAGATTCTTCATTTTAACCTCAACAGTTTTCTTTTGTATAACTGTCCCTACCATTTTATAACTTGTTATCTACCTGGAAGATGCTGCTGTCATACCTGGTCTAAGGTATTGGATTCGAATTTGTGTTCATCCTACTCCTCAGTCTCTCGGTGTAATTTTCCGTAGTTTTTCTAAAATTCGAGTGAATACGAGGTAGGAGTCTTTAGAAAGACCCCTGCGGAGTGTATCTCACTCAGACCAAGGTTAGGAGCTCGGTCTTAATTCAAAACAACAAGCAATCTAGCCTAACTTATTTCTAGTAAACATGATACAACCCTGTTGTGACTATCACTTCAACGCGCACTGTTTTTTTTAACATTGAAATACGTTATCTTTAATATCAAGGTTGCATTAGTATTTTCAAAATAAATATTTAAACTGAATGCATTTTTAATAGTACAAATTCAAATTTGCAAACCAGCTAGTCTAGTTCTCAAAATTAAATAAATAAATATAAGGAAAAACTGGTGTTAATCGATTAAATTTATAACTTTAAAAACAAACACCATGATATGCACATAAAACAATTGTTTTCGGTCGAAATAATTTATTATACCTCTCACTAATCACTGTAAAACTATTAAATTCGATTTGGTGGAGTGAGGAGATATCTAGGACGAGAAAGTATAATATATACAACTCCATTGTAAAAAGCATATTGTTGTATGGAGCAGAGGGATGGACAATTATGGAGACGGAAAAAAAGAAACTGGCTGCTGTTGAAATGGATGCTCTGAGAAGATCATGCAGGATATCAAGAATGGAGAGAGTGAGAAATGAGAGAATCAGGGAAATGATGAAAATAAAGAAAACCATATTGGATGAGGTTCAAAAAAAGCAATTAATATGGTTTGGTCATATTAAAAGAATGAACGATGAAAGATTATCTAAAATCGCTTTTAACTATATACCAAATCAGAAAAGAAAACAAGGAAGACCAAGAAAGACTTGGATGGACAATGTTAAAAAAGCGATGAGGGATAGGGGTCTGGAAGAAGAGTGGACCCATGACCGGAAGACCTGGCACAGACTTGTGGATTCTGTCGGAAGGCAACACCTGATGCCATAAACCGAACATACATACATACTTATCACACACACACAAAAAAAAAAAAAATGCGTAGTCCAATAGGTAATCCTTAATCAGTGATGAAAATATAACTTGTATAAGTGGTTTATAAGCATTTTTAGCGGCTCCTAAAAAAGATGCATATATAGATCCTCAATTAAATATATTTTTTATTATAATTTTCATATTTCTGAGCTTTTTTTTTTTTTATCAATACATTATTGCAGCTGTGATATGATGTAATTATTTGTGTTAAATTATCCTGCGTTGTCCGGAAAGTTTGTGCCGGTATCGTAAAATGCAGTACTTCAGGTATCGTTGGAAAAAAAAAATTAGTAAGGATAAGTTAATTTTTGTCAGTTTAATAGGACTTTAAATATGAAAGTAAACAAAGTGCATTTTAGGCAATTAATGCTTTTCTTTTACCGGAAAGATGAAAATGCCACTCAAGCGACAAACAAGATGTGCGCTGTTTATGACAAAGGCGCTCTATCTGAAAAACTATAAGGAAATGGTTTTCTAGGATCCTAGCTGATGATTTTAACATTAAATTTCAAGAAACGCCCTCGTTGGCACACCACCATTGATTAAAATGAAATAAAACCTACTTCAAAAGGCGGTCTTCATCCAAAGAAGGCCATGCTCTGTGTATGGTGGGATTAAAAAAAAAAAAATTCGATTATGAGCTTTTACCAAATAATGAGACAATAAATTCAGAGAAGTATTGTTCTCAATCAGACGAATTAAATACAGCGATTAAACAAAAACATTCTTAAATAGCGAAGGCAGTCGTGTTTCTCCAGGACAATGCGCTACCTCATGTGTCATTAATAACGCGACAAAAGTTGGTGTTCGGTAAGGATTTTCTACTCTGTCCACCATATTCGCCAGACCTGATTTCCAAATGTTTAGATCAATGCAAAGTCCTTTTAATGGAAACAAAAACTTCAACTTTTTGTTCGAGATGAAAAAAAAATAATAATCTGGTGTGTCACTGAAACGACTTTCTCTTACCCTGAAATTTAATACTATAAATACAGGTTGCAGATTAAGAGGTAAGATAACGAGAACTGTCATGTAAACCTATGCTAAACAATTCAAATTAGGCTTCAGAAGAGTTTTATACGATAATTAGTTCTGTGTGAGGGGGGATACCGACCCCTCAACCCCCCCCCCCCGTTTCATTAATGCACCTACATTTATATAGAATTTAATTCGGTTATTAAAAAATAATTCTGCTTTTAAAAAATAATTTATTAAAATTATTATTTAAAAAAATTATCTTTTATGATAATGCAGACGATTTCCATATTAGAGAAGTAGTGTAACACTAAATATCCAAAAAAAGTCCATTTTACTCTCAATATATAAAAAAAAAAAAAAAAAAAAAAAACGATTTTTTTTTTTTTTTTTTTTTTTTTTTTTTTTGTTAAAAGTAAAAAAAATCTATAACTTTGTTTTGAATTATCACAGATTTATAGTTCAACCATTCGTTTTAAAGGTATTGTTGAGCTCTTTTGAATGATACCCATCATGAAAATTTACTCCTCTCGAGGGGGACTTCCCCCCCCCCCGACGTAATGTATTATGTCAGGGACTCTTGATTGTCCCTGTACATGAACCATTTGCTTGATCTTAACGAAAAGCTTACTGTGTAGCATCCCTATATGATACACCTTTAGAATACCAAGTTTGAACTTTCTGCCATAATTTGTTTTTGAGATATGCTGATAACAGACAGACACACACAGAGACACGCATACAGACACACAGACCATTTGCTAAAAACATGATTTTCGTATTCAGGGGACCTCAGAACAAGTTAATATAACAAAATCTCGCTTTCGAAAATTTGACTCAAAAACAATACTTTCTCTGCCTTATGGGTAAGAGAAAGTAAAAATCACATATAAAAGTTTTTCTCTGTAAAACCTGGGAAATTCTGGAAAAACAAAATTTTTAACTTGCCTGAAAGATGGAGCGAGTGCTTTTAGAACCGAATGACACCAATATAATTTAATACATGTATAATAAAATTTAAATATTTTGCGCTTCTATTTCCCTTCACAATCGGCACGAACTTTCCGAATAATCCAATATTTTATTCGTTTGATAAACATGGATAAAATTTTATTGATTTTATTTCAATACATCTGTGTAACTATAATATTACTTTCAAATCTAACCTCCGGCAAAATTAAAACTATTTTTAGTGTGAGAATTACAATTTTCTTAAATACACGATCATCATACACAACAGATTTGGAAAGAGAAGGGGTTTTACTCGTAATAAGAGTGGGGTTTTCTTTCTTTCTTTCTTTTTTCTTTTCTTTTCTTTTTTTTTTTTTTTTAATTCTCAATGAAAATACGTGTGATTATACTTAAAAATATAAAATGAAATAAAAGATTTAATCTTTCTTTCTCTCTCTTTTTACTTTCTCTTACCCATAAGGTAGAGAATGTATTGTTTTTGGGTCAAATTTGCGAACGCGAGATTTTGTTATATTTACACGTTTTGAGGTACCCTGAATACGAAAATCATGTTTTTAGAAAATAGTCTGTGTGTATGTCTGTGTGTCTGTATGTCTCTTTGTGTGTCTGTGTGTCTGTATGTATGTGTGTCTGTATGTCTGTGTGTGTGTCTGTCTGTTATCAGCATATCTCAAAAACAAATTATGGCAGAAAGTTCAAACTTGGTATTCTAAATGTGTATCATATACGGATGCTACAGTAAGCTTTTCGTTAAGATCAAGCAAATGGTTCGTGTACAGGGACAATCAAGAGAATTCTAATACATTACATCTATGGGGGAAATTGCAGGAAAGTAGAGTTTAACGTCTATAGACTGCACTAAACCAAATGAAACGAATATATATTTTTTGTAATAGAGATAGTTAACTGGGAAAAATTTTTTTGTGTATGTAGGAGCATCACCTCTCCCCCCCCCCTCGAGGGGAGTAAATTTTCATGATGGGTATCGTTCAAAAGAGCTCGCCTTTAAAACGAATGGATGAACCATCGATCTGCGATAATTTAAAACAAAGTTATCGATTTTTTTTTTTTTACTTTTAACGAAAAAAAACTTAGAAAAAAAATCGTATTCTTTTTTTTTTTTTTTTTTTTTAAATATTGAGAATAAAATGGACTTTGTTTGGATATTTGGTGTTATACTACTTCTCTAAGATGGAAATCGTCTGCATTATCATAAAAGATAATGTTTTTAAATAATAATTTTGATAAATTATTTTTTAAAAACTGAATTATTTTTTAATAACCGAATTAAATTCTATATAAATGTAGGTGCATTAATGAAACGGGGGGTTGAGGGGGGCGGTAGCCCCCCTCATACAGAACTAATTATCCTATAAAACTCTTCAGAAGCCTAATATGAATTGTTTAACACAGGTTTACATAACAGTACTCGTTATCTTACCTTTTAATCTGCAACCTGTATTTATAGTATTAAATTTCAGGGTAAGAGAAAGTCGTGTGAGTGACACAGCAGATTATTTTTTTTTTATTTAAGACTAATGTATTTATTTTAATTATTATCTTATGGAGATTTTTTTTTTAATAGCAGATTACCGATAAACTACTAAATACATTATAATGTGAGTTTTTACAATAAGTTGCGTATAAAGAATGAATTCTTTTTATTTGGCCGATAATTCAATTATTTTAAGTCTAAGAATAATTTAAGTATCTTACATATTTTTATTTATTTTTATTTTTATTTTATTTTTTAATAATCGAGATATTTGGGTAAAATTTATTTTGCATAATAGTTTATACTTATGGATAAAATGTTGTAAATTACAGAAATTAACATTGATTTGTTTTGTTTCGGGAAGTCATAAATTTAAAAAATCCACAACCGCCGTTTCCCCACACTGAACGACAGAGTATCGCATTGTTTAATTATTATTAAAAATAACCAAGAATCTGGATAAAATTTATTACATATATTGATTAATACTTAAGTACGTAATACTGCAAATTACAACAATAGTGCAGTATAAATAATGTATTTATTTATTACAAAAACAGAAATTAAAATTTGCTAGACTCTTTCTATATATTCTTTTCATGTGCACTCTTAGAAGATGAAACGAAAATTTAGAGAGAAGAAGATAAGTGTAATAAAAATAAAGTAAAACGAAATAAAAAATAAATACACACATAACTGAATCAAGAAGGAAAGGGAAAATCATATAATTTATCCACATCTTTTTCCTTTTGATAAAGAAATAACTCTAAAATACTTACTGAAAATTATTTCTTTTCATGCAAAAGGAAAATCTGATTTTTCCTTTCACAGAAAAAGGAATTTAAAATCATTTCGAAAACAATTCCAAATACCTTTTAAAGATTATCAGAATATTTTCTCACGACTTGTTGATGCAAAATCAGGAATATTTTTTGTTTTACGGAATTTTAATGCTATATATAGAAGCAAAATATGACTTTTAAATTTCATTTTAGTCTTTCTTCCATTTTTGTTGTAAAATAAAGAATTTGAGTTAAAGAAACAACAAACAGTGCATTTAAGATTTTTTTTAATATATATAACTATTTTACTAGAAAAAACATAAAAAAAGTTTTCTGAAATATTATTTAAAACACAAAAATTGCAAAGCTATCAAGCAAAATTCGTTGTAAGATAAATATTTTAGAAATTATTGTAAATAAAATTTGCTATAATGATAACACTTTGTAAGTTTTATACTTAAAATCAAATCACAAAATTACTTAATCTTTTGCACTTTCGATATTTAAAATAAGATATTAGATTTAAAAGAAGAAAAAAACTTTGTATTTTATTTATCTATTTTTTCATTTTTTAAAGAACGAGAACCACTTTAACAGTTGGGAATTTTCTAAATGTGGAAACGAAATTTTAAAAAAATAATTAGGTAATAAGAAATTCAGATTTTTTTTTTTTCATATAAAATGACATGGGGTTTGGCTACTGCCGACGATATATGAAGCATCTTGTTAATTTACACTGTACTGCGCTCAAATTCGCTTGTAGGTCATCGAATTACCAAACCAGTCGGAATTTTTCTTCCATGGATGATCAAAATAGCGATGGACTGTAATATCTCAATCGTTCATGCAATAGCTTCGGTACATTATTCATCCACTTAATACATTATAATTGCATTTTTGTGAAATTTACTTTTAAAACAATAATGTAATTTCATCTTATCCTAAAACAGATGCGACAATTTATGCCCATCACATGTCTTCATCAAGCTTTCATGTCTTCTTAAACTTCTGATGATTATAGTAGAGACATCTAAAAATTAATAGCAATAAATAACTAACTCATAAAAATGAAAAATATTTATGAACATATTTATATTTATTTTAAAGTTCTAAATATCCTCTACAAAATAATAATTCTCAGCTTTTATACAATAAGTTTGATCTATCCGATAAATTGGAAAACAAAAACTAACTTTTTTTTAACTGTTCACGAAAGTAATTTAACAATAGCAGTTCATTTATTTTTTCTTATCTTCCAAGTGTCTTTCATTTTTTTTTTTTTTTTTTTTTAATCTTATCATACAAGAAAATGTTCCAGGATAATAAATCGGATGAAAACACAAGGTATGGGGCATGAATGTTATACCCCTTTCGTTAAATACTGGTTGGTTGATATTTTTTGGGCAGCCATGCTTTTTGATTTTTAAAATTTGCAGTCTAAGTTCGGTAACCTTCCTATTTGTCAAGCTATAAAAATAGAAAATAACTATTATTTAAAAAGATGAATACGAATTGCATGCATTTTAACGACTAATGGTAAATATGATGACAATAATATTTTTTTAATTATGTTCTTTTTAATGATAGTCACCATTACTTATTTAGACAGGCCTTGCAATTTTTAAAGTTATTTCTAATGTATTTATATTATTACTGACAAATATAATTCTGATATGTTTCTTTCAAAGCATTTTCAAAATCCGTAACAACTTAAGCTTTATCTAGGAGATAAATCTCTACCATTCTATAGTGTCGAAAAAGAGAAACTTTTAAGATTTTTTCCACTGTATGTTTTACAATGTACTAAAATAAGGGTTATTTAGTGAATAAAAACATAATTATAGATTTCAAGATAAACATAATGATTATTATATATAATATTCGCACTTTAAATTAAATTAAAAATTTATAATTACATAGTTTTGAACCATAAGTACATTGAAAAAATCTGTTGTGTCACTCACACGACTTTCTCTTACCCTGAAATTTAATACTATAAATACAGGTTGCAGATTAAAAGGTAAGATAACGAGTACTGTTATGTAAACCTGTGTTAAACAATTCATATTAGGCTTCTGAAGAGTTTTATATGATAATTAGTTCTGTATGAGGGGGGCTACCGCCCCCCTCAACCCCCCGTTTCATTAATGCACCTACATTTATATAGAATTTCATTCGGTTATTAAAAAATAATTGTGTTTTTAAAAAAATAATTTATTAAAATTATTATTTTAAAAAATTATCTTTTATGATAATGCAGACGATTTCCATCTTAGAGAAGTAGTATAACACCAAATATCCAAAAAAAGTCCATTTTACTCTCAACTTTGTTTTGAATTAAGGTATTCGCAAGCTCTTTTGAATGATACCCATCATGAAAATTTACTCCCCTCGAGGGGGGACTTCCCCCCCAGGGGGGAGGCGAGGCTCCTACATACACAATTTTTTTTCCCAGTTAACTATCTCTATTACAAAAAATATATATTCGTTTCATTTGGTTTAGTGCAGTCTATAGACGTTAAACTCTACTTACTTGCTATTTCCCCCATAGACGTAATGTATTTGAATTCTCTTGATTGTCCCTGTACACGAACCATTTGCTTGATCTTAACGAAAAGCTTACTGTAGCATCCGTATATGATACACATTTAGAATACCAAGTTTGAACTTTCTGCCATAATTTGTTTTTAAGATATGCTGATAACAGACAGACACACACACAGACACACAGACACACAGGCACACAGACACGCAGACCATTTGCTAAAAACATGATTTTCGTATTCAGGGGACCTCAAAACGTGTAAATATAACAAAATCTCGCGTTCGAAAATTTGACCCAAAAACAATACTTTCTCTACCTTATGGGTAAGAGAAAGTAAATAAATAAATGCCAGTTAAATGAGGAGTGGATCTAGACAGCACATTTACTCCTTTGAAATAGACATCTAAATTTTTAATTGTTGTCTTTAATTTTTTCAACCATAAAATAAAATATGCTTTCACGTGAAAAAATAAATAAATAAATAAATAAAATATTAAATTTGTTCATGCATGTACATACGGATAAGACGTAAGTATCGTAATTTCGTGCACTTTCGCGATTCAAACACATCAAGGTAGGGTATCCATTGTTTTTTTTTTTTTTTTTTTTTTTTTTTTTGGGGGGGGGGGAGAAGTTGTGTGCGCGATAGTGATTTCAGCGAAAAAAAAGTTACATGCGTTTTCAGATTCATGTACAGCGAGACAGGGGTGTCCAGTGATGTTCTTTTTTTTTCTGTTGTTGTTGTTGTTTTCATGTGAGCGAAGCGAACATACGTGCGTGATAGTGATGGCTTCGAAAACGAGTTACATGCGTTCTCAGATTCATGCACAGCGAGGTTGGGGTGTCCAGGGATTTTTTTTGTTTTTTGTTTTTGTTTTTTATGTGAGCGAAGCGAACATACGTGCGTGATAGTGATGGCTTCGAAAACGAGTTACATGCGTTCTCAGATTCATGCACAGCGAGGCAGGGGTGTCCAGTGATGTTTTTTTTTTTTTTTTTTGTTTTTTTTTTTTTTTGTTTTGTTTTCATGGGAGTGGAGCGAACATACGTGCGTGATAGTGATGGCTTCGAAAACGGGTTACATGCGTTCTCAGATTCATGCGCAGCAAGGCAGGGGTGTCCAGCGATGTTTTTTTTTTTTTTTTTTTTTTTTTTTGTGGGTTTTCACGTGAGCGAAGCGAACATACGTACGTGATAGTGATGGCTTTGAAAACGAGTTACATGCGTTCGCAGATTAATGCACAGCGAGGCAGGGGTGTCCAGTGATGTTTCTTTTTGGTTTTCATGTGAGCGAAGCGAACATACGTGCGTGATAGTGATGGCTTTGAAAACGAGTTACATGCGCTCTCAGATTCATGCACTGCGAGGCAGGGGTGTCCAGTGATATATAAATATATATATATATATATATATTATGTGCCCGAAGCGTATATGCGTACATGATACAACACAAGTTTACGTGTTTTCCCATTACATCTTTCGTTTTCTATTTCCTTACTTTTAGTGGAAGGGTCTAAATTCATAACGGGAGCTTCAGGTAGCAGGAGGCTTTCATACAAAAGAAAATATCTAATCAGCATTTTAAAGCATTTGAACGTCAAAAGAAAATATTAATATTATATTTTTTATTTTATTTATTTTACTTTTTTCATTTAAAAGCATATTTTATTTTATGGTTGAAAAAATTAAAGACAACAATTAAAAATTTAGATGTCTATTTCAAAGGAGTAAATGTCCTGTCTCGATCCACTCCTGTTAAATGAACCTTGCTACGACGATCTGATTGTTAAAAAAAAAAAACTTTAAAAAATTAACTTTTATATCTCGGCAAATTTTTGTGTTTACTAGAACAATTTAATTTTCAACAATGGTAGTAATTATATATTTGAAGCAAATAATTTAAAATGCTGAAATATTTTTAAAGTTTAAATAATGCGAAACTACACCACAGAATGTGAAAGCAATATTGCAATTCATTGACAATTTTGTAATTTAAAATATGCCTGAAAAAAAAATGACGTTTGTATTTTATCATTTTCTGAAAATCGATTGCAGTGTCAATTATTCTAATTAAAGTATCCTCCACACTGACAAATAAACTTTCATAGAAAATTGCCAGACAAATTAGAGGATTAATTTTCTGAATATTAATTCTGTCATAATTAACTGAACTTCGAGAAAAAATATTATTTTACTATACGTTATTTTTATTTATACAGAAAGGCTTTTTAAATCTGTGAAAATTAATTTGTGAAACGAGAGACAGTTGAGAGAGTTTATAAAATAATTTATGAGATGAAATTAATCCTTTTATATATATATATACTTCTTTTTTTTTTTTTTTTTTTTTTTTTTGAGACGCATTTTTAAGTGTTTTAAGACTTTAGAACGTTTTTTTTCCGAAATAAATTATTTATCTTGCAGACACATAATTGGAGCAATTATTTTTTTTTCTTCCTTAACAATTGTATAAAATAAAATGTACAGGGAAAAAATATAAATTGAATATTCCTTTCTCATCAAAGAAAATGATTAAGTATTTTTATTTCCTTTAATGTCTGTGTTTCTTTTATAGTACTAAAAAATTTAAACCCACTTTATTTATTTCCTTTTTTTCTTTTGGGGGGGGGGGGGATGGGGAGGAGGAATAGCTGTAAAAATCCACGACAGTAAACTTTGACTAACTAAATGTTAATCTGCATATATATTAAACAATTTGATTTAACAAGTTAATTATTAAAAAAAATTAAAAAAATTCTGAATTGTATGTCAAAAGCTTTTATATATGTATATATGTTAATTTTAAAATACTTGGAGAGTTTTAATCAAATAACAAATGATCAGACCGGAATATATTTAAAATGAAATGAAACAAATATGTTTAAACTTTTTCAACACCAACAGGAAAAAATAAAAAAATTCTCTAATTTATATAACTAGTAACCTATTTTACATGAGAATTGAAGATATATTAAAACAAAAAAACTCCCAATATTTTATCACGAAAATTATATTAGGATAACTCTATATTTTTTGTAATAAAAATAAATGTTTTATTTTAGTATATTATGTGTACACTGCAATTCACTTCCTTATACATACTTTTTTTTTAATATAATTAAAATATAAAACGACAGTTTCGAACTTAAAAAGTAATCAAAGGAAAATAGTGCGCATTAGTCGATATAGGATTCAAAATTACTAAATTTTATTCTTCTATACAAGTTATAGTATTTTACCTGTACACAACTTGACTTCCTTATACGCATGTTAAATTATGCAATTTTTTTTTTTAATAACTAAAACGTTACATATATTAATTTCTAACTTTAGAGCCGTGCATTAAACGTTATGTCAGTTACTACAATTCATTTTTTACAGTTTACAATCTCACTGTGTGCACCAATATATTGCCAAAAAAATGGATATTAATTTACACATAGTTTTAATTATTAAAATGTAAAATATTAGACTTTAACTTTAAAGTGTGATTTCACATAGTGATAGAAAAGAAAGATGTACACTAGACTTTATACCAGTAGCAAAATAATAAATTTCAGTTGTCTACAGTTTATAGTATCTTACGTGTTTAATAATGTACTTCTTTATACGCATATTAAATTACAGATAAGTTTGAAAATTAAAGTAAAAAACATTAGTTTATAATTTTAAAGTAAATTATCATTGTTGATCAGAAAAAAGAAAGAAAGAAAGAAAAGAAAATACACATTAGACGTTCAAATACTAAATTTCGGTTTTTCACGGCTAAATTTTTTAGGTTATCAAGAATATTTCCAAATCTGAATACCTGCAGTGGCCAAAAAGGAGGGATGAACGAATAGACGCAAATGTTTCAAATACAAAATTTTAATTTTCTACGGTTATCGATTTTGAGGTATGAGCGATGCAGTATATAAATACGTCCAAATTTGAACTTTCTATGGATTACAGTTTTTGAGTTATCAGTTATATATATATATATATAAAGAAGATTATGTAATGATCAAAAGAGAAATGCAAACAACTTACGAGAGTACGAAATATAAAATTTTAATTTTCTGCAGTGAGCTCTTTTCACTCATTCAAGACGCACAAGTACGTACGTAAGTGCATACTAACATCACAAATTACAATTTTTTATGGCTAACCATTAGAGTTTTAAGATCTACACATATGATTACAAAATAAATAACAACCTTTTTAAGTGAACACTAATACATTTGATAGTGTTTACTTACAAAACGAGTTTTAAGCAGCTCATAGTGTTTATCTACTGCGAGTTAAATGTAATTTATGGTGTTTATGTTCAAAGCGAGTTTTATGCAATTTGTGGTGTCTACTTTAAAATGCAAGTTTGGTGTAAATAACGCTCTTTATATAGAAAGTGAGTTTTATGCAATGTATGGTATTTACTTCCATAGCGAGTTTTATGTAATTTAGGGTGTTTACTTACAAAAAGCGTTTTAATGCTATTTATGATGTTTTTTACAATGCGAGTTTTTGCAGTTTATAATATTTACTTACAAATAAGTTTTATGCAGTTTACTTACAAAGTCTTTAATTTACGATAAAGCTAGGACAGACTGCGCATAATTAAAACAATGATATAAAAAAATCCAAATATTAACTTTTTGTTAAACTATTGCTGAATAATTTTGAATTCATTCGTATTCTATGCCTTTCCATTACTACTTTTTTGTTATGTGTAAATTAAAACAACAGCTGTAATAAAACAAAGAAAGCTATTTAACATTTATATCACTCCTTACAGAGTAGGAGAGATTGCGCACATGGATAGACGAGATTGCGCTTAATTGTATCTACAATTAAAAATTGTTAACATTAACAATTGCACTTAAATGAGATTCTTGCAAAGTTTTTGTAAACAAATATCTATCTATTAGGAGTAACTATTTCAATTTAATAATTGAAAACATAAATTTAAAAAGAATTAAAAAATCTTATTTAAAGAACAATTTTTGAAGAATCATTTTTGAAGAAATTAGTTCAGTTCCTTTCCAGTTTGAATGGTTTCTTGTTTACTAACCTAATCTGTCATTGTCCACAATCGTTGCACTTATCATTGTAAATGGTGCAGCTTTCGTGCAACCACCTGTCACACGTAACATATATAAACTAGTCCATGAGAAACAGTTTAATTGAAAAATATTTTGTATTACTACCATTCTACAGAAATTCCTAGGAAGAGCTATGAAGATTTAAGCAATCATTTTTGAAAATGAGACAAAATAATCACATTTTATCGCAGACACTTGAATGCACATTCAAGCCAGCACTCCATTATTGATGTTGTACAACTACCTGGAGTCTTAGCGAGACCACTCTTCAGCTTCAAACCGATAGGAAATAAGTACAATTTCTCCTAGCTTTACCTAATTATTTTTCAAAACCAGACCTACATTGCATTTTTTACCAAGATATTCCAATGAAATTGATAAAAATGGTTTCACGAATGATTAGAAAGGGTAGTTTCCTGAAATTAGACCAAACAAAAATCGTGATTCCCTTAACTGTTTTGTTTTGTACAAAGTAAAAATCAAAAATCATCACTTAAAGCGAAATATTAAAGATGAGGGAAATTTAAAGTTTTACTATCTAAATTTAATGACCTTTTAAAAATTAAGAAAATACCCCATTCACAAAAATAGTCACAAAATTTATATTAATACATTTTTCACAAAATATATTATTTATGTTTAAAACAAATATTAATAATACAAATATTAATAATAAATTTATAAACAAAATTAATAAGTTTAAAACAAATATTAATAATAAATTTATAAACGTTTAATTATGTTAATCAGATTTATTTCCAATATTCTTAACCCATTATGAGCCAAAGCTCCTGCTGCATTAACATTTAATTATGAAATTTTTTCGCTGCAAGTAATTAAGATAATATATATATATATATATATATTACATTGAATATTTAAATTCCTAGACTCTTTGGTAGTTTTTTTCAAAAAATTTGTAATGTGAATTCTATTTATTTTAATTATTCAAACAAAGTTGTCTGTTTCTAGTTCATAAGAAAATGAAATCGTCAAAAATAACTTATTCGAGTGCAGGGTTTTAAAACAATGGATATGAAATAAAACAGTTTTTTTCTTAAATTATAACAAACAGGGATCAAAAAGACTAATTTAAAAGGATTTTTCAGTCTATCAACGCTCATTTTACCCCCATTAGGTGACATGTCTCCCCTTTTGAAATGTTCTTCTAGCAAAATACACTTTTTTATTATTTAAACTACATATGATTAGAAGCGCACGTTGAAACACAAAACGTACGAAAGTTCAATAATTTTCAGTGGGATTCATATATCGGCGTTTAATGGGTTAAAGTATTTATGATGATTTTTGCATCTTTACAAAGTTATGTTGAATACATAAAAATCATTCGGGAAAAATATGTTTAATCAAGTATTTATTTTTATGCTTCAATATTCACACACATTATATATTTAAAATAAATAAATAAATAAATAAATAAATAAATTGACTGCTTATAAATAAACCACACACACACACGCACACACACATACACACACACACACACACACACACAAAAAAAAAAAAAAAAAAAAAAAAAAAAAAAAACTTCAACGTGCAGAACGCACTTTTGAATTATTTTTTTATGCCGTTTTATGCTTTGAAATATTTTCTTTGCAGCTTATATACATTACACATACATATATATATAGATACAGTAACAAGAACTTTCCTAATTCATTCAGAAATTGAGTGTATGTTTCATATTGATTACCGTCATGGAAAGTAATTAAGAAACGATATATAAAATTATTATTATTATTATTATTATTATTAAAATAATTAAGTTATAAAAATTTTCATTTCTAAAGCTTTCTGATATCTGTTGGACTAATTAAATTCTGTATTAAATAAAAATATATTTACTAAATAGTGTGCTTAACAGCTTCATATTAATTTTTTATTAAACATTTCCAAAATCTGTACTTAAATTCTTATTAGAATTCTCTTCTCAAGCATGTAAAATTTTGCGAACTAGTAATATGCACTATTTGAAACAAATTCACGCGTATATTTAAAAATACTTGTTTTACTGACAAATAATAATTATTATTTTCGTTTCTAACATTTTAAGCAAATTGATTGGACACGTGAAATCGACATTTTGCAGAATACATTTCAGACATAAGTAATTTCATCAATTTATTACCGATTTTACGTTTTTCTCTTGTTTTACTTTCCCAAAATTCTTTTCACACTCTCCTTTTCATTTATTTATTCCAGCACAGTGTCAGCAAACTTTTTCTCAATATCGCTGCCAGCGCGGAGGCAATGCAAAAGTCTTATTTAATTCTGCTTCCAATATTGTTTCCTAAACCCTCAGGGGAAAAGATCAATCTTAAATGTAAAATGAAATGAACCTAAGTGCAGCAGCTTGCTTTAAGGGACAAGCTGAAGGTGGATCAAAGATAGCTGTATCTCAAGAAATAAATTTAATATACACTCAAAGTTATCAACATTTCAGATTCTAGGAAACTTAATGTTTCAGGAGTGCATATAAAAGAAAGGAATATCACTGAAAACGTTTCAAAATATAGTGAGGATCAGCTTAGAACTTTCAAATACTAGTATAAGAAGGAATACTTAACTGTATTATTCTTAGTCATAGGCTAAAGAAAATTTGAAATATTTATGGGTTTCTTCAGAAATACAGAAGTCATAAAGCGTATGTTTACATAATAAGAAATAAAGTAATAAAATAGTTATACGAACTGTGAGGATTACTATAAGAGATATAATGGTATTTTCTACAGAAATTATTCTTTGTGTAATCATCAAATAACTAAATATGAATAACTGAGGCAGTAAATAATACTTTCCCAAAAGTACACTCTACTATATGTATTATGTGTTTTAGGGTAGATTGACGGAAAAGTCGTATTTTTTGTTTAAACTTTCTATAAAGTCCCCTGTAGGTTATATTTATGATTTATTGTTCTTGTGTGAAAAATTATACTTTTGAGTACATATTAAAAATATATTTAAGGTTATAATATTATAAAATTACCATATTATCATTAATATTATCAAATTGTCTTATTTAATAATTTCCTAAAATTAATGCTCAGATGTAACTTAAAACAACAAAGAAGACAATCAGGCATCTTTCCTCGAAGTAAAATTACCGGCATCTTTCCCCAAAAATTTTTCAGCATTTTACCCGTAAGACATTGAATTCGCTTATTAATTCACAAAAAAGGGAAACTAATCCTCTTTATAGATTTGGTGAGAAGATCAAGACACTTTACTTTTAAAAATTATATTTGAATTATTATTTTCTCGTTTAAACTACGGTTTACATAACTAACTAAACAAAGACAAAATTTTTTTAACAATAACCAAAAGAAAAGAGACGCATTATCTAAGCACTATTAGCGACACATTATTATCTAAGAAATTCCTAAATATTTTCATAAAACTAACTTTCTGATGTACCCTTCCTATAGGTGATTAGTGTCCCTCTAAGGCGCCTGCATATTAGACACCACGGAACACGACGTCTTGTGCAAGGCGGCATCTTACCATACCTTAATATCATTTTCTTTAAAAAAGGAAAGTTTTGGCTTATATTATTCTTTTGATAATTCTTAATGTGTTTGAAGCTAATCTACTATATTACCTTGAAAACTAATCTATTATAAAGACATCATATTTAAAGGCACGAATAATGTTGTAATACTTACAGTTAATGCGCTCTAAAGTCTTGAAATTAAAGTCACATGTATTCTTAAGTTGCAAAAGTAATATCCGAAGTCATAGATCAACAACTAAACACTTTTATGTATTTATAAGTGGCGGTCTTTTTTCTTCATATGCCTTTAACATTAATTCTAACTTACTGCTATGTTTTTAAGGAAAGATTTTTTAAAATTTACAAATAAGTTTTTTTTTTTTTTTATCATTATGTAAATATTGTATATAGTAATATTTTTATACGCATTTATAAAAATAAAGTTTGAAGCTTCACCAGAATAGTAAAAAAAAAAAAAAAAGAAGTAATAGTAGTAGTAGGAAAAAAAAAAGAAATAGTGCCAACTTAGACTAATTTAGCTGCAACCGATATATATATATATATATATACTTTGGTGCTCAGTTGCACTAATTTTATTATTACTTATTTCTGAAATGGTAATACTAAAATGGAGACACTTAGCACTAAATTTCTCCAAATGTTCATTGCAGATAAATTCACATACATTGGCACCATATTATTTGAAAAACGTTGAATTATATTTTTAACAGTGTATTTCCTCTCCCACACAAACACACGCAGAAAGAAAAAAAAAGCGTAAAATTATTTTATGATTGCGTTGTTTTGATTCAAATATACACTAAATTTTCTTAATCGTTTCGTAACTTCTAAAAGAACTAACTTCTCCAGTATTCGATATGAAAATTGTATTTGCAATATTTATGTTTGTTTGTTTTAGTTTTAAAAATTAGATTTAAAAAAAAATGCAATATCGGTTTAATATATTCTAGAGCAAAATAAAAATACAAAACTTTTATAAGTATTCTTAGCTTATAATATTTATTTTTCTTTGAGTAACTGAAGACTGTTACTCTGATGCAGAAACCAACACATGCATATATAGAGAGAAAGCAAGAAATGCATATTTTTATAAGTTAAAATTTTTTACTAAGAAACTTTTATTTGAAAGGGTTGAAAATCCACAGAAATAGGTTATGAAAAGAATTTTTACTGTTTAGCATACGGAAATAAATTTTTCTTCGCTCTTTTTTTCTTATTCAAATATCCACTAAAGTCTTTACAATAGATGCCATAAGAACCTGTTTAGAAAAAAAATCTTGTAACCGAAGACATCTGCATATTTTATCAAAAGAAATGAAACTATTGCCGAAAAAATATTCAAATATACTATTGTACTGCATTCTATCTGCCGTAAAATTGTTTTTGCTATTCTTGTTTACATCGATAATGGTACATTCAAAAATGTATACGATATCTATACAAAGAATAATAATAAAGAAATTTTTAACACAAACAAATATTATTCATTAAAAAAAAAAAAAAAAAAAAAAAAAAAACCTTCTTTTTTTTTCTTCTTTTATGTATCGCTACTTAAATCCAAAATTTTTGTATATTAAGTGTTTTTATTTCATTTTTTATTTTATTTTTTTACCATTAATATTAATGAATGATATACAAATCAATACTCTGAATAACCACATCTAACATATTGTAAAATGCTAATTTAAAGGCTCAATTTCAAGTATAAAAAGCCGAAACTGGCGACAAATAATGGAGAATGAGAATTAAACAATAATAATAATAATAATAATAATAATAATAATAATAGCGTTGTTGCTTTCATACTACATTTTTGCCTACTTTTTTCAGCCTTATAAAGTTGATGTTTGTCAACTATTCAAACTGATCTATACTTGTCTTTGATGATTTTAACTCAAAATTTTTGTTGGAAGGTATATGTGTTATAGAGTTTATTTATAAAATTCTTATTCATTTTTATTAAACAATCCTATGTTTTTGTTGCAAAGTAAAGTTATACTTTGTTAATATAGATTTCACTAATTATGCATTTTTAAGTTTATTTTCTTGTGTCCAAAACTGTATTTATTAAAACAAAAAGAAAGTTCAAAATTTACTTACAATTTTAATCCAACATGGTGCCATTGTCTTACATGCGTCAGTAAATGTAGAAAACAAAGAAAAAAAGAAAAAGAAAAATGAGAATTGTCCAATTTTTGTTTTTTCTGAGCTAGTTTTAATGTTGCATTTTTCTTTTTTTCCCTAATCCCTCGTTTCAAACTGTAGATAGATTTTTTTATTCAGTAAACTGATAGACAGAATGTTACAATAGATACAAATACTAATAATGAATATTTATAATCTGAAAAAAAAAACGCGTTTTTTATTGGACTTATTTTTACTTTCTCTTATCCATATATGTATGGTAGAGAAAAAACTGTTTTGAGGTAAAGTTTTCCGAATTAAGTTTTTGTATATTTACACGTTTTCAAGTTACTTGAATCCGAAGATCACGTTTTTAGTGATTGGTCTGTGCGTGAGTGTTCTTTTAGTGTATCTGTCTACACTAAAAGTGTCTCTGTGTCTGTCAGTCATCAGCATATTTCAAGAACAAACAGTAGCAGGAAGTTAAACTCGGCACAGGGACATCCAAGAGAATTTAAATACATTATGTCTATGGCTGAAACTTTTGGCAGATACAGTTTAAATTCTATTGGCTGCAATAAATATCATTTAATCAACATATATTTTAAATGCATATAAGCATGTTTCGTGTAGAATATGGTATGAAAGTCATTCACCCTACAGGGATACCAAAAAAAAAAAAAAAATTGAATATCGTGGAACTAAACTTGGAACTGCAGGAAATGCATTTCAGATTAATATGTGTGTTATTAATATAAGACTATATTTAAGTAAACAATATGATGAGTATATACTTTATAGAAGACATTCAGAGCTACTAATAAGTTAGTGAAAGCATGTTTTTATATTGAACGTAATTGGTGGGAGTGCTTTAATGTAATTTATCCTGTCAAAAGTTCAATTTTCAGTGCTTTTTTTTTTTTTTTTTTTTTTTTTTTTTTGCATACTTGTATGTTTTAAAGGTTGATCTGTGTGCATGTCTGTTATCAGCGTAACTTAAAAACAAATAATTGCAGCCAGTTCAAATGTTATATTCTGAAGTCTATATTAGGTTTCTAATTGAAAGGGCTAAAAAGTATGCTGGATAATTTATTTATTTATTTATTTTTTATTATTATTTTTTTTAATAACAGGTTTAAGTTCGATATAAATGTAGATACTTTATTCAAACGGGGAGTTAAAATTCTCTCCCCATACAAAAATTTTTTTCTGACTGTTCCTAAACCTAGCTTGAAAATTTTTTAACGTGGGTTTATATATAGGGCCGGTTATTTTACCCTTTAATCTGCAATCTGGATTGCAATGTAGGGTAAGAGAAAGTCGTGTGAGTACCACACTATATCTTTTTATTTATTTATTTATTTTTTATAGTAATGAATAATTAGTATTAAAAAAAAAAGTCACTGAATTATTATTATTGGAAGCGTATGATGTCAGTAATTTACACTACAATAACAGGAGACTTGGCGTTGGAATATTAAAACCCGAATAAATTTTATTCGGGTTATGTTTAATAATGTTTATTCGGGTTTTAATTTACACAATACAATTGAAACCAATTCAATGACAAGAAAGAGAATGTTCACTAACTGTCGAACTGCCATATTTTTGTTTTAGATAGGGGGGGGGGGTTGAAAGGATTTCAAAGCGTTTTTATATGTTCTTAAAATTGTTATAATGAACCTCATCTGTTTTTGGGGTATGAAACTAAAACATGGATTGTTTTCCACCCCAGCTGATTTGGAGTTTTCCATTCCCCTGTATATTTTCCTACAAAATACAAACATTTCCCTATATATACGAACATCACCCATTTCGAATTTTCCATTCCCCTGTATGTTTTCCTACAAAATACAACCTTTCCCTATATGATACGAACATCACCCATTTCGAATTTTCCATTCCCCTGTATATTTTCCTACAAAATACAAACATTTCGCTATATGATACAAACATCAACCATTTCGAATTTTCCATTCCCCTATCCATTTTTCTACAAAATACAAACATTTCTCTATATGATACGAACATTTCCCCCATTGAATGCAAACATAAGCATGAGAATGTCATATTTTTCCTTGCAGGAACCTAGTCACGTGTGAAAGGCTTTATGACATCACACCGATAAAGTTCATCAAATAACTATCAGTGTTGCCAAATATGTAGGTACTTTTTTATTTAGTATCTACAACTAAATTTTAATTATAACGGTTGCCTAATCACTTCGAAGTTTAAACGTCTATTATGTATATTAAATGTCACTCCTTTAAAATTATTGGCAATTGTTGAATAAAAAAGTCCCTAAAATTTGTGCTACACTTTTAATATATTAATTATGGAAGTAGAGGGTTGCAGAATACAAAAATTATTTTCTGACGATGTCAAGAAGGTATTTAAAAATATTTTTATTTTTTATGCATTTCCCCCCATTTTTCCCTTTCATATAAGTATTTTTTTACATTAAAAAATACCTAAAAGTAGAAAGTTGTTAAATATGGCAATTTCTTAAAGCTCAAATAAAACCGTGATTTGTATAATGTAGCATCACAGATTTTTTATTCTAAGAGAAAACGTCCATTAAAATGGCAGAAATTTGAGTGCATAAGTGGTAGATCAAAAGTTTATACTGTTCAAAATAAACGCAAGTTAAACTAGTATGATGTGGCCACCACATTACTTTCTTTTATATAATTTTACACAAAATTTATTCAATACAAATTATTTTTTAAATTATTAAATTATTTTTCATTATAAATGCAGACGATTTTTATCTGACAGCATTATATTATCACTAAATGCCGAAAGATGTCAATTTTTTGCAAATCAGAAGAAATAAATTTTTTTCCAAAGTTTTTTTTTTTTCGTTAAAAGATTAAAAAAAAAAAAATCGATAACTTTGTTTTAAATTATCACAGATCTATATTTCAACCATTCGTTTTAAAGGTATTGACGAGATCTTTCTAGAGATACCCATGTTCAAAATTTACTCCCCCAGGGGGGAAGCGATGCTCCTACATACACAATTTTTTTTTTCTAGTTAACTACTACTAATATCAATAATTCATATTAATTATACAATCACACGATTAAAATAACTCTCATTATGTACATTTATAAGAAATATTTTGTCCTATACTGCCATATTAGAAATTTAGAAAAAAAAATCGATCACAGCGCCACCTGTTGAGCAATTGTTCCACAAATCTAATCAGCGCCAGTTTATGACATGATTCAATTAAATACCAAGTTTGGTAAAATTTCGTTCATTGGTTCGTGAGATACAGCGTCCACAAAATTTGTGACACACACACACACAGACAGACATATTCTAAAAGCAGTCAAATCGTGTTCATTACATCCCAAAACGTGTAAATCCGTCGAAAACTGGAGTTCGAAAATTCTCACGAATCCAATACTTTCTCTATATATACATATGAAAGAAAGTAAAAAAGGATTTGATTTATGAGAATTCTATTTATTTTTTATTTTTATTTTTATTTTACTTATTTATTTATTTTTATTTATTTATTTATTTATTTATTGTGATTTATGCAGCTCTAATTTGAAGACATATTTTTAACTAAAAACATAATATATTCGAATTAACTGAAATTGATTAATTATTTTTTTTAAATGAATTTATTAGTAAACAAAAGCGATGTGAAGACGTCACTGACCGTCCGTGGGGCCATGCAAAAAATTTCTTATGTTAATCGTTAATTGGATTGATTTTAAACATTAATTGGTTTAGTTTAAAACATTAAGGAAAATTATCTCTCGATTTTAATCCCCATATTTGGGTATAGATTTATATAAGTTACTGTCTACGTGTGTTAGATTCTTTTTTTTTTTTTTTTTTGTTAAATTCATAAAATTTTAATTTTAAATTTCAATACCCTAGAAAAATAAAATGGCAGACTTCCATTTTCGATTATAAACATAAACCTTACCTTTCAAAAGAATGAGATTCATTTGAAAGGAACTGATTTTATATCTGTCGTCCTTGGCGGAAATAATAATAATAATAATAATAATAATAATAATAATAAAAGATTGCTAAATTATCTGGAGAGCATATTTAATTATTTTAAAAAAACATAGTTATTTTAAAAATGTACATTAAGAGAGCAATCAGTAATGTGAAACAATATTTCGTACAATATATATGTATGTATAACAAAAATATACATCTGATATGTATTGTTTTTCGTATTACGTTTTTGATCGCCAAATATACAAAACACCAAGGACGAACAGATATCAAATCTATGCCAATTTTGTTTCTAGAAATTTCAAATTTCAAATTAAAATTTTGTCAATTTGACAGCAAAATAAATTAATCTAACACATGTGCACGATAACTAATTTGTAACTATACCCAAATATGGGAATTAAAATCGGGGAATAATTTTGCTCAATTTTTAATAATTTTTTACAAAAACTTCAATGGACGATTAACAGAGGAAATCGTTCACTTGGCCCCAACAACGGTCGGTGACGTCACACTTCGCTTTCGTATATCTTTTGCATATAAGAAGAAAGTACACTGTTAAAAATTTCAACAGAAAACTCTGTGTAATCTATTATCTTAAGTCTTACGTAAAATTACAGAGAAAAATAAACGGAGGTGTTAAAATACTTTTTTATACATTCGTTTTAATAAATAATATTAATATAATTAATTATTGGTGAGAATATATTTCGGACTTGGAATGCGTTATCTAAAGTAGAAACAGTCATTTTTAATTTTAATTAAAGAATTAAATAATAAAATTAGGTAAAAATACAGAATAAAGATTGAGAATCTCGATTATTCACTTTTAACTAAAAATTACTGTAAATTTACAGAGAATCTGCATAAATATTTACATTAAATTTACAGAAATTTTTAACAGTGTATAAGATTTGGAAAAACTTTTGATTCAATTTTGAGCCTGTTTTCGATGAATTTACACATTTTGAGATTTCTTTTCATTTCAATTAACTGAAATTGTCCACTTATTATTTTTTAAATGGATTTATTTCTAGCTTTTGCATGTATAAGGAGAAAGTAGAAGATACGGAAAAAATTTTGATTTCCGATTTTCGCTGAATTTACATGTTTTGAGTTTTCCTTACGTTTTGATTAGCTGAAATTGACTACTTATTTTTTTAAAAAGTGGATTTATTATCCGTTTCTCTGCATATATAAGAAGAAACTATAAGATTCAGAAAAATTTAAAAAAATAAAAAAATTGTTTTCGATTTCCCAAACTGAATTCAACCATTTTTGCAAAATATCTGTCTTTTTGAGTTCAAAGACTTTGGCTTTATGAACCAATGGAGTTAATTTAACTGAATTTGATATTTGGTTGAACCTTGGTTTGATATGGTACCGAGTAGCTTTTGTACTGTATCACCCAACAAGGGGGGGGGCGTCTCCACGTTGCGATTTCCTCTCATTTCAGGAAAGGCTCAACATCTACAGCGTACCAAACTTAGAGAAATATATTAAGCAAAACTCTGCTGATTCAGCTAGAGTGCATATCGACAAACACTTGCCGCAGATGTGTTGCAATTTAATTCGGTTTAGGACAAGGCAATAACTTTGCTTTGCCTTGCTTTGAAAAAAAGTTGTCGAGTTTCGACCACTGGGCGATATTTGTATATATTATTCCTTTAACGGAGTGGATTTTTTTAACGGTTCTGTTTCATTTTGATATTAATTTGTTCGATATATATTTGCACTATTAAAAACTCCAGAATTTCCTCTATCAAATGGGTTAGTTAAAAAAAAAAAAAAAAAACTCAGATTACCAAAGAATTTTTTTTCTAATTCAAAAACTAATTAATAATTAATAACTTCAAAATTATATTCTATCATCTCATCAAAATTCATAAAAAATTTCTGGATGCTATCAAAATATAAGAAGATTTTCACCAAGTTTCAGAAAATTACCCTAAAAATTCGTTGAATTTTTATATATATTTTTTTATTTTTCTATTTTATATTGAAATTTAACCGTATTATTCCCACTAAGATGATATCACAGGAGAAAAATAATTTTAAAGCTTACTTAAAATACGGAAATGTTAGGTTTTATTATTTTCCTCGAGAATTCGAAAAACAGATACCGCGGATTTTTTTTTTTTTTTTTTTTTTTTTTTTTTAGCACTATTTCACACTTTGAAAAATTTTTAATGATTTTTTACAATTTAACAAGGAAATGCCGCTATTTCAAAATAGGAATATTAAAAATCAAGATGACGTATATGAAATCCTCAACCTAATTTCTTTAACAGAAATCTTTTTTTATTTTTATTTTTCTGGAATATAAGCAAAATAATTGCACCAACTCTGAAAAAAAAAAAAAAATGCATTGCAATGAATGTAATATGCAAAATAAACTAATCCATATTTCTTGAATTTCTTTTTAAATTGCCGAAATGATCCAACTTTACATCAGAATAAAAATTAAATAGAAATCATAATCATCTAATATTACAGAAAATCCCTGTTCTGACAAAATGAGAATAAAGAGAAAATTACCATTTCTAAATCCCTCTTTAAAAATCTCAGAAGAAAATTTAAAAGAGGAGAAAATTTACTATACTTGATTTAAACGTAAATACTTACTAGTTTTTTTTTTTTTTTTTTTTTTTTTTTTTTTCATTTTATTTATTTATTTATTTTTATAGATAACACAATTGGTAAAAATTAAAACATCAGAGAAAAAGATTTTAGAAAAAATATTATCTATATAAATAAAGATAAGTATATGTGTGTCTGGCTACACTCAGGTGCTCACACTGCTGATCGCAGAATTACAAAACTTGGCAGATGGATAGCTGGGACCCTCAAGTATGTACTGCTTACGATTAAATATCAAGCTTTTGCAGAATATCGAATTTGAATTTTTTACTTTCTCTTACCCATAAGGTAAAGAAATATTGTTTTAGGGTCAAATTATCGAACGTGAAAACTCGCGTTCGAAAATTGTTATATTTACACGCTTTGATGTCCCCTGAATCCGAAAATCATGTTTTTAGCGATTGGTCTGTGTGTGTGTGGTCTGTGTTAGATATTGTCCATGTTTTATTTTATTCTCTGTTAGATATTGTCCATGTTTTATTTATTTCTCTCATTTTTATATTTTAACTCACGTGATGTATTTTTGTTATTGTAAAAAAAAAAAAAAAAGATTATTGAGATGATACTCGTGAGCGTGCATCTAGTTTGTTTTTTCTGAGTATTCAAATTTTTCAATGGAATAAAAGCAACAAATAGATTTTGTTGTTAGAATTTATTTAGTTTTTTAGAAAGCTTAGGAGTTTAAAATAACTTCTTCTGTATGCTTTAAATTTATTTGGCGTCCGCGATTATATCTAGTAAGCTAGAGAGTTAAAATAACTTTCTTTTTGTACGCTTAAATAACATTTTGTGGCGTCCGCGACAGGATGAAGTAAAACAATGTTTCAAGTAATTAAAGGTTTTAGAAAAGCCGATCTGAAGTTTGTAGCGGAAGAGCTTGGCGAAATAATTCCTCCTGAATGTACTATTGCTACTTTAAAGGAAATTATCTTGAATAGCAACGAATATAAAAATGATCCCACTTTTGTGCAAGAAATTTTATCAACGGCTGTTGTTGAGAGGCAAGAAAGAGAAAAATTGAAACTAGAGCAAGAAAAAGATCTACAGCAACAAAAACTTAAACTTGAACAAGAAGGAAAAATTCAATTAGAAAAGCTTAATCAAGAATTAGAGATAAAGAAGATGGAATTAGACCAACAGTTGGAATTGGCTAGAATGCAGTCCCAGGCACACATTCAGGGGGAGTCAATTTTAACTGTTAGTGAAAATAATTCATCTAGAAGAAAAATTTCCTTACCCAAGTTACAATTCCGACAATTTGATGGGGATTTAAAAGAATGGCTACCATTCTGGAGTCAGTTTGAGCAGATAGATAAAGATAACGATATTCCTCCAGAAAACAAATTCCAGTACCTCATTCAAGCAACGGTCGCTGGTTCCAGAGCACGAGAAGTTGTAGACAGTTTTCCGCCAACTGGCGCCAACTATACCAAAGTTATAGAGAGTCTAAAAGCTCGTTATGGAAGAGATGATCTTCTAGTTGAAGTGTACGTTAGAGAATTATTAAAATTAATTATAGTTGCTCATACAAGAGAAATATTTTCTCTTACTTCATTGTACGATAAACTTGAATCATATTTAAGGGCTCTTGAAACGTTGGGTGTCACTACTGATAAATGCGCTTCTATATTATATCCTATGGTAGAATCCTTTTTTCCAGCTGAATTTTTGAAAGCTTGGAATAGAAGTAACATTGTTTCTACTAGTTCTGATGCGAAAGAACGGTTGGACAATTTGATGCAATTTCTCAAATGTGAAGTTGAAGGAGATGAAAGAATAAATTTGGCGGTCGCCGGTTTTGGTCTGGCAAGGAAAAATGATGACCGAAATTATAGAAAAAGAAGGACTTATACTGATGTTGTTAAGCCTATACCCACTGCCTCTACTTTATTAACGACTTCTTTTAAACAGGATCTAAATAAAAATAGTGTGTTTTGTGATGGAAAGCATATGAGTTCAGACTGTTTTACGGCACGAAAGATGAGTTTTAATGAGAAACAGAATGTTCTAAAGGATAAGAAGTGCTGTTTCCTCTGTTTGGGGTCAGGTCACACTACCAAACAGTGTAAAGCTGTCCTGAAGTGTTTTATCTGTGATAGAAAACATTCCACCGTGATGTGCCAAAGTCTTGATAAAGGCAAAACAAATGAAAGAGAAGAGAAAGAAAAGTCAAATGAAAGTGAAGTAAATATGGCAAATTTCAATAAAAATCCAAGGGTATTTCTTCAAACTCTCAAAGCAAAAGTCGTCTCTGATAATAAAGAAAAGGATATTCGTCTAATTTTAGATACTGGTTCACAAAGATCGTATATTTTGAAGAAATTAGCAGAAGAAATGAAATATGCAGCCATTAAAAAAGAAAAGGTTGTACATTCACTTTTTGGCGGAGTCTCAACCAAAGAATATGAACATAACTTTTATAAAATAAGATTAAGAGATTTGACAGGGAAATTCAGATGCAATTTTGAGGTTTTGGATCAAAATATTATATGTGAAAATGTTAAACCTGTGGGAAAAGGTTCTTGGCTGAAAGAATTGGCCGAGAAAGACATTGTTTTGACAGATGTTGGCGATGCAGATGAATCTGTTCAAGTACTGATTGGAGCTGATATAATCGGTAAACTATTGACCGGTCGAAGAGAAGTGTTGTCTTCTGGGCTAGTTGCAATGGAAACATTTTTTGGCTGGACATTAATGGGAAAAGTTCCTCAAGAAAGTTCATCTAAAGAAAATTTAGCGCTATCAGTTACTTCCATGTTTGTAAAAGAAGCAGAAATTTCCGACTTATGGAGATTAGATTTACTTGGAATAAGTGATCCAATCGAAAAGCTATCTAAGATGGAAATAGATCGTCAAGTGAAAGAACACTTTCTACATACAGTAACACGGAATAAAGACGGTCGTTATGAAATATCCTTGCCATGGGCTGAAGATAAACCACCTTTACCTGATAATTTGTGTTTAGCCAAGAAAAGGTTAACCAATGTCACACAAAAACTACTTGCGAGTAATATTTATGAAAAATATGAGGAAGTACTTTTAGGATGGCTTGGCGACAAAATTATTGAAGAGGTCCCTGAATGTGAAAGGTCCTTTTATGGACACTACTTACCTCATCGACCAGTTATAAAGGAGAATAGCACTACTCCAATTCGTCCAGTATTTAACGCATCAGGAAGAATCCGAAACCATCCATCTTTGAATTAATGTCTACACTGCGGTCCAAATCTCATTGAATTAATTCCTGACATACTTTTGCGATTTAGAGAAAAAAAATTCGGTGTCTTAGCTGATATCAAGAAAGCATTTTTGCAAATAAGCATCCGGAAAGAAGATCGGGATTTTTTACGTTTCCTCTGGTGGAGCAATCCAGAACAAAGTGAGCTTAGAATATTTCGTCATGCTAGAGTCGTTTTTGGAGTCAAGAGTTCACCTTTTTTGCTAGCTTCAGTAATAGAATACCATATTAAAAATGATGAAGAATACGACCCAGAACTTAAGCAAAGATTGTTGAGAAGCTTCTATGTTGACAATGTTGTTACGAGTGTCCGTACAAAGGAAGAGTTAAAGAGATTTATTACTTGCTCTAAAAACCTAATGTCTAAAGGCGGATTCGACCTAAGAGGATGGGAACATACAGAAGAGAGAAAGGACACGGAACACGGTAAAGAAGCTGTTGTACTTGGATTACACTGGAACAGATTTTCGGACATTTTAAAGGTCAATGTATCCTGGACGAAAGATGTAAATCTGGAGAAAATAACAAAACGTACTATGTTATCAGTGGCACATAAAGTTTTTGATCCAATTGGTTTTACTTCACCAGTCATGATTTGCCCCAAGATGATGTTACAGAAAACCTGGAAAATTGGTTTAACCTGGGATGAAGAAATTACCGGGGATCTAAAAAACGAGTTTATCGGATGGTTTCGTGAATTAAATATATTGGAAGAAATTGAGATTCCGCGATACATTCAAGTCACTCCAGATAATTTAAAAAAATGTACTCTTCATACATTTTGTGATGCTAGTAATCAGGCTTATGCTGCTGTTGTATTTTTGAGAACAGAAAAAGCTGATCAAGTGAAATTATTCCTTCTGGCTGCCAAATCCCGCATCAGTCCTTTAAAGTGCCCAACTATACCTCGAATGGAGCTTTTAGCGGCTTTGATTGGTGCTAGATTATCGAAATCAGTAACAGATGCATTCAGTTGGGAAAATATGGAAAGATATTTTTGGAGTGATTCCACGACAGTTCTTGCATGGATAATCAGAGAAGAGAACTGGTCAGTTTTCGTCAGGAACCGAGTTCAAGAAATAAGGAGTTTGACTGATCCTTCTTTATGGCAATATATTCCCAGTGAAATTAACCCATCGGATCTACCCTCTAGAGGTTGTAAAGCCAAACAACTTGTCTCTCTCAAATGGTGGGAGGGTCCATCGTGGCTTAAGAATCTATATGAGTATAATAAACATATGGATTTCATCTGCCAGAATATAAATGAAGAAGACGTTGAAAGAGAAAAGTTAAAATCTACAAAATTACTGATAAATGTAGATGAAAATTCACAGAATACTTGGTACTATCACTATTTTTCATGTTATGAGAAAATCGTTCGCCTTATGGGATGGATTCTCCGTTTTAAACATAATACTTGTAATACAAAGGATAAAGTGAAAGGAGAATTGACAAGTCAGGAATTTCACAAAGCAGAAATGAAAATAGCGTGGATGATTCAGAAAGAAGCTTTTTTCTCTAAAGATTATGAGAAATTGAAAACTCTTGAGACTTTCAAAGATGAGGAAGATATAATACGCGTGAAAACTAAAATTTTGTACAGACAAGACAAGAAGGATTTTCTCACACCTATCGTTCTACCATCTAATCATGAAGTTGTTAAACGACTAATTTCATATTTTCATCTGAAAAATTGTCACGCAGGTCCTCAGATACTTTTAAATTTGATTAAAGAAAAATATTGGATTTTGAATGGAAGAAGAACTGTGACATCTGTTTTATCTAAATGTACTACTTGTAAAAGATTCAACTCTAAGAACGTGGAATCTTCGCCTATTTCTCTACCAGAAAATCGAGTAAAAGATGCAGCTGTGTTTCAGATCATTGGTATTGATATGGCTGGTCCTTTGTTTCTGAAAGACAATCAAAAGAGTTGGGTTATCTTGTTCACATGCGCTATCTATCGGGCAGTACATTTTGAACTTGTTACATCAGCATCTACAGAGGTTTTTTTGATGGCTTTAAGAAGATTTATATCTCGTAGAGGAAGATGTTCCATTATATATTGCGATAATGGCTCTAATTTTGTTGGTGCAGCCAACTATTTGAAACGACTGAACTGGAATCATATACAAAAGGATGGAGCAACCAATTCAATTGAATGGAAATTCAATCCGCCAACTGCGGCGTGGTGGGGCGGATGGTGGGAGAGGCTCATCAGACTGATGAAAGATCTATTAAAAAGAGTCCTTGGGCGAGCGTGCTTGAATTATGAAGAAATGATTACGGTATTGGCTGATTGCGAAAGCATTATAAATTCTCGACCTTTGACTTACATGTCAGAGCAAGAATCTATTAAACCAATTTCTCCTGCCATGTTTTTGAAAGATATTCATGAATATATTGTGCCAGACATTGATGCAGTCGAGGGAAACTCTTTCAAACGAAGGCTTAAATACAGACAAGCATTGCAGAAAAGTTTAAGAAATCGATTTAGATCAGAGTATTTGGGTTTACTTATTCAGCGACCGAATGTAAGAAGAAGCCAACAGACAGTTTCTGTAGGAGACATTGTATTGGTGGGAGCGGACAATAAAAAAAGGATGCACTGGCCATTAGGACGCATCATAGAGCTTATTCATGGCAAAGATGGAAAAGTGCGCCTCGTAAAGTTACAAACATCTCATTCAGAGATACTTCGACCAATACAAAGAATCTATCCTCTAGAAGTATCATCTAGTGACGGTGCTGAAAATACGTTTCCTATTCCAGCTGTGAAGGAAGCACAAATTGAAAAGCCTTTGGAGGATAAGTCCTGCAGGGAACTTAGAAAGACTAGATCTGGAAGACTAATTAAAATGCCAGATAGACTGATTTTATGAAGTTTATGAAATCTTCTAGAGATGTCAAAATGTAGAGTTTTGATTATAAGATATAATCAAAAGGTGGGAGGATGTTAGATATTGTCCATGTTTTATTTTATTCTCTGTTAGATATTGTCCATGTTTTATTTATTTCTCTCATTTTTATATTTTAACTCACGTGATGTATTTTTGTTATTGTAAAAAAAAAAAAAAGATTATTGAGATGATACTCGTGAGCGTGCATCTAGTTTGTTTTTTCTGAGTATTCAAATTTTTCAATGGAATAAAAGCAGCAAATAGATTTTGTTGTTAGAATTTATTTAGTTTTTTAGAAAGCTTAGAAGTTTAAAATAACTTCTTCTGTATGCTTTAAATTTATTTGGCGTCCGCGATTACATCTAGTAAGCTAGAGAGTTAAAATAACTTTCTTTTTGTACGCTTAAATAACATTTTGTGAGTCTGTGTGTCTGTTATCAGAATATCTGAAGAACAAACAGTAGCAGAAATTCCAAACTCGGTATTCTAAATCTGTATCATATAGGGATGCTACACTAAGCTTTTTGTTGAGATGAAGCAAATGGTTCGCGTACAGGGACACTCAAGAGTATTCAAATACATTACGTCTATGGGGGGGGGGGGGGGAAATTACAGGTAAGTAGAGTTTAAACATCTATAGACTGCACTAAACCAAATGAAATGAATATATATTTTTTATCTGCATAAAAACATGCCTCATGTAGAATATGGCAGGGAAATTATTCACTGTTCTTTTACAGGGCTGCCACAAAAGAACTATATAAAAGTACGACAATAGTTGCAAATTGACGGAAGTGTATTTCAAGCTGGGCTATGCATTATTACTATAGCATTATATTTAGGTGCACCATGTGGTCTGTACATAATTTTCAAAAGATATACAGGGCTGCAAATATTTTAGCGATAACATTCTTTTTTGCTGTTAGTAGATATGCTTTACTAAAATATTTTACCGTGTCCAGGAAAACTGTTCAGGAATTGAAATGAATTCCTCATAGATATATGGTGGCGGTAGCCCCCCTCATACAGAAATAATTTTCATATAAAAATTTTCCGAAGCCTAATTTGAATTGTTTTAACATAAGTTTTCATAACAGAACTCTTTATAGTATTAAATTTCAGGGTAAGAGAAAGTCGTATGAGTGACACATCAGATTATTAATTTAATTGAAAAGGGAATTTTTTTTTTATTTATTGATTTATTTGTAGTATTTAGCGGAAAAAAAATTATAGTACCTTCTAGAAAGAATTAAGCCTATTAAGATTTAAGTTTAAATAAAATGTATTTGTTTTTTAATTATTTAATTCCTTTTTTAAGAAAATTTACTTTCTTCTTTAATTTAGTATATTGATCGGAATCATACAGTACTATAGTGTAAAGAGCGAGGACTATAAAATATATCCTTCAAAAACTGAAATATTTAATATATGCTAAAATACAGACATTTTTTAAATCGTTGTTCTTAAATAATAGCAGATCCACCAGTCATCAATAAATACCCAGATTGAAGGAAATACCTTTCTGTACCTCGGGAAATACCTTTCTGTAGACAATAGGAATCTGTATCGTATGCAGTGTGGGCAGAAAAGGAGTTGCCGTAAGCATCGGGTGGCTACCCGAAGCGAGCTTTAGAGCAATTCCAAAGTCTTTTTTTTTTTTTTTTTTTTTTTTTTTTTTTTTTAATATGATATTAAAAAAATATATATATTGATTCAGTTCTGAAAATTCATTTAAATATAGTGACCAGCGAAGCGGGCGTACCCTGCTAGTATTAATAATAAAATAGAAAATTCAAGCTCTGGCGTACACAGTCTTTAGGTCTTACTAGACAAACACAAACAAAAATAATATACTAAAAAAAGGATTTGCATTAAAATTTTGAAGCGTTTTCAGGAACAATAACAGGGCTTTTAAAAGAAATTGATCAATAGCCAAGCAATGCATATATTTAGTTTAACATAACATATTTTTAGTATAATCTGGATTTTAGATTGTATTTCAATATAAATACACATATATAATGAAAAAAAAAAATAACAATAATGCTTCCATGCCTTTACGTGCAATAAATTCTCATAGGAATTCCGCGCACTTTTTCAAAAACCTTAATTATATCAATTTATTTAAAAACTAGCTGACCCGTCCGGCTTCGCACTGATGAACAAATTTTAGTTAAAGATGGATTGATAAGTAAAAAATCAAGAAATATATCAGTTTATATGTTATAGTCAGGCAATATTATTAACTGGAAAGTCAAAATATAATTTTACAATTATTTTTTTTAATTAGTTGTTAAATGTTGGCAATTTTTACTTAATGCTATTTATTTATTTCATAAAAAGAAACATTTCTTTACTCATGAATAAAAAATATTGAAAAATAAACCTATGACATGAAAATGTTTTTGATAAAATTGACGTCATAATAGCTTTAATTATTATTTATTTTTTCATTTCGCAAATATATTTAATTTTTTCCATAATTGATTATTATTTTAATAATGTATATTAAAGGAGAAATCAATAATATGAAACAATATTCGTACAATATATACTATTACAGAATCTGGTGTGAAACAACCACACGACTTCCATTACCCACTATTACACGTAATATATACAATTTTTTGGAGATATTACTTGCATTTTTTGAGATTTTCGAGTAAGAGAAACTTGATACACGTATAAAGACACATACAACAGAATTTGCATAGCGAGTTAAAAAATAAGGGGGAAAAAATAGATAGTTATTTTTTTAAACACGAATTTCCGAGATCTAAAACTGAACTACCTAATCAGGATGACCGTTAATATTCCTGTAATAAGCACGTAATACTTGAGAAAGGTTATCTAAATTGGATTAAAGAAAAAAATTTCAAGAATACGTTAGAGCCGTTTTTGAGATACCAACTTTTACCAAAACTTAACATACTCAATTATTGACCTAAAAACAATAATTACATACAAAAGGATATTTAATAGGAAGTTAACATGGCGAGTTTGAAAAAAATCCGTACAGGCGTTTTTAAAGGAACGCACTTGCGAAGTCTGAAATTGAGCTGTTTATAGAGGACGCCTATCAATTTTCCTGAACTAAGCAACTTTTTAATCGAAAGGGCATCTAATATATTATTTATATAGCAACTTTGAAGAAAATCATTAGAGGTGTTTTTGAATATGGGCTTAGGGTCCCATTTCTGGTTTTCGATGACCCAATTCCGGTTTTTGAATTTTCACGAAAATTTGGAAAATTTATCTGTACACCAGACCTGAATCAATTGTGAAGTTCAGTAGTTCTATTTTTATTAGTTTTGGAGATATGACAGCCAGAAGATTACACACACACGTGCACATATACACACACACTGACCAATTGCCAAAACCTATACAATACTTCCACTACCACCGGTAGTAGGGTAATTGAAGTAAACACATACATCTCGTATTTACTACGGTAATATACAGATTTTCGTATTACGTTTTCGATCGCCAAATACAAAAATCGCCAATGACGATAGATATCAAATCTATGCTTTGTTTTCAATTAAAATATTGAAAATTTTAATTAAAAATTTATTTTACCAAAATTTATTATAGCTTCTAGCACTTAGAGAGAGACAGTGTAACTTTTGATTATTGAAAGAAAAAAAAAAAAAAAAAAAAAGCAATCGGCTTTTTAGTTCTAGCGATCGTTCTCTACATATGCATATAAACCTTTCTTTTTTTTATATTAGTATAGCTATAGAGCATAGGTATATTAAATAGGTTTCCAGTCAACATAATGTAACTCAAATAATTAAATGCTATTTACATTTCAGTAATGGCTGTATGCGCTATGTATATTGAGCTACTTGCCATAACTGTTAGTTGCTAAAAATAGTCGCCAAATAAATTTAAACATCTCAATACGCAAGCGAAGTATGACATCACTGACCGCCCGTGGATGCAAGAAAAAGATTTTCCATGTTAATCGCTCATTGGATTTTTTTTTTTTTTTTTTTTTTTTTTTTTTTTTTTAATTAAAATTCTAGAAGAATTATTTCCCGATTTTAATCCTCATATTTGGGTATAGATATGTATTAGTTATTGTATGCATGCATTAGATTGAGTTATTTTGCTGTCAAATTGACAAAATTTTAATTTTAAATTTCAAAACTGTCACACTTGGCGTTTTTTGTATTTGGCGATCAAAAACGTAATACGAAAATATACATGCCAGATGTATATTTTCGTAATATGTATTGTACGAAATATTGTTTCATATTATTCGTTACACTCTTAATGTAAGTTTTTAAAATAACCATGATTTTTGAAAGGAATTAAATTATATTCGCCAGATAATTTGGCGATATTTTTTTTTTCTGCCAAGGATGACGGATATCAAATCTATTCCGCTGCAACATATTAGTATATTATATCAGATACTTTATTTAGACATTTGAAAACAAATTTGACTTCAAATTATGATAGAATATTTATCCTTTCCCTTTTAATTAGTTTATTAGTTGGATGTTTATTGTGTAAATATCATCCTTTGAAATGAAATGTTTATGTTTTCAATCGAATATGGAAATTTGCCATTTTATTTTTCTAGAGTTTTGAAATTTAAAATTCCAATTTTATCAATTTTACAACAAAAACAATTTAATCTAACGGATGCACATTATGACTAATACATATCTATATTCAAATATGGGGATTAAAATGGGGAAATAATTTTCCTCGATCTTCATTATTTTTTTTACAAACAATCCAGTTCACTTTTTATATTATTGTTCGCGTGAAAATATATTTTATTATATGTCTAAAAATAAATTAATTCGTAAATCTTTTTGGCAACAATTATAAATTAAAATAAATAATATTATAAAATAGAATTTCTTATTTTATTTTATTTTATTTATTTATTTATTTTTAAATTCCAATTTCGTTTACACACACACATCAGTTTAAACCACGGAGTAATAAAGACTCCGTGGTTTAAACATTGATGCTTAGATATTATATCATATCATATCAAATTAAATTATTAGAAAAATAAACACTTTTAATTCTATAATGACGTCAGATTTAACGTGTAAGTTTAACAATTAAAAAAGCTTTATATGAATTTCAATTTAATGCACGTGCAAATATATTTCTTTTCTTTTCACGTCAAGATATTTTAAAAACGAAATGAATATGTAAATGTTTCTTTTATGTTGGCAGCAGCTAATTTTTTTAATATTTCATTATTTCCATTTCTATTACGGCTTCTATGGGGATTTTAATTAAAATGCTCAGATTTTAAACTAAAATTTATTTTATCAAAATTAAATATAGCCTATAACAATATGGCATACTGTAGCTTTCGGTCAGTGAAAGAAGTTTTTAAATCGGTTCAGTAGTTTCAGAGATTACCCTCCACAAACAAACAATTTTTTGCGCTTTATATAATGATATAGACTAGCTGACCCGTCCGGCTTCGCACTGATGAACAAATTTTAGTTAAAGATGGATTGATATGTAAAAAATCAAGAAATATATCAGTTTATATGTTATAGTCAGGCAATATTATTAACTGGAAAGTCAAAATATAATTTTACAATTATTTTTTTTAATTAGTTGTTAAATGTTTTCAATTTTTACTTAATGCTATTTATTTATTTATTTATTTATTTCATAAAAAGAAACATTTCTTTACTCATGAATAAAAAATATTGAAAAATAAACCTATGACATGAAAATGTTTTTGATAAAATTGACGTCATAATAGCTTTAATTATTATTTATTTTTTCATTTCGCAAATATATTTAATTTTTTCCATAATTGATTATTATTTTAATTATGTATATTAAAGGAGAAATCAATAATATGAAACAATATTCGTACAATATATACTATTACAGAATCTGGTGTGAAACAACCACACGACTTCCATTACTCACTATTACACGTAATATATACAATTTTTTGGAGATATTACTTGCATTTTTTGAGATTTTCGAGTAAGAGAAACTTGATACACGTATAAAGACACATACAACAGAGTTTGCATAGCGAGTTAAAAAATAAGGGGAAAAAAATAGATAGTTATTTTTTTAAACACGAATTTCCGAGATCTAAAACTGAACTACCTAATCAGGATGACCGTTAATATTCCTGTAATAAGCACGTAATACTTGAGAAAGGTTATCTAAATTGGATTAAAGAAAAAAATTTCAAGAATACGTTAGAGCCGTTTTTGAGATACCAACTTTTACCAAAACTTAACATACTCAATTATTGACCTAAAAACAATAATTACATACAAAAGGATATTTAATAGGAAGTTAACATGGCGAGTTTGAAAAAAATCCGTACAGGCGTTTTTAAAGGAACGCACTTGCGAAGTCTGAATTTGAGCTGTTTATAGAGGACGCCTATCAATTTTCCTGAACTAAGCAACTTTTCAATCGAAAGGGCATCTAATATATTATTTATATAGCAACTTTGAAGAAAATCATTAGAGGTGTTTTTGAATATGGGCTTAGGGTCCCATTTCTGGTTTTCGATGACCCAATTCCGGTTTTTCAATTTTCACGAAAATTTGGAAAATTTATCTGTACACCAGACATGAATCACTTGTGAAGTTTAGTAGTTCTATTTTTATTAGTTTTGGAGATATGACAGCCAGAAGATTACACACACACGTACACATATACACACACACTGACCAATTGCCAAAACCTATACAATACTTCCACTACCTACGGTAGTAGGATAATTGAAGTAAACACATACATCTCGTATTTACTACGATAATATACAGATTTTCGTATTACGTTTTCGATCGCCAAATACAAAAATTGCCAATGACGATAGATATCAAATCTATGCTTTGTTTTCAATTAAAATATTGAAAATTTTAATTAAAAATTTATTTTACCAAAATTTATTATAGCTTCTAGCACTTACAGAGAGACAGTGTAACTTTTGATTATTGAAAGAAAAAAAAAAAAAAAAAAAAGCAATCGGCTTTTTAGTTCTAGCGATCGTTCTCTACATATGCATATAAACCTTTCTTTTTTTTATATTAGTATAGCTATAGAGCATAGGTATATTAAATAGGTTTCCAGTCAACATAATGTAACTCAAATAATTAAATGCTATTTACATTTCAGTAATGGCTGTATGCGCTATGTATATTGAGCTACTTGCCATAACTGTTAGTTGCTAAAAATAGTCGCCAAATAAATTTAAACATCTCAATACGCAAGCGAAGTATGACATCACTGACCGCCCGTGGATGCAAGAAAAAGATTTTCCATGCTAATCGCTCATTGGATTTTTTTTTTTTTTTTTTTTTTATTAAAATTCTAGAAGAATTATTTCCCGATTTTAATCCTCATATTTGGGTATAGATATGTATGTTATTGTATGCATGCGTTAGATTGAGTTATTTTGCTGTCAAATTGACAAAATTTTAATTTTAAATTTCAAAACTGTCACCCTTGGCGTTTTTTTTGTATTTGGCGATCAAAAACGTAATACGAAAATATACATGCCAGATGTATATTTTCGTAATATGTATTGTACGAAATATTGTTTCATATTATTCGTTACACTCTTAATGTAAGTTTTTAAAATAACCATGATTTTTGAAAAGAATTAAATTATATTCGCCAGATAATTTGGCGATATTTTTTTTTTTTTTTTTTTCTGCCAAGGATGACGGATATCAAATCTATTCCGCTGCAACATATTAGTATATTATATCAGATACTTTATTTAGACATTTGAAAACAAATTTTAATTCAAATTATGATAGAATATTTATCCTTTCCCTTTTAATTAGTTTATTAGTTGGATGTTTATTGTGTAAATATCATCCTTTGAAATGAAATGTTTATGTTTTCAATCGAATACGGAAATTTGCCATTTTTTTTCTAGAGTTTTGAAATTTAAAATTCCAATTTTATCAATTTTACAACAAAAACAATTTAATCTAACGGATGCACATGATAACTAATACATATCTATATCCAAATATGGGGATTAAAATGGGGAAATAATTTTCCTCGATCTTTATTATTTTTTTACAAAAAATCCAGTTCACTTTTTATATTATTGTTCGCGTGAAAATATATTTTATTATATGTCTAAAAATAAATTAATTCGTAAATCCTTTTGGCAACAATTATAAATTAAGATAAATAATATCAACGAGATATATAAAGTAGAGTGATAAATGGTAACCCTTGAGAAGGTCCAAGATGAGTCATGTGATATGCTTTCCTTGCACATGCGTATTCGCTGGTTCCCTTGGTAACAGCTCATTTTCAGTACATTTCTATGGCAACGGTTTCAATGTTTTTGTTTACTTTACGTAGTTTAATATTCTTTTGTTCTAAACCATTTTGATTTTGATTTTACTTCTTTTTTATTTTGTGTAGTTGAACTTTAACCGACAAAATGCTTAAAAATAGTTGAAAAATTATTATTTGTTGTTAAATTTAGCTCTTTAAAAGTTTAAATTTTGTTTTATAAACACTTTTAAAGTTTGTTGAGAAACGATGAAAAGAAAGGTATTTTATTATTTATTAAAATGTGAAATATGTGTAAAATTATTTTAAAAGCAATTTATTTCGGTCATAGGACTGTCATGTTACCTAATAATAATGATAATTTGTCGAACTGATATTTTAAATGCCAAAATAGCGATAAAGGGCCAAACACAGCAACCTATTCAAGCATGTCATGTGATTCATCTTGAACCACGGAAAGCTAATCCTTCATCCAATTAATCAGCACTCTAATTTATATATCTCGTTGAATAATATTATAAAATAGAATTTCTTATTTTATTTTATTTTATTTATTTATTTTTAAATTCCAATTTCGTTTACACACATAAGTTTAAACCACGGAGTAATAAAGACTCCGTGGTTTAAACATTTATGCTTAGATATTATATCATATCATATCAAATTAAATTATTAGAAAAATAAAAACTTTTAATTCTATAATGACGTCAGATTTAACGTGTAAGTTTAACAATTAAAAAAGCTTTATATGAATTTCAATTTAATGCACGTGCAAATATATTTCTTTTCTTTTCACGTCAAGATATTTTAAAAACGAAATGAATATGTAAATGTTTCTTTTATGTTGGCAGCAGCTAATTTTTTTAATATTTCATTATTTCCATTTCTATTACGGCTTCTATGGGGATTTTAATTAAAATGCTCAGATTTTAAACTAAAATTTATTTTATCAAAATTAAATATAGCCTATAACAATATGGCATACTGTAGCTTTCGGTCAGTGAAAGAAGTTTTTAAATCGGTTCAGTAGTTTCAGAGATTACCCTCCACAAACAAACAATTTTTTGCGCTTTATATAATGATATAGATAGATTACAAAAAACGCATTTTGAAACTATGATAAGATTTTTACTTTGTTTTTAATTCCCTCATGGCTCCTTTCTCGATTATTGTTATTGAAAAGTGTTTAATGTGGATTATTGTGAACATACTTTTTTTTCAATTAATCTTTTTACTCTCCGAACACTATAGTGAGGAAAGTATTGTAATCATGTCAAAAATCCGAATTTGAGATTTTGATGTTTCTATACGTTTCCAGGTCCCCTGAGTCCGTTTTCACTATTTTTGCGATGATTTATGTATGCGTGTGCATGTATGTGTGTATGTATGTGTGTATGTCTGTGAATAAACACGCTAGCGTCTAAAGGCTTTGTTCGAATAAGCTGAAAGTTGGTACGTATATTGTAAGTCACCATAGTACGAACTCTATTGGTTTTGGTGAATCTAGCACTTATAGTTTTTTTACAGGGACACAAAGAAAAATTCTTTATCATTATGGCCTATGGGACCAAAATTTTAAAAGTGCGACAGCATCTAAACGCCTTATTCAATTGAGCAAAAACTTTATACACATATTATAAGTCACAGATACTCAATTTGTATAGATTTTGGAGAATCTAGCACTTATAGTTTTTTTTTACAGGGACACAAAGAAAAATTCTTTATAATTATGGCCTATGGGGCCAAATTTTTAAAAGTGTGATAGCGTCAAAACGCCTTATTAATCTGAGCAAAAATTTGTACACATATTATAGGTCACAGTTGCATCAACTGTATAGATTTTTATGGCACAAAGAAAAATTCTGTATCATTATGGCCTATGGGACCAAATTTTTAAAAGTGCGATAGCATCTAAACACCTTATTCAATTGAGCTGAAAATTTATATGAATATTATAAATCACTGTTTCACTAACTATAAGCATTTTGGTGAATCTAGCATTTATAGGTTTTTACATGGACACAACGAAAAATTCTTTATCATTATGATCTATAGGCTCAAAGTTCAATAGCGTTAAATAAAACATCGTGTAATATATATTGAAAATTACTCAAACACTCTATTATGGTTTTCTCTCTTTTGTTTGTTTAACAACCTTTCTTTACTTTATCTACATAACTGTTAATTACTCAATGTTCGGAATGTCCAGTGGAGTCACTCCAGATTTTTTCATGCAATGTTTATTACAATTTCACTAAATGAAATTCAGCATTTAACTTATTTGATAAGAAAAAAACATTTCTGCTAATTATTATATACACAAAAATGAAATATTTCTTCATTATGTTATAGACGGAAAATAGTTTTCTCATAGATTGATTTCACTTATTGGTTAACGTATTCTAATGTTTAAAGCAGGAGATTAATTAAAATAAAAATTACTCGCTTTCGTTTATAATTTACTAGGAAACCCACGCAAAATTTTGGCATTTTATTTTTTTCTTATTTACTTTAAAATTTGAAATTTATAAATATTATATGAATTTCACCACGTAATTAAAATTTTATTTTACCAGTCACTAAATTATTATTAGAATCAAATTAATGTCGTGCAATAGTGAAACTAAAATCATACAAAGAAAATTTTTGAAATAAAATTCATAATTGACGACCCAGTTTGTATACAGTCGGTAACAAAAGTGTCCGAACACTAGCAAAAATTCCTATATAAAAAAAGTAGAGTTAATACTGTTTTGTTAAATAAATCCTTATCGAATCATGTTCTTAGACTGGCTAAGAACAGGATTCGTCAAGGATTTATTCAGCAAAACTGTATTAAGCTTACTTTTTTTATATAGGAATTTTTGCTAGTGTTCGGACACTTTTGTTACCGACTGTACTTCTGAAACGCAGTACTGTTTTAGTACAGGACCTTCATGAAAGAATTTAAAATTTTTGTCGCCATGTTGGCGATGACTTTTTAGTTATTTATTTTGGTATAATTTAGAAAAAAAAAAGAAAAGAAAGAAAGAAAGAAGAAAAGTATTGCTAGATTTAAAATGTCGTTTGCAAATATTCTTAAGATTCAACTTTTAAAAATACATTATTTATAAAATACTCTTATAAGACAAATGTCGTCATTTTTTCTTATTAGGTCATTAAGCTGGGTCCGCGTGCGTAAATATCATCCATTCATAAATAATATTTTTATCCCCGCGTATTTTATTAATTACATCACTATCATATCGTTTCGACAAAACTTAATCGTAATTGAACCACGTTAGAGAAATATTATATAGATTGGAAAATGCTTACTGATAAATTAAATTTAATAATTAAATTTACAGATGCTTTACATTTAATGAAATTAATCCGCTTTAAATATAACTTTAATGTCATCTAGAAAAAAGTGTTATAATCTTAAGTTAGTAGAAAGCTGAAAAACTGAAAAAAGCTGAAAATAATGCTGGCATTTTGTACAAATATCTGAGAACTAATTTCGTTATAATTTAAAAACTAATATACTAAGGTCGTTATGAAAAATACTTTACAAGGAGGAGATATAACACTGAATTTCCTGTTACAAATCTTTACTAACTGACTTTTATGATGATAATAATAATAAGAAGAAAGAAAGAGAAGGAAGAAGGAGAAAATAAATAAATTGAACATTTTTATCAGTTATTTTGGTAAATATTGTAGATTAACATGTCATTTGAATAAAAGTACATAAGAAAAAAAAGAAATCATTTTCTACTTATTTTCAATAAATATATGGGAAAAATGAGAATAAGTTCGTTAGAATTTATTAAAATAGAGGATTATTTTCTCCTAATCTACCTATAGCGAAATTGTTTCGAAAGCACTACAGACATGTTTAGCCCCATGGATTTGTTTATTTATTTATTTATTTATATTTTATTTAATATAATGGAAGCTTCTACGATATTTAAAGCAAAATAAAACATGTTTGAAAATTATAAACTAAAACACAGATTTATATAGTAATTTCCTTTCCATTTCCCAGCATGATACGTACCTCCTCGAGTCGCTATGAATGTAAAACGAAAACTAGTACTACCTAATAATTGATTGAATTCTTCAATGTTTTCCAAAAAGTCAATTTCTATAGATTTACAACTACAATTTCGATTATTCAAAATTATTCTACAACAAAAGCTCAAATAAATAGTATTTTTTCTTATTTGAAAATTATTCTAATGCAGGCAAAATCAATGACATCACGTCATTCGGCACAATATGTTTAACAGAATTTTTTTTTCCTGGTTTTTAAAACAATGCATTTAAAAATAAAAAGTTCCATCCTAACTTTCTCTGTAAAAAGAAGGTATCGTAAATTAATTAAACTTTGCTCCTTTAGTTAAAGACGATAAATCACAATATTTTACTTAAGTGTTGTTAATTAACTATCTAACCATTTTCTGAACAAAATTTTTTTTTTTTTTTTTTATTTGAGACCGAGTTTCATTTTGAGTGGGTTTTAATGTAGAGTGACTATATTTTTTTCATTGAATTTGGGGACAAAGATGGCGGTGTCCTCGAATTTCGAGGGAAAAAGAAAAAAAAAAAAATTAAATCGCCTTAAATTGTAACATTTTAGTAATTTTTATGTATAAAGCACATAAAAGAACTTATTTCAGCTTATTTATTATATATATAATAAGTTATTATAATAAAACATTAATAACTTTATAACTGGCGTCCCCAAATGTGTTGTAATTTTTTGAGGACGAAGGTAGTTTTGTCCTCGAGATTCGAGAACATATGGTCAGCCTATTTTAATGTCATACAAAAACTACCTCGTGAGTTTTTTGCTAAGCTGGTGTTCATCCTTAGGGGTGGTACTAAGACATAGCATTACAATTTTGATTAACCGCGGATAGGATGACTCACCAGATTTGATCTCTAAAACTATTAATTTTACATCACAATGAAGAAATTGCAGTCATTATAAACTTTACTGTCAGCAGCTACTATTAATTTTCACGGCTATCTTTGGCTGGCCCGCGAATCGAACCCGGAATCTCCAATTAGGAGCTCAACGCATTGGCAACTGGGTTACATCAGCCCTTTTATTTCTGACATCTATTTTGTTAACAAATATTAGAATTTAGATACAGAGCATACTATATTTTTCTCCTCTACCGACGTATACAAATAAAAACTTCTTCCAACTGTGAAGATAGTTTATACAGAAAAACTTTGATTTCACTCGTAATTTTACTCCATGTACTTTAGTACATTAGGAAATAAAATATTAAAGTTAAGATATTACACAGGGTAATGCATGTTATAATACAAAAAACTATAGATATTAAAAAGTTAATTCGTTGCCAATTGCCCATACAGTAGCAGTAGTGCGACGTAAAACCACTCAACCCTCAAAAATTAATTAAATTAATTAATAAGATACATTAAATATATATATATATATATATACAGGTGTGTGTGTTTATATATATCGTGCTCCGTATCTTTGTATCACATTTTCCATTAAACAATACAAATAATGCATACTTATTCAACTATAACATGTGAAATATCTTGTCTTATTCATGTTCAAAGCCTTAAAAAATATATAAATACTAAACCCCAGAAACACTCTGAATGAAATAAGCATAAATCAGAGAATGAGGTGTAAAACCAGATAAAATAAAACCAAATCTTTATCCGCTTCCTTCCGTTTCTGGAATCCCTCTTTCGAGTTCGTTCATGTAACAAATATTTCAATTTCACATCATTTACACAGACGCATCAGATATACGACTCAGCACAAGTTGCCAGGCATCCTGTTGCTCTGCTGTCAGTCTTCACTTTTACCATGGCAACGGAATTCTAGATGGAGTTTTGATTCATGAACTTCGAAGAGGTTACATGATAGTCTGAAACGCGAAATTTGAAGATAAACTTACTAAGATAGAAGCAAATTTTTATCAAAGATCGAAGATTAGGTAAGATACCATTTTCAAATTTTGCAATATTATATCGAATTCAAAATAACTAATAAAATGATGCAATTAAACTATGTTTTTCAAAAATTTTGAATGCAGGGATATCGAAAAGTATACATGTGTATCAATAATAATTATATTTTCCACACATGAATATGTAATTCATTTAAATTTTTAAATGATTTTTTAACATGTCAATTAAAATAATAATAATAATAAATAAATAAATAAATAAAATGAAATAAACATTTTATGAAAAAAAAGAAAGAAAGGAAAAAGGAAGAAGAAGAAATTATTAATGTTATAATAATGACTTATAACATAATTTTCTCTGATGCTAATTTGAATTTTACTCAGTGAAAGGCGACGAAAAACTAGAATTAAAATATGAAGAATGAACTAACTTTGTGAATAAATAATATAATGTACAGAATAGTTAAAAAATAAGGAAAAGATATTTGGAGTATGGTTATTGGAAACCTACTGGGTTTAATGGACCAAATTTTCTTGACACAAGCTTAATACTACCAGGATTTGTTTCTGGTTATATATATATATATATATATATATATATATATATATATATATGGCATTTTACATATTTTTACACACATATATATGTGCATCTAATTCCGAAAGCGTCCACTAGTGGCATATCTAGCATTGTACTTGCAGTGGCATTTAGGTACTAAATAAAACGGATCATTTCAGTTTATAAAATATTCATTGAGACTCAATTACATTTTAGAGTTCAATTTGTTGCTCTTTAATCCGCCAAAATCTTGAGGTTAAAGTGTTGAGGTTCTGTGAACAGCAAATTTCACTGCAAAATATAGGAAATCTCCATCTGTTTGTCGCGCGTGTTATGTTATTCGACTTTTCAAAGTTGATAAGCTCTCAACAAATCCTTCGTAGTATACTTCAAACTTTTCAAATAATTCCACAAACAAAAGTTGCATGACGAAAGACCAGGAGAACGAGCTGGCTACTTTATAAAGAATGATCAACTCATTACTCATTTTAGAGTTTAATGCTGGTGAAAGACCTGCTTCACCTTAGTTGCAATGCTGTATTTTCTGCATCCTGCGTAAGGATTGTAGTGTCCATACATTAACGCTGCTGGACTTGAGAAATCTTGTAATGCTATTCAAAGAATTAATTTGTTTTTCTAGAAGGCGACATATCGAACCCTACTTGTTTTTGGGTGTGAATAGAGTTTTTATTAATTGCAATCGTGAACAGTTTGAAAATTACGTCTTTTTTAATTTATTTTTCTGAATTAAATTCTGGCATTTTGAAACATATGTCACCCAAATTTGGTGCTATTAGCCGCTATAGGTTTTCTGTATTCAGACTCTAGCTTTACAATATTTCGTCATCTCGGAATCGCCATGAAGTAAAAAGCATTAATGGTGATGGGCACCGTTCATTGGTTCTGAAAGCAAGAAAATGGATTATCAAATGTCAAAATAATTTATAAGAAACATAAAATAAGGATATCCAAGAAACAGTTGTACCTAAAATATGAAAATATTTACAACACTGGCTAGATAAAGAGCCATAATACCCCGAATACTCTTTTCAGTAAGGAACTGATTCAAAATGGAGTGACAAATAACAAAATGTCACAATAAAGAAAAATAACTATCCATTACCAGGTCTTTTAACACTGAAGAAGGAACGATCAGAAACTTACTTAAAAGTTGAAATAAACAAAACTCAAGAATATTTCTCATTTAGGACGTTTAATTCTTAAGTAGGCATATAAAACCTAAGATTTCGAAACTACATTAGCCATATTAAACCAAACACGTTAGGATAACTTCTACCTTCTATTAAAATATAATAAAGATTTGAAAAATATAATGAAAAAAAAATGAACACATAACTAATGGGAAAATTGCTACAGAATACAGATAAACCACAAGTCACATTCAATTTGGCATTCAATATGTTATAAGAATTGAGCTATAGCCAGCAATTAACGAAGTTGAGTAAATCAAATAATACAGTGGGGGAAAAAACTTTAAGACCACATGTGAAATTGCAAAAATTTTAATTTTACTGAAAAAAAGAAACATCAAATAGTATAAACAGAATAAAAAATAATAAATCTTCACATAATTTTATAAAAAGAATGGCTGTAACTATATATTATATGCAAGCGATTTTTCACAACATAAAAGAGTAGAAAAACTTTAAGACCACAAAGTTAAACATTAAGTAAAAGTATTGCATTCTAATTTTTAGTAAATCATGCCAATAGTTTCGTAAATCATTTGATCCATCTCGGTTAAATTTCTTTTCATCTGTGTACACTATTTTTTGCCAAAAATTGGGTTTTAAAACATTTAACAGGATTTAAGAAGGAGGAGGTGCCGCTCACCGCTCTAAGAGTGGTGTCGAGCGCTTCTAGCTACGCTAGGCCCCTACTCCGAAACGTTTATTTAAAAACTAAAAAAAAAAAAAAAAAAAAAATGGAAGAAAATTACAAGGTTTGCCAGGACAATATTCCCACGCGACATAGGGCGAAGTATTACAAATATGTATTAATTATTAATAAACTTTAAAAATAAAATAAAAATAAAAATAAATAAATAAATAAATACACAAAAGTAAGATTCGCCAGTACAGAGTACTCACGTGACAGGAGGGTGAAATAAAATAAATCTTGAAAACTCAAAAGCACAATGAGCTAGAATTGAACAGGAAGGAGGGAGAATTATTTACCAGTAAATCAGTTCGCCAGAACAAGGTTCCCACGCGACATAGGGCGAAGTTGGTTGTTTTACGACATTTACAAACACATGAAGAAAGAATAGATATCTTAGGGCTAGTGGGTAAGTGAAAACGATTATTTAACTTATGAGATTATTAAATACTTTTAATTTATTTAACTGTTCAGGAATTAGATAATTTTAAATGACTTAAGAAGAATTTAATTTGTTCTATTTGAAATATCTAAGAGTAATTCAAAAATTCTGTTTAGTTTTATGGCAAGTGAAGGTCTTGTTAAAATATTTGTCAGCCAGTTGGCTGGTCTATTATTCGGATTTCTTAAGTGATAGGCTATTATAAGCGGTCAATGGAAATAGTAATGAAGGGCAGAACCCTCCTCTCCACAAGAACATAGGGGCGAACGTCGACAACGAAATCTGTGCAGATAAGCCGGAAAAGGGCCATGCCCAGTTAAAAACGCTGTAATTTCTGGGGTAAGTACCCAATCATTGAGAGAAACATTTAATATTAGAGAGAAAGTAATTCTGCCGTTGAGGGAATCTTCCCACCAAGACTGCCATTCCCAGAAAAGAAGAGATTTTAGTTTTCTTTTGACATAGGAAGGTGGGACTGGGAGAGAGTAAAGAGGAGTATGTTCCTCTGTAGCAGGCTTGGCCAAGTCATCTGCACGTTCGTTTCCCACGACACCCGTATGGCCAGAAACGTGTGCCAGGGAAACTAAGGAATTAAGTGAAATTAGCAGTTGTTTTATTTTAATTACCTGAGGGTGTCTGCTCCTGTAACTAATTATAGCCTGCAGACCCGAGAGACTATCACTAAAAATGGGAAGAGAAGTAAATTGGTCTTAAATTAAATAAATAAAATTAAATAAATTAAATTAAATAAATTAAGTAAATTGGTCTTAATTGGAGAAGTAAATTGGTGAGCCCATTCTAGAGCATTTTCAATAACGAAGAGTTCCGCCTGAAAGACAGTATTATAGTCCTCAAACCTGCAGGCCCACAGATGGATAAAAGTATTGCCTCTGAGGACACAGAATGCTGCTGCGACTCCATGCTCAGTTTTAGAGCCGTCAGTATAGATTGCAACAGGAGCAGACGGGGAAAAACTATTCTTAGAACTATTAACTAATAACAAGGCTACATCCTCAGCAGGGTGAATGTTCCAGTTATGAGAAGGGGATTGTATTAACATATTTTCAAAGTATTCATTAGCGATTGCTGAGTTACTAAGTTGAAGAATATTTACTTTATATTTAAGTTGAAGATGAGCAAGTGGAACCCCAGTGATGACTGAGAGGGCGTCTGTAGAAATAGTTCTATTTGAAGGCATTCCTCTTCTATTTTTTTTACCATATACGCATGAATCTGTGAGAAATTGACGAACTACAGCTTTAGACCTCTCGATTTTGCTAGCGATTCGCCTTTCACTCATTCCATTTTCTCGAAAAGCCAAGATTTTACCTTTTTCAATAAGGTCATTGTGCCTAAATGCGATAACCCATAAATGCGACAAAGTTCTTCTACGGACAATCTAAATGCTTAAATCACAAACTTATAAATCATAATGGAACATACACATTTCAAGAACGGTTCGCGAAACTTTTCATTAAATTTTAAAGGTTTTTTCTAGTTGAATTTTCTTTTGCAGTAAACATTGTCCATTATGGCTTTCCGACGTCTTTTCCTAATTGCGATAAAATATTTTCAAATAGTAACTGTAATTTTATCCTTTCATCTTTCAAGATCAAATAACCACTGTTACGTCATGTGCTTGAATACCCTTCATACCTACCAGAAGAAAATAAAAAAAAATACTACATTTTTTTAAAAAGAGGGGTTTAAAATTTTTATCGCATTTAAGGGTCTGTTTACACCATTTTCCTAAATGCGATAAATTTTATCCCTTAAATGCGGCGAATTTTACAGTTGATATATTAAGGGAAGTTTAAGCATTTTTTCCTTTTTAACACTTTCCAACAAGGTTTAAAAGTGACTTAGACTTGTCTGTCCCTCTGTCCGTCTGTCTGTCTGTCTGTCCGCGCTCTAATTCCTGTAGGGACACCCGAAAGAATTCCAAAGCACTGTATTCTATGAGAGGTATTGCTGTAAACCATATTTAATACCTTAACTGTATACAAATCTTAGTTAAATTGAATCATGTTATTCAAGTTCACTATCGGATGTTTCATATATAAAATGGAATAAATACCACCACTAGTTTGTACACAGGGACACTCGAAAGTACTCCAAAGCATTGCGTTCTATGAGAGGTATTTCTATAAACCAAATTTTAATAACTTTACTTTCCACAAAGTTTAATGAAATTGCAATACGTTATTCATCTGCACAAAAGAATGCTTTGCATAGAATATAGCATGATTAGCATTAGATTTACAGGGCCACACAAAAATATTCAGTTACATTAAGAGCTGTTCATAAAATAGTTTTTAAAAGAATTTCCTATAATTTCAATTTCGTTTACATTAAGCGTTTTTAACATTGTCTAACAACTTTCATCTGTGAATATAATTTCAATTTAAGTATCTGTCTGTTCGTCTGTCCGCGCTCTAGCTCCAGTAAATATTTATGTAATTTCTTGAAACTGATATATGTTATTTAAGTTCACTATCGGATGTTCCTTATTGAAAAAGGAGTTAATATCTCTACTGGTTTGTGTACAGAGGCACCCAAACCTTTTACAAAGCATTGTGTTCTATGAGAGATATTTCTATAAACCATATTTTAATACCTTTACTGTACACAAACCTTAATGAAATTGAGAAATGTCATTCAAGTTCACTATCGGATGTTTTATATATTAAATGGAGTAAATACCACCACTTGTTTGGGCACAGAGACATTTGAAAGCATACCAAAGCATTGCGTTATATGAGAAGTATTTCTATAAACCAAATTTTGATAACTTTGCTTTCCACAAAGCTTAATGAAACTGAAATGTGTTATTCATATGCACAAAAGACTGCTTTCTATAGAATATAGTATGTTTAGTATTACTTTTACAGAGCAACAAAAAAATATTCAGATACATAAAGAGCTATTAACAAAAGTTTGCTGGAATTGCACTTTCGTTTACATTAAGCGTTTGTAACATTTTCTAACAATTTTTACGTGTGAATATAATTTCAATTTGTGTATCTGTGTATCTGTTTGTCTGCCCATCTCTCTGTCTTTCGGCGCTCTAACTCCGGTAAATATTTATGGAATATCTTGAAACTAATATATGTTTTTCAAGTTCACTATCGGATGTCCCCTATTAAAAATGGAGTGAATACCTCTACTGGTTTGTGTACAGGGGCATCGGAAATTACTGCAAACTATTTTTTTTTCTATGAGAGACATTTCTATAAACCATATTTTAATACCGTTACTTTACACAAATCTTAATGAAATTGAAATATGTTACTCAAGTTCGCTATCGGATGTTTCCTATGTGAAATTGAGAAAATATTACCACTGTTTTGTGTACAGGGAGATTTACAAGTATTGCGTTGTATGAGAGGTATTTCTGCAAACCAAATTTTAATAACTTTACTTTGCACAAATCTTAATGAAATTGAAAAATGTTATTCATATGCAAAAAAGAATGCTTTTTATAAATACAGTATGATTAGTATTAATCTTACAGGGCCACATAAAAATATTAAGTTACATTATGAGCTATTAATAAAAATTTGCTGTAATTGCATTTTCTTTTACAATAAGCATTTTTAACACTTTCTAACAATTTTTAAGCGCGAATATGATTTTGATTTGGGTATCTTTCTGTCCGATTGTCTGTCTTTCTATCTGGCTCTCGTCCCAAGAGTTCTTAAATATTTTCAGAATTTTGTAAAATTGATATATGTTATTAAAGTTCACTATGGAATGTTTCCTACTTAAAATGCCATTAATATGTCCTACACAAAGTGTTTGTGTACAGGGAACTTCCAATGCTTTGCGTTTTAGGACAGATATTTTTATAAATCACATCTAAATAACTTTCTACTGTAAAAATTATAATAAATTGAAATGTATTTTAATATTCTAAAATAATGTTTTGTATAGAATATGATATGATCAACTTTCAGATTTACAAGACTACACTAAAATATTCAAATACATTAAGGGATCAATTATAATCTGACGGCTGGATTTTCTTTTGCATTAAGCCTTTTTAACGTTCTTCAACGATGTCTGAGAGCGGTTTTAAATTGAATTAGTCAATCTGTATATTTTTCTGTGCTTCTCTCCTTTGTTTGATAATGCAGGCAAAGAATATTGAAAGTTATACGATACAACAAGCACGTACAATTGGAGAGTATTAATAACCAGAGTGTACTGCATGATTTTTCGTTCTGTTTTTAACACTTTCCAGCAAGGTGGAAAAGTGTCAATGACTTCATTTTGTCTGTCTGTCCGCAGTCGAACTCCTGTAAATTTTCATGGAATTTCTTGAAGCTGATATATCGTATTCAAGTTCACTATCGGATGTTCCCTATTGAAAATGGAGGGAATTCCTCTTCTGATTTGTCTACAAGGACACCCAAAATTTTCCGAAGCACTGTGTTCCATGATAGATATTTCTATAAACCGTATTTTGATACGTTTACTTTAAACAAATTTTAATGAAATTGAAATATATCATTTAAGTCCACTGCCGGATATTCCCCATGTAAATTGAAGTAAATACCATCACTGGTTTGTATACAGGGACATCCGAAAGTATTTAAAAGCATTGCGTTCTATGGAAGGTATGTCTAAGCACCAAATTTTAATGATTTTACTTTGCACAATCGTAAATATATATATATATATATATATATATATATATATATATATATATATATATATATATATATTATTCATATGCACAAAAGAATGCCTTCCATAAAATACAATATTATTAGCATTATATGTACAGGGCCACACAAAAATATTCAGATACATTAAGATATATTGTTGGAAAATTGCTTGAATTGCATTTTCGTTTACAATAAGCGTTTTTATCACTTTCTAAATGTTTTTAACACTTTCCAATAAAGTTGAAAAGTGTTAATGACTTAGGTTTGTCTGTCTGTCCGTGCTCTATCTCCCGTAAATATTAATGGAATCAGAGTTACACATACACTACTCAGAAAAGAAGAGTTAAACACGGAGTTACACACTCCGTTATAAAAAGGCAAAGTTACCCACACAATTACACACAAACTGTTAATAAAAATGCAGAGTTACACACACAATTACACACAAACTGTTAATAAAAATGCAGACTTACACACACACTGTTAGCAAAAAATTAGCGGTACACACAGCGTTACACACATTGTCAAAAAAAAAAGAGATTTACATACGGAGTTACACACACTGTTCATAAAAAGGCGGAATTATACACAGCAAAAAATCAGTGATACACGCAAAGTTACACACATTGTTCAAAAAAAAAAGAAATGAACATTGAATTACACACACTGCTAATAAAAAGGCAGGATTATACACAGAGTTACATGCACTGTTAATAAAAAGGATCTGTTAATAAAGAGTTACACACAGAGTTACACACACAGAGTTAATAAGAAGGCCGAGTTGCACACACACATTTAATTACGTACAGGGTTACGCACACTGTTAGTTACACATAAGTAAAATTACACACGTTTTTTGCTAAAAATCAGCGATACACACAGTGTTACACACAATGTAAAAAAAACTGTTAATACAAAACAAAATTACACATAGAGTTACACACACTGTTAATAAGAAAGAAGAGCTACACACACACTGTTAATTGCATACAGGGTTGCACACACAGTGACAGTTTCACATAGTGTTACGTACACTGTTAGAAAAGTTCAGCAATACACACAGAATTACACACACACTGATAAAAAAAAGAAGAATTACACACTGTTAACAAACAGCAGATTTAGACACAAAGTTCCACACACTGTTAATATAAAGGAAGAGTTACACACACTGTTAAAGGCAGAGTTGCACATAGAGTTACACAACATTTTATCTTGAAATAGTTATGCGGTATTAAGTATTTTATAAACTATAAAAAAAGAACGAAAAATCATGCATTACGCAATGATTATTAACACTTTCCAACTGCACGTAATTATTGTATCTTATAACTTTGAAAGTTCTGTACCTATGTTATCACACAACAAACAAACAGTAGTTCTGAAAGGCATACAGACGGACTAATTGAATTCCTAATCATTCTTAAACACTGTTTGAAAGTGTTAAAAATGCTTAACACAAAAGAAACCGTCGCCCTTCGATTGTAATTCCAGCCCTTAATCTATCTGAAAATTTCAGTGTAGCCCTGTAAATTTGAAGGTTAACAAAATCATATTTTATACAAAACATTATTTTAGCAAATTAACAATAAATGCCAATTTCATTATGATTTTACAGTTCAAAGTACTGTATGAAAGTTCTTTAAATGTAAATTATAAAAATGTATGTCCTAAAATGCAACGCATTGGCATTTTTTGCGCGTTCTTGTGCATAAACATGTTGTACAGTACCTATTAATGCTCTTTTTATTTGGGAACATTCAATAGTGAATATGAACAACATATATATATTTTTTTAAATTCAGAAAATATTTCCGGACGCTAAGTGCGGTACACGGACAGATAGACAAATGGAGATTCGGGCACATAGATACAGAAATTGAAAACACGTTAAGACTTAAACAAGAAAGAAAAATCATGCAGTACTCATTGATTAGTAACACCTTCCAACTGTACGTAATTGTTGTATCGAAGAACTTTTAATATTCTTTGCCTACGTTGTGAGGTTGAGACGTCAGAACATCACCACAGTTGTTTTAATTAAGCTGGATCCAGCAAAGTAGAAAGTGGGGACGGTTAAAATCGCTTCGTCGCCAGTGACTCGGCGAAAGTTGAGGTCGAGTTAGCTTTGTGTCGGCAGGGTGCTGCAATGAAAGACTTAGATTTTGAATGTTAGATAAATTAGAAGTGATTTTAAAAGGACGGATTGAAATGAAGAGAGAGGAGGATGTAGGAAGAAGTATAAAATGGCGATAGTTTTAGTAGATGGGAGTGGATGTTGGAGGATATTATAGTGGATGTAGGAGGATATTATAGTGGATGTCGGAGCATATTATAGTGTGGATATTGGAGTATTATAGTGGATTGTTGAAAGTCTTATTTTGGCGAATATTGAGTAGTAGAAATTTAGAGGAGTGAGGAATAAGTCATGATGAGTGTTAGTACGAGTATTTGCTAGCGCTCGTGAAAGTGAATTTCGATCTGCAGGGAATCCTCTGATCGAAAGTGAAGTCGCAGCAGTGGAGTTACGAGTGCAACCGTCGCTACACCTTCAATTGCTTGCTGGGGTGAGATATTTAAGATAATCTAATTTAATTGTTGATATATATATTTTGATTGAGTAATACACTGACTGAGCTAGTTTAATTGCCAGGCCACCCTCCCCATTAATCTGCTCAAATAAACTTTAGTTATTGTTAATTCAAGTCTTGTGTTCTCTTATTTATCCATTTAGTGATATAATTAAGTTAAGATGGAGTTTGCGTCAACGCAAACTTTACAACGTTATCACACAACAGACAGAAGGACTGAAAAATATACAGATAGACTAATTGATTTTAAAATTACTCTTAGGCATTTTGGAAAGAGTTAAAAAGGCTTAACGCAAAATAAAATGCAGCCATTAAATTATAATTACAGCTTTTGATCTCTCTGAATATTTTAGTGTAGCCCTTTAAATCAGAAAGTTAATCATACCATATTCTATACAAAACATTATTTTCGAATATTAACAATACATTTCAATATTTTTATGATTTTTGCAGTAGAAAGACTTAACTTTCAAAAAATTCTGTCCTAAACCGTAATGCATTGGCATTTTTTGTTGTTTTTGTTGTTGTTGTTGTTGTCCCTGTAAACCAACTAGTTGTACAGGACCTATAAATGTCGTTTTGAATGGGGAACATTCTATAGGAATAATGTTTATAAAAATAACACTCATAAAACACAATGCTTTCGAATGCTTTTGGGTGTCCCTGTACACAAACCAGAAGAGATATTCACTCCATTTTCAATATGGAACATCCGATAGTGAACATCAATAAAATATATCAGTTTCGAGAAATTCCATAAATATTTACAGGAGTTAGAGCGCGGGCAGACAGACGGACAGACAGATGGACAGATACACAAACTGAAATCATATTCACACTTAAAAATGTTAGAAAGTGTTAAAAACGCTTAATGTAAACGAAAGTGCAATTCTAGAATTGTTTTATCAGTAGCTCTTAATATAAATGGATATTTTTGTGTCACCCTGTATACCTAATGCTAACCATGCTGTATTCTATGCAAAGCATTTTTTCTGCATATAAATAACATATTTCAATTTCCTAAAACTTCGTGGAAAGTAAAGTTATTAAAATTCGATTTATAGAAATATCTCTCATAGAACGCAATGCTTTGGAATACTTTTAACTGTCCCTGTACATAAATCGGTGGTGGTATTTCCGCCATTTTATACAGGAAACATCCAGTAGTGAACTTGAATAACATATTTCAATTTAATTGAGATATGTCTACAGTAAAACCAATAGAAATACCTCTTATAGAACACAATGCTTTGAAATGCTTCCGGGTGTCCGTGTACACAAACCAGTATAGGTATAAACTCTATTTTAAATAGGGAACATCCGATAGTGAACTTGAATAACATATATCACTTTGAAGAAATTCCATAAATATTTATGAGATTTAGAGCTCGGACAGACAGACAGGCAGACAAACAGGCGGACAGGCAGATACACAAAACTGAAACCATATTCACCCTTAAAAAATGTTAGAATGTGTTAAAAACGCTTAACGTAAACGAAAGTACAATTCTAGCCATTTTTTTTAAATAGCTCTTAATGTAACTGGATATTTTTGTGCCACCCTGTAAATCTAATGCTAATCATGCTATATTCTGTGCAAAGCATTCTTTTGTGCATACAAATACCATAAATTTCCAAAAACTTCGTGGAAAGTAAAATTATTAAAATTTGATTTATAGAAATATCTCTAATAGAACGCAATGCTTTGGAATAGTTTTGAGTGTCCCTCTATATAAATCGGTGGTGGTATTTCCTCCATTTTATACAGGAAACATCCAATAGGGAATTTGAATAACATATTTCAATTTCATTAAGATATGTCTAGAGTAAAGGTATGAAAATATGGTTTATAGAAATACCTCTCATAGAACACAATGCTTTCGAATGCTTTTGGGTGTCCTGTGCACAAACCAGTAGAGGTATAAACTCCATATTCAATAGGGAACGCCCGATAGTGATCTTGAATAACATATTTTAATTTCATTGAAATATGTCTACAATAAAGGTATGAAAATATGGTTTATAGAAATACTTCTCATAGAACACAATGCTTTGAAATACTTTTGGGTGTCCCTGTACACAAACCAGTAGAGTAATCCTATTCACCCTTAAAAAATGTTAGAATGTGTTAAAAACGCTTAACGTAAACGAAAGTACAATTCTAGCCATTTCTTTTAATAGCTGTTAATGTAACTGGATATTTTTGTGCCACCCTGTAAATCTAATGCTAATCATGCTATATTCTGTGCAAAGCATTCTTTTGTGCATATAAATACCATATTTAAATTTCCAAAAACTTCGTGGAAAGTAAAGTTATTAAAATTTGATTTATAGAAATATCTCTCATAGAACGCGATGCTTTGGAATACTTTTGAGTGTCCCTGTACATAAACCGATGGCGATATTTCCTCCATTTTATACAGAAAACATCCTATAGCAAACTTTAATAACATATTGCAATTTCATTATGATATGTCTACAGTAAAGGTAAGAAAATATGGTTTGTAAAAATATCTCTCATAGAACACAATGCTTTGAAATACTTTCGGGTGTCCCTGTACACAAACTAGTTGATGTATGAACTCCATTTTCAATAGGGAACGTCCAATAGTAATCTTGAATAACATATATCAGTTTCAAGAAATTCCATAAATATTTACGGGAGTTAGAGCGCGGACAGACAGACGGACGGACAGACAGACAAACCGAAGTCATAAACACTTTTCAACCTTGTTGGAATGTGTTAATAACAGTTTTCAACCTTCTTTGTAAAGTGTTAATAACATTAAAGTAACTCCCATGCATAAAATGCATTATCGCATTTAGGGAGTTTGAACATCGCATTTAGGATATAGTACCTTAAATGCGACAAAAATTTCCTAAATGCGACGCTGGTATAAATTTTCATAAATTACTGATTCTTTTAATTTCTTGAAAAAAAAATGACTCAAAACACTAGTTTAGAACTATGAGTATAATATTCAACCATTTTTTCTTTCTTTTCATAATTATTTGTTTACTAAAATGTCATAAGTTTCCTAAATGCGATAAACTTACCAAAAATCACGTCGCATTTAGGCACAATGACCTTATCACTCAGTAATTTTCCTCTACTCATAATCTCAGTTGATTCAACACTCACTTAATGATTAAAAAATGTTTCTTTTCATTCTAACAACTGTCCCGTACAAGACTGTGCAAATGTGACGTCATTTCATTATGTGAGCAATCCCTTTTAAAACTGGTCTTAGAGTTTTTTTCATTTGATTACATTACACATTTTTACTTTATATCGAAAATAAACGAATTTTAAATTCTAAATTCATATTTTTTTATTCCTTACATTTTATATATTAAATGTAAAGTAATTTACAAATAGGTTTTAATTTTTGAATGCAAAAAAAAAAAAAAAAAAAAAAATTAATGGTGGTCTTAAAGTTTTTTCCACCACTGTATATAAGGAAGTAATTCTATTAATTTACCTGAACAAAATGCAAGAAAAGTAAATTACAATTCATTATATAACTTAAAAATATTATCTTATAAAATCATATTAAAATATAACCAAATTATATTTGTTATAAATTTAATAAAAAAGAAAATTTCAACGACACATTAATAGGCATGAGGGAATAAGGAAAATAAGATAATTGTAACGTTGCTGCCATTTATCGTGAAAAACTTATTTATATACCATTACAAATTTGATTCAACTATCAAAAAGATTTAAATTAAAAAGAAAATCAATTTGTTTATTGCAAATTTTTATCAAACATAAACAATACATAAGAACTTTATACATAAATTATTCAAGTAGCTAATTTTAACAAATTTGTCACTAATTCAATAGAACATATTTTTAAAAATTTCTTTATTTTCTAATAGCAATACAACAAGCGGCACATTTTTTATCTCAAACCGTGTTTTTATTATTTGCGTTCAAAATCGGTTATTCATTTATTACCCGATATATATCACACAAGCTGAAATATTGACTCCGTTAGGGGGAAATTGTGTGCACTTATGGGGGAAGAAAAAAATAATAGTTACAATTTTTGTCGATAGAGTGCGCTGTATGTGAGCAAATCACAAATTTCCATGAAAACTATATTTATTACCATGCAAATATTTACAGGCATATTATTCTATTCAATGTGTTCTCTATCACCCCAAATTACAATTTGCAAACGAATTACAACACCGCTCATTACAGCTTCAGTCGGATATTCTTAGCTCAGGGAAAATATCTTCACCAAAAACCCCTTATCCATCAAGTCAGCAACGCAATTAAAACTTCATGTATGCAGAACTAGGAAGTAAGATAAGAAATAAGCTGTGATAATAGTAAAACCGGGCAACTTGTAGGACATTTATTTATGTATTTCTCGTTACAAGAACGTGCAGCGCCCTCTACCAATGAAAAATTCAACTATTGTTTTCTTTATTCCCCCCCCCCGAAAAAAAAAAAATATGAGAATAACTTTTCCGCAAATCGCATTAAATTCTATCAATTCCTTCAATTTTCAAAATATCTACAGAATTATGGGACATCCAGTATATGAATCCTTTGCACTCGGGGTCTTCTTTGCACGACGCACCAGAAACTCGAGACGTTTCGCAGCCTTTATGACGCATTTCTTACCAGTAACTTAAAATTATTGCACACACAAATTAATGTATAATTTTTTTATATTTTAACATTTTATATATCGTTACACCTTTATGAACATAATTTTTTAAATATTGGTCTCTGTAATTTTTCTGTGTGTGATATTTCATGTAACAATTCCCAAAATGCGTGCCCGGCTTGTCGTGGCAAGTATGACAATAATATATCGTTTGATGCCTTTTTCCGGGTTTATTATTGTGAGAACAGATTTTGCAGTCCTTCCTAACTCCTGTTAGAATATTGTGTAGCTTTCCATTCAAGCGGATATCTTCAGAATCGGAGGTTGAAGTCGAGGCTCGATCGCGTGGCTGGCGAAAATCTCCAGTCAATTGGTGGACTACTGTTTTCAAATATCGCAAGTGGTTAAGCGGCTGTTCGCTTTTCTGCTGTTTAGTGGCTTTATATAAAATATATGAATTTATTGAACAAAATTCTAACCCCCCCCCCCCCCCCCCAAAAAAAAAAAAAAAAAAAAAAATTAAGCCTGTGCGATTTTTTTAAGAAACAGTAAGCCTTTAACGATTTTCTTAAGACGATTTTCTTAAGACTTCTCTTAAGACGCTCTTAAACGCTAAGCCTTTAGCGATTTTCTTAAGAAACAGTACGTTGAAGCTTATTGAGTTTCACGGGCGTCATTCCTGCACTATTCCAGTTAGCGGTTTATCTCCATTTGAAAGGGGTGACAATTTACACTTCATAAGATTATACAGAAAGAGCGTAGGAACCTGCGTCGAAGAAACTAAACTTAAACAATTACTGCTGCGCATCGAGTTACCGCGCAAACCAAGTGGTGAGCGAGAGTCTTCTCTCGAGTTGCGGCATCAAACCACATGGTGAGTGACTACCTCTCGAGTGCAAAGGGCTAAAACGTAATTAGCATCAAATCAAGTTAAGGTACAACTAAATATCAAGTTTTGTTAAATTCTATTTATTGGTTCTTGAACTACAGTGTCCGCAAAATTTTACTAATACACACACATATACACAGACACACACATAGACAAACAGGCATTTTCTAAATATCGTCAAATTGTATTTAGGACATCTCCAAACATGCAAATCCATTAAAAATCGAAAGCCGTATAATGTCTTCTTGTGTATATGGAATATTTACTTCTTATGTATACAGAAGAAATAAAAAGATATGTATATATAATTAAAAGGAATATTGAAGTGTGAAGAGAAAATAGCAGAAAAATAATATTAGCATTGTGAAAGACAAAATATTAACCATAATATTAATGGTAGAAAACAATGGAAGATTTAAAAACTTCTTGATTGTGTACATTACAAGTGCGCTCGTTGTTTATTTGTTTCAGAGGTTTCTTGTTTTGGTGATTAAAATCTAGAATGGAAGAAAAATGTTGAAAGAAATAGATAACACACTGATTTAAATAGAAATGAGGCCTGTTTACGAGAAAAAAATTTCTCTTAATTCCAGATATTACCGTGACAAAATTTCTGAGTCTAGTTTAAAAGTAAAATTTCAAGAAGAAGAGAGTAGGGAAAGTTAGTATACTTTATTTAAATATTTTTTATGATACAAACAGGCATAAGTTCTAAAAAGTAAATAAATAAATTAATTAAATTAAAAATAAAAATAAAGATTTTTTTTTTCTATGTAGGGGAAGTTGCTTATTTATTCTTATTCTTAGAGATGTTCAGAATTTCGTTAAAAACAATAAAGATTGTTTTAATAAATAAACATTTCTTTGAAAATGACTAACTTTAACAGCTCTGGGCGTACAAATGTAATCGGTTAATGCTTTACGAACTCAAGAGATATAAGCTTGTGTGGAGTACTTTTTATTAGGGTCTTTCTAAGGCTCCCGAATCATGCCAAATTTACCGGTAAAGAACATAATCTTATGTGGACATTAAGTATAGCACACCCTTTGTTAAAATGTATTGATGCTTTCAGGAAATTTTCGCGAAATACGTGTCGGAAATTTCGTGCCTTAAGTAATGCTCATTTGTTTTTCTTTGTTTAAATGCTTTGCTATTGATAGAAAGTGGCATAACTAAAAATTAATTATTTTTATTTTTGTGCATTAAACAATTACTCATCAAATAATTACGTTCTTTAATTGAATACACTATGTTAAATTAATTTTCATACATTAATTTTATCGAACGAATTTCGAAAGCGTTTTTTCTAAAAGGCCCGTATCAGTACATATTTCGAAGATAACCAAGGGAAAATAACGGGTACAAAATGTTATCTTCTGTAAACTTTAAGTATATCACAGCACTTATTTAGTTTACGGTTATACAAAGTAATAATTATTCGTATTTGGTAGCAAAAGTCATGTTTTGCACGCGAGTGAAAAAATAATTTAGCCATACATTAATTTTTCCCAAGCTCCTTTTTAAATTAAAAAATATATATATTGCAGTTTTGAAAAGGTATTTTATTCTTCTTGTATTTAAAATAGTGATTCCTAAACAAAATTTTATCTTTCTAACGTAACATAAAATGAAAAGATAAATCTGGAACGAAACACAATACAGGTACTACAACCAACAACTAAACTAGCATAAAAAGCTGCATTTTATGTTTTTGTGAATCAGAGAATAAGTCTTAATATATTAAGAAAAATAATTTTAAATATTTATTAAAATTTTATTCAACGTATTATAAAATTAAATATAGGAATTATTGAATTATTCTAGGTTGAAGTCCTTGTATATTCAAGTGAGGCATTAAAAACTAAAATCTATGTACACGGAAAAATATAAAGGAGCAAAATTACACAAAAATGAGTAAAATTGTGTCAAATTTGAGTGCATCAGATGCTCAAAATAGCTCTGAAGCAAATATACTCAAATCTAAAAATTCCATGTACTTATTATTGAGTATTCTAACAAGCTCAAAAATTAGCAAATATCATTGTTAACCCCAATATCCCAAACATACAGTGGTGGAAAAAATTATAAAGCCACTTGAAAATATGATATAATTAAAAAACAAAAGATCAAACATTTACAAAATTTCATACATATATATTATATACTACAAGGAACAAAAGGAAAAAATAAATTTATTAATAACTACAATAACAAAAGGTTAGTAGACGTAAGAAAAATTTATGTACAAAGAAAGCTGGAAAAAATTATAAAGTCGATACATGTATTTCATCAATAATCGATGTGAGACCCTTTTTTTTCGATAACTGTGACTAGTCTCTTGTTCATTGAATCTATCAGACCACACAAAGTACTTGCATCAATATTATTCCAGCAGTTTTTAATAGCATTCATCAAATCTAATTTTGAATTGAATTGTCGTCCATTTTTGTAAACATTTCGGGCTAAAATTCCCCAAAGATTTTCTATTACATTCAGATCGGGGCTACGAGCTGGCCATTGAAGCCATTTCACCTGGTTAGCTTCCAGCCAAGATTTAGTTGACTTCGAAACATGAACGGAAGCGTTGTCCTACTGAAATGTCCAGTCTCCTGAAGTTATAAGAGGAGCAATGGGTAATAAATTATCTCCTAACATATCTTGATATATAATTGAATTCATTTTGTTATGGATGAAAACAATTGGAGTGGTTCCACCGGCAGCACATGCAGCCCAAACCATTACCGAGCCACCTCCAAATTGACGCTTTGAAAAAATATGAGGTTCCTGTCGTAAATCATGCCAAAAATATTTATAGCCGTCGAGTCCATCGAAATTAAATTTCTTTTCATCGGAAAAGACAATATCTCTCCAATTTGTGCCCTCGGTTAAATGTTTTCGGGCAAAGTCTAAGCGAGCATATTTGTGGTGCTTCGAAAGAGGGGGTTTTCCTTTAAATTTTTTAAACTGAACAATGGTATTGCTACTTAAAACATTTCTTACCGTTCGGCTTGTACATGGTAATTGTAAATGTTCTTGAATTTGGGCAGACGACATGTTTTGTCCGCAAGCTAGCTTCCGGATTTGTCTTGATTGCCTTACAGTTAAGGATTTCGGTCTTCCTGTACGCTTCTTACTGCCGTAATCTTCGGGATTTCTGAGAAAACTGTTTACTTCAGCCTTGGACCTTCCTATTTTTCTTGCAATATTAGAACCAGACATTCCAACTTCATTTAAAGTTAATATTTTAATTTGTTCACCATCGGATAACTTTTTTCCTCTTGGCATTGTATTACACACATCAAATACAAAATGAATGCACGTAAAACGTTTATATTTACCTAAACTTTCCTAGGAACCTGCTTTCTCATGTCTGGCATTATGCCAAAGGAGGCTAGAACCATCGGCTTTATAATTTTTTCCAAGTTGTTTTTCATTGGTTGTAAGAAATTAGCATAATTTATGTTCCCTATTCCGTTTTTCTAAACAAAGTTTATGCGCATTACTTCGATGTTGATCATGCAAATGAAAATAGAATTTGCGTTATCAACAATTCCATTACTTTTTGACTTTTGTAAATTTTTCTATCGGCTTTATAATTTTTTCCAGCACTGTAGATGCTTTTTGATTCATTCTTCCACAAACCAGTGTGAATCCGCCACGAAATATAGTTCTGGAAATTTCAGAGAATAAATTTTATATTTGTACACTTTCTGTTTAAATTTTTCTAAATTCCATTAAAAAGTTTCTTTTAATTCAGCATATTTATGATAATTTATGAAATGAATAGATATTAATTTGAAAAGGTGCGATAACTATTTCATAAAGGAGACATGCATGTTTTCCTTTTTGAAACAAAATTACTCATTTCGAAATGAGTATGTCCATTTATTCATTTTTAAGCATTTCATTTTTAACAGTGCATATAAATAACTATTACAATGTAAAAATCCTTTTTGATTTTCACCTTGAATTCACTATCGCCTTTCATATACCTGTGATTTGTTACGAGGGGTGATCAGAAAAAAAGGTTACAAGCTGCAGCATTTGGAAACTACATATTGTGGAGAACTTTTGTTTCCTTAGAGTGGAGACAGATGGTGCTACTTGTCATGCAGCTGGTCTGCGGGTAGGTAGTGACAGTTCCCAGACGGTTCAGGACGATTGAAATGGCAAGACACTTAGAAAATTGGTCTCGTGTGGAAGTGCGAGCCGTGATTCGATTTTTATGGGCAAAGAATGTGTCCGTGAAGCATCTGACGCAAACGGCCAAGCATGTTGAGTGAAGGTGTCATCCTCCTGCATGACAATGCCAGGCCCCATACTGCTCAAGCAACGCAGGAATTGTTGCGACGGTTCAGGTGGGAAATCTGGAGTACCCCCATACAGCCCATATTTGGCCCCCAGTGACTATTTCCTGTTTCCGAGGTTGAAGAGCACTTATCCAGCACACAGTTCTCTTCAGACAGTGCTGTCCACCAAGACCTGGCTCAATGGACAGGGACCTGATTTCTACCAAGACGGGTTAAACAAGTTGGTTCTGCGTTCTGATAAATGCCTAAATAGGCTTGATGATTATGCCGAAAAGTGATAGGCACGTATGCCTCTTAATTCTTTTTTGTATTTTCTGTCTATTGTTAATAAATATTTCTTTATTCGACTTGTAACCTTTTTTTTTTTTTTTTTTTTTTTTTTAATCACCCCTCGTACTTACTGCATACAGTAATTCTGGATTTCCTAAAGAGCTCTTTGGTTTCAGTGTAATTAAATATACACAAATATTTCTTTAAAAAGTATACATAATATAGTATATCTATTTCGAACAATATATTAATGCATTCATTTTCTTTACTACAAGTTCAATTGAATATTTTAACAAGGAAACGTTCTTTAGCTAAACTCATAGAATACGATGAAATTGGTACAGGTGTTAGAAGAACTTATAGGAGATTCATACTCTGAAAATTAGCTGCTTAAGTTCATTAGGAAAGGTGTAGAACGATGTTGTAAATTGAATCGGGGTTACCAGAACCTTCCAGTTAGCATCAATTGGCGACTTCGAATTCTTGAAAACTGACGTTTTTAAGAAAATATATAATTCACACATGAGTAGCTCATGTAAGAGCTTGAAGCTTTTCTCTGCATCCTCGCCAAGTAGGGTTGCATTTGACGTTAAAAACGTTGACATTTATTATTATTTTTTTACCGCTTTTCTGTTGCAATTAAGCAGCTAATTTTTTCACCGTAGATATTTTGAGCCATCTACTATCATCTGTAATTTTTTCGTCGAATTCTATGAGTTTAGCTTACGAACGTTTCCTTGTAAGGATAATTTGATTATGCTCCAAGAAATTTTTATAGAAAAGCAACAACGAACGAAAATTAAGAACGAATATAGATAAACTCATGTCAAGTGTCAAGTAACAAAAACTATTCCTGGGAATAAAATTTTTTATATCGCATGAAAAATGTTGCATTCAGCTTGTTATTTTCAATAGAGAATAATTAATATGCAATAAAATTTTGTCAAATAATTACAAGATAAAAAGAACTTTTATATACCATGTTTTTAAATTTTATGTTGGATCATATAAACGCTACTGAAGGCAGCAGGAACTCGGAGCAATTGGATAAAAGTATTAAAAAAATTCCTCGCTATCGTGTTTTGAGCTATTATAGAAGTTTCAAATGGCTATCTAGCCGGGAAGTTAGTTAAAAGTTGATTGCAAGCTTTGTACTGGTAACGCTGCAGAAAACAGCAGGGCCCCGAAGCAATTGGTTAAAAATATTTTTTAAATGTATTTTCACCGTATTCTGAACTATTCTGAAAGTTTCAAATGTCTAGCTACTCGAGAAGTTAGTTAAATAAATTTTCTGTTGAATCATATAAACGCTTCCGAATGCAGTAGGGACCTGAAACAGTTGACTAAAAGTATTAAAAAAAATTTATTGTCACCGTGTTCTGAGCTATCCTGAAAGTTTCAAATATCTAGCTAGTCGGGAAGTTAGTGAAAAATCGATTGCAAGTTTTGTACTGGTAATGCTGCCGAAGGCAGCAGGAACCCGAAACAGTTGGCTAAAAGTATTTAAAAAAAATGCATTTTCACCGTGTTCTGAACTATTGTGAAAATCGATAACTTTGTGTCAAATTATCACAGACCTACGGTTTAACCAGTCGTTTAAAGGTATTGACGGGAGTTTTTGAAAGATACCCATACTGAAAATTTACACACCCCGGGGGGGGGGGATTTCCCCTTCCAAGAGGGGAAGCGATGCTCCCACATCCTAGTTTACAACTACTATTATCAATAATTCATATTAATTTTACAATCACACGTTAAAAATAATATGTACATTTATACAAATTTTGTTTTATACTTCCATGTTAAAAATTTAGATAAAATGGGATCACAGCAGCACCCGTTAAGCGATTGATCCCCAAATCTAATCAGCGCCAGTTTATGTCAGGGTCCAACTAAATACCAAGTTTGGTTAAATTTCGTTCATTGGTTCATGAAATACAGAGTCCACAAAGTTTGTGATACGCACGCGGAGAGATCCCAGACACAGACACACATTTCCTAAAAACCGTCAAATCGTGTTCAGGACATCCCAAAACATTTAAATAAACCAAAAACTGGAATTCGAAAATTTTCACGAATCCAATACTTTCTCTCTTAGTATATATATAGAAAACAGTAAAAATGGTCAAATTAAAATTTCTGAACTGTTATCATAGTAAGAAGTCAAAAAGCAACAAATATATTGGTCATTAATAAATGTAATTATAATTAAATAATGAAAAGTATAAAACTTTTTATGATAAACGTAGCTAATTGTAAGTATATTACCATACAACAAGCATTTTCATGTGAATATACCCAGAAATGTAGAGAGAAGTTGAGTAATTTTAAAGATATCATCATTGTGTAAAATTATATTTAAAACTTTGTAAACAATAGATTATAAATTTGGTGTAAATTTTTTTATAAACATTAAGTAATATAGAAATTTTACAGTAATAAAAATATATAACTTTTTAAAAGAAATAATAATTATTATAAAATTACATTATTTAATAATTTAAAATAAATGAAAATGTGATATTTTTTCTATTAATTAATAGGTTCTGTAGAAGATAAAAATGAGTAAATTTAATATATAAAATATAATTAAATTCGTTAGAAAAATATTAATTAATGAAAACCTTTTCAAACATATTACAGGAAATAATGAAATATCCCGTTTTAAATTAACATGAAAGAAAGTAAAATTCAATATTAAGTCACCATGAAAGAAGTATAAATTAGGAAGGAAAACAATGAATAAGTAAAGCACACAATAATCAACACTTCATCAGGAGCATTTAACTGAATTATTGTATGCAAATATAGGTAAATTTCTGTGTATCTGTGAGCATAAAGCTAAAAAAAATAACAGATATTAACTTCAAATTTACCTAAACCAAAATCTGTTCAACAGGAGTAGAAATAATTACAAGATAAAAAGATCTTTTTATATACCATGTTTTTAAATTTTCTGTTCAATCATATAAACGCTACCGAAGGCAGCGGGAACCCGGAGCAATTGGATAAATTTTTAAAAAAATTCATTGCTCTCGTGTTTTGAGCTATTATAAAAGTTTCAAATGTCTAGCTAGTTGGGAAGTTAGTGAAAAATCGATTGCAAGCTTTGTACTGGTAACGCTGCCGAAGGCAGCAGGAACCCGAAACATTTGGTTACAAATATTTAAAAAATGCATTTTCACCGTATTCTGAACTATTCTGAAAGTTTCAAATGTCTAGCTAGTCAGGAAGTTAGTTAAATAAATTTTCTGTTGAATCATATAAACGCTGCTGAAGGCAGTAGGGACCTGAAACAGTTGACTAAAACTATAAAAAAAAAAAAAAATGTATTGTCACTGTATTCTGAGCTATCCTGATAGTTTCAAATGTCTAGCTAGTCGAGAAGTTAGGGGAAAATCGATTGCACTCTTTGTACTGATAACGCTGCCGAAGGCAGCAGGAACCTGAAACATTTGGCCAAAGGTATTAAAAAAATGCATTTTAACGGTATTCTGAACTATTCTGAAAGTTTCAAATGTCTAGCTAGTCGGGAAGTTTGTTAAATAAATTTTCGTTCGAATCATATAAAAGCTGCGAAGGCAGTAGGGACCTGAATCAGTTGACTAAAAGTATAAAAAAAAAAAATGTATTGTCACTGTATTCTGAGCTATCCTGAAGTTTTCAAATGTCTAGCTAGTCGAGAAGTTAGTGAAAAATCGATTACAAGCTTTGTACTGGTAACGCTGCCGAAGGCAGCAGGAACCCGGAGTAGTTGGTTAAAAATATTTAAAAAATGCATTTTCACCGTGTTCTGAACTATTCTGAAAGTTTCCAATGTCTAGCTAGTCGGGAAGTTAGTTAAATAAATTTTCTGTTGAATCATATAAACGCTGCCGAAGGCAGTGGGGACCTGAAACAGTTGACTAAAAGTATTAAAAAAATGTATTGTCACCGTGTTTTGAGCTATCCTGAAAGTTTCAAATGTCTAGCTAGTCGGAAAGTTAGGAAAAAATCGATTGCAATCTTTGTACTGATAACGCTGCCGAAGGCAGCGGGAACCCGAAACCGTTGGCTAAAGGTATTAAAAATATGCATTTTAACCTTATTCTGAACTATTCTGAAAGTTTCAAATGTCTAGCTAGTCGCGAAGTTAGTTAAATAAATTTTCTGCCGAATCATATAAACGCTGCCGAAGGCAGCGGAACTTGAAGCAGTTGACTAAAATTATTAGAAAAATGTATTGTCACCGTGTTGTGAGCTGTCCTGAAAATTTCAAATATCTAGCTAGTCGGGAAGTTAGTTAAAAATCGATTGCAAGATTTGTCCCTGACAAACACACAAACACACAAGAATCGAAGTTAATAAAAACATGGTAAAAATGTATATTTAATTGGTACTTTTTAATCTGAAGTAATCCCCTTTTTGAAGTGATTCCCTGATAATGTTTTACTGACATTTATTACATTAAAAACATAATCTGGAGTGACTCAACCCGACTTTCCAAATATTAAGTAATTAACGATTGTATAAATAATTTAAAATAAGACAAATCGTTAAATAAACAAAAGCGAAATTTTTAGTAGGTTGTTTGAACATTTTTCTCCATTATTTAATTTTAAGCTATTGCATTTGAAATAGTTTGAGCGCATAGATCACAATGATAAAGAATTTTTTGTTGTGTCCTGTAAAAATCTATAAATAGTGCTGATTTTTTAAACAGGTAAATACAAGAGTGTTTGCTTTATGGGTCTCCCCCCCCCCTCTACTTTAGTAAAATTATGAATTACGTATAAAATTATTATAGTCATAAAGTTTCTTTCTTTCGATTTTGATGAAGTAAACATCCTTTATTTTGTAATAATTAAATAAATGAATAAATAAAATAAAATGGTACTTGTATAATATAATTAATTTAGTAATTGCCTTTTTTTTTTTTCCTAATCTTGAAACAAATTATACAGGAAGTAAATTGCATTTTATTACATTACAAATCACTGTTTATACAAACATAAATCTAAAAATAAATAATAAATAAATAAAGATAGTGACATAAACTAATGTTACTGTTAATAAAAGGCTTATAAAGTTACACTATGGCTGTATTCTTTCAGCTGAGATTCTGTTTTTTTTTTTTTTTTTAAGTGAAATAAACCTAAAGTATATAAGCATAAATATTTACTTATGTCTGTATATCTGTAATAAATCAGTATTTTTTTTAATATGTGAATAAGACAATATTTGTTATAATTTTTATTTTTATTTATTTTTCTTCTTTTTTATTTCTTTGGTAAAATCATGTATTACAAACAACTAAAATTTTGTGACCATCACAAAGCTTTCTTCTATATCATTCTATACAACAGCGCTATTTACAGTATAACCTGCATAAAAGCTTAATCACAGCTTCTCTCTCTAACGATTTTACCTATAGAGTTTGGGGGAGTTTTAATCAACAGATTCTGACATGTAACCACGTGGAAAATTACAGAAGATGAGTAACAGCAGTGCCACCTGTAGGCCGATATACACCCAATCTGAATCAATATTATGTTTCATAATGGCCCTCTAATAAAGATTCTGTTTATTTGTATAGAATAGAACCTAAGATATTGCCTTTCCATTCACAGGAAAAATTGCAGCATAGCAACGTCACTTATGAAGCAATATGCATCCAAAACGAATCAGCATAATATTTCAGAATGGACTTCTCACATATTAAGTTTTGTTCGTTTATGCGCAATAGAATCTGAAATATAACCTTGCCTTAAATAGGAGAAATCACACTGTAGCAGCGCCACCTTTTGAGTGTTTGCACCAAAAGTTGATAGGCATTAACTTATGTCACGATGCAACTACATACAAATTTATATAAAATTCTGTGCAGTATTTCCTGAGATATTGTTGCCATATAATTTTTATCACAAACACACATGCGGACATTCTCTAAAAATAGCTGTATCCTGTTCTGGTTCTCTCAAAACACGTAAATCCATCAAAAAACGTAAGTTGAAATTTTTTACGAATTCAATCTTTTTTTCAATTTATATAGAAGAAAGTAAAAATATTATATTCGTAAACATCCGCCCGTTTCTAATTTTCATAAGACAAATATCCTTTATAATAATATTTTGATAGACTATTGAAAATTAATACCAGGTTTTGTATAAAATAGCACTATCAAGAAAATATATTAACTGATAAATCAATAGCAATTAAATGCTATAATAGTTTTTACTTCAAAATTTTTCTTGTACTAAAATTGGAAATCTGCCATTGTCAGCAAAATTTTTCCACTAACTTTTAAAAGTTTCGTAGTGAAATTCATTAAGGTGACAAATATTTCGATTCCATATTGACACACTGCCCTTGGATAAACAAACTGTAGCAAGTCTGCGGGTATCACAGTACCAGGACTGTCAGTCAATCTGATCACCATGCCGACATGATCGAACGAAAATATTGATTTATTGCTACTGAACGGAAAACTGACGGTAGTGATTATTTTTAAATAGTAATTTAGACCCAGAATTGACCATTACGTTTTTTGTTATTAATTGATATTTTTCTTGAACATATTTTATAATAGAAATAAATTTCTAAAGAACTAAATACTAAATACTTTACTTATCGGGAAAATGTCAAGTTGCAGTACATTATTATTATAGAAAAAATAAGTTATTTTTTGTCTTTTTTTTTTTTTTACTTTTCTTTAAGAGAAATTTTTGAATGTGGCAATATTATCCCGATACATAACTTGCAATAAATAAATAAATAAAAATCTGGTGTCTAACAATCAACCACTTCCATTATTCACTATTACACGTTTCATATATATTTTTTGGAGATGATGTGGTCGGACGAAATGAAATTGACCTAATAAATTAGGCACTTAACAATTTCAACTGATACATGTATAACAATATTTGAAATAGTATTTACATAGCGAGTTAAAAAAATAAAAAAGTAAATTGTAGAGCCGTTTTTTGAAACACCAATTTCCACTATCTAAAACTAATCTATCTATTCAGGATGATTGTTAATTTTCTTACAATAACCACATAATGCATGCGACAGGATATCGAAAAGGGATTTATATAGCAGTTTTAAAAAAAATCAAAGTAATTTTCAGAAAAATTGTTAGAACCGTTTTTGAGATACCGACTTTCACCAAAACTTGGCAAACTCAATTGTTTCCAGAAAACAAGAATTACATACGAAAGGATATCTAAGAGGGAATTAATATGGCGAGTCGAAAAGGATCCGGTGCAGCCGTTTTTATAGAAGCACACTTGCGAGATCTCAAATTGACCTACTTTTACAAGAGGCCTATCAATTTTCCTTAACTAATAAACTAATAAATACTAAATGACATCTAATTGGGCGTTTATATCGCAACTTTGAAGAAAATCGTTAGAATCGTTTTGGAGATACGATCTTCCGATCCCACTTCCGATATTCCGATCTTCATCAAAAGTTAGAAAAATCATCTGTATTTAATTTTTAAGTTTTGCTATTCTGTCTTTATTAGTTTCGGGTATATGATAACCTGAAGATTCTTCACCCGTGTACATACCTACACATACATTGACCAATTGTTGTAAACCACTTTTTTAGACTTAGGAGACTTTAAAACATGAAAATCAGATGAAAACTCATTTTTTTTTTTTTTACCGAATACAGTACTCCCATTACCTACGATAGTTGGGTAAGGGAAGTAATATAGGTAGCATTATTTAAGATAGATAGATATATTTTTCTATATTTTATGAGGTTAGAATATCACTACCTCTAATTATGTAAATATTCAATGTTCTCTTCCCATTTTCCCTATAGTAGGACGTATTAGCATCAAAGTTTTATTTTATAAAAATTAAATTGTTAAAGACTAGAGTTTTTATTTTCTTCATCCAATACAAATTTATAGATATGAGAATCATTTTGATACGGAGTGAATAAGGTAGCAAAATAAATCAAAATTATAGTAGTAAAATACAATGCATCACTGCAAAAAAAAAAAAAAAAAAAAAAAAAAAAAAACTGTTGAAAGTACAGGGAAAATCTGGCAGCTGGGGTGCCAGTATTTCTCCGTCAAATATCCAGTTTAAAACCGTAAAATTGTATCACAGACATATATTTTACACAAGAATCCTGTAAATCAAACAGGTTTCTTGTTAAAAGTACAGTTTTGTCCTGTATATTTGACGGAGAAATACTAGCACCGCAGCTGCCAGATTTTTCCTATACTTTTAACAGTTTTTTTTTTTTTTTTTTTTTTTTTTAGTGACGAATAATGTATAGAAAGCACTCTTTAAAAGAAAAACAGTTTTTTAATAAATATATGTATTGTGTAAATATTTTTTTAATATTACTTTATTTAAAAATGCATAATCCTTAACTTATCCCTTTATTTATTTATTTATTTATTTCTTCTTTTTACTTCCATTACCCGACTACCATAGCTAATGGAAGTATTGTATTCGGACCAAAAATTAGATATCGAAAGTTCACCTGATTTTCATGTTTTAAGGTCTCCTGAGTCCAAAAAAGTGGTTTCTGGCAATTGGTCAGTGTGTGTGTGGTATGTGTGTATGTGTGGGGAATGTTCTACTTTCATATCTCCAAACCAATAAAGATTCAGCTATGAAACTTCAGAATTAAGACAAAACTGGTGTACAGATGAATTATTTAAACTTTGGTGAAAATTGAAAAACCGGAAGTGGGCGCCGTAAGTCCGTATCTCAAAAATGGCTCTAACGATTTTCTTCAAAGTTGCTATATAAATACTCTATTAGATGTCCTTTCTATTGATATAGTTGGTTAATTCAGGAAAATTAATAGGCGCCCTGTATAAGTAGCTAAATTTCAGGTACTGCGAGTGGAATCCTTTCAAAACGGCTGTATGGATTTTTTTTTTTTTTTACTTGCAATATTAACCCTCTTTTAAGTATCCTTTTGTATGTAATTGTTGTTTTCTGGTTAACAACTGAACATGCCAAGTTTTGGTAAAAATTGATGTCTCAAAAACGGCTCTAACGATTTTCTAGAAAACTGTTACATAAAATTCTCCTGCTTTACATTGTTATTACAGGAAAATTAATAGTCATCCTGATCAGATAGATCAGTTTTAGATCTCGGAAATTGGTGTATCAAATAATAAATAATAATAACAGTAATAATAATAACGCTACGTTTTTTTCTTTTTCCCTTCTTGCTATGTAAACTCTATTTTATGTCTTTAAGTTTTCGTGCGTTTACCGCAAACGTGTATTAACTTTCTTTTACTGAAAAAATTTTAGTTTTCTATTTCATTAGCTCAATTCTATGTCTTCTGATAACATTATCTCCAAAAAGTGCATATAATCCGTGCAATAGTGGATAATGGAAGTCGTGTGGTTGTTTCACATCAGGTTTTTTAAAGAATGGGTGATTCCGTTAATAATTGGAAATCGTTTTCTTTAATAACGGAACATATTAGCATGAAAAAGTCGATTTTATAAAAACTAGCTTTGCAAATTATCGCCTGTATCTTCTTAATTCAATGTAAATTTGTAAATTTTACAGTTATTACGATACAAAAGAAATGTTCAAATTATATAACTCACCATAAATAGAAAATATAGGTTGCACTCTAGAAGATTTATTACACATATTTTTCAATATTACTGCATTTAGAATACCACTTCATTCACTTATTATGTAAAAATCCCCTGTTCCATTCACATTTCCCTTTCCACAAGTTTTCTAAATCAAAGTTTCTACAACCTCAATGCATTTCATATCGAAAATATATTACATAAAGATTAAAATTTTTATTTATTTTTTAGTTGATGTATATATATATGTATATTTTTTTTTTTATGAATGCAAAATTCAAAAGAAGCTACATATGAATATATATCAGGGAACATAGAAATAAAACTAGTTCATCTCTTTCAATTTCAGCTGTATATTAAATAACAGTGTTCTTTCAATGACAGCTTTTTATTTAACAAAAAAATGCATTTGTTGTAAAGATTAGCCTATTGGAGATGTGACTCAAACGTAAATTGTAGCTTTTCTTTCAACTTTTATATTATGAGACAGAAAAGGCAAAACAAATAAACGCATATGGAATATTTGCATTTCTTATAATATTTCCAATGGAAAGTTTTTATGAGTAAAAAATATATTTTGGGAAAATTAAATACAAAAGGAAATTGTTGATTCAAAGTGTACACTATAATTAACGAATTAAAAAAAAAAATTAACTTTTAATTTACCTAATATTGTAATATACAGTATGAAAAATACTATTAGTACATGTATTGCTGACAAGAAAGCTTAATAAATTCTACTATAAACGTAATAAATAATTATCATGAAGATATAACATAAAATATAAGAAACAATATCGCAAATACACTAATTAAATAACATAAATTACAAATATCAAAGGCAACAAATTCCAGTAAGTGTTTAAAATATAACAAAATAACTTAAAGTAATTATTTTAAACAGAATATAACACCTAAATCATTAAAGCTAAAATAACATAATAAATAGAATAACGTATACATTTCATACTGAAAGTATTTTAAATAAAGATTAAAATTTTGATTGTTTATTTACTCATTTATTTGTTGGTTTCTTCGTTTATATTTTATTTATTAGTACGACAACATTATTGCTTTTAGTCAGATATTTTGCGTCGTCCTCATATGATGTGTTTCATCCTGTATCTGTCGGGATATTTTTCTCTTTGGCAACGCATTAATAAAAAAAAAAAAAAAAAAAAAAAAAAAAAACATTAACTTAAAATTAAAACTAAAACGCAAAAGAAATTTCAAGAAAAGAATGTAGTAACCGTTGCCAAGGAAACTAATTTCTTACTTTAACGTAAAAAAACAGTCATCTATTTTATTTTATTTATTTATTACGCTTTTTATTTAGACCAATTAAAAAAAAAAATCTTCTTTTTCCTCTCCAGTTTATAAAAAATATTTGAAATAAAACTGAGGAAAATTCTTAAAAGAAATTGTAGAGCTTTTGAATAGGATCTCCTTAGAAAATTTTGAAATTTGGCACCGAAGCAGCTCGGACGTTTCAGCAAAGGTCTTTACACAGGCAATTGTCAGTTTAATTCATCGCCGACATGGCAGCAAAAATTAAAAAATTGCCATTTAGGGTCCTGTATTAAAATTGTACCAAAAATTTTTAAGACATAAATAAAACAACTATTGCTAAGGATCGCAACACAGTTACCGTATGTCTTTATGTGGAAGAATATTAAAAAAAAAAAAAAAAGAATGTATTGCCGTACTAAATTAAATTCTGTTTTGTACAGAAATTTATATCTATTACTTAAAAAAGAAAAATAGGCTTCGTTTTTTACTTTATTTTATTTTTAGTTGAACTATATTTTTTGGTGAAGGGAAAAAAAAAAAAAAAAAAAAAACATGGCAAATAAAAATGAAACTAGTTCTTCCAACCACATTTGCATTTGACATGCTAATTGAAATGCAAATATTTTATGAGTAATGGATTTTATGAAAATAAAAAATAAAATAAAATGGTTACTGGATAGTGCATACAAATGTAAAAAATAAATAAATAAATAAATAAATAAATAAATAAAGTAACTTTTAACTTTTGAGCTAAAATTCTAATATTTAATAGTATTTTATATACAGCATTAAAAAAAATACTATTAGTGCATACGAAACTTTTTTTACGCATACGAAATTTTATAAACTCTACTATCCACACAATAAGGGATTACCATGAGGATAAAATACATATCTAGAAAAACATATCGTAGATACGCTAATGAAACAGCATATAGAAAAACCAATAAAATTAAAAACATTTTAAAAACACGTTAAAAACACATTTATTAAAAATATAAAAACGTCCAAAGCTTTTCGCCTACATAAAACAAGGCATCATCAGGGAATTAGTTTTACATATACTACAGAGCAGTTATATATACTTTTGTACCATATGGTCAACAGTTAAGTCCTTACACAAAATATATTCAACTGGAAGTTATACATGGAGGCTGGAACTATTACAGGGTGATGAGGCGTTACACTTGGATGCAGGAGCTATTGCAGGATGAGGGGATGCTACACTTGGAGGTTGGAACAATTTCAGGATGAGGAGGTGCTACACTTGGAGGTTGGAACTATTGCAGAAGAGAAGGTGCTACACTTACTTGGAGGTTGGAACTATTGCAGGAAGAGAAGGTGCTACACTTGGAGGTTGGAACTATTGCAGGATGCGGAGGTGTTACACTTGGAGGTTGGAACTATTTCAGGATGAGGAGGTGCTACACTTCGAGGCTGGAACTATTTCAGGATGAGGAGGTGCTATACACTTGGAGGTTGGAACTATTGCAGGAAGAGAAGGTGTTACACATTGGAGGTTAGACCTATTGCAGGGTGACAAGGTGCTACACTTGGAGGTTGAAACAGTTGTAGAATTGAAGAGTCACATGAGGCTATTGAAGAGTAAAACTATACGGAACTGGAAAAAACAAGCTATTAGTTATTGTATAATATGGCGCCAAATTATTGGCAAAATTGCAGCATTTTTTGAATTTATTGAATTTTTTTGTTTAATTATATTTATAGCTTCACAAAGATACAGTTCTTGGATCGTAGGAGGGGCTGAAATAATTTTGACTTTATCCCACGTATGAGTAGCGTTAGGGTTATCATAAATAAAATCAACTAGAGTAGAACTTCTTCCTTCCTTTATATTACGCTTATGTTCTTGAATTCGTTTTGTTAAAGTTCGCTTAGTTTGTCCAATGTAACAGAAAAGTTTTTTGTTATTTTCAATGGTTATTTTATATACTCCTCCAGTAGGTCCAGTTTGGTCACGATCACAAAGAGTTAATTGTTTAATAGTTTGGGGGGAGCTGAAAGGAATTAATATATTAAATTTACGTTGAATATAATTTTGAAAACTATAGAACTCTTTACAGTAGGGAAAAACTTTGGTATAATGTTCACAGGATCCTGTGAACATTACCCCAAAATTTGAAAATATTATAAAAGATATTCCAAAGGAAGATCAAGATCAAGTCTGTTCTCGTGCAGTTTTAACATTAAATAAACACTTAAACCTCATTAGTGGGTCCAGTGATATAAATATTGCAATTTCAAAACAAATCAAAACTAACAAAAATATAAGATTGTTACTTGCAGATAAATCTAAACAACTTGTTGCCTTTAACACTAATAATTTTCACAGTAAAGCTCTCGATGCTATTAATGACCTTGCCTGTATTATACTTAAAGCTAATCCTATTGAATGTTTTACTCGGAAAATTCAAAGATTTATTTATAAACTTAAAGATTTAATTGCCCCACAAAGTATCAAAATACCATTATACCCATATATTCCTAAAATGTTTTTTAAAATTAAAACTCACAAAATTAATTATCCTTTTCGTCCAATTGTCTCTAAATGTAATAGTCCGTCTTATTTTCTGGAAAAGTTTCTCGCAAATTTACTTAAACCTTTGACTCGTAACGACCCTCACATTGTAAAATCCGGTTTAGAAGTTAAAAATAGAATTATGGATACTACGTTTAAACATACTGATAAATTCTTTAGTCTTGATGTTATTTCTGTTTTCCCGAATATTCCTTTAGACTTAGTTAAATCCATAATCCTTGATAAATGTAGTTCTACTCCATCACTTAAACATTTTCTCAAATTTATTAGCGAAGCCTTTGACATCATTAATGATAATAATGTATTTTTGTTTAATAAAATTATATATAAACAGACCTTTGGTACCCCGATGGGTTCCCCTCTTAGTCCTATTTTAGCAGATTTACTTATTGAATTAGAAAAACGTGTATTTGAATCTTCCATACTCAAACCTACTATATATCTACGTTTTGTGGACGACATTTTTATCTCCTCGCCTTATTCAAAAAATTCGCTTCTTAATTTAATTGATAGTTTTAATAACCAATTTCCATCTATAAATTTTACTTATGAAACTCAAACTAATCGTACTCTTCCGTTTCTCCACCTTAAGATCCATGGTAATACTGATAATTCAAATATATGGTTTGACGTTTTTTTCAAAAATTCATTTATTCCCTTACCTATCCCGGCTGATTCAGTTCACCCTACAAAATATAAAAATGCTTTTTTCGATTCCTATATTACCCGTGCCATAAATTATACAACTTTTGAATTTAATGAAAAACAACAAATTAACAAAATTATTAAAATCGGTAATGCTGCAGGGTATAGTAAATCTTATATTATAAAAATTGTTAACAAAATAAAAAAACAGCATGTCAATTAATCCTATTAATCATACTTTGAATTCAACTTGTAAATTGCATTATACCAATAGTATTCCCTACTGTAAAGAGTTCTATAGTTTTCAAAATTATATTCAACGTAAATTTAATATATTAATTCCTTTCAGTTCCCCCCTAACTATTAAACAATTAACTCTTTGTGATCGTGACCAAACTGGACCTACAGGAGGAGTATATAAAATATCCATTGAAAATAACAAAGAATTTTTCTGTTGCATTGGACAAACTAAGCGAACTTTAACAAAACGAATTCAAGAACATAAGCGTAATATAAAGGAAGGAAGATGTTCTACTCTAGTTGGTTTTATTTATGATAACCCTAACGCTACTCCTATGTGGGATAACGTCAAAATTATTTCGGCCCCTCCTACGATCCAAGAACTGTATCTTTGTGAAGCTATAAATATAATTAAACAAAAAAATTCAATAAATTCAAAAGATGCTGCAATTTTGCCAATAATTTGGCACCATATTATACAATAACTAATAGCTTGTTTTTTTTTTCAGTTCCGTATAGTTTTACTCTTCAATAGCCTCATGTGACTCTTCAATTCTACAACTGTTTCAACCTCCAAGTGTAGCACCTCGTCACCCTGCAATAGGTCCAACCTCCAATGTGTAACACCTTCTCTTCCTGCAATAGTTCCAACCTCCAAGTGTAGCACCTCTTATCCTGAAATAGTTCCAGCCTCCAAGTGTAGCACCTCCTCATCTTGAAATAGTTTCAGCCTCCAAGTGTAACACCTCCGCATCCTGCAATAGTTCCAACCTCCAAGTGTAGCACCTTCTCTTCCTGCAATAGTTCCAACCTCCAAGTGTAGCACCTTCTCTTCCTGCAATAGTTCCAACCTCCAAGTGTAGCACCTCCTCATCCTGAAATTGTTCCAACCTCCAAGTGAAGCCCCCCCCTCATCCTGCAATAGCTCCTGCATCCAAGTGTAACGCCTCATCACCCTGTAATAGTTCCAGCCTCCATGTATAACTTCCAGTTGAATATATTTTGTGTAAGGACTTAACTGTTGACCATATGGTACAAAAGTATATAACTGCTCTGTAGTATGTGTAAAACTAATTCCCTGATGATGCCTTGTTTTATCTAGGCGAAAAGCTTTGGGAGTTTTTATATTTTTATTAAATGTGTTTTTGACGTGTTGTTAAGTGTTTTTAATTTTATTACAATAATGACACGTGTTTACAATTTAACTCTTAACTTGATATTGTTTATAATATAGAAAAACTATTAAATACATAAATAATAATAAGGATTCAAAACAAATTGTAGAAAATATAATTAGAAAATATAATTCCTTTTTATACGGAATATAGCACCTAAATTTTAAAAAATGTAATACCATATAAAATTATGTACACTGAGAAAAAAAATATATCGCCTTCATCTAGAATAAATAAATGGTCGTTTTCTAAATCCTTAAACTATAAATATAGATTTCCGAGCTATGCACATAAGGCACGTCAATAAACCGAATAGACGAAATGGTCGAGAATTTCTAATCTACACATTTCTAGATGGTGAAACAATATTCTGAATCTTTTGTATTACGAGAAATTCTCGCTTGAATTGGGTCATAAACCAAGATTATAGCTGCTGAAACCCGGCTCTTGTATTCACATTTATGTGGAGATATTTTCAAATAGGTTTGTCCTCGATAGTATACGCAAACGCTCAAGAATTCTAATAGGGGTCTCTAGAATTCCCTTTCGAAGGTGACTAGAAATTTTTTTATAAGGAATTTATAAGGATGACATGAAACTATTTTTTCTAGAGCCACAATTTAGAATCTAGATGTCAGTTATAGAATTTTTTCTGAGTGTATTGGCGTGCCTTATACTCATAGCTCGGAAATCTATATTTCTAGTTTAGGGATTTAGAAAAGGACCACCTATTCGTTTTAGATGAAAACGGTATATTTTTTTTCTCAGTGTAATATACATTATAGCTTAACACAAAACTTTATGAAAGGACGTGTAAGGAAATGAAAAAAAAACGGAAATTATTACATACATTACAATTCTCACTATAAAAAAACTGTAAAAGTACAGGAAAAATCTGGCAACTGGGGAGCGAGTATTTCTCCATCAAATATGCAGGACAAAACTGTACTCTTAAACAAAAAAAAACTGTTTGATTTACAGAAATATATGTCAGTGATACAATTTTACGGTTTTAACTGTATATATGACGGAGAAATACTGGCACCCTACCTGCCAGATTTTTCCTGTACTTTTAACAGTTTTTTTTTTTTTTTTTTTTTTTGCAGTGTATTAATAAATATTTTTTAAATTTCTGAATGAGTTATTCATAAATAAGATGTTTACACGTAGACGTAAATTCTAATTTATAACGATAAACCAGAAATGCATCCAATGACATATTTTCTCTCGTTGTAATCAAACTTGAATCTTATATACTAAACTTTCAATTAAGAACGTGCTTACAACTAAAACTTTTTTTTTCTTATCTCATTTGTATACTTAAATGCCCTTGAATTTCAAATAATTTAACGTCTATTAAAAGTATTTATAAAAAATATCCTACGTATATGTCAATAAATTACTTTTTACAGACTCCAAATAAAAGCTTTTGTATGACTTTTAAAACATTAATATGTATTATACGCGTAAAACCTTCAATTGGAAATATATCGTGAATAATCATTACTTGCATATAATCAATTATTATTAAAATTAATGATAACAAAATCAGCCTATAAGTGAATTGTGATATATATGTGTGACATATCGTTGAGACACTGATTAGAAACAAGTTAAAATATTTCAAGTTGAATGATTAGGGAGGTTGGGTGGCGTTGGTTGACTTAGTTGGTTGATTGGCTTGCTAAAACTGTACTTTAAAAAACAAAAGAAAACATGCATTTGTTGTGTGTGTGTGTGTTTTTTTTTTTTTTTTCACACTGCTGTGATACTGTTTGTTTCCGGATGATTATAGACATTTTTCAAATATCTTTGAAGTATAAATGTATTTTGTGATTATGATTTGGTCATCATTAAATGTAGCTGTATAGAGTGTATAATATATTTGATTGATTTTGTTTCTATAGATCTGATTTATAGATATCGATAATCATTTTAAAATATAATATGAATGATTGATTTTATTTATTTAAATTTGATTATAAATTTCTATAATTACAAAATTGTGGTTTATTTTTCACCTAATAATATAAAAAATCTCCCTTTTAACTTTTTTCTTTTTAATTATATGTTCTTGCAAATGATTAGGGCAATATTTATTATTATTTTCGTTTGTGTTTGCTTGTCTTTTGCCCTTGTTTCACATGCTTTTCTGTTATATATACAGTGGTGGACATAATTATAAGACACCTATCTAATTTGACAAATAGTGAAAGAAAAGATTCAGAGCTTAAAAATGTTTTATCAAATACATCAAAAACATAAATTTATTCTGTTATCATATATAATTATTTTATAATAATGATATTTTCATACAACTTAATGAAAAAAAACTTTAAAACATAATGGACAAAATTATAAGACACCAACCGTTTTTTTTCCAAATACAGTGGTCAACATAATTAGCAGACACTAATGGTCTAAAAGAAAACCCTCTAACATGGTTATTCAATATTTGGTGGAGCCGCCATTGTTTTTTATAGCATGAAAGATGCGATTCGGCGTTGAATCTATCAATTCTAACAAAATATCGCAAGACAGTTCTTCCCAAACACATTTTATAGCATTCTTAAGATCTTCGACACATATAAACTGCCTCCCATTTCGGTAAACCGCACGAGCTAAGATCCCCCACAAGTTTTCGATGGGATTTAAGTCTGGGGAGCCACGGATAACATTGATACTTTGCTCTGAAAGCCAGTTCTTTGTTTCGTGTGATGCATGAATCGGCGCGTTATCGTCCTGGAAAGTGTAGTTTCCGCCACAAAGAAGTTCACCGTATATGGCTAGTTGATCTTCAAGAAGATTTTTATACTTTTCGGAATTCATTCTTGAATGCACAAAAACAATATCCGTTTTCCCTTGAGCCGAAAAACCAGCCCAAACCACTACTGAGCCTCCACCCATTTGGCGGCTCATTAGTACACGAGGAGACTTCCGTAAATCATGCCAATAATATTGAAACTCGTCAAGACAATCCAGGTTAAACTTTTTTTCATAAGAAAATAACAGGGAGTACCATTTGGAGGTCCAGACCATAGTTTGTTTAGCGAAGTTTAGACGCTCCATTTTGTGCCGGCTTAGAGGCGGTACTTTTTTCTTCAATTTTTTATATTTCACATAGGAAGCATTATGCAACACCCTGCGAATGGTTCTTCTTGAACAATTCAGTTTAAAAGCGTTTTTAATGCCTGTAGTGGTCATCTTATTCTATGTAGCGAGCGAAAGCACATGGCGTCTGTCACTCGAGGACAATCAAGGAGTACGTTCAGATTTTTTAATCACCGATCCATTAATTCCTCTTTTCAAAACATTTCTAATTGCACACCTAGAGCGTTTAATAACTTTTGAAATATTAATTATTGAATCCATTTAATCTCCAAATTTCGCGAATTTCACTTTCTTTTAATTATGTACCTCGTGGCATGTTTCTAAATGCGTGAAGTCGGTTATCGTCTGCTTTAGTTAACTGCTGACTTCATAACAGCGTGCAAACAATTTGCATATTGCACATTATTTTCGAACAAAAGCAGGTGTTTTAATTAAAATATTAGGGTGTCTTATAATTTTGTCCATGGTATTTTTAATTTTTTTTTATGAAACTCTATAAAAATATCATTTCTGTAAAACAATTACGTGTGATAACAGAACAAATTTATGTTTTTGACGTATTTGACAAAACATTTTTAAGCTCTGAATCTTTTCTTTCACTATTTGTCAAATTAGATAGGTGTCTTATAATTATGTCCACCACTGTATATGTGTATATGTATATATATACATACATCTATAAACTCTTTCCAAAAATGTAAAAAATAAATAATTACAAGATAAAAAGAACTTTTATATGCCATGTTTTTAAATTTTCTGTTGAATCATATAAACGCTACTCGAAGCAATTGGATAAAAGTATTAAAATCGGGAAGTTAGTGAAAAATCGATTGCAAGCTTTGTACTGGTAACGCTACCGAAGGCTGAAGGAACCCGAAACAGTTGGCAAAAAGTATTTTAAAAAATGCATTTTCACCGTGATCTGAACTATTGTAAAAGTTTCAAATGTCTAGCTAGACAGGACGTTAGTTAAATAAATTTTCTGTTTAATCATATAAACACTGCCGAAGGCAGTGGGGACCTGAAGGAATTGACTAAAAGTATTAAAAAAAGAATTGTCACCGTGTTCTGAGCTATCCTGAAAGTTTCAAATGTCTAGCTAGTCGGGAAGTTAGTGAAAAATCGATTGCAAGCTTTGTACTGGTAACGCTGTCGAAGGCAGCAGGAACCCGAAGCAGTTCGTTAAAAATATTTTAAAAATGCATTTTCGCCGTGTTCTGAACTATTCTGAAAGTTTCAAATGTCTAGCTAGTCGGGAAATTCATTAAATAAATTTTCTGTTGAATCATATAAACGCTGCCGAAGGCAGTAGGAACCTGAAACAGTTGACTAAAAGTATTTAAAAAATTTATTGTCACTGTGTTATGAGCTAGCCTGAAAGTTTCAAATGTCAAGCTAGTCGGAAAGTTAGTGAAACATCGATTGCAATCCTTGTACTGCTAACGCTGCCGAAGGCAGCAGGGACCCGAAACAGTTGACTAAAGGTATTAAAAAATTCATTTTCACCGTGTTCTGAACTATTCTGAAAGTTTCAAATGTCTAGCTAGTCGGGAAGTTAGTTAAATAAATTTTCTGTCGAATCATATAAGCGCTGCCGAAGGCAGCGAGATCTGAAATAGTTAATTAAAATTATTCGAAAAATATATTGCCACCGTGTTGCGAGCTGTCCTGAAAGTTTCAAATGTCGGAAAGTTAGTGAAAAATCGATTGCAATCTTTGTACTGATAACGCTGCCGAAGGCAGCAGGAACCCGAAACAGTTGACTAAAAGTATTAAAGAAATGTATTGTCACCGTGTTCTGAGCTGTCCTGAAAGTTTCAAATATCTAGCTAATCGGGAAGTTAGTTAAAAATCTATTGCAAGCTTTGTACTGGTAACGCTGTCGAAGGCAGCAGGAACCCAAAACAGTCGGTTAAAAATATTTAAGAAATGCATTTTCACCGTGTTCTGAACTATTCTGAAAGTTTCAATTGTCTAGCTAGTCAGGAAGTTAGTTAAATAAATTTTCTGTTGAATCATATAAACGCTGCCGAAGGCAGTAGGGACCTGAAACAGTTGACTAAAAGAATTTAAAAAATGTATTGTCACCGTGTTTTGAGCTATCCTGAAAGTTTCAAATGTCTAGCTAATCGGGAAGTTAGTTAAAAATCGATTGCAAGATTTGTACCTGACAAACAAACAAACAAACAAACAAACATTCATACAAACAAGAATCGAAGTTAATAAAAACATGGTAAAATTTGTAGTTGTTGAAATTAAATTAAAGTTCTCTGGATGTGAGTTTTGAAATAACGCAATGCTGAAAATTATCATATTTATCGGAATAGCGCATTAAACAAATATTTAACTTTACAAATACATCTCTACTATTGTGATACAATTCTAAAAAGTTCCAAATAATATCATATTGACATAAAATCCTATTGACTCGTATTCAAAAAGAATATCATGGTTTCTCTTTCTCCGAAAGATAATAACAAACCTGGTTTTTATAAAAGCATTTCCAAAAAGGTCCAATTTCAAAACAGTTTTGTTTTTATAAAAGAATTTTTAAATACAAAATAAAAAGCAAATGATTAATTTTTATGCTTTTGAGTTCCATGTTGATTTAGAAAAAGAGAGAGAGAGAGAGAGAAGTGAAATACTTATCATTATTGGTATATTAAAATTACTCTTTTAGATTTTTTTTTTTTTTTGTTTTTTTAAGTAACCATTCTCAAAGCTTTTTCCAAATAATTTTTAAAAGTCTAATTTAAAATCAATGACTTACTTTGAACTTTTTATTTGAAAATTTTTGAAATCAAATATTTGTTTTTAAACTATCATTTTAGAAACTATGAAAAATGAATGCAAAATTATTTTTTCTTTGATATGTTAAATTGAAAATAAAATACATAGTTATTTTTAAATTTGAAAAATTCATTCAATTAATTTTAAAAAAAAAGAAAGAAAGAAAGAAAGAAAGACATTACTGTGCTTTAAGATACTCTGAGTTGGATTGTTTGTTCAGCTATAAAAACGATTGTTATCCATTATACTGGTTTATAAATGAGAATTTTTTTTATTTATTTATTTATTTTTTTTTTTTTGTAAAGAATCTGGACTGACATTTACATGCATTATTTTACCATGTATTTTAATTGAAAAAATTTTTATGAATAGCTCTACATTTTCTTTTTTTATTTTTTATTTTCCTTTTAAATATTGGCATTCTGGTGAAAGCTCTTGCAAGGATCATTTTCTTAAACAATTTAAACTCAACAAAACACATTCATAGATTACATACGATAGGTAAACAAGGTATTTTCTTCCCTTTTTACTAGCCCGGTATATTGCCTACAAAGTACATACATACCACATATTATACATAGATTTGACACAGTAGGAAAAAAAATGCATAACAAAACTTGAAATGAACGTACAGCAATTCATATAGAAATATTTTTATACATATCCTCTAAGATATTCGAATTCTTTTATGTGGCTTTGTAAGCAAACTATGAGTGCTTTCCCTGTTATTTTCTACGTAAAACATGCTTTTATGTATTTAAAAATTATAAGTTAATTTTATTATGTTTAGTGTTGTCTGAGAGTGTTGAAATGTACCCGGGAGAAATTCCACCTATGGTCATTTAATGTAGTGGATTTTTTTTTTTTTTTTTTATGTACCTGTACAGAGACCATTTGTCTGATCTTAATAAATCTCTTTAAGTACTATTTTTACTTGATGCAAATTTAGAATACAAAATTTGGACTTCCGACTACTATATGTTTTTGAGCAATGCTGATAATAAACTCACATCCACACTAACAAACAGACCAAACGTAAAAAACTAATTTTTGGATTCAAAGGACCTGAAAACATTAATTTATAGCAAAAGTTGTTTCTATAAAACTGGACCTAAAAACTATACTTTATCTGCCATGCAGTGCCTGATTTAAGGCAGGGCATTCGGGGGCATGTGCCCTGGGCCCTCATGCTAAGGGGGCCTCCAAGAAATTCCATCATACATTTAAAAAAATAGTTAAAACGAAAATTTTCCAAATTTTGCTATAATGATCGTTGCTTTTTGTTTTTTCGTTAATGGATTATTAAAATTTATACTACACTGTATTGTTTCATATATACTGCTAATTGTGTTACTGCACTGTTTTATAAATAGGCGGTATGATCTTTCAAGGAAACTATCAGCACATAAAAAAAAATTGCAATATTTTCACTAAATGCAAATACAACTTAATACTAACAATACTGCATTCTAAACTCTTACTAAAGCTAACTAAATCCAAGGCATGCACTACAGGGCAGATACATGGGCGCGATGTACGTAGATCCGATAGACAAGCATGAGATCTAGTTAAGCCTTACTCTTACCAATAAAATGAAAAGTGAAGTGAAGTGAAGAGAATTTTTAGATGCGCGATTAAAAAATATGCAGTTTGTTTTGTTTGTTGTAATATTAAAGTACGAGGAAAAAGGGCCCATTGAACATGAGTGCCCTGGGCCTCCAAGTGAGTAAATCGGTCCCTGCTGCCATGTATGTGTAATAAAAAGAAAAAAGAAAATAATTGTGCAGAAACATTTCTCTCATAATCAATAAATCACTTTTACTGAATCTGACAAATACGTTTAATCAAACTTCCGAGGTACTTTCAAATTTTTTAAACACACACACACACACACAATGATTTATCTGATATTTTTATTAATTAATTTAATTATTTCTTTATTTTTTAAGTAACTATTACTCTAAACTGTTATTTTTAAAGGAACTTAATTATTTTTGTTCAGAAAGTTAGGAAAAAACACAATAAAAAATATCACTAGAAACTGTTTTGCTAATCAATAATTCTAACATTGCCATTCGCAAAATTGAGTATATCTGATGCAATATTTTTATTGTTTTTTTTTAATTGTGATATAACAGTCATAACGTTAATTTCGATTTGAAAATTTGTAACCGTATAAATTTGCATACAGTGCGTTAATAAATGAAGATTAGGAATTTTAATTGAGCATAAAATATTTTTTAAACTGGTTAAATTTTGTTCCAAGTTTAGCTACTGTAAATCAGTAAAGAATTATAAATGAAAAAATGTAAATACTGTTTAAGTTAAAGCTGTACATCACAAAATCTGTGATTTTTAAAATTAAGATTTTGCAGAAATATAAAATTGACCGAATTCAGATTATCGATAATTTAATATAGTGATATATAATATGATATCAGAGGGACATGTGCTGGTCAAAACGAAGAAGACGAGAATATTGTCTGAGGAAACAATAAATCAGTTTGCATTTTCATAGCAAAAAAGCTATTGAACTAATGCTATTAAAAAAATTCCTTGATACAATAACAAAATAAGATCTGTCCAAATCGGACCAAACAAAACTTTAGTCAAATCTTTATGAAATACTTTTTTTTTTTTTTTTTTTTTTTTTTTTTTTTCCCGAATTATATTCGATTAATTTATTCTCTCTTAAGTTTAAAAATTCTTCATATATTTTATCAAGAACTCGTGAATGAAATAAGAAATAGCATATAAAAATTTCCTTATTCTAAAAATTGTAGCGTTCTCAATTTACTGAAAATTTTTATTTTTAGAAAACTTGACAATCCTAGTTACTTTGATCATCGAGGTTGAACAAGAAATTAAAAAAAAAAATAGAATAATAAACTTATCACTCACTTTAATATCTTTTATGATTTTTAAAACATTGGAGTCTTTATATAGAGTAAGATAACGCTCTCTCTCTCCGTGTAGCACTATAATTACAAACGAATAGATTAACAATAGACTAATTTTAATGCGATTTTTTTTTCTTAATTTTATTAGAATTATTTTATTAGTTACAGCTTTAACTCATATTAGATGATAAATCACGTGTTTTATTAAATTGGAATATAAAAATGGTTTCAAAAAATCCAGCATTTTCAGCAGGTTTTGACAAAAGTTAAATATATTGTGCCTATAAATAGTGATTATGTGATAACAATCCAATACTCTCTACATTCAATTTAAAATTAGAAGTCTTTTATAACTTTACTTTTAATTAATCAAAATATGATTATTTTCCTACATTATTTTGCAGTGATATTTTAAAATTGCGAACTATTAGTCTTCCAACACATGTTAGAGGATAAGTTACATGATTTTTTGGTTAGAGTATAACAATAATTTTATTTAAAAATCGCGCGAAATGTTGACAAATTTTGCCAAAATTAAAAAGTGACTAAAATTTGTGATTGTGTGTTCGCAATAAAAAAAAAAAAAAAAAAAATCAGAGAAACCGGTTGAAAATTAGAGATTTTAAAGAAAAATAATGTTTAATTAAATTTTTTGACATTTTATAAATTGCGAACTAGCGTTCTTGAAAATGAAAATTACAGGTTTTATAGAAAAAATTATATTTAATAAAACGGAAGTTTTTATAAAACTAGCTTTGTATTTGTAATATCATTTCTTAATGTATTTAAACTCTTACAATTGCAAATATTTCAAACTAAAAATTTGAACATTTTTTTAAGATTTCCCCTACAAAACAAGACAAATCTTTTGAAAGTAATTAAACTTAATTGCATTATCACTTAAATTCAAAGAATCATATTATTTACAAATTTATATATAAAAAAAAATAATCAGTATAAAATAACGTTTATAATAAAAGCATGGCTGTCTATTACAGTTTCTTTATTAAGACTAATATATAGTAATTGTATAAGGAAAAACAGCTGCATTTAAAGAAGATATCATGTAGTAGCTTGAAGGTACAAATTTTGTATTAATTTATTTGAAGATAACATAAAACAATACAATATATATATATATATTTCCTCTAAGAGACATCCCTACTTTTTCTTCTGTCACTTTTTCTATAAAATAAATTCGCCATGTAGTAGCTAATGCATTCGAATCTTTAAAATAAAACCTTTATGTAGAAAAACCTTTATGTAAATAAAACCTTTATGTAGAAATCTTATTGCTTGTTTGAGGATTGTGTACTTAAAAGCCCTTAAACTGTATATTTGAATGAAAAACTCGAAATTTTCATGTTATTCTCACACCATATTACATTAATGATTAGTTATGATTAAACAGAAGCTTAAATCCTTTTTTAACAAATAAAAAAATTTTAAACCCAATTTTAATTTCTTGAAAAAAAAAATACAAACACAAATAAACAAATGTTTTCATAGAAACAAAACAGTAAGTTTTCTTTTTCATTTTATTAAATTAATTTTTTGAAAATAACTTATTTTTACAATAAATTATTTAGAAAAACTTTTGATTTAAAAGGCACTAACTAATCACTAAAGGCTAAACCGATTTTTTTTTTTATATATATATAAAATTTGAACTTGACAATAATAATCCAAAAAGGATGATTTTACTGCCACTGTTGTTAATATTTTAAATAGCATAACCTAATATAAGAATCTTTTGCATATAAAATTTTGAATTCTGGCATGTATTTCAACTTTATTTCTAAGTTTCTGATGCTGAAATTAACAATCTTGCCTAATTAAAATATAAAACCAAACTATTCAGAATTTAAAAAAAAAAAAAAAAAAAAAAAGTGGAAATTTTCAACTTTTACCTTATTAAAAATCCATTCATTTTTCGATTATTTGTTAGAGATATGCTTCAATATTTTTCAAGTTTGATATTTCAAATTGGAATGGAAAAATCTTCGAAATATTATTTCGCTGAATAAGAATACACCCTTTTTATAAACAGCAACAATAAAATATAAATTGCGAATTTAAAAAAATTCTTATACAATATTAAAAATCAAAAACTCTGCAAAGCTAATTTTGTTTGCTTTAAATGTATAAAACATATTTATTAGAATAATATAAAATTCTTGTTTTATCACTTTATTCAGTCTTTTAAGCCTCCGAGGCAGCATTGTCATAAATATCAAAACATATCCATTTCTCCTAATCCTTAAATTGAAAACTTTCATATAATGTACTTTTATTTTTACATTTTATCTTAATGAAAATACTTTAAAACAAAATGGCATTTTCTTCTCCCCCCCGAAAAGTATGTCGAAGTCTTTTAGAAACTATAACCTTTGATGCGTCACCCTTTTTACTTCTAAAATGCCTTTATTAAATCATAAAGCTTCTCTTCTTAATGTAATTGCTAAATCAAATTTAAGAAACACCATGTATCCAATTGTGACGATGTCATCACAGATATTAAATAAACTGGACGAGTAACTTACTTGACGACAAGAGCACATACAAAGGGTAAGTCAAATTGCGCTTTTGAACAGTTTGCCTTCAAGGTGTGCCGAAAAGGAATTACGAGCTTCGCATTAGACTGCATTAGATGCGATGATAATATTAGTCACTCAAAGTAAAATATCGGTAATTCAATTTGTTCGCAACAGCACGGCAAAATAAAACACAACTCTTTTCCTAAAATATTTTCATAAAAGTTACACAAGTTCCGAAAATGTATCTCGGAGTTTCTTTACTTTTCACTTAACGATAATGCAAGGGAAATTTTCGAAGTTCAAAAAATGTTTGATGTCATAATGGCAAGCAATATTTCTGAGGTTATTGACTGGTTAAACAAAAATGAAATTTTCATAGCGTTTTATTATATTATGAAAATGTACATATATCGGGCTCCAATATTAAATTTATTTTTCACTAGCTCAAATCTGTGGCACAAAATTAAATAATGTATTAAAAATAAATTTTAAAGATTTACAAGTTATGTCCAAGTTTATATAAATCATTTTCAATTTAATCTTGTTATATCATTTTTCTTTTTTATACTTCTATATTTTTATAAAGTTACACAAATTTGTAAAATTTATGGCAACATTTCTTTACTTTTTATTTCACGATAATGCAAGTTCAATTTTCAAAGTTAAAAAATTGTTTTATATAATAGTGATAAGCAATATTTTGCTGGTTATTGGTTGGTCAAACAAAATTATACGTTCTAAAGCGCTTTATTAAATTATAAAAAATTGTTAATAGTCTTTAATATTAAATTCGTTTATTCGTTATTTCAAATCAATGACACAAATCTCAATATCGAATATTTCTACAAATTTCCAAGTTATGTCTAAAATTGAATGGATTATTTTTGATTTAAATTTATTAGTTTTATTATTATTATTATTATTATTATTATATTGCATTTTTATGAAGTTGCATAGTTTCCAAAAAATTATTTCAAAGATTATATTTTCTCTCTCTCTCTCTCTCTCCCTCTCTCTCTCTCTCTCTCTCTTTTTTTTTTTTTACTTAACAATGATGCAAACGCCTAAAAACTTTTCGATGAAACTATAACATGCATTTGGTCACTGGTTGGCTAAACAAGAGTATAAAAATAATACTTTTTCTGTGAAAAATAAATAAATAAATAAAAGATTACAATGCTGAATTTATATTTGCCTATTTCAATTCTATGATACAAAAGCCAGTGTCACTTTTAAATTCTACTGATTTACAAATTATTTTAAACATTAAATTGGTTATATTCGATTCCATATTGTCATGCTATTTTTCTTTTACATGCACTGTCTACCAATAAGTATTTGGACACTTTCGATTTTAGACCTTCTGTCAAATATCTAGAAAAGTTCTTTAGAAATATCTTGAAACTTTGGTAGTGTAATATTTCAGCAAATGTTGTGTTCTGAAGAGGAAAAGAAAACAAGACACAGTATAAAGCCATTTTTAGAAAATTTGTCATACTACATTAGACACAGTATATTGCAATCAAAATGCAAAAATGTTAAACATTTCGCGAAATATGAGCGGTTTTACTAAATAATTGTTAACTATGCGTGCGTTGTTAGCTTTTAAAAAATTTCATTTGCATAATTTAATAGCCAAAAGTATTTGGACACTTATATGGAAGCCCCAAACAAATATCGTGTACATTTTAAAAGTTATGAGAGATACAATAAACAGAACTTCAGTTCTTTAAAAAAAAGAATATATGATAGGGGTTTTTATCAATATTTATTTACAATTAGTGAACGCTGAATTACGATTAGGAGTTGATTGAATGAAACTAAAAATGTGAATAAATCTAACTGAAACTTTCTGTATTGCGTGTTAATTACTTAATCACTTATATTATTCTTAAGTCCACTCTTAAAACTGTAGCTCTTAAATATAAGGCACAGGTAAATCATGCCTTCTATTATTTTATTATAAGAGGCCCACTGTCAAAGTGCCTCTGATCCTGGAAGGAATACAGAAGACACAACTAAATGAAAGGCACCGATCACGCTTCGATCTCGGTGAGAGACACATTTGTGCCTTTTAAAATGTTGTTCAGATTTATCGCTGTTCAGATTTATCAGATTTATCGCTGTTCAAATTAAATTTAAAAAAATTGTATTCTTATGTTTGAATGCTGAAATTTCTTGCAAATTTCTATCAAACATAAAAATATTTAAAAGAAATTAACTGACCAGTCAATGAATTAATATACAAATATGTTTAGATTATATTGATAAATTATAATAATGTAAAATCGAGGGGAATATTTAGAAACTGGGTGTAATGGAGCATTTTAAAACTTAAAAAAAATAATTGTTTACATTTTTAATAATTTTTGAGAATTTTTAATATATTTAACATTGAGACAATTCAATGCACGTGTATGCAAATTTTCATATATCTAAGACAGTAATTTCAAAGATCGATTTTTAAAGTGCACCATCCTCTCATATGTTCTTTTTAAGGATGGAAAAAGGTAAAAATGTACCTCTTAAAACCAAAGGCACCACATGTGCCTTTTAATTTACAAGGGCACAAAAATCATAATGTGGCTGTTAATTTTCAGAGGCACAAATATTAAAAATATGCCTCTTAATTATAAAGGCACATCTCGTGCCTTTTAATTTTCAGACGTAATTTTAAGACGTACAGAAGGCACAAAGACATACAGAAAGTCAAATCGTAAATATTAGCATTCTCAAACAATATAGGAAGATATTTAAAATGGTTAATAGTACTAAAAATACACTTTCAACCACTTCCTGTTGTATACCGTAATGTATCCAAATCTTTCATGTGATCCGATAAAAAAAAAACTTTAATGGTAATCCAACCATGTTCAATAGAAAAGATGCTTTTGCACATGCTAAAAATGATGCTACTTTCATCCAGTGCCCCGGAGAAAAGAAAAAGAAGCCTTAGAGGAAAAGTTACAGCGGAAGAATTTTTATAGCCTTCATACCACCTAAACACTACAGACCATAGAAAACAAAGCCTTATATACAGTAACGTATCTAATTTCTTTTGGTTGTACTCGTGCACAAACTAGTAGTGACATGCATACTATTTTGAATAGGAAACCATCTAATATTACAGCGCGTTGCATGAATATGTACGCACCTTTTCCAATAACCAGAAATATAACTTTTAACATTTTAAAAGAAGGAATGCGACTTACAGTTATTGCATATGACTAACAACTGAATAAGGTGCTTTGAGCAAGTATGTTTAGGCTCATGCAAGCTTATGTAATGAATCTTTAAGTATTTTCTTATTTTTCGCTGTTTTTCGTTTATTGCACGAAATTAAACGCACTCTTTATTTTGCGTTTAAAATTTAACAGAGTCGCCGGAATTAAATTAAAACACAAATAGTCGTGTTGCTAAAATTCTCTAAATGCTTGAGTGCAAAATTTACGGAGTTTGTACGGGATGGTAAGAGGAAAAACTTTGACAGTAGACGAGAGGATAAAAGTTGGCTTTATGCATGGTAAAGGCTTTAGCAATCGCGAAATAGGGCGCTGAATCGGAAGAAGTGAGAGTGTTATGTGAAATTATATAAAGAAAGGAGAAAATTATGGGAAAACAGCGTATAATAAGCGAACAGGAAAGCTCAAAAGTTATGACAAATGTCAAAAATGGAACGCTGCAAAGAATAAGAATATTTCCTGTGCGAAGATAAAGGGTCAATACAAGCTGGGTGTTCATCGGACAGCCATATGGAGAACTATCAAAGCTGGAACAATCATTAAATTTAAGAAAATGAAGGCGAAACCACCCCTCACTCAAAAGCACAAAGATATGCGGTTGGAAAGGGCAAGAAAATGGATACTAGATCGACTAAATTGGGAAAAAGTCATCATCTCAGATGAAAAAAATTTTAATCTCGATGGCCAGGACGGATTTCATAACTACTGGTACGATATGCTAACAGAAGAAATGTACTGTTCAAAACGTCAACCTGGAGGTGGGTCTGTCATGGTGTGGGCAGCCATAAGTTTTAAAAGGACTTTCGAATTAGAGTTCGTGGAGAACAGTATGAACTCTGTAGATTATGTTCAGATGCTCACAAGGAACCTCGCCGCCAAGCAGTCAAAAAATCTGGAAGGAATTATATTTAGCAGCAAGATTGTGCATCTGTACATACAGCAGATATCATGAAAAAAATGGTTCCGTGACAATAAAATTAAAGTTCGGACTTGGCCCTCAAAAAGCCCCGATTTAAACATAATGGAGAACGTATGGGGTAATCTGGTTCGCCGTGTTTAGAAGGCCGTTTAACACGAAAATTGAACTAAAATCGGCAATTCTGTTAGCTTGGAAGACAATCAGCTTGGATAACCTCATGCCACTATATCAGTCAATGCCAAGGCATTTACTTGCTCTTCTAGAAGCCCATGGTGGCTTTACAATGTATTAGATACAGTATTTGTTAATGAGTTATTTATTTTTTACATGTGCGTTTAAATTCATGCAACATGTATATTTGCCATAAATTCAATAATATTATTTTCTAAAAAATCATATTGTTTTTTCATTGTTTTGACTCGTAATTTCATTTCTTGAATCATGCACATACAGTTTGCAAAAATTGTCACATATTCATATTTTTTTATTACTCTTCTATACTCTTCTAATTCTTAAAGCTAAGGTGCGTTTATATTCATGCAACGCACTGTACTTTAAATAAAGTATATTAATTTCGAGACATGTTTAAAATATTTGGGGAAAATCAGATCATGAACAGACAAGATGATAGACAATTAAATTGAAGTTACAGACATCATTTAACAAAATAAAATGTTATGTGACATACCAGACTGTAAAATTATGTAAAATAAATGACTGAAAAAGTTTTTTATCATTTTCCTTTTCCGTTGATTAACAAGGAATCTAGAAAAAGATTCGGGCCGGGCCGGGCTCGGTCTTAAAATTTTCTCCAGGCCCGGCCCGGCCCGAGTGCACACAAAAATATTGAGCCCGAGCCTAGAAAAAATTTTAAGCCCGAGCCCGGCCTGAGAGCAAATTGAAAATTTCAGCCCGAACCCGACCCGAGGGCCGGGCCGGGCTCGGGCTCGGGCTCGGGCCGAAAGCCCGGCCTCTTATACACACACACACACATTTTTATTGTTAGCTAGCTGATTTATCTTCCATGTAAAATTAATAGGATTCTGTTCCAAAAAAACATTTCAAACATTGTGATGTGCAGCTACATAACATAAAATAGAAAATATTTTGGCAAATCTTTCATTATTATTATTATTTTAATATTTAAAAATTGTATGCTTGAAAAACAAAAAATAAATAAATATTAACCAACATCTTTCTCCACTCTTTGTGTAAATATTTCTCGTTCTTTCTCTTTATTTTTCTCTTTTCTCTTTCATTGATGTTCATTTTTGTTCATGGTATACTAAATATTAGGAAAGACCACCGTTGATGTCACCTTTTAAAAGAAACTATTTTTACAAAAGATCTTTCTCATGTTTTATACATCTAAAACGAATCATAGTTGAAACTAAGTAATAATGCATTTTATTTATTGTATGATAGACTTAAATAAATTAGAAATAGAGGACTTTAAAAAAAAAAAAAAAAATCTCACAGTGAATAAAAATTTCACACAAATGGGCGGCAACTAAATTGACTGTGTAAAATAAGTCCTGATTGAAATATCCTTCAAAAATCGCTAGCTTGTGTAATAAGCTATAATTTTTTGCTATTCATATGATTTTTCCTTAAATGCATCACTTTTGTTACCGTTGAAATTATACGTAGAAAAAAATTTACCTGCATCTAACGTAACATTTTACTTATAAAATTTCTTTAAATACTATCATTTTTCTGGATTAGTTAGTATCTTCATCTGTTATTTTATATAATTAATTTTGATTTTTCATTTTTAATTATGTATTTTATTTTATATTTTATTTTGTTTTACTCGTTCATTTATTTTCCTTCTTTCTTTTTTGTATAAATCATAGTGAGAATTATTATTATTATTACATAAGCAATAATCCTGCAGATTTATTTATTTATTTATTTATTTGGTAAAATAGAAATTCGCTTCACACGCACCCTCCCCGGCGATGTAAATCTCAAATATAAACATTTTTTTAAAAAGAAATTGTCAATACCTTTAAAACGAACGGTTGTACTATAGGTCTGTGATAATTTAAAATAAACTTATATGTATATATATATTACAGCAAAAAGCAATGTTGTTTGTAGGACACAAATTGGTCTTTCATTCAACATTTAGTGTTATAACACTCTGAGACAAAAATCGTCTGCATTCATCACAGAAAATAATCTTAACAAAAAAATAAATAAATAAATTAAACTGCATGCATTCATATAAAAAATGTAGATGAAAGTTTTGTGAGTGCCACAATATTTATTTTATTTAAGAAAAGTCTACACTAAATCCATTTTATTAGTAGCTTGAAATTAAATTTTCTTTTTCATTTAAAATATTACAAAAACACTAAATAAAATCTTTGAATAAACATTTATTTTAGCAATTTTTAGGTTTTTTTTTTTTTTTTTTCTTTTGTCAAAAAACGCATTTTGAATAATAACCGATTATCAAAATATTTTAATTATACGTGAAATTATTTTTTTTTCCTCTCCCAAACAAAAGTATTATCAATTTTATTTTCCTTCCAAAGAAATAAATAATCAAAATCTAAGAAGAAAAATAAATTTGAGTAATTGTAAGTGGCTTTTTTATTATGATGTGTGCATTAAAAGAAGTTATGTCATAAAAACTTTTGAAATGAAAAAAAGATAACAATGACAATTAAAGGCTCACAAATCACAATATGTAAAAATGAATTTCGACGCAACAACATTTCACATAATGAAAAGAATTTCTTTTGCATTAATAAGCTTCATTTTGATTTAAGTGATTTTGATTTTCATTTCGGGTTACTTAATCAACCATAATAATCCTTAAAAGTTCCAAAACTCATCATCTTGTCTTACTTAATTTATATGCGATTTTAAATGGATTTGTCAATCCAAAATCAATTCGAAGTTAATTAAGAAATTTGTTTATCAGTTTGTATTTATTTTTCATTAATTTTAAGAGTCTTTTGTTATTTTTCTAATTATTATCTTTAAAAAAAGAAAAGAATAATGGTTGTTTTGACAATAAAATGAATTAATAGTTCATTTATATATACATATATATATATATATATATATATATATATATATATATATATATATATATATGTAGTTAAGGAACTTAAAATGTATTTCTAGTGCTATTGAATTTAGTTAAATAATTTACAAGTGACAACAGTTTTTGGATTTGAGAGTTGTTTTTCATATTGTAATAGAATTTTTAGTCTGATTTTCTAGTTAGAAACTGCTTAAAAAACTAAAACTAATCCAAAAACTAAATGTCTGAAGTTAGATTAAAAGAAAGAATTAATAGAACATCACTTTTTAATTAAATTTTAATTTCAATATGCTAGATTTTTTTCTAATTAGCTCAATAAAAATTGTTCATTCAAAGCTGATGCTTAAACTTAAAATCTTCAGTTTGTTTAAAGAAAGCAGTTGATAAATCATATGTTATGGTTTTTTATGTTTTTGTTTGTTTTTGTTTTTTAACACTTTCCAACAAGGTTGAAAAGTGTTTATGACTTGGCTTTGTCTGTCTGTCTGTCCGCGCTCTAACTCCCGTAAATATTTATGGAATTTTTTGAAACTGATATATATTATTTACGTTCACTATCGGATGTTCCCTATTGAAAATGGAGTTTATACCTCTGGTTTGTGTACAGGAACCCCCGAAAATATTTCAAAGCATTGTGTTCTATTAGAGGCATTTCTATAAACTATATTTTCATATCGTTAGTGTACAAAAATCTTAATGAAATTGAAATATGTCATACAAGTTTACTATCAGATGTTCCCTATTGAAAATGGAATGGATACCTCTTCTGGTTTGTGTACAGGGACACCTAAAAGTATTCGAAAGCATTGTGTTCTATGACAGGAGTTTCTATAAATCATATTTTAATACCTTTAATGTATAGAAACTTTAATTAAATTTTAATATATTACTCAATTCCCTATCGAATGTTTCCTATGTGAAGTAGAGTACATTTCTAACTGGTTTGTGTACAGGGGCACTTGAAAGTACTCCAAAGCATTGTGTTGTATGAGAGTTATTTTTATAAACCAAATTTTAAAAATTTTATCTTCCACAAAGCTTAATGGAATTGAAATATATTATTCGTATGCACAAAAGAGTGTGCCTTCTATGTAATATAGTATGGTTAGCATTATATTTATAGGGCCACACAAAAATAATCAGTTACATTAAGAGGTATTAATAAAAATTTGCTGGAATTGCACTTTTGTTTACATGAGCGTTTTAACACTTTCTTATAATTTTAGTGGGAATATGATTTCAATTTGTGCATCTGTCTGTCCGATTCTGTACCTTTCTATCTGTTTGTCTCCGGCTCCTATCATCCGTGAATATTTTGAGAATTTTTTAAAAATGATACACTCAATGTTCCCTATTTAAATTGTCTTTAATAGATCCTGTACAACTACTTTGTTTACAGGGACAACAACAACAACGATGAAAATAAAACCAATGTATTACGTTTTAGGACAGAATTTTTTAAAAGTTATATTTAAAAAACTTTCTACTACAAAAATCTTAAAAACATTGACATGTATTACTAATAGTCTGAAATATTGTTTTGTGTAGAATATGATGTGCTTAACTTCCAGATTTACAGGGCTACAGTAAAATATTCAGAGAGTTTAAACGCTGTAATTGTAATCTAACGGCTGCATTTTCTTTTGCGTTAGTTCATTTTAACACTTTCAAAAATGCCTAAGAGTAATTTTAAAATCAATTATTCTACCTGCATGTTTTTCAGTCCTTCTGTCTGTTGTGCAATAACGTAGGCAAAGAATATTAATAGTTATTCGATATAACAATTGCGTACAGTTGGAAAGTGTTACTAATCAATGCGTACTGCATAATTTTTCTTTTTTTTTTTTTTTTTTTTTTTTTTTTTACATTAAGTGTGAATTAGAAATTAAAGGCAGAATAATATTTTTTATTTGAAGAAAAATGCTTTTTTCTAATTTTTTCTTCCAACCAGCATAAAACTTTTTTTAAATTCTCATTTAATTCTCTTCCGGCTAAAATACCATCCAAGCGAAACTACCAAAGAATTTTATTTTAAAACAACTTTATTTAACACGATACCATTAATAAGGAACGCTTTTCGTTCTGCGACCACGCCATTCAATTAAAAAATATACATATTGTTTTTGCAACACTTCAAAAGTGTACAAGTAAAAATAAAAGTACAAGTACGTTGCAAGTGAAAATAAGAGTAGATATATACATGCTAATTAAATTTCTTCTGTACTGAATCTTCATTGTCTGTTTAAATGATAAATAATTTATTCGTAAATGTATTATTCTATTAAATACTTTTAACAAAACCACTATCACTTTCTGTGAAATATTTAACGTTTTTTAAACACATTTTTAATACAGTGAACTTTATATTAGGTCCGCAAATGATTTACTATAACGGGTTGCGACTGTATTGACAACAATTAAGTTGAAATATTTTTGCAAAAACCATAGACATCTAAATTCAAAGTTTCAATTCACAAATATTTGGAATAAAAGACCAAGTGATATTTAGTTTCTTACAATTAATTACAAGTTATTACACTTTCCAACAAGGTTGAAAAGTGTTTATGACTTTGGTTTGTCTGTCTGTCTGTCCACGCTCTAACTCACGTAAATATTTATGGAATTTCTTGAAACTGATATATGTTATTCAAGTTCACTATCGAATGTTCCCTATTGAAAATGGAGTGACCACCTTTACTGGTTTATGTACAGGGATACCCGAAAGTTTTTCAAAGCATTGTGTCCTATGAGATGCATTTCTATAAACCATATTTTAATACCATTACTTTGCACAAATCTTAATGAAATTGAAATATGTTATTCAAGTCCACTATCAGTTGTTTCCCGCTGAAAATGGTGTATATATCATTACTAGTTTGCCTACAGGGATACCCAAAATTATTCCTAAGCACTGTGTTCTATGAGAGGTATTTCTATAAACCAAATTTGAAGGACTTTACTTTGCACAAATCTTAATAAAATTAAAATATATTATTCACATGCACACAAAAAAAGCTTTCTATGGAATACAGTATGATTAGCATTAGATTTACAGGGCCACACAAAAATATTCAGGTTCATTAATGGATGTTATTGGAAATTTGCTGGAATTACATTTTCGTTTATATTAAACTTTTTTATCATTTTCTAAATGTTTATAACACTTTCCAATAAGGTTGAAAAGTTTTATTGACTTCGGTTTGTCTGTTTACCTGTCCGTCTATCTGTCGGTCTATCCGCGCTTTAACTTACGAAAATATTCATGGAATTTCTTGAAACTGATATATGATATTCAAGTTCACTATCGGTTGTTTCCTATTGAAAATGGAGTGATTATCTCTTTTGGTTTATGTACAGGGACACCCAAAATATTCCAAAGCATTGTGTTTTTATGAACTATATTTTAGTTCCTGTATTTTACACAAATTTCAATGAAATTTACATATTTTGTTCAAGTTCACTATTGCATGTTTGCTATAGAAAATGGAGTAAATACCACTTGTGGTTTGTGTCAGTGTTGGGCATAATTGATTAAAAAGTAATTGAATTACAATTAAATTATAATTATTTTACTGTCAATCGATTAACAAGTAATTGATTACAAATAAATTGAATAAGTATTTAAATTTATTGAATAAGTAATTCAATTTATTTGTAATCAATTACTTGTTAATCCATTAACAGTAAAATAATTGTAATTTAATTGTAATTCAATTGTAATTTAATTACTTTTTAATCAATTATGCCCAACACTGGTTTGTGTACAGAGTCACCCAAAAATACTCCAAAGCATTCGTTTTAAGAGAGGTATTTCTATAAACCAAATTTTAATAACTTTACTTAGAACAGATCTTAATAAAGTTGAAACATGTTATTCATATGCACAAAAGAATTCATTCTACAGAATGTAGTATGATTAGCATTAGATTTACAGGGCCACATAAAAATATTCAGTCACATTGAAGGCTTTTATTGCAAATTTGCTGAAATTGCATTTTCGTTTACAATTAGCGATATACCACTTTTTAAGTGGAAATATGATTTCAATTTAAGTATCTATTTTACCGACTGTCCATCTGTTCGCCCCAGAGTCCGTAAACATTTTCAGAATCTTTACAAAATTATATATGTTACTCAAATTTACTATGGAATGTTCCCTATTTTAAATGACATTCATATGTCCTGTGCAACTGTTTTGCGTACAGGGACAACCAAAACAAAATGCCATTACATTGCGTTTTAGGACAGACATTTTTGTAAATTACATTTAAAGAACTTTCTATTGTAAAAATCATAAAGAAATTGAGAATACAACAATTACGTAAATAGAGAATACAACAATTACGTACATTTGGAAAGTGTTAATAATCAATGCGTACCGCATGATTTTGCATTCTTGTTTAAGTAATAACATATTTAAATATTAATTTTACTTTTAAAGTAAGCTATTGAAATTCGCTATAATTTTAATCTTAATAATAAACTTTTCCCAATCACAGTTTTAAAGTAAAAGTAATTTATATATATATATATATAACCCTAAACGTATTTTTGTTTTTTAGGTAATCTACATATTAACACACGAACATGAAATTTGTCGTATGCTACGGTATGGTTAATGTGAGTTTGAGAAATTGAAAATCATTCTCATAAGAAGCTAAGAAGGCCGAAAAAAAATACCTTTATTTTTATACACACACGCAATCTTTTGTATTATAAATTGTTTTTAAAATTAATTTCCATGATAAATGTAGACGATATTTCTTTCAGAGAAGTATCTATTTATTAATATGCAAACATGAAATTTGTTGTAGTACGTTTTTAACCTATTTCTAATGACAGAAGGGTGCTTAAAATTAGCATCGTTCGAAATGTATGATTAATGTAGGTTGCAGAAAAAAAAAAATTTCTTATATGAAGTTAAGAAATCAGACAAAAATATCTTATTTTTTATATACTATTTGTTTTATACACATAATTTTCGTATTTAAAATCCCTATTGAAGAAAGTTATTAAACCTGAATGTGCAATGTTTGAAAATGCTATACAACGCCTCGTGATTCAGCTTATTTTTGTGGCTTTATTTTACTGTTTAATAAAGAAGCATCACAAAACTGGCGTTGTAAAAATTATTACTTACAAACTTTGAATAAACACCATAAAATGCAATAAACTCGCAACAATTGTTTCGAGTCGAAAAAACACACGACCCTTCATCAGGAGAACAAAGTAAGCACGAGTGCTGCAGTCAAAGCGGCGTTGCCGCTTTGACTGCAGCAATAATAATTTATTTTACTGCTGCAGTAATAATTTGTTTTACTGTACTCATTTTTTTCTTCGATATATATAGAGAGAAAGTACTGGATTCGAGAAAACTTTCGAACTCCAGTTTTCGATGGATTTACACTTTTAGGATGTCCTGAACACGATTTGACAGTTTTTACAAAATCTCTGTCAGTCAGTCTGTCTGTGTGTGTGTGTGACAAATTTTGTGGGCGCTGTATCCCATGAACCAATGAACAGAAATTAACCAAACTTGGTACTTAGTTGGATCCTGATATAAACTGGTACTGATTAGATTTGAGGATCCGTCGCACAACAGATGGCGCTGTGATCTTATTTTTTCTAAATTTTTAACATGACAGTATAGGACAAAATTTCTTATAAATGTATATAATGAGAGTTGTTTTTAACGTGTGGTTGAGCTAATATACACCAGTTTATGCCAACGTTGCAATTAAATATAAAATTTTGGGAAAATCTGCGCATTAGTTCTTATTTTAATACTGCCATAAATTTTTTATCACGCAGAAAGACACACAGACTGACATTTATTAATCAAATCGTGTTCTGAACATAAAGTGTAAATCTGTCGAAAAACAGAAGTCGAAAATGCTTATAAACCCACTATTTTATTTGTATGAATATAGAAGAAAACAAAAAGAGTAATTAAAAGAATATCAAGAAAATTGCAAATAATTTTTATACTATAAATACTGTACAAGTTATAGATTTGTTCTAAGATCATAAGATGATTTTCTTCCCTTGCCAATTCGTCTAAAATAATTAGAAAAAAAAATATTTTTCTTTTATTTCTACACTAAGCTTAAATTGTCGTATTTAAATATATTAAAATTTGTTTCTACTTAAAATTCAGCACCGAAAGCTGTACAGTAATAACATAAAATTGTATTATATTCATCACAATAATGTTACTTTTAATTAAAATAATGCAATTTTCACCCTTTTTTATCAAAATAATGCTGTTGTATTAAAGTGGAAAAAATTTCAGTCCTAAATTTCTGGATTTTAATATCGTCAGAAATCTATTAACTCGAAATTACTATCATAAATTCAGTACCTGTTCACCAATGCTTAATTTATAAACTTTGACAAATTTCCAACAGTTATCTGTTTTAATATATATTTTATAGAAATTAATTAAGATCATTTATCAAAAATTAATTTACTGATATGCACTGTAGCAGTAGCTGATATGCAATATTCTATAAATTAAAAAAAAAAAAAAAAAAAAAAAAAAAAACTAGATATAAATTTTTAAAAGGTTTATATATATATATTATATATACAAATTGATTTTATTTTATTTATTTTATTTTATGTGACCCAGGGATAAGCTTGTTTGAGTAAAGAATTTATCCTTATCTTTTAAGAAATCCTTAATGAATTGTAAGTAATTTACAATGTTACAAATATTAATGCGTCTATGAGTCATAGTTAGATTGGAGTGAATACAGATTGCCATATACATAGAGAACAGGGATGGCCAACGCGCGGCGCGCGAGCCGCATGCGACCCACCGCGTAGTTTCTTGCGGCCCGCGAGGAGACTAACGATACTTTAAGTTTAACAACTTTGGTTAACGGATCAAAAATTAGTAAATAAGTTCTGACTTTTCGAAGTGAAAATACTTTTCAAAGATTATGGTAACTAAAGAACTGTGGTAATGAAATATTATCGGATCCATTATTCATTTCTTTTATTATAGTTTTAATATATAGTCATAAATTTGTCACGATTCTAGTGTTAATTTATGAATGAAAATAATTTAGATTAATGTATTCTGCTTCGAATTTTCCCCCTGGCTTCCCCTGAAAAATGTATATAAGTACATGAATCATATACTCACAATCATATATGCACATATGCCTATGTATAGACATAAAATAGTAATAATTAAAAATAATAATAATAATAACAATTTCCTTTCCTGACCAGCAGCTGTTGCCTAGCGATTGGTAATAACATCTAGTTTTTAATTCAATTGCTAAATTTTGTTTAGAGTGTCATCTACATATTAAAATTTGCACAAACTCTTTTTTTTTTTTTTTTTTTTTTTTTTTTTTTTTCGAATAGTACTACTTATTTTTGACTACATATTAAAATTTCTGAGGTCAAGGCGGCTCGGAAAAAAGATATAGTTTATATTTCTTATATAAAGACTTCATAGAGTTACAAGCAAAAATTGATCAGGTGTAAATCTCTATATTTAAAAAAAATAAATTAAGATATCACAGAGAAAAGTATTATATCCATTCAGATAATAATCGGAAAAGAAGTATAACAATTTTAAGTATAAAATAAAGTAATGCTAATTAAGAAATGATGTGCACGTCTAAACTTACTTATTTTAAATCATGCGCAAGCAGAGTAATATATGACAAAAATGGTAACACATTAAAGCCCCCTAAGAACAAAAAAAAAAAAAATTGAAATATCACTATAATTCGAAAAATAATGATTGGAATGAAATATAAATTTAGAAGCCCATATTTTTGATGATGCCCATTCTATTCGTGTAAAAATTATTCTAAGTCGTACCTCATAATTTTTTTAAATATGAATATTAGTAATTTTCATTATTCAAAAACATTTTTTTAAAATCAAAAATATGCATGGAATGTACTTAGCTTACTTCATTCTAACGTAAAAATAATAATAATAATAATAATAATGAAATGAAATTTTAATATATTAATTTTTTGGGAAGACATGAATTAATGTTTATTACATTTATTTAATATTAGCATCACCATATTTTAAGAAATTGTAACTCTGTGAAAAACTGAGAGGAACATATAAACTAAAATCCAAATAATCCAAAAAGTGTGTTGAAATTGGGGGTCGCCTTTGAAAAAAATGAAGTTGATGCCAGTTTTAATTTGTAAACACTCCTTAATCAAAATCTAGCATTCTACAGTAGGCCTTTTTACTTATCGATCGGCACCAGCCGCATGTCTCTACACTAATTTACGAAGAAATTAGTCGGGAGGGGGAGAGGGGGGGGGTATGTCTGTACATAAAGTGCGGCCCGAATGAATAAAATAGTTTTTCTATGCGGCCCACCAAGTGTTTTGGGTTGGACAGGCCTGATATAAAACAATCCCGTAAGCTTACTGGTAATTAAAATGTGGCTGCAGTGACAAAATGTGCAATGTTTTCTTCTGACCGAAACGAAATTGAAAACCAAGCGGCTCCATATGGCATTCAAACTGGAATTACTTCTTTTATCCTAATATAACTCTTTTCCTCCTCCACGGAGGATTAAAATTCTAACGGCATGTCTCCGGACCATCCTCAAAGGTGAGTTCCAGACCGTCGCCATTTGTCCATATTGTAGCACTAGTACGATGTAAAACCCAACCAACCTCAACTACTCAACCTTTAGGTGAAGAACAGGGATTTTGCAGATATTGTAACATACGTGTCTATGAATTACTGAATACGGATCGCGTGTTGTTGCTTGGAGAATAAGTTATTCTACTTTGTGTAAAGAGAAGAATGGATGCATCCAGTTTGGTCAGCTACTACATTTTTTCACATTCCTGAGTCTGAGCCTACGCCAATGCCAAGTGTGTCTGACGTAGTTTCGGCATTTGAAAATGCATTAAGTTGTTTATATGCACGTGAAATTACAGAAAAGGACCAGAAATTGTTGTAAATCTAGAAAATTCCCGTTTAATTTATAAAATGAAGAAAAAATCCAACATAAAATTCCTGATTTTTAAAAAATATGTATCACTTAATGATCTACAACTTTGATTTATTTCTTTGGAAGTTTGGAGAATAACAAATTAGTTTTTATTAGTAGTGTACTAGATATGTTGCGTGTATTATTTCATAAATATTGTTTTATTCGTGTTTTTACTTTAACCCGCATTCATCGATTTCCCGCTTTCATCTCTTTTTTTTTTTTTTTTTTTTTTAACGCACCCCATAAAAAAACGATGGATCGACGTTCTGCTGTATATGTATGTATATGCATATATATATATATATATATATATATTTGAATTATTTGACATTTGAAAAGCATTACATTTTCATTAAAAAACTCATGTTTTTTTTTTTTTTTTTTTTTTTTTTTTTTTTTTTTTTTAACGGTTTTATTAATTTGACATGATATAACTATTAATGTACAGTCGGCAACAAAAGTGTCCGAACACTAGCAAAAATTCCTATGTAAAAAAAGTACACTTCTTACGGTTTTGTTAAATAAACCCTTGTCAAAACCTGTTCTTAGTCAGTGTAAGAACATGATTCGATAAGGATTTATTTTACAAAACCGTAACCGTAAAAGTGTACTTTTTTTACATAGGAATTTCTGCTAGTGTTCGGACACTTTTGTTACCGACTGTATGTAACGGAATCTGGCAATTCAATTTTCGGGCACTTCTGTCGTCCGATGGACCTGAAATTTTGCACACGACTTGACAATCAATGACAATACTATATACAAGTATATGGCACAGGATTTGGCTTTTATATAACGTCGAGTGGCAACAATTTTATTATTATTATTATTATTATTATTAAAGATATAAATTCTTTTTTAAAACCTGTACTTTTAACTAGTTTTTTTTTTTTTTTTTCACATTTTGAAATAACATCTTAAATGTTAAATATGTCATCGTTCAGATTTGAATTTGCGCCAAAGCTGTCGCTTATTCTTGACTAGACCCAAACATTTGTTTAGTAAGCAATTTTTTTTCATGAAAATTACTTGCATTTGACGAATGTTGCTCGACAACTGCAAGTGTTTTTTTTGCTCTTTCGTTCATATTTCAATAAAAGCGTGTTCTTTAGTTTTTAAAAGTATAATTTTATTTTAGAAATAAGTATACCTGCTTGTTCATTAGAAAATTAGTTGTACGCTTCTAATAAAAAAATAAAAAATCTTCTCGAATATAAAATTAAATTTCTATGTATTACATTTATAATCTACACTATAATTATATTACTCGAGGGAATTCATACTTCTGAAATGCTTCCGGTTTCAAGTCCAGGTTCAGGCATGCATGTTTATACTGATTCGCAATCCGCTTCATCATTCAAAATTTAAATATTACAGTTTGTTGTATGTTTCCATTTATTTTTCATGTATAAAACTCAACTTATAATTGTGTTTATTTTATTTTATTTTATTTATATATTTATTTATTTATTTTTGATAATTCATTGGTTATATTTAAAATACTTTCGGGTCTGACTTCCGGTTCAAGCAAGAATGTTTGTAATGGTTCGAAATGAACTTAAAGCCGTAGAAGCCGGTATAGCGAATTTAAAGTTAAAAAGATAAAAGATAAATAAAATAAAAGATAAAAGATAAATTAAAATTAAAATTCTGTCCAAAGACAGAATTTAGTTTAGTACGGAGGACTATTAATTTCAGTCTGCAGAATATTTATTTAAAATTTTTATTTTTTATTTTTTTTATTTTTTTTTATCTCATTGTTTGACCGTGAAACTGGGCCACATACTTTTAAAAATGATTGAAATTAAATAAAATGAAGTGTTGTCACCTAAATTTCATGCTTTAGTTAATTTTTAAAAAATCTAATTGTCGTTTCGAAACACCGTTCGCACCTCTGGATTCAGAAGCATCACCCCTTTCATTTGGTACCGAATTTGTAACGACAGGGCTGATATTTCTAATTTATTTTGATGTTACACAAAAATGGTCGACAAAATCTCCAGACTGAAACTAATAGTCCACCGTCCTAAAAAGAAAGAAGAAAATATAGCAAACCAGACTATAAACACTGAATTTTAAATATTTTCCAGTTGGTTTAAAAACTAACATTTTGTTTCACACGTTTAATACCCAATTCAAATATATAAATAAAGTTCATAATCATATTACTACTCGAATTTTGTAAAATAGTGCTTTATTTCTAAAGGTTTATTATCATTTATCACAAAGAATTTACGTAATGTGTAAAATGGAGCTTTACAAGAAAAAGAAAAATATTTTCTTCTCCATACTACTAAACTGAAATTTAAATTCGACATTCATATTTATTCAGTACTGTGGCTCTATAATATTATCTATGCGCAGTATATATATAATAACTTGTAATGCCATCTTATAAATGATTTCGATAAAAATATCTATGCTGTTTCATCTGTGGTACACAAGTGATTTACAAAAATTGTAAAATATTCATCCTTTTTAATGGTTTTATGAAACATTTGAACTATCAACTGCTTTAGTTTCTTTTTGAGATTGAAAATAGCTCAAATATTACAAAATAACTTCAACTTGGATAAACAACAGATTTAAAAAAAAAAAAAAAAAAAAAAGTTTGAAAAGTAATAAGCAAATGAAGGTTTCCAAATACACCAAAGTAGTAGAGATCAAAAAATTGACAATAGTAGTAGATTTCAACAATTGGGTGTAAAACACATTTCCATTTTCATAAAACCTCAATAAAACATACTCACTCCTTATCAAAGATAGATCAGTTTTCAATTTGCGTTATTTTGCGAAAAATTTTCATTTTCTCTCCCTTCATCCGTAAGCTTCTGAAATTTTTATAAAATTCGTGCTCCGATAATTTCCTCCGCATTTGATAAAGGTGACTCCATCTTGAATCCCGTTGTTATGGCAACAAACATGAAAGACAGCCGAAGCAACAGCGTGTCCATAAAAATTGTAACTTATTTAATTTTGCTTCAACTTCCGTGTCAATAAAATAAAATAAAATAAAAAAGGATTGAAATATTTGTCTGTACAATGCCGACTCCGAGCTTTGCAGAAATTGAGATTTATCTGATTTTCATGGTTTTTGATCTTTTTTGCGATATATCTTTGCCGGATATCTTTTTATCCGATGTCGCTATTTGGTGGATTTACAAAAAATGAAACATCTCTAAGAGTAGTGTCATTTTAACTCTTCCAGATAAAAGATGTCAAAGTCGAGAATATTTGTAACTCAGGATAGTTATTAAAATTTAGAGAGTGATGTGTGCCTTGATGTTTAAATGATATTCCATATGAATATATTTTATGATGATATATGAAGATGAAATTTTAAAAAGAGAGTGGAAATATTTTGAACCAAAGAAAAAAGGATTTAATTTCTTTCCTTATTTTGAAATTCTTATGTTTTTAATGAAACATTTTATTCTAATGCTTCCATGAATAAGAATATATCATGTAGAAGACATATGTAATCAAAGGCTTTTCATATGAAAAGTTTAAAAATTATCACAAACATAAATTAATCACAAACGTCTCATAAAATTGTCACAAACTTGATTAAAATAGATGGGAAATGAAAAACCAATATCTTTAAAACCTAAAAAAGGAAAAGAAGAAAGAATTTTGCATTCTTTGTATAGAATGGTCATACCGAAAATAAATACGAAGTAAGCAAAAACTATAAACAATTGCAAACTTCGTTAGTCTTCGCTGCCGCAGACACCGGGATCACAAGGCAGAGTTTCGTTCGGTTCGAGGTAATTTTTTTGTTACAGCTGATTATTTTTTTCCCGATGCTTTTATTTAAAAATAGAAATTCAAACAAAATCGAGTTAAAGATATAAAATCATACAAATTTAAGGTTCATTGAAGGTTATTATCATGGGCCCGGGAACGCCAGGTGGGTTCGTTCGGTTTTAGGTTAATTTTTGGGAATTTTTTCATGTTAGTAGAGGCCCGTGTATACGCTGCCGCAGGCACCGGGGGGTCACAATACAGAGTATCGTTCGGTTCGAGCTAATTTTTTTTATTACAGCTGATTATTTTTTTCGACATTTAAAAACAGAAATTCAAACAAAATCGAGTTAAATATTTGAAATCATACAAATTTAAGGTTCATTTCTATTTATAAGCAATTTTCCGAATTTCTTTTTTAAGTGAAATGTCGTTAATTATATTAGATTTTTAACTTGAAAGGCATTTAGCTAATGATGCGACGATTTTTGAAACATCACAGTCAATAAAGTGATCGTCGAATTCGACGGGTTACAGCTAGTCATTATTTATTTGGGAGAAAACCTGTATTAACAAAACAGAACTGCAATTTTTCATGTTAAACTGTTCATCTGAGGATTAATTCAGCACTTTCAAGATGTAAGTTTCTTAGGATTCTAATGTTAACACTAATTTTAAATAACAATCAAATATAAATTTTCTTGTCACAACAGTATTTTAAACAGGTACATGTACGTAATTATTGATTGAAAATCTTGTAAAGAAAAGAAATATTTTACCATTATTATTAAAAGAAATAATCTCAGAACGGAAAAAAAAAATGGCATTATAAAAAGTCAGTAATACTTTTCTGCATAAGTAAATTAATGAATCTTTTCATAAGATCTGACAAAATATATCCTTAAATGATAAAACTAATTATGAATGTAAAGCTCAGTAAAATCAGAAAAAAATATTATAACTTATATTTATTCATCTTATATCACATATATGCTTTATGAATAATTTAACTTAAAATTCAGCTATGAATACTAAATGTTTTTTGGAAAATACATACAGGGTATTAAAAAAAACTTACTTTATATAAAGACGGAACACATTACAACAAATATTTTTTTACTCAAATCTTTAGTTTTTTTTTTAATTATTGCTCAATTTTTAACTGTTTTATCTTGCTTCATGTAAAAGATGATGATATTATTAAGAAAAATACTGATAATACACTGGAATAAAAAATTAAATGAGTAAACTCTTTTTCATTTTGTTCTTTTCCTCATAATTTTTAATCAAATGAACATATGGATATAAATTTGGATGGTATGTACGCTATAAAATCATTCATTGAATAGTTATATTCATATTAAATAAGTAATATTTTTTAAACTGATATTAATTCAGATTTGCTCAAAAAGTAAGCTTTGGAAAAAAATGGAAACTTTTAATTAATTATTTATTATTTATTTATTTATTTATTTATTATTATTATTATTATTATTATTTTCTTTTTTCTTAAGAAAACTAAATGGTAAATAGAATTTATAATGCATTACAGATAGGTGAAGATGGACATGCATCTATATGTTTGATTAAAACTGGATTTTTTTCTCCTGTATTCATTTTCTTGTTTCTTCTTTTTTCTTCTTTCTTTCGTAGATGAATAACTTTTAAATTGAATGATATGTTCATTTTAAAGTTACTTATTGACATTTTTATTAGTCTGGTGATGCTAAAAACTTATAAATTAATAAATATATTTTTTCAAGAATTCTGTTATGAAAAAGAAAGGAAAGAAAAGAAAAAGAAAAGAAAGGATGACGGAATATAATTAGAGTAATAGGGTTTTAGTTTGATATTTGAAGGCATGTGTATCTTCGCCTACCTGTAATGCATTCTTGACGCCATTTCTCATTTAGTTTTCTTTTCTAAAATTATTCATATATGTTTTATTTTTTCTTCCTTTCCTTTTTTTTCCCCTAAAGCTTACTTTTGATAAAAATTAAATTAATTTCAAGTTAAAAATTATTACTTACGTTATAGTTATATAAAACTCGAAGAATGATTTTATAACGAACATAACATGTATCCAAATTTTATGTTCATATGCTTATTTTTATAAAATTATGCGCAAAAGAAGAAAACAGGAAAACAGATTAATCGCTTAATTTTCTACGCCAGTGTCGTTATTGTATATACAGTCGGTAACAAAAATATCCGAACACTAGCAAAAATTCCTATATAAAAAAAAAAAGTAGAGTTAATACTGTTTTGTTAAATAAATCCTTGTCGAATCATGCATATAAATTTCGCATACAAAAATAAATAAATAATAATAACAATTAAAGTTTCCGTTGTAATATCTTCAATATTGTTAAAATTACGCACAAAAATCTTGGCTTAACTTGGAATACGACAACAGTATTTCTGAATAACATAGGGAAACACAACCCAGGTTATTTCTACAAAAAAATATTGACATAATATGTTCTATTATTCTGTAAAGTTTATTCCGTTAAATTAAAGCACTCCGTTTTTTATGTTTCTTAAAATTGTTTAGTGAAGTTTGAAAATGTTTAATAATTCGGTTCACAAGGTTCAAAGTGGTCCTATACTTTTGCGTGCGTTTTATTGCTTCATTATCGCTATTTAAAAAAAGGTGAAGGTTTTAACGTTGTAATAGTATTCAAGCAATTACTATTTGAAAAATGTGTGTGTGGGGGGGGGGGGATAATAAAATGCATGTAAAAATATGAGACCACTGATCTCTGGGTTCTTCTGCCTGTCTACGCTCTCTTTATGTAAAAGCTTTTAAAATGCCTTGAAATCGATATGTGATACTTAGATTAACTACAGTATAATTTCAGGAAATATAAAACTGTTAATTTATGTACATGAACTCAGAAAAGAATTTTGATCATTAGAGGAATATAAAGTATATTTTAGTATATTTATTCTACACAAAATATAGTGAAATGGACATAAATTAGTCTCGCGTACAAAAAGATGTTTCCTATAGGCTACTCCATGTTTAGCATTGAGGGTCGGTTTACAAAGCCAATCAAATATTCAGATTTTTAAGAGATAAAAATGAAAATTGCTCGAATTTTATTTTTAATTTGTGTTATATATTTTTAACACTTTTGGAAATGATTTTTCTTTTGATTCATTCTTTTTGTTTGTTCACGCTTTTTTTTTTTTTCGTAAATATTTTTAGAATGCCTTGATACAGTTACTTTTTAGCCAAGTTTACTACAGTTTTTTTTTTTCTATTAAAAATTGCACATATATAAAAACTGTTTTGTGTTCAAGATTTAAATATAGTTTTAAATAATAATTCGTAATTAAAATACGTTGTGTTGTAAACATTATGATATATATACATATCCATGAAAACTTATAGAAAATAACAAAGTACGAACATATGTAAAAAAAAAAAAAAAAAAAAAAAAAAAAAAAAAAGACAAAATTAAGGAACTGATTAAAAGAAACCAAAATTGTAAGAGAATTAATGTAAACAGGCCAAATTCGCAAAAGGGGCATTACGAAAAATGCATGCAAATTGGGGTTTATATAAAGTTAAATTCATATTACATTCTTAATTTTCAGTACCTAAACCACAATGAGAAAAAATATTTAAAACATTAAAGAAATTAAAATGAACGAAACGATACTTACTTTCTAACTAAATGCGTGGAACAGGAGAAAACAGTTTAAAATGAATTCGGTTTGCATTTAACATTCTAATCTAGTAATGCTAGATAATATAAACATGATGGACATAAATAGAAGCATGTATTTATTATTATGATTATTTATCAAGAAATCGTTTAATTTGGTGTTATAAATATTATAGTTTAAAAAAATAATAATAATAGGTTATTCATTAAATTTATTTAATATCATAAAAGTATTTTCGCTTAAACATATATACATCTATTTAAGAATTTAAATAAATAAGTAATTGTAGTGCTGTCATCTATATTAAAATTAGTAAAATACTATAAATGTTAAAAAATAAAGAATTTAGGTAAAGCAAAATAATTAACTTTTAGTTTAAAACACTATTATAAAGTTATATTTTTTAATTAAATTTTTTAGTCTAAAATTCAATAAGAACATTATATTAAATTAAATTCATATACAGGGTGGTTAGAAATAAACTTCCTCTGTAAACACCATCCTACAGAGCAAACGGGTGAACGGAATGCAACAAAATTTGGTATATAAACTATAAACGAGATGCCCTCACGGAATTTCGAAAAAAAAAAAAATTAGTTCCAAAATGTCCATCAGAGGGCGCCTTTTCCGGAAAAACATTAAATTTCATACAATAAACGACTAAAACGGAATACAGAAACAATACTAACATTTGACTAGTTTCTGATCACCTTGTCATCGAACCACATTAAGTAAAGGTAAGGAAAAAATAACAGTACGCTGTTTGAGAAAAAGAAAAAAGTTCAGTTTGCAGAAACAAGAACAGATTAGGTCGAAATTGCACAAGAGGAGCAGTTGTTAATCGTGTCTAGGGCGATGTAGGGAAAGGGGCTCCCTCATTCACCTGCAAAATTTCAAGTCGATGGATAGTGAGTTCAACAGCAGATCGTAACTGATCAGTTGTGATGAAGAAGCGTTATGGAGTTCTTTAAGTCATTCAACGTCGCAACATATCCACGATACACCACACTTTTTCAGTTGCCCCATAACCAGAAATTGCACGAATTTAGATCCAACGAACGTGGTGGCCATGGATTACGAAAGAAGTGACTAATAACACGTTCGTCTGTTAAGTGTTGGAGCAATAGAGCCTTCACGGACTCATGATATGTGGGGGCACACCATCCTGCATGAAAATGGTCGATATAAGGACCCGCCTTTGCTGTAGTTGCGGCACAATAAACGTCTGCAACATATTATGGTACTGACGGCCCCGTAACGGAACATGTGACTGGACCACGTGCAGTTATTTCCTCAAAGAAGAATGACCCAAGGATGAATGTCACCGTGAATCCACTCCAGACAATCACCTTTGGAGAATGTAGGGTAATTACAATGTGAAACCACGGATTTTCCTTAGCCCAAATGCGGCAATTCTGTGTGTTGACTGTCCCATTCAGGTAGAAATGAGCCTCGTTGCTCCACAGAATATTCCAAGGCCATGGCAAATCAACAGTCATTCTGTTAAGAAAACTGACTGCGAATGAGAGACGTCGTGGCTTGTCCCTATCAAGCAGCTCTTGGGTATGGCGGATCTTGTATGGAAGTAGTGATTTATGTCTCTGAGCACTTCTTGGACGGGGTTATAAGAAATGCCTGTCTGTCGAGAAACTGCGTGTGCGCTACTGCCCCAAAACTCTAATGTCTGTGACTGTGCGGCAACAGCTGTCTTGACGGCATCAACAAGTACCGGTGTGACAAGTTTACGGCCACTTCTAGGTTGAACTCCTAATGTCCCCGTCCCTTCAAATTTATTAATCATGGCGCGGATACCGTTAGTAGACATTAGTCCACGCCGTAGGTTCTTTATACGACGAAATTCATGAACCACGGCAGAAGCATCCCCCTTGTTTTCGTAAAGCAGCTTCACCAATAACGCACGTTTAACTAAAGATACCGTCATGATTAGAGCCGGAAACATCGACATAAAACATGACAACGTCTGCAAACGTTTTATACCCAAATCTGTTTTCCATAAAGCTTCCTCTTCTTCGCAAGTATGCAAATCTCGATATTTTTTTCCTAGAACACACATTTTTTCCCGGTTTTACATGTTATTACTCATAATTCTTGTTCTGGATTGTTAATATTGTTTCTGTATTCCATTTTGGTCGTTTATTGTGTTAAATTTAATGTTTTTCCGGAGAAGGCGTCCTCTGGAGGGTATTTTGGAACTAAAAAATTTTTTCGAAATTCCGTAAACGCATCTCGTGTATAACCTATATACCAAATTCTTTGCATTCCGTTCACACGTTTGCGCTTCAGGATGTTGTTTATAGGGGAATTTTAATTATAACCCCCTGTATATATATAGTATATATATATATAAGAAAAAATTCATGCATCATACTTCATGTCCTAAAAATAACTTTCGTTGATATAATATTCAGTAATGACTGAAAATAAAGGTTCGTTACAACACAAAACAAAAGTTAATTTTTAAGTTTTAAAGATATTGCTAATTAGAGTCTTCTAACGCAATATATTTCAAAAGTAAAGGTTTAAAGAATTTCAAAAAATCTTTCAACGATTCAGTTTAATTATTCTCACTAAAAGTTTTGAAATAATTTCTTTTTTTTTTTTCGCAAACTTATGTTTAAAATAATAATAATAATAATAATAATAATAATAAATAAATAAAAATTAAAAAACAGAAAATGGAATAATAAGACATTAAAAAAAAATTAAAAAAAAAAAAAAAACACAACTCTACAAAACTAAGAAGAAAAATAAATAGCAATAAAAAATACTGTACTTTTCCAGCAGTTTATAATATTCTTCACAGTAGAATGTATTTTGGATAAAATAAATCGTTCTTCTTAGTTTACCAAGAAATGCCCTTTGAAAATGCATTGTTAAAAGACTTTTAATAAAAGAAAAAAAAAGTACTAAAAAATACTATAAATGGAAAGTACTAAAGAATTTACACACTTATATAGCATACTCAGCTACACGTAGGAAGGAATTTAACTAATGAGATTTATGTGAAAATCAAATAAAATATGTGAGAATTTGGTATACATTGATCTTCTTTCAGAATATTCTAGAATGTAATACTGTTATTTGAAACTATTTATTAAATATCCCATTTTTATGAATTTTTTTTTAATTGATTTTTAAATGACACGACTTAACGTATTGTATATTAATTCAAATATTTTACACGAGAGATACTTATCTTTTTTTTTTCGATTATATATATAGAGTCTGTATTTTATGACTAATTATAACATACCTATAATATATATATATATATATATTATAGGTCTATCAAAAATCTTAATGAAATTGAAATATATTATACAAGTTCTCTATCGGATGTTCCCTGTTGAAAATGGAGTTTATACCTCTACTGGTTTGTGTACAGGGACACCCTAAAATATTGCAAAGCATTGTGTTCTATGACAGGCATTTCTATAAACCATATTTTCATACCCTTACTGTACACAAATCTTAATGAAATTGAAATATGTTATTCACGTTCACTATCGGCTGTTTCCTGTATAAAATGGAGTAAATACCATCACTGATTTGTGTACAGGGACTCACAAAAGTATTTCAAAGCATTGTGTTCTATGAGAGGCATTTCTATAAGTCATATTTTCATACCCTTACTGTACAAAAATCTTAATGAAATTGAAATATATTATACGAGTTCTCTATCGGATGTTCCCTGTTGAAAATGGAGTTTATACCTTTACTCGTTTGTGTACAGGGACCCCCGAAAATATTTCAAAGCAATGTGCTCAATGAGAGGCATTTCTTAAACCATATTTTCACAACCTTACTGTACATAAATCTTAATGAAATTGAAATATGTTATTCACGTTCACTATTGGCTGTTTCCTGTATAAAATGGAGTAAATACCATGACTGGTTTGTGTACAGGGACACACAAAAGTAATTCAAAGCATTGCGTTCTATAAGAGATATTTCTATAAACTAAATTTTAATAACTTTACTTTGCACGAAGATTTATGAAATTCATATGTGTTATTTATAAGCACAAAAGAAAATTCTTTGCATAGAATATAGCATGAATAGCGTTAGATTTACAGAGTGGCACAAAAATATTCAGATATATAAAGAGCTATTAATAAATATTTGTTAAAAGTGTAATTTCGTTTACATTAAGCGAGCGTTTTTAACACTTTCTAACTTTTTTTAACACTTCCCAACAAGGTTGAAAATTGTTATTGACTTCGGTTTGTCTGTCTGTCTGTCCGTCTGTCTCTCTCTGCGCGCTCTAATTACCGTAAATATTTGTGAAATTTCTTGAAACTGATATATGTTATTCAAGTTCGCTATCGGATGTTCCCTTTTGAAAATGGAGTTTATACCTTTACTGGTTTGTATACAGGGACACCCGAAAGTATTTCAAAGCATTGTGTTCTATGAGAGGTATTTCTATATATATCATATTTTCATACCTTTATTGTGCACATATCTTAATGAAATTGAAATATATTATTCAAGTTCACTATTGAATGTTTCCTGTATAAAATGGATTAAATATCAATACTGTTTTATATACAAGGACACTCAAAAGTCTTCTAAAGCATTGCGTTCTTTGTGAGATATTTCTATAAATCAAATTGTAATAACTTTACTTTCGACGAAGTTTTAGGAAATTGAAATATGTTATTTATATGCACAAAAGGATGCTTTACATAGAATATAGCATGATTAGCATTAGATTTACAGGGTGACACAAAAATATTCTATTATATATAGAGCTATTATTAAAAATTTGTTAGAATTCTACTTTCGTTTACATTAAGCGTTTTTAACACTTTCTAACATTTTTTTAAGTGTGAATATGATATCAATTTGTGTTTCTGTCCATCTGTCCGTCTGTCTGCCCACGCTTTAACTCCCGTAAATATTTATGGAATTTTTTGAAATTGATATATGTTATTCAAGTTCACTATCGGATGTTTCCTATTGAAAATGGAGTTTATACCTCTATTGGTTTGTGCACATGGACACACGAAAGTATTTCAAAAAATTGTGTTCTGTGAGAGGTATTTCTATAAACCATATTTTCATATCTTTACTGTACAATATCTTCATGAAACTGAAATATATTATTCAAGTTCAATATTGGATGTTTCCTATATAAAATAGATTACATATAACCACTAGTTTATATACAGGGACACTCAAAAGTACTCCAAAGCTTTGCGTTCTTTGGGAGATATTTCTATAAATCAAATTTTAATAACTTTACTTTCCACGAAGTTTTAGGAAATATGTTATTTATATGCACAAAAAAATGCTTTGCATAGAATATAGCATAGTTACCATTAGATTTACTGGGTGACACAAAAATATTGAGTTATATTAAGAGCTATTAATAAAATATTGCTAGAATTGTACTTTCGTTTACATTAAGCGTTTTTGACACTTTCTATCATTTTTTTATTGTGAATATAATTTCAATTTGTGTATATGTCTGACTCTTCTTCTGTCCGTCTATCTGTCCCTCGGTCTGTTTTTCTGCGCTCTAATTCCCGTAAATATTTGTGGAATTTCTTTAAACCGATATATTTTATTCAAGTTCACTATCGGATGTTCCCTATTGAAAATGGAATGACTACCTCTTCTGGTTTGTGTACAGAGACACCCAAAATTATTCGAAAGCATTGTGTTCCACGAGATGAGTTTCTATAAACCATATTTTAATACCTTTAATGTATAGAATTTTTAATGAAATTTTAATATGTTATTCAATTCCCTATCGGATGTTTCCTATGTAAAATAGAGTACATTTCTAACTGGTTTGTGTACAGGGCCACTTGAAAGTACTCCAAAGCATTGTGTTGTATGAGAGTTATTTTTATAAACCAAATTTTAATAATTTTATTTTCAACAAATCTTAATGCAAGTGAAATATATTGTTCGTATGCCCCAAAGAGTGTGCCTTCTATGTAATATAGTATGGTTAGCATTAGATTTACAGGGCCACACAAAAATAATCAGTTACATTAAGAGCTATTAATAAAAATTTGCTGGAATTGCACTTTTGTTTACATGAGCGTTTTAAAATTTTCTTATAATTTTAGTGGAAATATTACTTCCATTTGTGCATCTGTCTGTCCGATCGTCTACCTTTCTATCTGTTTGTCTCCGGCTCCTATCATCCGTGAATATTTTGAGAATTTTTAAAAAATGATACACTCAAGTTCCCTATGGAATGTTCCCTATTTAAAATGTCATTAATAGGTCCTGTAAAACTAGTTTGTTTACAGGGACAATAATAACAATAATAAAAAAAAGCCAATGTATTACGTTTTAGGACAGAATTTTTAAAAGTTATATTTAAAAAACTTTCTACTACAAAAATCTGAAAAACATTGACATGTATTATTAATATTCTAAAATATTTTTTTTTTTTATAGAATATGATGTGATTAGCTTTCAGATTTACAGGGCTACAGTAAAATATTCAGAGAGTTTAAAAGATTTACTTATAATCTAACGGCTGCATTGTCTTTTGCGTTAAGCCTTTTCAACACTTTCCAAAATGCCTAAGAGTAATTTTAAAATCAATTAGTCTATCTGTATGTTTTTTAGTCCTTCTGTCTGTTGTGCGATAACGTAGGCAAAGAATATTAAAAGTTATTCGATACAACAACTGTGTACAGTTGGAAAGTGTTACTAATCATTGCGTACTGCATGATTTTTCTTTGTTGTTTAAAAATGTATTTTTTTTTTTTTTAATTTTTAATATTTTATTTTGAAATTTCAAAATGAAAAAATTTCACATATTGAAAATTTATATTTTTCAGCTTCAAAATAAAATATAAAAAATTAAAAAATATTAAAAAAAAAAAAAAAAGTCCGTCAATTTATCAGCTTGAAATTTTTAGAATGTGAAAACAGAATTTAAAAATATTTATTAGTTAATAAGTTATTTGTAAAGAAAATTTCCCATAGAATAACATTAGCTTCAGCTTCCGGCGGCGGTGAGTGAAGCGGGCCCTTGACGAACATTGCACTCTTTAAACAATAAAACATTCTCCGTACATTACGGTATAGAGGTGCATGACATTTCAAGTAGTCGGGCAAATTTTAATGCTCAAGGGATTAGTTACCTAAGAAAAACCATGTCTATTATAATATAATAGTGAGTGCCAACCCGACTATTTTGGAGATATATATTTACACAATCAAGATTTCAAAATGATAATGCACCTTGACACATGGCGTCTGTAATAAGTTTTTTTGTTAAAATTGTTAAAATTACGAATCCATCATCCTGAGTACCTATTAATATGTAACTAATCATTATTTTTTTCAGTTTAGGTTAAATCCTACAATGAATATCATAAAATTTCTTCTTTACCATATCTCGAAATAGCCCTGATTTTAATCAGATCGAAAAATTTTAGTCTATGAAGGGGGTTGGGGAAATTCAATATTTGTAGCCTACAACTTTGCAAGAACTCGAAAAAAAAAATATTTACGATAGCTGGCTCATTGAGATTTTCCAGAATTGTGTTAAAATCTGTATAATACTATGCCTTTACGCATTAAAGCAGTAATTCGACATAAAGATAGAATAACCTAGTACTGAATACTTTTTGTTATTCAGTAATTATTTAAATCCAATAAATAAATAGTTTTATTTAATACCTTAAAATATATCGTTTATATTTTATATAATAATAGAATATAAAGTATACGTTTATTGTATTATATTTAAAAAGAAAGTCTTATGTAGATTTTTACTGAGTACTTCGTAGATTGTAATAAATGGAATAACTAAATTGAAAATGTACATAGATATTATTTTCTCTCTTTTATGTTTTGCAAACATGGCAGTTTTATGATATTTATTTCAATTATTAGTTTTGAAGTTATTACAAATAAAAAAAATATATAAATCATTTTTTTTTTTTGCAGTGCGGCATTTTCTTTCCTTTCTTTCTTTCTTTTTTTTTTTTTTTTTTTTTTTTGTCCCTTCAAGACTGTGCAAACTCTTCACTGCTAAATGCTTCGTCTGTCAAACTTAAAAATTGCCCGAAGAACTGTCCTTGAGTAATAATTTTTGAGAAAAATGGCTGGATATGGAATACGCAAGCCGCTGTCGTAGACGCAACGGTCTATTTTTATGGTCGCCGTGATCACCAGATCTGAGACTGTTGGATTTCTTCATATGGGACAATTTAAAGAATTTAGTCTATCCCACCTAGTTACTACAGAAAGTGACTTAGTTTCACGTCTTCATCCTGAGTGTCATTGGTGGACATCATGGTTGTGGCTCAACACTCTGAATATAGATAGATATAATAGGAAAATTTAACTTATGATAATTTCGCATTAAAGCTAAGCCACTAAAAAATACCCAGATACACTGTGGAATATCAGTATTTTTTTTTTTTTTTTTTTTTTTTTAGAAAACGCTTTCATTTTATAATATTTCTTTCTCGAAATTTAAGCACAAAATATATTTTAAGGGCTTTTTATGGAGATAAAATACATCAAAGTTTATACGATGTAACGGTAACTGCAGTAAAAAAATGATTTATAATCGATACAAAAAAACATTTAAATACATGTATATGATGAAAAAATAAGGCGCAAAAATTCGTTTAAAAATACTGTATGTTTCTTATAACTTTAACATTAATACCTGACAACCAATTGGTTAAACTAATAAAATTAAAATCAAAATATATCCTATTTTCATAAAGATCAACAATCTAAACTTTATTAACTACCTTGATTTTTTATCCTACAAAATGATAAAATACCTTCACTACTGGTATGATTTAAAATTAAATTCTTAGGATAAATACATAGATTGAAGTTTCCACCCTATTTTCAGAAGATTTTTATGGATGAGAAATTTTGGCCTTTTCTCAACCATTATTTTTATACAATAATCTAGATCCTTATTAATTACGACACATTATTGAAAAGAAGTTCTATGTAAAAATAGTGGTAGCAATAAAGGAAAAAATGTCTCATACCAGAAAGTGTACTCAAAAAAGAGTGGGGACTTCGAGCTCTATAAATATTATTAGAAAATTCTCTTAAATTGTTGCATTAAAACTATTAAATCATCGATATAGCTAAAATATTTGCAATTTTTTTTTTTATTAAAATCACAATCAACTGATTGGAAGAAAATCATATATTTAATGAAATTATTTTATTTTTCCGACTGAGTGAAAATAATGCCTGGACCGGGAGTCGAACCCCGGATCTTTGACTTACAAAGCCTTAACCTTGTAAGTCAAAGAGAGCCTTGTAAGTGGTCAACCTTGTAAGCGATAGAGCCTTGACCTTGTAAGTCAAAGATCCGGGGTTCGACTCCCGGTCCAGGCATTATTTTCACTCAGTCGGAAAAATAAAAAAATTTCATTAAATATATGATTTTCTTCCAATCAGTTGATTGTGATTTTAATTTTTAAAAAAATGTATTTCTTTCTCCCATTGTTTAATGGGGTTTTCCTTTACCGCGGCTTATTTCTGTTGAGCTATCTAAATGATAGACCAGATGTTTCTGCCAAAAGGTTGTCTGAGTGAGTAATGCTGACCGGCTGTCGGCCTGGATAGCTCATTTGGTAGAGCCTTGGCTTTGTAAGTCAAAGATCCGGGGTTCGACTCCCGGTCCAAGCATTATTTTCACTCAGTCGGAAAAATGAAAAATTTCATTAAAATATTTGCATCGAAACTAACTATATTTTTATTCATAAAAATAAAAATATATATTAACATTCAACTAATCAAATGAAATTTATTTAAAAAAAAAAAAAAAAAACATTAGCAAGCAAGTGTTTGATTTAAACAAGAATAAATTGTTTTTCTATTAGAGATATAAAAACCACCTATCAATCTGAAGATACAAACATCATTAATAATTTATTACGCATTTTCCTGAATAGCTGTATCAGGTTAAATGCAACTGTTTTTTGTTCAATTTAAAATCCAAGAACAACTATTATTCGTTTTATCCAGTCTCCTATGTCTCAATTCAATTTTTAAGCTTTATACTCCATCTTTCTTTTTTGCTAAATCATTTATTTCCCTTGATGTCTTTTTAAGCGTCTTTTCATTTATTTTTCAACAAAACGCTTGCTTTCCTTTTATGTTATGATGCTAAAAAGTGCAAGATAAAAGTCGCATAATAAAAGAATAAATGTAAAATACGAAAAAAAGAAACGATGATAACTTCTTTTATAAGGAGAATGGGAAAACATGGAATATTCAAGTGGTCTTAACTTTGTTCTCTGGGGAAATGTTTTCTTTCATAGCGGAATGATGCTGGATAATTCGTTCTAAAAACAGCTTTAATAATATTAATCAATTAAAAAGTTTTCCATGAATAATTCAGGAAAGATAATTTACCTAGTTTTAATGTGTCTGTAATTTTATAGTTAAATATGTTACTGTATATGTATATGTATGTATATATATATATATAAGTGTGTGTGTGTGTAAAGAATAATAATTTTGAATGATAAGATAAGTAGGGTAAAAAGTATGAATCTAAATTTTCGTTGAAATTTTTATTGAATTAAGACGAAATACCTATTTCATTAATACAAGTTAACGAAATGAAATTTTTACTTTCCCTTACCAGTATACAGGCAGAGGAAGTGTTGTTTTGGGGTCAAATCTTCGAAATAGAGTTCTAGTTATATTTACACTTTTTAAGGTACTCAGAATCTGAAAAAAATATAACATGTTTTTAGATATTGGTTTGTATGTGTGTCTATTATCAACATATCTCAAGAACAAATGCAGCAGAAAATTCAAACTCGGTATCGTAAATCTGTATCATACAGGAATGCTACACTAAACTTTTTGGGGGGATCAAGCAAATGGTTTGTGTACAGGGGTACCCAAGAGAATACAAATGCATTACGTTACGGAGGAAAAGTGCAGGTAAGTAGAGTTTAACATCTATAGGCCGCACTAAATCAAATGAAATGAATAGACATCTTTTATAAGCATAAAAACAGATTTCATGTAGAATTTAGTATAGAAATCAGTCACCGTTCGTTTACAGGACTGCACAAAAGAATTAGAATACAGCAGGACGATACTTGAAAATTGATGGAAGAGTATTTCAGGTTGAGTCGGGCGTTATTAATATAGGATTACATTTATGTGCACCATGTGTTGTGTATATAATTTTCAGAAGATAATTGGTTTTAGAATGCCAATAAAAAAGGGAAAACGTTCTTTTTCTTGAATGTAATTAGTGGAAGTGCTTTTCTATTATATTTTGGCATGTGCAGGAAAACTCTTCAGGAATTGAAATTAATTCCTCATACCCATACAGTAAATAAAATACATTTTTAAGCTAAATATTCATCGCATGCTTTTTCTATATTTTGACATTTTGAGGTTTCTGAATACCGAAGTCAAGTTTTTAGCGTTTGATCTGCGTATTTGTCTCTTATCAGAATGCTTTGAATAATTTCAAGCAATGTAAATGTTGTATTTTGAAATTAATATGTTTGTTACTTCAAAAGTTTGATCAAGGTTTATAAATTTCAAGGAATGGTGCGTGTGAAAATTTTAAATGGACTTTTAAATTTAATAAAAGATTTGAATTCTACATAAATTTGGGTACAATAATCAAATGGTGGAGATGAGTAGTCCCCCTCACACAGAATTATTTGTTAAATAATGCTGTTCGGAAGCCTAATTTAAATTGAGTACTCATTATTTTACCTCTTAATCATCAATCTGTATTTATAGTATTAAATTTCAGAGTAAGAGAAAGACGTGTGAGTGTTACACCAGAAAGCGGAAAGTTTTAAAAAATATAATTGCAAGAAAACGAGCGAAAGAAATTTTAAAGAAATTCAAAAGCATAGCTCAAGAACTAATCTATGGAATTTCGTAAAAACTTTCATTTAGGTGAGACTTTAAATAATTTACAAGAATTATATTTGGTGCGTATCTCCTAACATGTGGCACTACTTTGATTCAATTTTCACCGTCTTCATAATAATTATATATCGATATGTACTGAATTTAATCGCAATAAATCGTCATGCATGAATTTCTTAATTCAAGGAATTTTTCAGATTAAATTTTCATTATTATAATCCGACAGAATGTACCCAGTATTTGCATCTTTTGTGACTATTATATCTTATATTCTATTGCCTAGAATCGTTTTAAACTCTATATATAATATAACAGTTACGTAAAACTATTCTGATTCAGTTTTAGTTCGGATTGTTTAACAGATTTACTAGTAATAGTTTTCTTACGCATATTTCAGCTGAGTCTTAGCTTCTATTAAGCAGAAGTAACTGATAATAATATTAATCATACTGAATATAATACAATGTTACTCTAAGATATATTCGTGTGTTAGTGAACATGTCAGCAACATACTTTTGAAGTAACATAAATATCTAAATATTTCAATTTCGTTTAAAATTTAGTTTATAATATATTCGTTTCTGCTTATATTCATTCTTCTTATCTGCTATACAGCGATGAATATTTCCTCACTCAATAGAATATACATTGATGATATATATGTATAATTTATTTTCTTCTAAATTTTGATATTTTATTATATAGTTTCAACCTTTCCTTTAAAAATCACGAACCTTCCACATGTAATATTTGTATAATAGTGTAAAAATGCTCTGAAGAACTGATGCTGAAAAGTAATAAATAAAAAAAGGAAATTAAACCCCGTAAATTATTAAAAAAAAAAAAAAAAATTCTTAATCGTCGTTTTTGGTCAACGTAATAGCAAAATTTAAACGAATATCCACGTCAGGCAAAAAAGTTCAGTCCGAGTGCAGTGAATTAAGAGGCACTGTGCAAACCCATACCTACATTCTAATTGATATTCCGTAGTAATATTAGTGTCCGCCCCCCCCTCCCACACAGCACTATATTCTTAGAGTAATTTTCTCTAAATATAATTGCAATTAAATAAGAAAGAAAAAAAAAAGATTGGTGTGAAGAAAAAATGTGGTGCTAACACTACTACGTAATATTAATTAGAATGTTGGCAAGTAAGCAAACACGAGTAAAGTGGCAATATTATATAAATAAATTGGTACACAATAAAAACACTGGTGGGAAAAATAATGTGTATATATCACTCGCATGACTTTCACTTACCCTCAATTTCAATATTATAACGAAAGATTATAAATTTAGGAGTAAGATAACAAATTATGCATATAAACGTACTTTCATAATATATGTGTGTGTGTGAGAGAGTATAAACATAAATTAATTGTTGTCATTTAACAATTAATGTAATTTTCAGGTTAATTAATTCAGAAATTAATTAAATCTTAATAATTGTTTTGGATTTCGGTGGCGTATAATCGTCTGTTACTCTTTATTTTACAACGTTTTAAATTATAATTTTAATCTAACTTTTTTTTAATATATATATATATATATATATATATATATATATATATATATATATATATGATTGCTTGAAACTTACAAATCTTGATTAAATTTTTCAAATTACTACCCCTTATGATCTTCAAAATAACCAATCTTAATTTCCTGTAATAACATGTTTCCACATTATGTTGATAACAGGCACATACACAGATAAAACACTAAGAACTTCATTTTTTTATTTAAGAGACATCAAAACACGTCATTATAACAAAAAACCAGCGACGAAATTCACGCTCCAAATTAGCACATTGTTTACCATAGGAATGAGAATATAATTATCATTCCGTACCAGTTTTTTCTAAACTTGATGAAATTTAGTAGAAGGTTTCCATTAATTTCTTTCGATGGAGAAGTATGTACTCACTCAATGTCTAATATATCCGAATTCATTTGTGTAGCCTGGAAATAAATGTGGCAAATACTTTTCATGTCATATTCTTTACTCAACATGCTTTTCTGATATAAAATATACGTTTTCATTTGATTTTGTTTGGTACAGTCTGAAGGTGTTATCATGTACCTACAAGAAATTTCGCCCGTAGACATAATGCATTTGAATTCCTTATGATGTTTTTGTATTTGATGATTTCAACGAAAAGTTTAGGGCATCATCCCTTTATGATACAGTTCACTACCGGATGTTCCCTATTGAAAATGGAGTTTATACCTCTACAGGTTTGTGTACAGGGACACTCGAGAGTATTTCAAAGCATTGTGTTCTATGAGAGATATTTCTATAAACCACATTTTCATACCTTTACTTTAGACATATCTTAATGAAATTGATATATGTTATTCAAGTTCACTATTGGATGTTTACTGTATAAAGTAGAGGAAGGACCACCATCGGTTTATGTACAGGGACACTCAAAAGTATTCCAAAGCATTGCGTTCTATGAGAGATATTTCTATAAATCAAATTTTAATAACATTACTTTCCACGAAGTTTTGGGATATTGAAATATGTTATTTATATGCGCAAAAGAATTCTTTCCATAGAATATAGCATGATTAGCATTAGGTTTACAGGGTGGCAAAAAAATATCCAGTTATATTAAGAGGTATTAATAAAAAATTGCTAGAATTGTACTTTCGTTTACGTTAAGAGTTTTTAACACTTTCTAGCATTTTTTAAGTGTGAATATGATTTCAGTTTTGTGTATCTGCCTGTCCGTCTGTCTGTCTGTCCGAGCTCTAACTCCCGTAAATATTTATGGAATTTCTTGAAACTGGTATATGTTATTCAAGTTCACTATCGGATCTTACCTATTGAAAATGGAGTTTATACCTCTACTGGTTTCTGTACAGGGACACCGGAAAGTATTTGAAAGCATTGTGTTCTATGAGAGGTATTTCTATAAACCATATTTTCATACCTTTACTGCAGACCTATATTAATGAAATTGAAATATGTTTTCCAATTCTCTATTGGATGTTTCCTCTAAAAAATGGAGGAAATACCACCACCGATTTATATACAGGGACACTCAAAAGTATTCGAAAGCATTTGCGTTCTATGAGAGATATTTCTATAAATCAAATTTTAATTACTTTCCACGAAGTTTTAGGAAATTGAAATATGTTACTTATATGCACAAAAAAATGCTTTGCATAGAATATAGCATGATTAGCATTAGATTTACAGGGTGACACAAAAATATCCATTTATATTAAGAGCTATTAATAAAAAAAATGCTAGAATTGTACTTTCGTTTACATTAAGCGTTTTTAACACTTTCTAAATTTTTTAAGTGTGAATATGTTTTCAGTTTGTGTATCTATCCATATGTCAGTCTGTCTGTCTACCCGCGCTCTAACTCCTGTAAATATTTATGGAATTTCTCGGAAATGATATATTTCATTGCAGTTCACTATTAGATGTTCCATATTGAAAATGGATTCAATATCTCTTCTGGTTTGTGTACAGGAACACCCAAAATCATTCGAAAGCATTGTGTTTTATGAGTGTCATTTTTACAAATATTTTCCCTATAGAATGTTCCCCATTTAAAATGACATGAATAGGTCCTGTACAACTAGTTTGTTTACATGGACAACAACAACAACAACAACAAAAATGCCAATGCATTACGTTTTAGGCGATAATTTTTTGAAAGTTATATTTAAAAGTCTTTCTGCTGTAAAAATCATAAAAATATTGAAATGTATTGTTAACATTCTAAAATAATGTTTTGTGTAGAATATGATATGATTAACTTTCTGATTTACAGGGCTACAATAAAATATTCAGAGAGATCCAGAGTTGTAATTAAAATCTAATGGCTGCATTTTATTTTGCCTTAAACCTTTTAACACTTTCCAAAATGCCTAAGAGTAATTTTAAAATCAATTAGTCTATCTGTATATTTTTCAGTCCTTCTGTCTGTTATGTGATAACGTACTCAAACGTTATTAAAAGTTATTCGATACAACAATTACGTACAGTTGGAAAGTGTTACTAATCAATGCGTACTGCATGATTTTTCTTTCTTGTATTAATTTATATTCGTCACTTAACTTGGCTTGTGAGTTACCGCTTTATTTTCTGCACTCGTACCTCATATGTTCGTCTGACGAAGTAAAGTGTTATTGTGCCATGCCATCCCGAAACAACGGTTGTGAGGGTTTTTTTTTTTTTTTTTTTTTTTTTTTTTTTTTTTTTTTTTTAATTCATGTAATTTATTTTCTAAATATTTTACACTTTTTTTGTTTGCTTACTTCAAATATTATTTCTGTATATTTCATTCTTATAAATAAATAAATAAATAAATCTTTATGCCATCTCCTAATATTATATGCAACTGAATAATTCATAGCAATCTACACATTTCGAACGCAAAGCCGTTTCTTTGGATCCATGAGAGAAAAACATATTATTATTATTATTATTATTATTATTATTTTGGTCTTAAGTGAAAGAATTTCGTCTGCAGATGTGCTAAATTTACTTTTTGTGACCACAATAATTGTTAGTTAGTCGTAATCAGGAATTAAAATATTTATAATTAGGCCCTTATATTAATGACAACGTAATGGTTAATTACATAATTATTGTAATGGCTATTTGGGAGTTTAGTAACCAAACACATGCTCTTTCATGTTTTTCAAATTGACAGATTTTTAAAAATTATTTCATAACTAAGAGGCAATATAAAAATCATAGCTAATAGAAGTACTGACCATTGATTTAACAGATAAAGATGCTACCTGACCGTGACCATTTCGATGTTACTTTAAATAATTGATAAAAATCTTTATTTTTATCTTCATGGTATGTGTGTGAAGTTTATGCTATTTTATCTTTCATAGGAAAAGTATGCACTAAGATAATACAACCTTCTCAGTCACTATGCTATGATAGAACCTCAATTGTACATTTAATTGCTGTACTTAAATAATTAAGTCTTGACGAGTACAAACTGGTTGAAAATAATGACATTAATTATTTCTGGAAAAAAAAATTATACTGGTTTTGATTTATTTAGTCTCGTACTATATTGAGTATGACGTTTCAGAGATTAAGAATTTCTAGTTCGAAAAAATGCAAACTATTTTTGAAGTGAAAACTTCTTTAGGCGCGTTGAGCACCTTTGGGTGAACAAAAATCATGGAACTCGCGGCATCGTTACCGGACGCTTTCCATGAGCTATATGTATACTGTGTATATATGTACATAGATATTTAGATATACCTCCGTGCGTTAATAGTATTCATTATATATATACAAAGAATATATCTCTCGACATACATATCCATATATGTAGAGCACGGCGCAGCATGCCTCATATATATATATATATATATATATATGTATATATAATATATATATATATATATACTAATACGATTAGTATACTGGCTATTTATCTCTTTCTAGTTCTATACTCTATGTATGTATGTACTTTTTCCACAGTATATACATAGTTCACAAAGTACAAGCACGTGGTTTTATACAGACTGTTATATTTTTCTTTTTGCTTCCAATATAAATTTAAAGTTTAAATTGGTCATTAACACTTCTTTACAATCCAAAAATAATTCAAAAATAATAATCTAATAGCTCGACGATACAATTCACAAATTACTTAGTTTTCACTTCTATCGGCAGTCCCCAAAGACTGCCCCGCATTTTTTTTTTTCTTTAATTTTTTGTCAAAACAGACTATTTTTGCAAATAAATTTAAATATCTATTCAATCGTTACAAATGATTATTAAATTTCAATTTTATAATATTACACTGTACATAAAAAAAAAAAAAAAAAAAAAAAAAGAAAAGAAAAGAAAAAAAAAAAACTGTTACAATAAAATATCTGCGTAAGTTTAATTTCTCTCTCTTTTTTTTTTTTTTTTTTTTTAATTATTATTATTATTATTATTATTATTATTTTATCTATTTCCTATTTCTCTAACAAAAGAAAAAGCTTTGTAAATTTAATACAAAGCGCATAGGATTTATTTTCATGATAAATTACACACACACACATATATATATATATATGTATGTATATATATGTTATATATATTATGTTATATTCAAAGAATTTCTTGTTTAGTGTGTTGGTTATATTACAAGTTTTAAAGTCAATTTTTTAATATTTCTATAATTCGGAAAAAATATATATATATAAGATTATATTTTTTCATTTTTCTTTTGAAATTTATCCATACATGTCTCCTTTTACTATTTTCCATACATTCAATCTCAAGTTCTCTATCTCAGATACCGTAGCCTTTCTTGAGTTTTTTCTTTCTCTGTCTCTCTTTTTTTTTTTTTTTTTTTTTTTTTTACTGTTTCGACATCTACCCTCTCAGATTACTTATCTCCAGTCTTGCTTTTAAAGTTTTCACAACAAATCGGTATTTTAATCTTACACGTACGTCTTTGTCTCTCCAATAACAAAAGAAAATAGCAGAATAAAAAAGAAAAGAATCCTTTTCATTTTGTACAAGGAATAAAAAGAGGCTTTCCAGAGCGGTCGTGATTAAAATAATGAATTGCCACCGCCTTTAAATATGTACCACAATCAAAAATTTTAAAAATTCAATTTTACTTAGGGAAAGTTCAAATAGTATTTTTATAAAATATCTTCAAAAATAAACAGCTTATTTTAGTTTACAGAAATTTATTAGAAACATTTTGAACAAGGATATTTTAGCGTAAAAGGTCTTACAAATACTCGTAAAAGAAATTTATTGCATGCATTACTTTATTATTTTTTTTATTATGATTTTAAAATACAGGAATTAAAATATGCAAATCACATGAATGTCTGTTTATATGGTACTTAAAAATACATATTACGTTTAGAAAAACTGATTTGTGCTTAAAAGGATATGAGAAGGGTTTAATAAAATAACTATTTAAAAAAAAAGTGTTTATTTGAACGATTTATTAAATAAAATAAGCTGTAGTATAATAGAAAAGCTCGTTCAACTTTAATGGAAATGATTTCATATTTTAAAATTAGTTTGTTGTGATCATCACAAAACTCTCTCTACATAACAGATTCTATATAACAGCTCTATATACTAGTTAACATACACAAAAATTTAGACAACTTACAAGGGAGGGTCACCAACTGTTCAAAAGGTATTTATACATGTGATACATCCTTTTAAAGCTCTAACTGAGCTGATGATAAAAATATCCATCTTATCGGCAAATGCGCCCCCTAGCGTAAGTTATTCTCAATTAAAGTTTGTAAACTGCAGGCTCTTCAGTAATGTATTTTGAAGAATTTCTATCATTAGAATCATTTTTGTAACAGATTCTAGTGCTAATTATGGCTATTTATATTGTTAGTAACGTATTTTATTATGTGTTTAATAATTATTTTGTCATAGCATTAAATTTATAAATCGAATACTTTATATATGTAGCCATGTGTAAAATATTTGCAATCAGAAATATTTTCCTGTACATTGACATAATCGATATTTTGGATATTGACATGGATGGTGGAACAATAGAAGAAATTTAATGCACTAACACAGTAATGGAGGGGGGAAGTAAGCGGAAAAATAAATTTTTACTTTTAAAAAAATAATAATTATATTATTACCAACAAAATAATATTTTAATGAAAATGAATATATAAAGTAATAGATTTCTTCGTTACTATAAAAATTACAATACCTTCTATTTTACTTAAATTGCTTTTTTCTTTTATCTTTTTAATACTTTTCATACAGTTTAGCATGTATAAATTTATTGTTGACATGAAGTAATTATTAAACAGTAAAATACTTTACATGTAATAATATATATATGAACATAGAGATAATAACATTATATTTATTTATTTATTTTTCAATAGCGCGGTACTTGCAAATGAGCATTAATTGTGCGGTCGCTGAAAGGATAACCATTTGTGAAGGAGTTCTTAATGGGCGACCATCGCCACCACTTGCAGGGATAGCAAATCCATGCTTTGTCCAGGATTCGATCCCGGCCCTAGTGTGAGTTAGTTAGGGACGCTAACCACTACAATATACGGGCGACCTTTACTAATAATACATACAATGATTTTTAGAATGAGAAACTTTTACAAAACTGATTATAATGATTGAAACTCTACAAAGAACATTGTTAAAGAATCTCTAATTTAAAAACTTTAATTAAGAATAACTCGCGCTAGGGGGCGCATTTGCCAATAGGATGGATATTTTCGTTGTCATGTCAGTAAGACCTTTCAGATGATATATAATGTGTTGAACAGTTGGTGACCCTCCCTTATTAGCTAGCCGCAATAAACATTCTAAATTTGCAGTATGGTGCAATTTTAACCCAATAGACGCTAATATGTTACACTGTATAATATATATATATATATATATATACATATATACATATGTGTGTGTGTGTGTGTGTGTGTATGTATCTAAAATGACAGGATTAGACTGCATAATTTTACGGGAAATGACCGTTTTGCTAGCTGTATAGTCAAAACCCGTAAATTGATGTCATGAAAGTATAATTTTAGAATACTGGAAATTTTTATGGGCAAAAGCCGTTAATCTACGTAATTTACTCAAATCTGCCATCTAAATGTATTTTTACGGTCAAACTCCTTCAAATGTAAAATGTTAGATTTTCAGTGACGTCATATAAGAATTATTTCGTATTTGAAAAAAAAAAAAAAAAAAAAAAAAATGTAGCTTTATTGGTAGAGAGAATTTATTAATACATTCATACAAATAGCGATTGATATAAAAGAGCTATTGCTTTTCTAATTTAATTCAAATAATTTAATTCGAAGTTGTATATTTGTCAAAACGTAAAATAAAAGGGGGAAGGGGGGAATACACAATTTGTGGTCAAAATGTTCGTTTATATATATATATATATATATGTGTGTGTGTGTATATATGTATGTGTAATTATATATATATATATATAGATATATAATCACTGACAAGTGTTCTTATTACTCATATTCTGCGACTATCCAGAAGACTATCTGCTGCTGAGCATTGACAGTAATTTGGCTTGATTTTCTTTTCTTTTCTTTTACTGTATAGCCTTCTGGATAATCGTATAATTTGAGTAATATCAGCATTTGCCAATAAATATAAATCCAAAATGAAGTGGTTTAATTTTTCATAATATCCATTTCATACATGGTACATTTATATTTAATAAAATCTGAGATACAGCCTTCCTGTAAAAAAAAAGGTATTGCAACTTAGAACGCCATATGTTGGCCGATATTCAGATTTTGTCATAATACCCCAGGCATATAGTCAGTTTAATATACTGATACAATGTAGAAGCAGAGATATAGCCTTCATGTAAGTGGAAGAAATTGCTGCATAACATCGCCACCTGTTGGGCGATGCATGCCAAAACGCAATCAGTACTAAATTATGTCAAGATTTAATAAAATATATAGTTATGTAGAATTCTATGCATTAGTTACTAATACACTCCAAAAACGTCTTTGGTAACGCACAGACAGTACATAAAAACAAATATTTTCTAAAAGTTGTCAAATTTTGTTTAGGACACCTTAAAACATGTAAACGCGTCAAAAACCGGATGTTGAAAATTTTAATGATTCTAATACTTTCTTATGTATGGAGAAGAAAGTGATGCACTTGTAAGGTAAAGATTTAAATAATTTCTGTTATAATCGTCTTTTATTGTTTTGTTTTTATGGGATTACATAAAAATAGAGCATGTTACAGTTTTATTCGAAACAATCATATTAAAATGTACTTAATTTACACGAACTTTTTTTGACTTAAAGATCTGAACTAATTCAATAAGTGATAAGACAATAAAGGATTTTTAAAAAGTAAATTTTAAGTTTAATATCTATATTACTATTACAAGTTTAGGATACTTAAATTAACTTACTTAATATTAGTTTGGTGCTTTTTAAAAATATATATATCATTTTTTTTTTTATATATAATTCTTTTTGTGGGTAATATTATGGTGTAAACTTATTTTTCAATTATATGTGATGCAACTTGTTAAATTCAACTTAAAATACTTGTAAATTATTTAATGAAAAACTTGTCACATATTTTTTTTCATTTCTGTTGCGCGAATTTATCTTCTAAATTTTGATATACATATTTCTAAACTATATAAATTAATAAATAAAGAGGAAACATAATGTTATTTGTAATCAAATAAAAAATAATTCAATTAGGAATTACCTAATATAATATTCATTAATCGAAATTTTCCTCATATTAATTAATGAAGCATCTGAAAGGTAACTGAAGGTCACATTATCACACACAGCACCACTAATCGAAAAATACCTGTATTTAATTGACATTTAGTTTTACTTGAAATTAAAATTATTATACAGTGCAATTACCGTTAAATAGTAAATGTAATTAAAGTTTTTTATAAAAACATCTCTAATTCATAATTCAAACAAATAGATCAATTAATGTTTGAACTGAAGTAGTACATTTCTTCATTACTCTGTTTTCAGAGGCACGTAGAACTTTTACTGCATTCATTCAAGGATCGAAATATGAGGATGGATGCCGATTAACAAAACTTTATCTTTATGTACTTTCAGGAATTATGTTGATGAGTTTAAATGGATTTTTTTGTTATTTAAATCTTAGAAATATGTTCATCGTCAAGCTATTAATTGGCGAGCTTCCTAAATAATAATCAATTTATAATCAAGTATTTTTCTTATAAAATTACTTTTACGCATAGCATAGCTAATTAACTTTTTTTTTTTTTTTTTTTTTTTTAAATTTTGAATAAAATTTCATTTCATCCGTGATAATATTTCATGAAAAAAAGGAAAAGCTTATAATATAAATGTAAAACAAAATTTTTGCCATGTTTAAGATAAAAATTTTACTAATTATATTACTCTTATTTAAGAAATCTTCTTAGATAACGATGATGGAAAGTTTTCTATATAAGATAGAAATGACTCTTTTTTTTTTTTTTTTTTAATGACCTAAAATAAACCTTTAAAATAAATTTCTAAATCCACATTCTTGTACATGAAGTGTAAAGGATATAAAAAGCCTAATTTTAAATATTCATTTTATGAGTTCGATATACGTATAAACTTTTGGTTTAAATGAAATGCAGCATCGGAGATTTACACTAAATTTCAATTGGTTTTAATCTTATTTATTTAATTTTAGGTTGATAGACAGTGACTTAACTAGGGTGATTTCGTTGACCAACTTGATCTATTATCCTATTTTAAAATAGCGGATATTTGAAAAGTTCAAACTCGTTTGATAATTGAGTATTATTTTTATTTGAAAACATTTTTCATTTGTAAATAATAATAATAATAATAATAATAATAATAATAATAAATTAATTATTAAAAAACTGTAACATACCAAATCACGTGGAAATCATTGAAATAAATAGTAAATTTCATTAGTCAGTGGAAAGATTTTAAATTTTCCTTTTAAGATTTAAGATTATAGATTGTATTATATTATAGATTGTATTTTTATTGATTATTATAATAAACAATTAAATAAACCTAAAGAAATCATGATTATTTTTTCTGTTGGCTACATCTCAAGAGGACAACTGTTCTATGAACAGCAAGAAACACTTAAAAAATCTTAATAACTAAAAATAATTCTAATAAAACAAAATATTATGCATTTATATATATATATTTATAAAAACTCTTATAAAAGAAATACTCTAAAAAAACTTCATTGGGAGTTTTAATACTATTATCAAATATAGACTAAATTATTATATATTGTTTTCTAAATAAGTTAGATTTTCCAGAAATAAAAATTTCACTTATTAGATTTCAAAAAAGAATGCGCAATCGATAATACGGAAGTAACAAAATTACCATCATGTGTTAAGAGAAAACATAATATAATTATCGATGAAACATTGCGAACAGATTGTTCTGTCTCATCACATCTATTATTAAATTATTACTAAGTAAACGACATTATAATATAATTTCAAGTACGTATATATTGATTTAGAACATTTATTTTTTTTCCTTACTTTTTACAGAAAGTTATATATATATATATATATATATAATAACAACAAATTCAATGAGCTTTTAATAATGTAAAAAGTATTTTTTAATCCTAAGAGAGCTTAAAAAACTTTTTTTTTTTTTTTTTAAGGAATAAATTTTAAAGGTGTTGGTGTTGGGCTACGACTGATTGATTACACTAGGATCCCAGGCCTAGGCTAAATGACCTTCATGTAGGTCTTTCTAAAGGGTCCTAACTAAAATTTACGAGAGTTTCGGAGCTTACTTCAACTTACTTTCTCTGAATAAACATTCTAAATTTACAGTATAGTATGGTGTTATTTTAACCCAATAGATGCTAATATATAGCTTTCTGCATAATCGCAAAATATGAGTAAGAGTAGCACTTCTCGGTTAATATAAATCCAGAATGAAGTGGTTTAATTATTCACAATATTCATTTCACATATGGTGCATTTATATTTCATCCCGTAAACAGAGAATATTGCAGTTTAACAACGCCATATGTTGGCTGATATGCAGAGTTTATCAAAGTAGCCCTTGCACATATTCAATTTAATGTATTGAAACAATGTAGAAGCAGAGATATAGCCTTCATGTAGGTGGAAGAAATTGCTGCCTAACATCGCCACCTGTTGGGCGATACATGCCAAAACGCAATCAGTACTAAATTATGTCAAGATCTAATAAAATATATAGTTTTGTAGAATTTTATGTATGCATTAATTACTAATGCACTCAAAAAACGTTTTTGATAACGTACAGACAGTACATAAAAACAAATATTTTCTAAAAGTAGTCAAATTTTGTTTAGGTTACCTTAAAACATGTAAATGCATCAAAAACCGGATGTTGAAAATTTTAATGATTCTAATAATTTCTGATGCATGTAGAAGAAAGTGATACACTTGTAAGGTAAAGATTTAACAATTTCTGTTATAATTGTCTTTTATTGTTTTGTTTTTATAGGATTACAAAAAAAATAGAGCTTGTTACAGCTTGATTTGAAACTTTTGTATTAAAATGTATTTAATTTACACGAACTTTTTTCACTTAAAGTTCTGAACTAATTCAATAAGTCATAAGACAATAAAGGACCGTTAAATAGTAAATTTTAAGTTTAATAGCTATATTGCTATTACAAGTTTAAGATAATTGCATTAACTTCCTTAATATTTGTTTGGTGCTTTTTAGAGATTTATACATCATATTTTTTTTTCTTTAATTCCTTTTATGGGATATATTATGGTATAAACTTATTTTTCAATTATATGCAATACAATTCTCTAAATTCAACTCAAAATACTCTTAAATTATTAAATGAAAAATTTCTCAATTACCTATTACACATATTTTTTCATTATTTCTTGTGCACGATTTTATCTTCTAAATTTCAGCATACATACATATTTCTAAACTATGTAAATTAATAAATAACGAAGGAACATACTGTTATTTCTAATCGAATTACAATTTCTAATCGAATAAAAGATAATTCGATTAGGAATTACCTAATATAATATGTATTTCGAGAGATACCTGTATTTAACTGACATTTAATTTTACTTGAAACTAAAATTATTATACAGTACAATTATTTTTATATAATAAATGTAATTAAAGATTTTTTTTTTTTTTAAGCATCTCAAATTCATAATTCAACAAATAGATCAATTAATGTTTGAACTGAAGTAGTACAGTTCTTCATTACCCTGTTTCCAGAGTCACGTAGAACTTTTACTGCATTCAATCAAGGATCGAAATATGGGAATGTTGTAATGATTAAAAAAACTTTATCTTCATGGACTTTGAGGAATTAAGTTTATGAATTTAAATAGGCTTTTATTTATTTATTTTTTTTTTTTTTAATCTTAAAAATCTTTTCATCGTCAAAAGACTAATTGGTGAGTTTCCTAAATAATAATCAGTTTAGACTAAAGTATTTTTCCTATAAAATAACTTTTAAGTATAGCATAGCTGATTAATTTCTAAAGCACTTTCTTCTTAGTTTTGTGGAAATCTTGAATAAAGTTTTATATCATCCGCGGTAATATTTGATGAAAGTAGGAAAAGCTTGTAATGTAAATGTAAAACAAATTTTTGCCATATTTCAGACAAAAAAAAAAAAAAAAAATTAATTAATTATATTACTCTTGTTTAAGAAGTTTTCTTAAATGACGATGGAAACTTTTCTTTTCATGATAGAAATATCTCTAAAATAAATTTCTAAATCCATATTCTTGCATATAAAGTGTAAAGAAAATAAAATGCCTATTTTTAAATACTCATTTTTTGAGTTCGATACAAGTATAAACTTTTGGTTTAAGTCAAATATAGTATTGGAGATTTCCTCTAAATTTCGATGGTTTGTATTTTTATTTATTTTTATTTACTTATTTATCCATTTATTTATTTTTAGGTTGATTGATAGCGGATTTAACTTGGATGATTTCGTTGTCACAATTGATCTATTATCCTATTTTAAAATAGCGGTGATTTGAAAAATTGAAAATCGCTTGAAAATTGAGTATTATTTTCATTTTAAAACATGTTTCATTTGTAAATAATAATAATAATAATAATAGTAATAATAATAATAATAATAATAATAATAATAATTTATTAATTATTAAAAAATTTTAGGTGATAATTATTAAAATATTGAATTTCATTAGTTGGTAGAAAAATTTATAATTTTTATTTAAAGAATTATAATATATATATATCTATACAAGTTCATATTGTTTATAATTTTTATTTGATTATTATAATAAACAATTAAATAAACCTAAATAAATGATGATGATTTTTTTATTTTGGCTGTATCTCAAGAGGACGATTGTTCTGTGTACAGCAAGAAACACTTAAAAATCTTAATAATTAAACAATAATTCTAAGTGAACAAAATATATTCATTTATATATATATATATATATATATATATATATATATATATCGGAGTTCATACTATTACCAAATGTGGACTAAATTATTACATATTGTTTTCTAAATAAGTTTAAATAAGTCTAAAATTCCAGTTAGAAGGTTTAAAAAAAAAAGAATACTCAATCGATAATGCTAAAATAACAAAATTACCATCATGTGTTAAGAGAAAACATGATATAATTATCGATGAAACATTGTGAACAGATTGCTCTGTCTGGTCACATCTATTATTAAAATATGATTAAGTGAACGAATATAACTTCAAATGCGTGTATATTAATTTAGAACAATTATTTTTATTTTATTTCTTATTTTAGAAAGTTTTTTCTATGTAATAACTACAAATTCAATGAACTTTTAATAATGTAAAAAGTATTTTTTAAATCTTAAGAGAGCTTAAAAAAAATAAATTAATTAAAAATTAAAAAAATAAATGTTTAGGAATAATGTTAAGTTTATGGTGTTGGGCTACAGCCAAATGATAACACTGGGATCCGAGGCCTAGAGTGGATGACCTCCAATTAAATCTTTCTGAAGGGTCTTAACTGAAATTTACGAAAATTTCGGAGAAAACAACTATAAACTGGGGACTGTGAGTTCGAAGAACACGACCTGGGTTCAAACCCAACACCAGCCATCTACCAACTTCGAGAGCATTGAAATTTTATAGGTAAATGAATTAAATAGAAAGTTGTAAACATAAACCAAAGGCTAAAATTATCTCTCTTTAAAATATGATTGCATCAAACAACAGTTTTAAAGGTTTAGGAAAATATCACAAACTATTTATGATCACAAATAACATAATGAAATATAAACACTCTACAAAGAATGTTATTTTAAGTTGTAAAATTTTATGAATTGTAATATTTATTTATTTTGTTTTTGTTTTTAAGTAAAAAAGGAGTGGGACGAGGGAGGGAGAATACAGGAAAAAATATTCAAAGAATAAAACGTAAACTTTGCAAGTAAATTAGAAAAATAGAATGTTGCAAACATACACCAAAAACTAAACTTTCATTTCTTTAAAATATTGTTTCATGAAATAACAACTTTAAAAATTTGTAAAGTATCATGGAAAAAAGTTAATAAATTTTAACATTCAAGTTTTAATGTCCAAGTCAAAAACAGAAAAATGTTAATATATATATATATATATATATATATATATATATATATATATATATATATATATATATATATATATATAGTGACGGACGACAGAAATCGAATAAGATAAAAAATATTCCAAAGACGAAAATGCAACTGTACGAATAAATTTACAAAAGGGGATGTTGCAAACATATATACCAAAAATTAATACAATCTTTCTTTCTTTAAAATATTATTACATCAAATAACAATTTTAAAGTTTTGACAAAATAATGGTCAAAAAAAGTAAAAAGCAGAAAGCAGAAAGAGTAAAAAGGGGGAAAGAGGATGGAGTGGAAAAAAAATTACAAGCAAAAAAAAAAAAAAAAATTCAAACTTTACAAGTAAATTTAGAGAGAGTATACTGCAAATATTTACCAAAAATTAAAAAACATCCTTCTTTCTTTAAAATATTAATAATTAAATGTACTGTTTAAAGCTTTAAAAATCTATCACAAAATACAGTGAATGATCAAATTATTTGAATTCTTTCTTTATTTTGACATTTTTTCGATTTTCTAAAAAAATATTAGATAATATGGTCTGAAATTTCACACACGCAAAGTACATTTAAAAACGCTTTGTTTCCTTTATCGATTTTGTCCCGATTGCAATTAAGGGACCAACCATAAATTGGAGAAGAGTGAAAATGCTTTGAATCACCCTGTATCAGAAAAAGCTACAAAGACTTGTAACTTTATTACATTATTGCACACACTATGTACAATAATTCTATGTTTTGGTGCGGGAATTGCACAATTATTTAGGCAGATATATATATATATATAGATATATAGATATATAGATATATAGATATATTTTACAAAAATTATTAAATTTTTCGACAAGTTTTTTGCATTTAACTAAAACGAATTTCCATAAGATTTTACAAAACTTGCAGACAAATTGACAAAACATTAGAAAAACATTATTCTGAAACATGAAATTCACATGTATAATATTCGTATTTATATGAGCATTTTTAGTAAATATTATTTTACTGCGCATGCGCGAAAGATAGAAAAACTTTTATTGCATAGGTTGAAAGCTAGATATATTGAGCAACTTTTACCAAAAGCTCATTTGAATAGAGTAAAAATTAAGTAAATTGTCGGCAAAAGTACGAGCTAGATTTTAGGTATTTTAAAAAGTTGAAATTCCATAAGGAGCTTTTCACATGCTGCGTATTTAATTTCAAGATCCAATTATTTCAATCACATTGCAAAAGTTCTTTTTTGTGAAAAAAAAAAAAACCCTATAGGCTTGTAACTTTAACATATTTTTATTTATTTACTAAAATTTGTGAGTTCATAAGGGGTTTTTTATAAAAAAGAACTTTTGAAACTTGATTAAAATAATCGGATCTTCAAATTAAATACGCAGCATATGTAAAACCCCTTATGAATTTTCAACTTTGAAAAATACCTAAAATTTAGGTTGTTCTTTTGCCGAAAATTGGCTTAATTTTTACTTTATTCAAATTAACTTTTGTCAAAAGTTGCTTAATATATTTAGCTTTCAGCCTATGCAATAATATATATATATCTTTCGCGCATGCGCAATAAAGTAATGTTTACAAAAAATGCTCATATCTCAACGCATATTACACGTGTGAATTTTATGTTTCAGTATAATGTTTTGCTAACGTTTTGCCAAATTTTCTGTAAGTTTTAAAAAATTTTGTGGATATCTGTTCCATTTATTAGCAAAAAACTTGTGAAAAAAATTAGTAATTTTTGAAAAGAAAATTATATCTCTCTGTCTAAATAACAACGCAATTCCTGCACCAAAGTATATAAATATTGTACATAGTATGTGCAAAAATGTATTAAAATTAGAAACCATTTGTAGCTTTTTATGATACAAACTGATCCAAAATATTTTTGCTTTTCTTCAATTTGTGGTTGGTTCCCTAATTGCACTCTTGAAAATATGAGTTTTGAAATGTTATTTGCACGTATGAAGTTTCAGGCCATTTTGTCTAGAAATTTTTTAACTAATCGAAAAAATGTCAAAAATAAAAATAAATCTAATAAACTGTATGTTATAGAAATTATAATTATTTCTAAATATTTGCTTAAAATAACCTTTAATATTATAACGGATTATTCGTGTTTAATTCCTTTCTTTTATTATTATTTTTTTTTTCCTTTGCCTTTAAAAAAAAAAAAAAGAAAGTAAGAAAGTAAGTAAAGAAAAGAAAGAGGGGGGAAAAACAGAAAGAATAAAAAAAATATTTTTTTCAGAAATGTGTAAACGTTAGGAATAAATACTTAAGAAGTAGATGTTGCAAACATACTCTAACTAGTATGATGTGGCCACCACGTGACTTTCTTCTATATAATTTTACACAAAATTCATTCAATACAAATTATTTATTGAATTATTTATTAAATTATTAAATTATTTTAAATTACACATGCAGACGACTTTTATATGACAGAATTATATCACTAAATGCCGAAAGAAAGTCAGTATTCTGCAATTATCAGACGAAATAAGATTTTCATTTCTAAGTTTTGTTTCGTTAAAAAATAAAAAATAAAAACGATAACTTTGTTTTAAATTATCACAGATCTATAGTTTAACCATTCGTTTTAAAGGTATTGACGAGATCTTTCGAAAGATACCCATATTGAAAATTTACTCCCACCGGGGTTTTACTTCCACCCCAGGGGGGGGGGAGGAACGCTCCCACATGCATAATTTTTTTCCCTACTTTACTACTACTATTAGCAATACTTCAAATTAATTTTACAATCGCACGTTAAAAATAACTCTCATTACTTTACTTTTATACGAAATTTTGCCAATACTGCCATGTTAAAAATGTAAAAAAATGCAATGACAGCGCCACCTATTGAACGATTGATCCCCAAACCTAATCAGCACCAGTTTATGTCAGAGTCCAGCTAAATACCAAGTTTGGTTAAATTTCGTCCATTGTTTCGTGAGATACAGCATCCACAAAATTTGTGATACACACACACAGACACACAGACAGACAGACATTTTCTAAAAGCAGTCAAATCGTGTTCAGGGCATCCGAAAACGTGTAAATTCATCGAAAACTGGAGTTCGAAAATTTTCCCGACTCCAATACTTTCTTTGTGTATACATATAAAACAAAGTAAAAATTAATACTGCCTTTCGTTCTTAAAGCTATTGTTACATCAAATAACATTTCTTGAAGAATATGAAAGTACTACAGAATGTATAAGGAAGACGGAAATTATCATTAGCTTTACACATTTCACTAATATTATATTTTAGTTTTAAAAGTGATCTTACTATTAATGTTTTATTATTTAAAAAAAAGTATAAGAAAATGGGAAAACAGCAAGATTAAAAAAAAAAAAAAAAATACTTATGAAAAAACTGAAACTTTAACATAAATTTAAAATGAAGTAGTTATAAATATACATTACATTGAATTTCTTTGAATACCTTATTCCTTTCTTTAAAATATTATTACATGAAATAACAATTTTAAAAGATTAGATCGCAAAATATGTTACGGTCATTTAACATTATAATGGACCTTATGCACGTGACGTCATTGAGAGTATATAAATATATATATATATATATATGTGTGTGTGTAAAGAAAAGTATTGCATGTATCAAAGATCGAGTCTCCTAATACTATGACGCCTACTTAAATGTGCATAATATTCTATATATTTCAAATTGTACATAAATTTCGCTAATTAAAAACTAATAAGTAAATTAGACATAATTATATACACATAAATTTATTAATGAATGACTTGTACATAGATTGTAATAAATGTTCAGTTGTTATTTATAATATTGTTGTAGTCACTTATTCCTTGTAATGACAATTTTTATATCAGTTCTTAATAATTTATAAATAGTCGTTTTTGTTGTAAATGCAGCTAAAATTGTAAAATAACTTTAGAAATACATATGTAATTCATTTTTACTTTATCTTGCCCGTAGGATCGAGAAACTATTGTTTTAGGGTTAAATTTTCGAACGTGAGTTTTTGTTATATTAACATATTGTGAGGTCCCCTGAATAAGAAAATCATGTTTTTAGCGAATGGTCTGTATGTCTGTCTGTCTGTGTGTGTGTTATCAGCATATCTCAAGAACAAATGCTAGGAGAAATTCCAAACTCGGTATGCTAAATATGTATCATATAGGGATACTACACTAAGCTTTTCGTTGAGATGAAGCAAATGGTTCGTGTACAGGGACACTCTAAAGTATTCAAATACAATACGTCTATGGGGGAAATTGCAGGTAAGTAGAGTTTAACATCTATAGACTGCACTAAACCAAATGAAACGAATATATATTTTTTTTAATACAGATAGTCAACTGGGAAAAAAAAATTGTGTATGTAGGAGAGGCGGGGGCAGTCCACCCTCGAGGGGAGTAAATTTTCATGATGGGTATCTTTCAAAAGAGCTCGCCTATACCTTTAAAACGAATGGTTGTAACATCGGTCTGCGATAATCTATAATAATAAATTTAAAATAAAGTTATCGATTTTTTTCATTTTTTACAAAAAGAAAATAATAATAATAATAATAATAATGTAATATTGAGAATAAATTCAACTTTTTATTGGATATTTAGTGTTATACTACTTCTCTAATATGGAAATCGTCTACATTATCATGGAAAATAATTTTTTTAAATAATAATTTTAATAAATAATTTTTACTGAGTGAATTTGTATAGCAAATTATAGAAGAAAGTCATGTGGTGGCCACAGCACTCTAGTTATTTGTTGTTAGTGGATGTGCTTTACTAATAATATTTTACCATTTCCAGGAAAGCTGTTCGGGAATTGAAATAAATTTCTCATAGAGATATGGTAAATAATGTATGTTATAAGCTAAATATTCATAGCTTGTTTTTTGTATATCTACACGTTTTGAGGCTTCCTGATTATTGTAGTCAAGTTTTTTAACGTTTCATCTTTGTCTTTGACTCTTAGAGTAACTTAAAAACGAATAACTTTAGGAGATCCAAATGTTGTATTTGAAGTTAATATAACTATGTTGCTGGAAAAGTTTGATCAAGATTGGTAAGTTTCAATGAATGTTGCGTGTGAAAATTGTCTGTAAAATTTTAAGTAAGCTTCTAAGTTTAATAACAGAATTAAATTCTATATAAATGTAGGTGCATTAATGAAACGGGGGATTGAGGGGGGCGGTAGCCCCCGACACACACAACTAATTATCATATAAAACTCTTCCGAAGCCTAATTTGAATTGTTTAACATAGGTTTACATAACAGTACTCGCTATCTTACCTCTTAATCTCCATCCTGTATTTATAGAATTAAATTTCAGGGTAAGAGAAAGTTGTGTGAGTGACACACCAGATTATTTATGTTAATATTAATTTGTTTTCAGTGCACAGAAGAAAAAATATGTAAATAAAGCAATGATCTGAATTCAAAAATTTCCAGACATATTTCAAATAAATATATATAATGATGTAATTCTCGAAAAATACGCTGATTATTAACATAGTTTTACCATATTCTACTGAGGGAATTCAAAATATAAATACTAGCAAGGACATGCCTTACCACGACCTTTGCCACTCCTGCCTAAGTTCCATTAGCTGTGAATTTTTTACTAACGATAACTTTTAATTTTACGGGAGATATTATCATTCATATCCTGTTATTCTCGTATTTTGAAAATTATAAATAAACAAATAAGTAAAAACAGAAAGAGTAAGGATGGGACTGACGATGGATAGAGAATAGAGACAAAAAATTCCAAAGAAAGAAATGTTAAGTTTAGAAGTATTTTTTTTAGGGGGGGGGGGGCTTTGCACACACGTGTCAAAAATCAATATTGATTTTTTATTTAAAATTTTATTAGATCAAATGACAATTTAAAGATTTCAGAAAATATCACAAAACATATCACGGTCACGGGAATTATAATTAGTTCTAAACTCTTTACTAACGATAACTTATAATGTTAAACAAGACCTTATCATTTATGTTTCATTGCTCCGATTAAAGGGGAAAAGATATGTAAAAAACAGTAAAAAAAGAAAGAAAGGGGAGGAGAACGAGGGAGAGAGAATAGAGAAAAAATTTCAAAGAAAGAAACGCAAACTTTACAAGTAAATTAAAAAAAAAAAAAAAGTTACAAACGTACACCAAAAGAATTTCCCTGACATTAACACGGGAAAAGTGGGGAGTAAGAGAGGAAAATAAAAGCAAAAATAAAAATTAGAATAAAGCAAGTCCACAAATAAATGTGGACTTGTGAACTCCGAGCGACAAAACCTTGCGCCTTGTGACTTACTCAATTCTTTAGCGACACAGTAGTCTGCAATGCAAATTCAATTAGGAAGCGTACATTCCAATCAACAAAGAGGGGTTTAAGTGAACTAAATACGATACGAAAGATTCTTATAGGGGTGGGTGAAATGAGGATTCGTCAGTATTGAGAGGGGGTTGGTGAGGTAAAAAAATAAAACATGAGTTTTGCCTCAAAATACGATATAGAAGACAGTGAGTGTGGAAGAATATTTCAGACTTCCAATTAGTGTTGCTACGTAAGGAAGAGCTCACAATTTGATTGTTTTACTCTATATTCTGTCTTAATCATTGGCTGATTTTTTAATTTCTAGCATGTTTCTACGCAAAATATAAAATGTAAAATGTGCTTTTGTTATGAAAAAATTGACTAATTAAAAAAAAGCTATATGAATTACTAAAATTTATAAATTTCATTTGGTTTCTTTCAATTGAAATCGTAATATATATATATATTTAGTATTTGTTATTAGTGTTTATTATTGTTAGTGTTAATGCATAGGTCTACAAAAATGATGTTGAAAAAATTTTATTTAAGGATTTTAGCTGATCTTTATGTTTTTTGATTAGCTGAAACCGAAAATGCAGCCAGTTTTTCTCTATCACCTATACATTTTTGTCAATACAGGGTGTTTACTGACACAATTTCTTACGTATACTGTCATGACAATAGTTTGGCTGGTTGGTATGGTTTAACGTCGCACTAGTGCTGCGCAATCACAGCACTAGGTATCCATTACACAGGTCGACATGTAAAATTTTGATTTTACAATTTTGGCTGGTCTTTATGTTTCTTGGTGTGCTGAAACCAAAAATGAAGCCAGTTTTTCTCTATCACGTACAGAGTTTTGTTAATACAGAGTTCCTGCCTATACAATGTTTTCCATTACTCTTCCACCAATATAATTTATATGGTATGTTTTATAGTACGTTTCTATGATTAATTAATCATGGTGTTATAGCATAGCACAAATTCGACGTAAAATCCTACCAACCAACCAACCAACCTATTGACATGATGGTGTATGTAAGAAATTGTGTCGGTAAACACCCTGTATTGGCAAAAATCTATGCGTGATAGAGAAAAATGGGCTGCATTTTCGGTTTTAGCACATCAAAAAACATAAAGGTTAGCGAAAGTCCTTAAATCAAATTTTGTCAGCTTCATTTTTGTTGGCCTGTGTTATTAATTAACTATGGAAACATACTATAAAACTTAACATATAATTATATTGAGGGAAGAGTAATGAAAGAAATTGTATAGGTTGGCACCCCGTATTGACAAAAAAAAAAAAAAAAAAAAAAAAAAACTATGCATGATAGATAAAAACCATTTTCAGTTTCAGTTTCAACTTACCAAAAAACATAAAGATCAGTTAAAATTATCAAATCAAAATTTTTTATCTAGACCTATGTTATTAGTGTGTAGTAGTAATAGTAGTAAAAGATGAAGAAGTAGTAGAACTAATTGGTATTATAATATCGCTTATTTTGAAAAAATAATCAAACAATTGGGGAGAGTGGTGAGAAAAAAAAAAAAATAAAATAAAAGTTTAGCCTTACTATACGAAATAAGAGTGAGTGTGGAAGAATATTGCAGACACCCAACAAGCGTCGCTGCATGAGAAAGAGAGATATGCTCACAATTTGATTGTTTAAGGTTAGATTCTATACTTTTAAATTAATCATTGGCTTAAAATATTATTGTTGTTTTTTTCTAGCATGTTTCTATGTGAAATGAATATGTGGACTAATTGTAAAAAACTATGAGATATACTCGCAATTTGATTGTTTTAGTCTATATGCTATACTTTTAATGCAGTCATTCGCTTAAAATATTGCTTATCTTTTAGTTTCTAGCATGTATCTTTGTGAAATATAAAATGTGAAATGTATTTTTATTATGAATAGAATGATTAATTGTAAATACTATATATAAGTTACTGAGTTAGAAATTTTATTTTGTTCATTTTAACTGAAATTGAAAAAAAAAAATTATTTATTTATTTATTTATATATTTACTTACTTGTTTTATGTAATAGTAGTTGAGCAGCAACGGCAATAGTAGTAGTATTTCACATTATAATTTCTTTGAATTTGAGAAATAATCTGATAGCTGAAACAAATATATATTTTTTATAACACTTAAATAATTTTTTTAAGGTAATTTAAGTAGCTCTAAAATACTACAGTCGGTAACAAAAGTGTCCGAACACTGGCAAAAATTCCTATGTAAAAAAAAGTACACTTCACACGGTTTTGTTAAATAAATCCTTGTCGAATCGTGTTCTTACACTGACTAAGAACAGGATTCGACAAGGATTTATTTAACAAAACCGTATGAAGTGTACTTTTTTTACATAGGAATTTTTGCTAGTGTTCGGACACTTTTGTTACCGACTGTACTTTATTCAATAACTAATTTTGATTGATATTAAAAAAAAAAAAAAAAAACTAATTAACTAGATTGAATATTCGCCTATGATAATGAAAATAATGAATAACGTATCTTCTAATCAAAACACAAACAAAAAATTAACAGGAAAAATAGTTTTCTGTATTGGATTTTTAGTTAATTGCCTGAAAGTAGAAACCTGTGTGAAATTAATTGCACTTATAAACTACTTCCAATATTTAAATGTATGACTAGGCATATAATTGAATTTTAATCACCATTAAATATATTGGAAAGCATAGAAATATGCGTGTCTACTTAAATATGTTTGTTATATGCCAATTTTTGCTTCATAATTTCTTTTGTAATTATACCTTTTGTCTTAATCATGGCGTCAACTTAAATAAAATTAAAGAAAGAAAAAGAAAAGAATATTTCATTTTATACTGAGGCTTCAATTCTTTATATCGTTGGTTGGTTGATTGTTAGTTTGTGGAGTTTGTGCTCCTGCAAACTCCATCTTAACTTAAATACTTAGATTACTAAGAGAACACAAGACTTTAAATAACAATAACTAAAGTTTATTTGAGCAGATTAATGGGAGGGCGGCCTGGTAAATTTATATAGCTCAGCCAGCGTTTTACTTAATCAAAATATATGAATCAACAAATTAAGTAGATAACTTTAAATATCTCACCCCAGCAGATAGTCGAAAGGTGTAGAGACGGTCACACTCGCACTCCAACTACGGCTTCACTATGGGACAGAGGATTCCCTTCTATCCCAGCTTGAACTTCCGAAAACTAGTAGACACTCACCAACACTCAACACTACTTAACTTCACACAACTAAATCTCCTCTACTCCACTTTCGATATTCACCAAAATAAGAATCAGCACACTCGCTATAATATCCTCCAACAACCACTATACGATCCTCCAACATCCTCACTATCTACTAAAACCATCTCTATTTTTATACTTTTTCCTACACCCTCCTTTCACTACATTTCAATCCGTACTTTTAAAAATCACTTCTGATTTAACTAATATTCAAAATCTAAGTCTTTTAATGCAGCACCCTGCCGACACAAAACTATCTCGACTTCAACCGTCACGGAGCCACTGGCGACGGAGTGATTTTAACCGTCCCCACTTCCTACTTTGCTGGATCCAGCTTAATTGAAACAACTGTGGTGACGTTCTAACGTCTCAACCTCACAAGTTGTATGGTTTAGGGCCTGCTGACTACACTATAGTCCTAGGCCTATATGTGAAGTGTTCTTCTTAGGAGAATTTTTATATCGTTAAAAAAACAATTAAATGCAAGAAAAACTACTTTTTTTTTTCTCAAATATAGTTCCAATTTAACAAAACGTTTATAGGCAATACATATTAGCTCTTAGTCATGCGATTTTCCCCAACGAAAATTTTTTCTTAAATATCATTAAAAAAAATTAATTTAAAAATTTAAATTGATGCGATTTTGATTTATTAAATGCATTTCTTCTTGATCTTACTCGTAAAACTAATTTTCGAGAAAAAAAAAAAAAAAAAAAAAAAAATTACATTAAAATAACAAGAAAGGAAAATCATGTGGATTATTAATATGCATAGATTATTAATCTTTTCCAGCTGCGCGTACAGTTTACTTCATTTAACTTTCAATGTACTTTGCCTATGGGATCACACAACGTACAAACAAGAACAGTTAGACTAATTCAATTCATAATGACTCTTAAATATAGTTGGAAAATGTACAGAACTCTTAATAAAAACAAAAATGCAATTCAAACAATTTCCTGTTAAAGCCCTTAATGTATAAAAAAATTTTTGTACGGCCCTGTGGGTCTTAATGCTAATCATACTGTATTCTATAGAAAACTTCCTTTTTTTTTTTTTTTTTTTTCTTTTTTTGAGCATATGAATCAAAAAATGTCAATTTCATTATGATCAGTGCAAGATAAAGGTATTAGTATGTGGTTTATAAAAAAACTCTCGTAGATCGCAATGCTTTGAAATTTTTTCAAGAATATCTGTACATAAGACTCTGATGGTATTTACCTTAATTGCATTAGGGAACGTTCTATAGCAAGCTTGAATAACATATATCAGTTTCGAGGAATTTCATGAATATTTACGGGAGTTAGAGCTCGAATAAACAGACAGATAAACTGGCAGAAAACTAAAGTCATAAGCACACTTTTCAACCTTGTTGAAAAGTGTTAAAAGTGGTTAACATGTTCTCTCCGGAACTTAACTAAGGAACTCTCGAACAGAAGGTAAGAGTTTTACGACTGAATTACAAGTTAACTTAGCTAAGCATTACTAATTTATTAGTACAAATGAACATACTATTTCTTTCAGAGGGCGTTGTTATCAATATTTACTTATCACCTTGAATGAACGTGTAAATATTTTTGTTTTTATCTAACAAGGAGAGGTCACGACATGTAAAATTCAGATCGGGACGAAATTGTGCAGGATTGTATTATACTATAAAGGTAACAACATATTAAAGCAGTAGGACCCACTATCCACAAAATTTCGAGAATAAAGCATTTAAAGTTTCAGTAATCTTTAAATGCAATTTATTTCACAAGTAAGGCAGCGGCCCAGTGGCGTGAGCGTAAAGCAATGGTCTGCCACTCAGACAACACGGGTTCTAGGCTAACTTTTTTTTTTTCTTCTTTAATTTTTTATGTACTCTAAATTAAAAATAAAATATAAAATAAACTAAACTAAAATATAAAATAAATATATATATATTTTTTTTTTAAATATCTATAACATAAAAATACAATAAATTTTTAACTTAAAAAATAAATTTTAATTTTACAAAACACTAAATAATAAATATAAAGAAAAACAGATAAAAAATTTAAATAACTAAAAAATAAGCAAGCTGTAAAACAAAGTGTAAAGAATAGTTAGCAGGTGTACTTAAATCTTTGTTTGACCTTCCTGTTTTCCTTTTAATGTCTATAAATTACGTTACGTAAACCCTTTTAGCTTGTTAATAATAGAGAGCAGGGGAAGTGAAATATTTTATTTCGTCCACAGAAGGATATATATATATATATATATATGTCGTTGTCGAAGAAGAAAGTATGTTGATTAACATTTAAAATCTACATTTCAGGATGACATTTCTTTGCATGTAATAATTTAATAGTATCGTAATCTTATACTTTAATTTTTCAAGAAGTTGTATTGATTGGAGAAGTAATTATTTAATTTGGATAATAAATATATGCAATTAAAATCATCATTTCTCTGTATTTTTTTTTTCTTTGTAATTTAAAAACAAAATTTAATATTGTTTTGGACATACCTAAAATAAAATAAAATATTTAGAAAAATAATTAAAAACATTTTCTTTAGTTTTACCTTATTTTATAGTTAAAACAAAACTAAAATTTATTTTTTAAGTTTTAAAAATTTATTGTATTTTTAAGTTATAAATATTAAAATAAAAAACATTTATTTTATATTCAAGAAAATTAAATAATCTTTTATAATTTTTTCAAATTTTAAATTCATTTATAAAATAAAGAAAAAATAAATAAATAATTTAGATTACATAAAAAATTAAAGAAGAAAAAAAAAAGTTCCGTAGGTAGTCTCGAACCCATGTTGTCTAGGTTGAAGACCAGTGCTTTACGCTCACGCCACTGGGGCGCTGCCTCGCTCACGAAATAACTTGTATTTAAAGATGACTGAAACTTTAAATGCTTTTTTCTCGAAATTTTGTGGATAGTGGGTCCTACTGCTTTAATGTGTTGTTACCTTTATAGTATATTACAATCCTGCACAATTTCGTCCCGATCTGAATTTTCCATGTCGTGACCTCTCCTTGTAAGTATATAATGCTGAAAATTTGTCATTGTATCTGTCTGGATTTCTAGTCCAGAATATTAGATTTTAGCAAAAATTGTTACACTTATTAATCAGGACAAGAACCTAGCTAAGGCTGTATTTTTTAGTTCAGTCGGATAATTGGTTCAAAAGATATTAAAATCCCATTTTAACTTTAGAATTTTTTTTTTTTTTTTTTTTTTTTAATGCCAAAAAATAAATAAATAAGTAAATAAGTAAACATATTTATTTTTATGTCGAAAAAAAAGGTGAACATGCAAAACTTTTTTTTTTTTTTTTTTTTTTTTTTTTTTTTTTAATAGTTAATATAAAATTAAGAAAAATCGCACTGAAGAAATGAAACAAGTTCAGTATAAAACCCATTGGAGAAATTTGAAACTTGGAGAAACGAGAATGAAATTTTAATTTAGCAGAATCCTTTATATATTTGATCCGGTAATTTTCTGTTTTAATATATATACATTCACTTTAAAATACACTCGCACAATTTAAATAGACAAATTAAAAAAAAAAAAAAAAAAAAAAAAAAACTTTTAAAGCGTAAATATAATTTTACTATTAATGAAACAAAATTCACTTCCCTCTTTTTTTTTCCCCTTTTATACAATGAAATATTGTTCCTAATTCTTTTAATTACTTCTGTAACTTTTCTTAACATGAAAATTGCATTTAAATACGTGTTTAGTATGCATTATTTTAAATTGTATTTCCCAAATTCAGAAAAATCTTTTTACAGCGTACAGATAATTTCATTATTTCTCGCTTAATTATACACCCTTTCATCAAAAGTTCAGATAAATTATCTTTAAAAGCTATGTCCACACATTATATATAAATTTTCTTATCACTTAAAATGGCAAATGATGCATTTAGCAACGAAAGCATTATTTTACTGACTCCCATCAGCGACTTGACATAAAAGAGATGAAAAGGAACACCTATGTACGATAAATTCCTGTCAATAATTTAATTACTGCATCTCAGAGGGAGATTGATTAAATTTGTAGAATCTGCAGATAGTTTTGAACAATGGATTATTTACTTTATTTATATAATGCAAAACTGAATTGTATTATTATTTATCTTCACAATTTAATTCCTTAAAGAATATATTTTTGAATTTTGGCTTTGCAAACGATAGACTATATTATTTACAATTATTTGCACAATTTTATTCTGTACAAAAATGAAAAAATAGGGATAAAGTCATTGTTTTAATTACTTTGAAAATATATTAATAAAACAGTTATAACAATGTACAAGAAACTATTCGAGTTTTCGGGAAATTTTGAGGTTAATATTTAAACATGCCGTATAATAAAACATAAAAAAAATAATTTATTATTATTAGTAGTAGTAGTAATGAGATTTTTGCGTCTCATAACCATACTGATTAACAGCTTTATTCATCTTAGAAAAGTTATTCGCACCTCAATCGTACCAACTTTAACGCACTTTAAAAGACCACTTTAGTAGCCAGGAGCTTTTGTTCTCAAAACTGGTAAATGGGTGATGCTAGATTTAAAATCAGGTCGCTTTCGTCATAGTCGCCGTTCGAGTTTTTCCATGGTTTTCTCCGAAAGTAAGACCCTTTTGAAAGGCTTTCACGGTCGGCACGTCAGCCAGTCTTAAGTGCCTCTAGTAGTCACTGGTCTTAACTCTAATTCTACAACACCGCCACTCTACTGTAAATTTAGCCGATAACAAAATTAAATTTGGTGGTCGGCTTATTATTATTATTATTATTATTATTATTTTCTACAACTTTCTCCAGCATATCCCAAATTTATTTTAATAACAATGAGGTGCACAGTTTTAATTTTGAAATTATGTAGCTATAATTTTACATCATTTAAAAGTTTCATAAGAAATACGGTAAAAACTTAATATTCAAGAATATCAAATAGTTCACAGTATTCAAGTAACTGGTCCTCTCAACTGAATGTGATTTTCACTAATAATTATTGTTTTCCTTAAATAGGTATATAAACTTCTTTCTGTCGACGGAATAGTTAAAGCTCTGGCCTGCAGCTGTCCAGTTCCTGTCCCGGTTCAGGCATGGACTTTATTATGCAAAGAAAAAAAAAAAACTTCAAACGACGAACTAAATTAAGACGACAAACTTAAACTTCTTTCTTTCATGATATACGTGTAATATTGACTGTAGAAAAGTTTATTAAATCTGCAAAAAATTTTCGTGATGATAAAGTGTATATAGAAAAAAATGAAATATATAGAATATAGTTAAATTTAAAAAAGTGTTTTCATGTATTTGTATATATATATATATATATATATATATATATATATATATATATATATATATATACGTAACATTAATTGCTTAGCTGTATTTCATATCAATTTTTAATAAACAACGTTTAATCGCAAATCTGTTTTGAGCAAGAAACTTGCCTTAATTTATTTCATTTTAGAAAGTTTTATATATACAATATCTATCTATATATATATATATTTATAAATAATTTCGTTTAAAGGAAAAACAAAAAGAAAAATCTGAAAATGCTTTCTAAAAAAGGAAAACAAATGGACACTTGCGAAATTTTCTGTAAAGAAACCTGGCAAGTGTTTAGTCTAAGCATGACAGCTTAAAAGATCGATGACGGCAATATACTTTACGGGTTCGCTTCTTCCTTTATTATCTCACCGTTATCCCAAAACCTCAAACAAGAAATGTGGAAACAGATTTGGCAGCTTACAGCTTTATTTGGCGTATTTACCAAAATTATTTTTGTTCATTATAGACGCATTGAAGTATTTTTGGAATCAAAGCGAATATAAAAAATATATATATAACAATTTATATACCTTTCATAAAATAAGTTTTCATAAAATAAGCTCATAATATTTTTAGTTATGAAATCAGAAAAATATTTTTGCACATTGTATAGAAACGTAACTTATATATAATATAGAAATATAACTTATTATTAAGTTTATATATTTCTAATAGTGTTTTGTTTTTGGTGTTAGTGTTGGCATTAGAGTTAAGGCAGATTGACAGCACGTGGGCCCTATGACTGAGTGGTATCCTCTTCGTAAGGGTTCTTCTTAGCCTGCATTTACTCGAGTTTCATAAAAAATCACGGAAAACTCCGAGCCATACATGTATGAGAATTGAAAAAAATTAGTGAATGAATAGTCTACGTAACGATATAGTAAACTTGGGAAAATTAGCTGTATAATAATTGGAATGCTTTTTCTTGACTGTTCATTCAATCGTGGTTTTTAACAACTCTTTTGGGGACTCAAACAGCAGCCGAAAAGTTCTTTTCTCCAAACTGCTAAACTAGAGGCTCTGGGTTCCAACAAATGTATTGCTCGTCGATCTAGCCGTGTGAAAATTTTTTACAGATTTCTCCGAAACTTGGGTGAATACCTTCTAAGACTCCTTAAAACAATACCCAGATAGGACAGCCTACCAACCTTAACAGCACACATATCCACAGTATATTCTGAGGATGTCTCTTGGATATCCTTTCAGCCATAGGGTATTCTGAGGATGTCATATGGAGGAGATTTGTTGTTAGGGTCAGTTGTCAAGTAGACAGCCGACCTTTACCTCCACATCACCTCCAACAACCCTGTTGTGCAATGAAAAAATAGCACTTTGAGAATTGTTTTTTATTTTAAGAACTGTAACTTGTCTGATTATGCTTGGATTTTAATATTTTAATATCGTGTTCCATATGACATCTTCTCATATTACCGTAATTTTCTGCGTATAATCCGCAGGTCAGGTAGGTCAATTTAGCACCACAAATTTTAATTATCAAACAAGATTCTATTTGTATCAGCCGTTTCTTCAAAATAGTGTAGATTTTTGTGTTAAACAAAATTTCTGGTGGGGGAATGACACATTTTATCTGCGGATTACACGCAGAAAATTACGGTATCAAGAAACTATTCTAATTTTGAAAGAACGTGTTATGCACATAATTTTATTCAAGTTTTTGGAAATATATATATATATATATATTCAAGTGTTTGAAAAATTCAAAATATTAGCAAAATATTTTCAGGGAAATACAATTCGACCTCTGTTTAACGAAGTCTTTAAATACAGCAAAAATTTTCGTTATATGGAAAATTAGTTAAGTAGAGGTTCATTTTTTATAATATTTTGAACTATAAAAAGGCACACTTTTAAACGCATCAACAATAAATAAATTTTAAATATTAATAAATTATATAGATTTTTTACTATAAATTATATTCATTTGTTTCAGTTAGTTTATTTATAGAAAGCTAAAAAATAAAATAATAAAAACAACTTTACAGTACAGAAATACATTATTTCATTACTTTAAATATAATTTTTTAAAACTACAGTGTATATGAATTATTATTTCAATGCATAATGATGTAACAATATCCATTACAGCAGAGTAATTTTAGAAATATACAATATACAGAGTAATAAAACACTTTTAACAGAAAGAGATTCAGACAAAAATCAAGATTTTTCAATAATCGAAATGAAGAACGAACACATATTATATATATTAAAAGGAGACTTGGCGCTAGATAAAGAAACATAGGAAAAGTTTTCAAGATATAGAGAACACCAAATGAAATAATGAAATAACTGACAGCTGTTTCAGTAGCACTGAACTTACCGTCATCAAAGCATGATGACAGTATGCTCATTGCACTGATGACGTACGATTTCACTCATGACAGTACGCTCAATACTAAATAAACAGCTATCTGCAGCTTCATTATTCACTTTGGCGTTCTATACGTTGGAGACTTTTCCTGAATTTATTTATCTAGTGCCTAGTCATCTTTTAATATACACAAATTGCGTCCCTTATTTTAATTACTCAAAAAGTCTTGATGTTGTCTGAGTCCTTTGTGTTAAAAGTGTTTTAGTGTATAGTATGTCTGCTTTTCGATGCTTTAAAAGCTTCTTCAGTTGTGTTTTCTTTAAATTGTAGTCCTTGTCGAACTGTTTCAAAAGACTGTATCATAAAGACTATCCCTAAACTCGCGACCTAGTTTCGAACCCGGCAACTCTCGTCTACAAGTTTAGAGTAAACAAGTAATATAAAAGAAAATTTTTTAAAGTCAATTCCTACTTACAAACACCATCGAAAAAGTTTTTTTTAATAATTTTTAATTAGGAAATAAGAAGAGCACGTGCAAAATCGAATAAAAATAATTATAAGATTTTAAAAAAAAAACTTTTTATATACCATGTTTTAAATGTTGTTAACCATGTTACTGATGAATCATAGAGCTCTTATTAATGTGCATAAAATTTTTTAAGTGATAATGACGCCAATTTTTGTGAGATGCATAATTTAACTTTTTATATTCTTTTAATGTTCACGTTTAATTAAATGTATTTATTTTTATGTCGAAAGAAAATGAACTCGTATTTTTTTTTTTTTTTTTTGGCAACAATTAGATTGTAGCTAATATATTAATGGCTATATTAACGCTATTAGGATGTTATTAATTTCATATTTCAATTAATTATAAGAAAACTAATAAAAAAATTCGAAAATAGGACTTCGAAGTATTGTGTTGTCACCGTGTTCTAAGCAATCCTGAAAGTTTCAATTTTCTAGCTAGTCGAGAAGTTAGTTAAAAATCGATTGCAAGATTTGTACAAGATATATATAGGGAGAGTATGAACTAATAGTAGGAATTGAAAAGAGATTCAACCACCTGTGTAGCCCCTCAATATCCGAATAGTTCTTAGAAAAATTATTTTTAACTAGTTGAATAACATAAAATGTATTGAAAAAAATTAGGATATTTTTAAATATTGAGTGAAAAAGTATTGTATTTCAAAGTAAAAAGTTCGTTTAATAGAGAATGCACTTCGCTATTTGGACATTATTTTACAAGAAATTTTTAGATATTTTTACCTTGAAAGAAAAATTCATAAAATAGAAACATTCACAAAATAGAAGTTCGTTAAATAGGGAGGTCCGAATGTAATGTTTCTTAGGCAAATGAATTTATGACAAAATACTACTACTACTACTAATAATAATATTAATAATAATGGAAATTAACAAACAGCAATAAAAGTAAATGCCAAAACTAATAAAAAGTATATTTTTATTTTATTTCCTTTTTATTAATGATTTAATTGCATTTAATATAGTCTTCTAGTGAAATAGCTCAGCATAACAAAATTTTTCATCGAAACCCGTTTTATTAGAAGAATTATCGGAACCAATGAACTTTTAGTATTTAATGAAGTGCATCACAAGTTCTTCTATCTGAAAATCTCTCTCTCTCTCTCTCTCTCTCTCTCTCTCTCTCTCTCTCTAACTCACTTGTTTTTTTTTTTTTTTTAAGTTACTTATTGTCACCTTTGACGTGACATCAGTGAAGATTTTATTAGGTTTGTTCAATGAAATACATGTTCAGGTAACAACTCTTATGGTTTTTGATGTAATTCCTCAGTTTGCATTTTTTAGGAATTTATTATCTTCACAATGCTAAAACTTCTACAGATATTTAAGAAAAGGTTTGATATTATTTTTGAGTGTTTAATAAAACCTACCTAAAAGAATTACGGATAGATTTTGTAATTTATTGATTTGTTTTTGAGAAAAAATTAAAAAGTGCATGTCTATGTAATAGTTGGCAAATAATATATGATTTTTGTTACATTTTTATTTTTGACATTATTTTCCGTTAAAGATATTGCAAAATCCATTGTCTGAATATATATTTTACTGAACAAACCTAATAAAGTTCAATTGATGAATATTAATTGGAAATATAAGCCTTTATATAAAACCTTCAGCTTCAGTGGAGCCAAGTCAAAGGCGCCAAGTCCCTATAAGGGGATAGTGGATGTTAAAAATATTTTCCATATGCTATCTACTTTTTAAATTTTCCCCTCAAATTGACATTATTATAGTTTAACAATGTATCTTAAAAGGATTTACTTGTTGCTTTGCGGATTGATTGGTATGTTAATTTAGTGTACATACTTTTGAATTTGTATGTTGAAAATTTCCACGAAATTTGAGCATTCAAACATAAAAATACTTAAAAAGAGAAAATAATTTATCGATGAATCCACAAATTAACACGAGAATAGGTTTGCAATATCCTGTTAAACAATATCAATGCAAAATCAAGAGAGGAAAAAATTAAAAATTAGCTAGCAGAGAGCATTAAAAAAAAAAAAAAAAGACTTTAAAAAAAAAAAAAAAAAAAAAAAAAAAAAAAAAAAACCTAAGTAGTTTTATGAAATTTTAATGCACTTAATATTTTTTTTATGTTTCATTGCATATATTTTCAAAATTTACTAATGCTAAGTCAATAATATATTAAAAGGATTTTAACGCCCACCTCCCCTTTACATGTTCATTGACTATTGTTTTCACTGAGTGTTATCTTTACTGAGCAGTAAATTTAATACCAAATTATTTTTATTTAACGATTTGGATCTGACTGTTAGACAGAAATACTGCTTTAGCCATTTCAATCACCATGAGCATGATTAAAGTTAACTTTTATATTTAAAATGGCCATGAGTGTAAATAATCATTAATAATATTTTCATAATCAATCGATGCATTTTCAAGCGCGACGATGCTGTAATTTAGATTTATGAAATTGGTTTTTTCATCTAAATAATTACCATTTTTATATGGTATGCAAATGGTTCCTTTAGTAAATCATTTAATCCCCCGAGCGGCTGATATAGATTTTTCCGTTCACTGAAAAGTTGCTTTTTCTTTAATACACTTATTATTAAAACGTGCATCTAACTATATATTCTTAGCTTGTTTTTTAAGTTTAGAGATAGTTTAGTAGTTTTTTTTTTTTTTTTTTTTTTTTTTTTTAGAGGTAGTTTTTTTAGTCATTAGGTTTACCGTTGAATGCATAATCATGTTTTCAAGTTTAAGCTGAAATCACATTTTTTTTTTTTTTTTTTTTTTTAATGCATCGTAAAACAAAATTGCAGTAAAAACGACATTAAAATTCTGTAACTTTTTCAAGGCACTCAGTGGGTTCTGATAGTTTGCCCATCGAAAACATTTAAAATAAAAATTTGGATATCTGTTGATAAACTTTCAACCAAAAAATAAATAAATAAATATTAAATAAAAACCTTTACAAGTCGAACTCACGAGTTATTTCTCTTTTGCCTAAATGAAGTAACAATACAAGATTCACTCTACTATTTTCAATTTATAAATGGCATTTATTGTTATATATATATATTTTTTTTTTTTTTTTTCTCTCTCTCTCAATTTTTTTCTTTTTTCAGTATTTGTAATCTCTTCGATTCTGTAATTTCATGTTATGCAAAATTCAAGCTGGTAAGGTGGCAACGCTTTTTCTTGTCTGAAACAAATAGGTCCTAAGAAATAAAAAAGCTCACGTCATTGCTTATTACACCAAATCTAAATTCAAATCTATAATCTACTACCAAAAAAACTTATGTATTTATTATCTTCTTTGCTTTCTACACTACAAATATCTTGTTTTGTATATAATACAAACAATTTCCTTTATTTTTCTTGACACTGTATGACAATTTTTGATTCGTTAAATTTCAAAACTAAATCTACATTTAACTTTTCTGATGTTGTTGCTACATTTGATAACAAGTATTATTTCTATTTAGCTATCCACCGTAAAATTCCGTCTTTTTAAACTAAAAAGATTGACACCAGAAATTTTTGTTTAATAATATTTATAAGTCACTTGACAAAATATCTTCTTCCGTATCATATAAATTTTAATGAGCAAAAAATTCCGATATCTTTTTCTTACAACAGAACAATTGCTTTCAGTCCAACACTTTGCGTCGTCATTTTTTGTTGTGTTCCACCTTCATTATGTCACATTTTAGTTCGCTGTGTAAAGTTATACCGTTCAATCGATCGTTACGAAAATTAGTACACTTATTGATCAGGACAAAATATAATTAGTGCTTTATTTTTTAGTTCAGTCGGATAATTGGTTTAAAAGATATTATAAACAAACTCCAGTTAAGAGTTGAATTAAAAACACGTGTCATATTGTAATAAATTAATTAAAAACACGTTAAAAATACATTTATTAAAATATAAAAAACTTCCAAAGCTTTTCGCCTACATATAAGAAGGCATCATCAGGGAATTTGGTTGTACACATACTTCAGAGCAGTTATATGTACTTTTGAATCACATGGTTAACAGTTAAGACCTTACATAAAATATATTCAACTGGAAGTCAGAGGCTGGAGCTATTTCAGGAAGAGGAGGTGCTACACTTGGACGCTCCAACCTCCAAGTGTAGCACTTCGTCACCCTGCAATAGTTCGAACCTCCAAGTGTAACACCTTCTCTTCCTTCAATAGTTCCAACCTCCAGTGTAGCACCTTCTCTTCCTGCAATGGTTCCAACCTCCAAGTGTAGCACCTTCTCTTCCTGCAATAGTTCCAACCTCCAAGTGTAGCACCTCCTCTTCCTTGAAATAGCTCCAGCGTCCAAGTGTAGCATCTCCTCTTCCTGAAATAGCTCCAGCTTCTGACTTCCAGTTGAAAATATTTTATGTAAGGACTTAACTGTTAATCATGTGATTCAAAAGTACATATAACTGCTCTGAAGTATGTGTAAAACCAAATTCCCTGATGATGCCTTCTTATATGTAGGCAAAAAGCTTTGGAAGTTTTTTATATTTTAATAAATGTATTTTTAAAGTGTTTTTAAAGTGTTTTTAATTAATTTATTAAAAGATATTAAATAAAAACACAATCTTAGTTTTCAAATTTTTATAAAGAAACACAGATTGGTGGAAAAAAAAGACGAGGTAAATTAGACAAAAAAAAAAAAAAAAGCTTTAGTATAGGACTCCTTTGGCGAAATTTCAAATTTGGCACCGAAGTAACTCGGACGTTTCTCGCAAAAGTCTTTACTAGCGCAATTATGATATCCGCATTTTAATTTATTATAAACAATTTACAGCAAAAGAGTTATTATATCAATGACATCCTCAAATTCAAACTTAATTATCTTGTTTCTTTTTTTAATTTCATTTCGCACGCGCGCTTTTATTTCCTAATTCAAAATGATTAAAAAAAAAAAAAAAAAAAAAAAATATTTCCGATAGTGTTTGTTTCGATAATGATTATTATTAATTTTCTTTTCTTTTTCTCAAAAAAAAAAAAAAAAAAAAAAAAAAAATTCTGGCAAATGTAGAATTTGGTTTAGGACGGAGAACTATGATTATTTTTTATTATTATTATTATTTTTTTTTTTTAAGTTATAACGATGCTTTCAAATTAGTCAAATATATTTTCCATAAATTTTAGATTTCGCTATATGTCCAACTATCGTAAAACTGGTATCGTAAAAGTCCGCAGATTGTGACTAATAGTCACTCCTCAGTCCTAAACTTAAAAAAAAAAAAAAAAAAAAAAAAAAAAATATCAAAGCAGTCTTTGGGGACTGCTGATAGAAGTGAAAACTAAGTAACTTGAGAATTGTATCGTCGAGCTATTAGATTATTATTTTCGAATTATTTTTAGTTTGTAAAGAAGTGTTTATGATCTGTATTATATGATTCGGCACAATATTTGTAGCTACCCAAATTAAATGAACTAAGCCTTATATTAGGTAAAAATATTGATTACTTATGAAATTATTTCTATTAGTAGCTGAAATACAAAAGAAAACCCATTCAGGACACCTCAAAACGTGTAAATCAGGTGAAATCTCGAATTCCACTTTCGATAATATAAAAGAACTTTAAAATATCTTTCAAATGATGCATTAAAAATAATTTAATCATAATTAGAATTTGAAATATTGAAATTTTTAAATATTATAGCGCAGTCTGGTGGTAAAAATTTCTGTAATCTACTGTTCAATTCCAAATCAACAAAGCTTTCTAATGATATATTAATTATGAAATTATTTTAATTAGTAGCTGAGATACAAAGAAAACCCATTCAGGACACCTCAAAACGTGTAAATCAGGTGAAATCTCGAATTCCACTTTCGATAATATAAAAGAACTTTAAAATATCTTTCGAATGATGTATTAAAAATAATTTAATCATAATTAGAAATTGAAATATTGAAATTCTAAAATATTGCAGCGCCATCTGGCGGTAGAAATTTCTGTAATCTACTGTTCGATTCCAAATCAACAAAGCTTTCTAATGATGTATTACTTATGAAATTACTTTAATTAGTAGCTGAGATACAAAAGAAAACCCATTCAGGACACCTTAAAACGTGTAAATCAGGTGAAATCTCGAATTCCACTTTCGATAATATGAAAGAGCTTTAAAATATCTTTCGAATGATGTATTAAAAATAATTTAATCATAATCAGAAATTGAAATACGCGTATTAGAATAAAATTTAATTTGCAATTAAAATATAAATTTTTTCCGCAAATCGATGAAATTTGAACTGCAACTATGCCGTGTGCTGTTAATGGTGCACAGTAAGATTCAAATAATTTAGAAGAATGAAACATTTTGAAATTTGCAAATTTTATTCCTCGTAGAAAACCACGTGATGTCAATTGGCAAAAAATATGTTTCTTCCCGATCAGATTCTCTGTGACTGGGTTGTCATGGTAACGAACGCCTGCAGAATTTCATTCAAAGCGTTAGCTGACGATGACGCGAGTTTCATGATTTTTGTTCACCCAAAAGTGCTCAACGCGCCTAAAGAAGTTTTCACTTCAAAAAACTCGTTTATTTCTATATATACAGGGTGATTCCGAGGTCATAGGACAATCTTGGAGGACAGGTAGAGAACATCACAAGAATTCAGAATTGTAAAGGAACCCATGTCACCCAAGTCATTTTAACCCTTTAAGAACCGGGTGATTTTGCATGGATATGGGCGTGACTCTCCAAAGTTGCATTTATTTTAAAAAGAGTTTTTACATGCTAATGCTTACATAAATAAATAAATTTTGTTTTTATCGATGTATTTTATGGCAGGGATTGCGATAATATGAACATTGTGTATGATTTTGCGAAATAATGAAGCATGCAAGATTTTAAAATTTACACAGTAGGCGGAGTTAGTAGTACACAACAGCCAATAAATTATTCACGTGCTACATAACGCTGGATGGGCACTACTATATTCACTGGATGTCCATCAGCATCCAATTTTTCCATTCTATTACTTTACTTATATTATACCTCCACAATGTGAAACATCTTACGTATTTAAAAATCGAGTATTAACTATTGATTTAAGGAGTAATAAAGTAATGAATTTATACAAAAGTCTCCTCTTTCAGAAAAAATAAATAAATAAATGAAACTTTCCAGAAAATAAGTTTAAAAAAATAAAAATAAAATGAATTTGCCATTATTCTTGCATGTGTCATTAATATTACTTATGGAGTCATTTTCATTAACAGAAGCATTTTGTAACAATCGAATTTAAGGTCATGGAGTCTATTTCTCACGCAATCTTACAGTTAAATAAATGTACAATAGATAGTTAAGTAAATTAGAATTTAATTCATTTGATTTATTTTCAATCCGCGCTTGTAATGATCGATAGATGGCGCTTTTCCAACTTTTGTTGTTAGTAAATATAATAGCCACGTGTATTAATTATTGTTCTACTTGTGTCACTACTTAATATTCGTGCTATAATTTCTCCGCCATTACATCATGGAAAATCGATTGGTTTTGGAAAAAAAATATTTCAGTTCATTCAAAGTTCGATCGGAAGTAGATGTTTAACTGAAGTTGAACAAATATTAGTTTCAAATCATCTGATTAATTCTTTACTTCCATTAGCCGAAGTAACTGAAATTTTAAATTTGACATTTGGAAATAATAGGAAGCTTAATTCTAGATTTCTTGATCCTTTGGAGTTACACTGTGGCACACAACAGTATGTGTTATCTTTTTTACCGGATTTGTTCATTTTTATTCAATAAATATATGCGAAACTAAATATCGAATATACAGCAAGCAATGGCGTCTCGACGAAAGCCGAAAGCTATTCCTGTTAATTGTAATTTCACCTTAACCCACCAGAGGGCGAGCATTTCATTACAATCGCAGATTTAGAGCTGAAAAAATTAATATATGTTAATAACATAATTTAAAAGAAATAAAATAAAATTAAGGATACAATCATTTGAATTTTTAATTAATTTAATGCAGTAATCACTTCTCAGAAATGCATTAATGATTAAAAAAATATAACATTAAATATTGAATATTAAAATAATGATTAAAAAGTACAAATAATTAATAAAAAGGTATGTGATATACAAAATAGTCCTCTTGTACTAAATTAAATTTTGACTCTGACAGAAATTTTTATATGAAAAATGATTTGTATCGTATTCTTCTTCACTGTAAAAAAAAAACTGTTAAATGTACAGGAAGAATCTGGCAGCTGGGGTGCCAGTATTTCTCCGTCAAATATGCGGGTTGGGGACAAAATCTCGCAGGACAAAATATCGCGAGGACAAAATATCGCCGATGTAAATGAAAAAAAAGCAAAAATGAGTTGGTAATTATTAGTAATGTTGTATAAAATTTCATGACAACACATACCTTAGTCAGAGTACTGACATACTGACAAACCTACAACAAAAATTTTTATAAATTTTACCAGTTTAAAGACCACATTTATTAACTTTTGTCAAAATTAGACATAATGAATTCAATCGTGCTTAATAATTTTAAAATTTTCAATTCAAGTTTGTGAACAGCATTCAGCTTTAATATCAGCAGTGATGTACACGATTTTTAAAATGTATTTTGAATAGTGAAAATAAAAATATAAAATAACTTAAAAATAAACATAGATAAAATAATGAAATTCAACTCTATGATTTATTTAATTATTTATTTATTTATTTTAATTATTTAATTAATATTTATAAATATTTATAATTAATTAATTAATATTTATAATTAATTAATATTTATCCCTGTGGCACCTGAAAGAGATCACACGTGACACAAAGTCAAATTTTGAAATAGATCATACTATTTTTTTGACGCGATATTATGTCCGGATCCCCAAATACAGGTCAAAACTATACTTTTAACACAAAACCCGTTTGATTTACAGGATTCCTGTGTAAAATATATGTCAGTGATAGAATTTTACGGTTTTAAACTGTATATATTGACGGAGAAAAACTTGCACCCCAGCTGCCAGATTTTTCCTGTACTTTGAACAGATTTTTTTTTTTTTTTTTTTTTTTCTGTGTTCTTCTTGTTATTATTATTACTATTCAAACGGACAGAATTTTCCAATAAGTTTAATAAACCCCTAAAATATAAAATTATAAGACGATTGATCATTTCTAACTTGCATTTAAAAAAAAAAAAAAAAAAAAAGTTAATTACAGTCATATTTTCTTTTGTCATGTAACAGGATAATAGACAAGTTTATAGAGCCACACTTTTTAGCCTATTTGAAACATCTTCAAATTTGTATGTATTTTAAAATGAATCCGAGGAATGTGGAGCGTAATTTTACTCTCATTATATTATTAAAAGCCTAACCCAATATTTAATTTCCGTAAAACACTAAAAATGCATTTGCAGCCCAAGAATAACAAAATTAGACCTTAAAAGCTTACTCTATCCTTTAATCGGGTAAAAGTAACGATGAAACACTTCCATAATGCGTGATGACAGACATATGAGAGAAAATTAAATATTTCATGTAACCTATTAATAAGATAATTTTTAGAGACGTTCTCATCGCCCCGTTATTCTTTGTTTTTAAAAGACTATTTCTTTTTTGAGTTATCTCATTATCTTAATAAAGCCCTTTTTTTTCTCCTTAGAACGTTATCGAGAATGCAAGCGATAGCATCAAAGTAAGATAATTTAATTTTATTAAACGAGTTTCCGAAGGTAATAAAGAGGAGAAGAGAATGGATATTAATTGAAGCTTTATAATGCAGTTTGTTATTTTTTTCCCCGTCTTTTGATAAGAATACTTTAACGGTGTCAATGCAAATAAATTTTTCGCTTTTTTTTTTTTGGTTGCTTTTTCCCTTTAAATCGAGAAAGAATGGGTTTTTTTCTGCATCTTCTTTTAAAATAAGTAGACATGTCTGGCAGGGTGAACATCATTCACATTTTTCAGTTAATGGACTCGATATCCTATGAGCTACACAGGTGGGGTTACATAAAAATTCCTTACTTTAATTGCAAATAAAACAATCTCTAAACTACATGTATTTTGTCATCTAAAATTGGATGTTTTTACTGGTGACGTTTATTTATTTATTTTATTTATTTATTTATTTATTTATTATGAATTTTTACCTAAATCTTGTAAATTTTGTTTCTGCCTTCTTCTTCTTTTTTTTTTTTTTTTTTTTTTTTACTTTTTTAATTAACCTCATCTTTTATTAAATATTTAATTTTTTTACTTTCTCTCACCCATAAGGAAGAGAAAGTATTGTTTTCGGGTCAAATTTTCGAACGCGAGTTTTTGTTATATTTACATATTCTGAGATCCCCTGAATACGAAAATCATGTTTTTAGCAAATGGCCTGTGTGTCTGTGTGTGTGTCTGTCTGTTATCAGCATATCTCAAAAACAAAGTATGGCAGAAAGTAAGATGAAATGACTGACCCCTTAAGATGACATGACTGGCTTAGCAAATATTATTCACATTTTTTAGTTAATGAACTCGACGTACTATGAGTTACACTTGTGGGGTGGTATAAAATTTCTTAGTTTAATAAAAAAAAAATAGAAAGAAAGAAGGAAAAAAAAAGAAAAGAAAAGAAAGTGCATACTATATGCATATTATATTTTAAAACTAGTTTTTTTTTTATTAGTGCCGTATAAATATTCATCAGTAGTTTTCAATAAATTTTTATCTAAAACATAAAAATTTTATTTAAGTTTTTTTTTTTTTTTTTTTCTGAGATTTTGTTAAGTATTTAATTCTTTTTAACAATTTTCATTTTTATATTCAGAGTACTTTAACAATATGAATGCAAATAGATTTTTTTTTTCCTATATTCAGAAAGAATGAGATTTTTTTCCTCTTACTTTTTTGAAATAAGAAAATATGTACGGAGCAGTGAATATCGTTCAAATTTTTCAGGAAATTTCGATTTAAAGTTTATGGTCATTGCATCCTATGAATAAGCATGTAAAGTTATGTACTTTTTTTTTTTTTTTTTTTTTTTTTTTTAGAAACAAAAACCCTACACTCCTTTAAAAGTGGGTGTTTTACTGGTGACATTTACATATTAAAGTAGATGTTTTTAATGAAATTTTATCTGAAGTTTGGAAATTTTATCTTACAAGGAAACATTCAAAAGGTGTCATCTTCAAAAAGTATTGAAAAAAATATATGTGATTCTACTCTTCATAAAACACCAGAAAATGAAAAAATTATCGGCTGAAATTAATTACAACGATCACAAAAAATTATCAAAATTAAGCCTATTTGGCAATTTCACACTGCTAGGCGATTGATTTTGAGTACTTGGCGGGAAAGCAAAACACGGTTCTGTTCGTACACGGCAATCTCGGTATTAGCAAACGTATCGCCTAACAGTGTTAAATCGCCACATATGCTTAATTTTGATAATTTTTTGTGGTCGCTGTAATTAATTTCAACCGATAATTTTTTCATTTTCTGGTGTTTTATGAAGAGTAGAATCACATATATTTTTTTCAATACTTTTTGATGATGGCACCTTTTGAATGTTTCCTTGTTAGTTTCCTATTTCCTTAACTAAACGCAGATTTTATTAAGTATTTAATTCTTTGATAATTTTTTTAGCAGTGTGAATGCAAATAAATTTTTCGAGTTTTTGTTTTTCCTACATCGAAAAAAAAAAATAATTGTTTTTCCCCTTTTGTAATAAGTAGATATATGGTGGAAATTGTGAAAATTGTTCGTATTCTTTAGGAAATTTAGACTAAAAATTAATGGAATCGATATCCTATGAGCCAAGCATGTAATGTCATATAAAAAGTTCTTAGTTTAATTTTGTATATTAAAAAAAAAAAAAAAAAAAAAAAAAAAATCTGCCCAACAGATAAATTTTACTCTAAAATTGGATGTTTTTACTGGCATCATTTGCATATTTAACAGATATTTTTAATGATTTTTTATCTAAAGCTTTTTTTTTAACTGCACCCTCAGATTTTATTAAGTATTTAGCTATTTTTAATTTATTTTTAATCTTATGTTCAGAAAATTTTAATAGTGTCAGTGCAAACAAGTTTTTCGGATAACCTTTTTTCTTATATGGAGAAAGTGTGGAGTTTTTTTACCTATTCTTTTTGAAAAAAAAAGTGAAGATCTATGGCGTAGCGAATATCGGTCACATTTTTTAGAAAATTTAGAATTAAAATTAATGGAGTCGATATTCTATAGGTTGAGCACGTAGTTTCATATAAAAAAATTTTAATTTCATACAAAAACTCTACATAATGTGTATTTTGTACTCTAAATTTGCATATCTTTCATATATTTGCCAAATTTTTTAATGAATTTCTATTTCAAGTAAAGAAATAAATTATTTCTTTTCATCACTCCCAGCTTGTATAAGCATTTAATTTTAGGAAATACTTTTTTTAATTCTTATGATCAACATACTTTAGCAATATCAGTAAATATTTTTTTTAATTTATTTATTTATTTATTTATTTATTTTTAATTTATTTATTTATTTTTTTTTTTTCAATGACAAGGAAAAAAAAATGCAGTTTTTCTGCATCTTCTTTTAAAATAAACAGGCATGTCTGATTTGACGAAAATCTTTCACATTTTTAAGGAAATTTAATGAATTCGATGTCGTATGCGTTACGCAGGTGAAGTCATAATAAAATATCTTAGATTTATCACAATATTATTATTATTATTATTATTATTATTATTATTATCCCTTCACTACATATATTTTGTTCTCTAAAATTGGAGGTTTTTACTGATGCCAGTTAGATATTTAATAGAAGGAATTTTTATCTGAAGCTGGAAGATTTTATTTTATTTTATATTATTTTTAAAGTGCCCCCTCAGCTTTTATTAAGTATTTGATTCTTTTATATATATATTTTTTTCTTTTATTTCTTATATCAAAATACTTTACTCGATGCAAATAAAATTTTCGTTTGTTTTATTTTGTTTTATTTTATTTTTCCTATATCGAGAGAGAATGACGTTCTTTTGCATCTTCTTTTGAAATAAGTATAGACATATATCTGGTGGGCGAATATCATTCATCTTTTTCAAGAAGCTTATATTAAAAATGAATGGGTTCTCTAGCATCTTCCGAGTTAAGTACATGGAGTCATATAAAAATTTCTTAGTTTAATTATAAATAAAGGAGTTACATCGGTTTAGAAGGCTATAAAAAGAATATATATATATATATATATATATATATATATATATATATATATATATATGTATATATTCTCTATTTTTTTTTTTAATACAACAAACTGGGTTTTTTGCTTAAAATAAAATAAAAATAAAAATAAATTCATTAAAAAATTTAGAAAATTCAGCTGGTTTTCTGGAAACCATTTAAAAAAGCAATGGACGCGATTTCTCAAAATCTAATGCATTAATCTTATTGAAATTTTGCACACTTCTTACAAATAGAATTGACTAATGCTTGAACAAAGAATTTTTTAAAAATTTCAATTTTGAATTTTTGGTAAAGTTGTATCAAAAAAACAGTCCAATTTTCGGTATACTTTGAAAAATAGTTATACTTTTTTTTTTTTCAAAAAAATTAAGAGGTGAGGAGGGGTGAAAAAAAAGAGAGGTGTGGAGGGGGGAGAGAAAAGAAAAGAAAAATCCTTCGTTCAAACAGTGCTCAATTCTATTTTGAAGAAGTGTACTAAATTTTAATAAGATCGATTCATTAGGTTTTTTAGAAATCGTGTCCACGGCTTTTCTGAAGAGTCACCAAAAACGAGGCCCACCGGTTAAATTTTACAAATTTTTTAATAAAAATTTTATAAAATATTGTTTAAATTTTGCTCTTTTACATGCTCACAATTTTAAATAAAAACTTTATTCATTGTATAAAAAAAGAGAGAGAGAAACAGAGAGAAAGAAAAATTATGCTTTTCTTTAACCTTCGAAACCAATGTAACATCTTAACTCTACTGGCTTGTTCGGGTTTATTTCTCCATTAAATATTTTTTAATTTCCTATTAAAAAAATCGGCCGTATTAGCCCAGTCGGTATAGTGCTCGTAATAGGAAGATTGCGGGTTCGGTACTAGAGCCGGCCAAAGACCGTCGTGTACACTAATGGTGGTTGGTGCACATGAAATCTGTCATGGACGCAATGTCCTCCATGCTCTCATCAAAACTTATACCTCTGGGGATCACCGAAGCAGGAGAGCCATCCCTTTCGTGGAGGATCAGAATTGTGATGGCATGTCTCCGGAGCAACTCTAGGGGTGACAGGGTTCCCACGGCCCGATTTTTTTAAAGGACTCTTCCACCAGTTTTATCTAAAAATAAATTTCTTCTTAAATCTACATTGCATATTTAAAAATAAATTTATCTTAAGATTTTTCTGGTGGAAGATTCCTTGAAAAAAGACTGGCCGTGGGAACCCTGGGTGAGTGCTCACTGTGCAGCACTAGTGCAACGTAAAACCTGTGGTGTATTTCATTATTATGTTCCTAATTAAATTCATTGGTCTTCTGGTAAGTGCCGTCACATAAATGTACAGGTACCTGTGAACTGTATTGTTCAATCAATGATCTGTTAATTCCCTTTACTTGTATTAATGCTAAAACAGATCAGTCTTCAAAATGTAATCGTTTGTGAAACATGTGTATGTCAGTTGTAATTGTTATTCGTAATTCATTAAATTCTTTGTGTTAAAAATGTAGAAGTAATTAAAAAAAATAATAATAATAATTTTAATTATATATATATATATATATATATATAGTAAAAAGGAATATACGGGTAGATGTTCATTATGTTAAATGCAGTATAACCATGTTAAAATACACTTAAAAGAAATACCACTCAAAGACCATGATAAATTAGAATTATTTTGCTTTTCCTTATATATGTGCCACATTTTCTATAAATACGAAATCTATAAACTCATAACATGTTATTCATCAATATTTATACGAAAATTTTCTGACAAGGAAACATTCAAAAGGTGTCATCTTCAAAAAGTATTGAAAAAAATATATGTGATTCTACTCTTCATAAAACTCCAGAAAATGAAAAAATTATCGGCTGAAATTAATTACAGCGACCACAAAAAATTATCAAAATTAAGCATATTTGGCGATTTAGCACTGTTAAGCGATACGTTTGCTAATACCGAGATTGCCGTGTACGAACAGAACCGTGTTTTGCTTTCCCGCCAAGTACTCAAAATCAATCGCCTAGCAGTGTGAAATCGCGAAATATGCTTAATTTTGATAATTTTTTGTGGTCGTTGTAATTAATTTCAGCAGATAATTTTTTCATTTTCTGGTGTTTTATGAAGGGTAGAATCACATATATTTTTTTCAATACTTTTTGAAGATGACACCTTTTGAATGTTTCCTTGTGAGTCTCAACAATTAGGCGGTAATAATAACAAGTTGAAATGAATAATGCACAAACTTTAAATTCAAAAATATAAATCTTGAAGACATTAGTGCTGTTCAAATTATCTACATGCAGGTATAATTCTAAAAATTATCCAAATGTTATATGCTTTTTTAAAAAGTTTATTGAGCTACAATGTATTTGAAAGTTAGTACATCGTATAAATCAGCATAACAATTCAAAATCTTTTTTTATTTTTATTTTTATTTTTTTTATACTTGTAAAAGAATTAAAAGTCTGTGCAAATAATTTTCAATAGGAAGTTTAATAATGTTGTTTAATAAAATATGGAAAATAAAATACCTAAAGCAATCAAAACATATTGCGTAATTTACTACTCTCAGACTGAATGACAGAAAATCAAATAAACAGAAAAACCATACTCATAAACAATTTTCTACTTTATTGGAAACGTTTTTCTTATCAAATAGTATTGATGACCAGATTGAGAAGTACCAATCTCTACACTTCTAAATAAAAGAAAAATTCCTGTCGATTAGATTATCTTAACACAGATCGTATTAGAATCTCAATTTCTTTCAGGGAAAATGTGTTATTATTCTGGAAGTACATCCTAGAATGAAATAAAACAAAATTATTTTCACGAAGAAAATCAAATAAAAAGCAAAAGTCGCAATCATAAAGCTATTGCCTTTTCTTATTTGTCGGTATGAAATTGCTTTTAACTCTTTGATTTCTTAATCTGTGATTCAGAAAAGTTATTTCTTGTTCAATTTCGTTTTTTATTATCACCTCAGTTTTTTTTTTTTTTTTTTTTTTTTTTTTTTGGACATATATTTAACGATTATAAGATTATTTCCATTAGGAGAAAAACTGAAAGAAATTCGTAGCTTCTTTGTATTAGTAAGTAAAAAAGTAACATTAGAAAATAAAAAACTACACTCTTAAAAATAAAATCCGCTTCACCAGAAAAATAGTTCTAATTTAATTTCAACCAGTATTTTGGAACTAGGTTTCCTCCTTTCAGTGAGGGTTACTATAAAATGGCACCGCTAAAAAATGAAACTTTAGCAACTAAACTGGAACCAGTGATGTCTGATTTAAGGACTTTTTTATTCAATATCTATCACTGAATTATAATTGTAAATGTTGCTTAATCACTACGAAGATTAATCGTCTATTATGTATATCAAATTTCACTGCTCAAAATTATTAGTGATTATTGAATAAAAAAATCTTTAAATTTCAAAATACTGACTGGAACCATTTTTAGGGATCTTATTTTTAACAGTATAACATCTTCATACCCGAAGCTATTGTATATGTATTGAAGTATATATATAACAGCATAAATAAAATTTCATGACTTTTAGACATATGCAATGACATTATAGATTATAGAAAAATGTATTTTTCTGAATATTACACTTTAGGGGGCTAGTAACTAAGGTTATAATATTCGGTTGCTCATATTTAAGGTTCATAAACAGATATTTTATTTTAATAACCTATGGACCTTAAGTTACTAAATTCCAATTTACTAATTTACTAAACTTTGCCTAAGTATAGCACAATTTAAAAATTTTTGGCCATAAATAGGTTAATAATCCACAATGCTAAAACGTCACAATCATTTTAATAAATTGTGAAAATAACTTGCTTTCTCGCTAACGCTGTGTAGAAGCCACTTTCACATTTCTGTATAAAACAATAATTTATTTCATATGTACACTGTTAAAAATGGTTTCTTAAAAATGGGCTAAATTGTCTCAAAATAGCTCCGAAACAATATACATTTAACTTTCAAAACCCATGTACTCAATTTTGAGTATACTGACATGTCAAACATGGGAATATTGGGATTCTTATTGGTCAACCTCATTTTTGAGCATGTCAATATACTCAAAAATGAGTATATGAGTTTTCAAATTTAAGTATATATTGTTTCGGAGCTATTTTGAGACAATTTAGCTCATTTTTTAGAAACCATTTTTAACAGTGCAGGGATGGAACACGGGCGCAGAATTCATACCGGAATCTGTTTAAGAAATTTTTCTACCTATAATATCGTTGATTTAAGAAGTAGAAAATTTTCTTACATTGGTAGTGGTATGAATTCTGCGCCCGTGTTCCATCCCTGACAGCGTAAACTTAATTTTACGATGCAATATATTCATTTCTTTCAAAGCCACATCATTCAGCTTTTTAGTAGTCCAGTCAAAATCTAAAAATATTAAACGGTTAAGGTTTTTAATAAGCAAAGAAGGGAGGTTCACACAAATGTAGACTTCAGGATTGGAGATGAGAAAGCTACACTGATGTGCAAAATTCAAGCAACAGTCTGTTTTTGCGTTTACTTCTTTAGCGCATATTTTTAAACAAACGGACGGATCGGCATAAAATTTAGAAGGCATGCTTCTTATCAAATCATTAATCGAATTTTTTATAGCTTTAACGTAAGTAATAATTTTTAAATTGATATTACTTTTTTTTCCAAAAGTAATCTTTGTAAGAAATGAAAAATTTAAATAGTTTTATTAAAAAAATATTAATAGAGAAATGGTGTATGAAGAATCATACAGAAGAATGAAGACACATGCCTTCAAATGTTAAACTAAAACCTGATTTTTTTTTTTTTTTTTTTTTTTCATATATTCACTTTTCCTTTTTTCTTAACAGATATTTTTATAATTAATACATAAGGTAATTCGGGGGAAGACGCAAGTTTGTTCCTAGCACTTTTATGTGTCAGCAGTTGGTAATACTAACTAGCATGCGTGAGAAGTATTGCCCCAGTGAGCACGTGCATTGTGAACTTATCTTAATTTATCGCCTTTAATCTTCGTTGTTTTGAATCTCATGAGCCTTTAACCTTGTATGTAAAGACATTATAATATTCGGTTGCTCATATTTAAAGTTCATAAACAGATATTTTATTTTGAATAAAATATTAGCAATATAAGTGAATTTCTTATTCTCTTACACAAAGTAATCAGTCTTAACCTTGCAGCAATACGAAAATAAGAGCGTGTGGTATTTTTACCCCCTACTTGAGGGAAGACGCAACATGGTTCAGAAAAAAATTAAATGACCTTTAAATTTTATGTTTTATTTTATATACTGTATTATATAGTGTAAAACATAGATGGAATTAATAATTATAATATTACAATAATTGTTATTTTTATAACATTATTTTAATAAACTTTCAAGACTTTAGTAAGAACCTCTCCTGAATGTAGATTGGAGAAAGACAGCCGCAGTAGGAAATGGAACGCCTGTGTTTTCAGCTACTAGGATCTACCCTTATAACCCACAAGAAATTCCAGATCACGCTTATGCTATCTCTGTTGAATATAGCTGCAGCTTTCAGAAGTGACGCATGGGACAGTAGGCCTACATCAGCAGTACTTCCACGAACAGAGCTAGAGGCAGTCGACTGTTACCAGCAGTTGCTTCCACCAGCACAGAAAAACCATTGCCTCCACCAACCTTGCACATCAAATTCAAGAAATAGTACCCTGAAGATTGCAATGGTGATCATTTGCACTAAATTAAATGTTGTGCAGGCTAACATTGTTATTAGTTATTCTTATTAGTTCATTCCATTAGTCATTCTTATTAGTCATTCCATTCGTGAAAATTGTCATTTTAACAAGAAATGTGCTACATGGCGGAGATTTGTTTTAACTGTATTTTAATTCCTTGAGCGCATCTAATGTTTTTTTTTTTTTTTTTTTTTTTACATACTAAACTTATTGATAGTCTGAACACCCTTTTTGACTACGGACTGTTCCTTGAAGTAATGATATAAGAGGAGTTGGCATACAGTGCAACATTTTGATGAGTTTACACTTTATAATTTTAAGACTTTGATTTTTTTTTTATTCCAAACTGACAAGGAAACATTCAAAAGGTGTCGTCTTCAAAAAATATTGAAAAAAATATGTGCGATTCTACTCTTCATAAAACACCAGAAAGTGAAAATAATTATCGGCTGAAATGAATTACATCGATCACAAAAAATTAACAAAATTAAACATTCTTGGCGATTTAGCACTGTTAGGCGATAAGTTTGCTAGCACCGAGATTGCTGTGTACGAACAGAATCGTGTTTTGCTTCTCCGCCAAGTACTCAAAATCAGTCGCCTAACAGTGCAAAATCGCCAAATATGCTTAATTTTGATAATTTTTTGTAGTCGCTGTAATTCATTTCAGCCGATAATTTTTTTCACTTTCTGCTATTTTATGAAGAGTAGAATCACATTTTTTTTTTTTTTAATATTTTTTAAAGACGACACCTTTTGAATGTTTCCTTGTAAGTTTGTAACTATGTCCTATGGTGTATCAGCATGCAGAATAAATTCAGTTAACCGTTGTCTACTCAAGATGGCTGCCGCAATAACAGTCGAGACCTCTTTAGTAGTCATGTTGAATCTACCATAACATTGACCAGTACTGTGTTTATTTATTTATTTGACATTTATTTCATAACTTTGTTACAATGACTATGGTCCCGAATGATGCATGTTACATAATTTTTATTATAATAATGCAAAGTTTCTTGTATACTGTGTTATTTAATGGCTTCTGCGGTTACGATTTTGGCTTCAATTTTTTCCAGACATGTCATCTCCTTTTATATCATTCCTCTAAGGGATTTATAATTTCCATTTGAACAACCTTGTATCACAAAGAGTAATGTCAGGCAAAGTGGCTGATTTGTATGACTGTACATGTAGCCTTGAAACATTATGGGCATAATTCAGGAAGTCCTATATTGTTAATTAAAACAATAAATTGTAAGCATCTATATTATAATAGAATGGTAATAACGGAGATTAAAAGCAATATTAGATATTTATTAACATTAATAGGTATCGTCCATACTGAGTTCACGTTTAAAAAAGACAGATCAACTGCAAATTATAACCGTACTTCTAACTCACATAAGTTTCCTTCCGAGAATAGGACCTCTTTCTTGGTTCTTATATGTATATTTAGACGCCCAACTACAGTAATTGTTCATTGCACCATTGAAATGAAAATATGCTACATCAAACTATAATAATGTTAGCATATTGTTAAAACTTAAAACAGAAAAACTACTGTAAATTATTATTTTTAATTTTATATAAACTAAGACATTAAAAAGCTTATTTTATATGTACATATTGGTGTCCAAAAGTTAAGCGTAATTCGTAAAATGTAAAAGAACGTGAGTAAATATTGGTCAAATTGTTCAAAAGTACTTGTGCAGAATAATCACTGTTTGAAACTGAAACTGTGTGTATATACAAAATACTTCAGTCGACGTCGGAATGCGCAAAACATGCCGATACTCGCATATTTTGCGCATGTCAGAATGCGTATGAAAAACAAACATGTCAGAACGAGCATGAAACCGGTTCACGTGCTATACAGAGATTAGGCAGTCAGGTTATGTGCAATTGCTGTACTGAGGAGCGAGTTCAACGATCGAAAAGACCGAATGATGACACAAAAATGTCAAATGGATGTGTTTTTGAATGGAAAAATTATTGGCATGCTGAAATGGGGGCAATATCAAATCTAGAGAGCCTCCAAGAAGAGAGACGACGAGCGATAAAATTACGGTATGGTCCATGATCATTCTTTCTACTAAAAATGGTTTAGGTAGAAAAATTCGAACCCTTATCAGTTGAATATCAACAACAAAAAATTTACAGTTACCGTTGTGTTTTGGTAATAATCCTTTATTTTAACTATACTTTTGAGCACAATGCTTTAAAGCCATCAAAAACACTTTTAAACACAATGCAATTTTTTTTTTTTTTTTTCTTATCAAAAAAAAAAAAAAAAAAAAAAAAAAAAATTCAAGCCAATCAGAAACTAACCCGCTATTGTCGCTTCTCTCCTTGTAGGAAATTCTGAATGTGCTTGAGTGTGTGATCTGAAGACTGTTGCAGAGATTTCAAACTACGGGAGATGTTACCCGACGACCAGTACAAGGTCGACCAAGAGTAATAACCTTTAGTGAAGACCGATATTTGGCAATAACTGAGCGACGTTAGAGGGGCATTTCTGCCCCAGAACTCGATTCAGCGCTCACGACCGCCACAGAAGTACGAGTTTCGAGGCAAACTGTTTATAGGAGACATAATCATTCTGTCTGTATGCCAGACGACAAGCTGTTTGCATTCCTCTCATGCCTGTGCATAAACGCGCTGGTCTAAACTGGAGTTTTACACATCAGCACTGGATTTTGCAACAGTGGGCCAATGTAATGTTTCATCACGACTCCTGGTTTACTCTGAGCACCGATCCTCGTCTGATAACGATATGCAAAGAACTCGGAAGTCGTTTTGAACCAAGAAACACACGGAAATATATCACTTTCCTTCAAATAGTGCCATGGCGTGGGCAAGCATAGTGCTGGATGGTCATACAGACGTCAGTCTCTTTGACACGGAGTCTGTTACTGCTAAAAGGTACAAAGTCGAAGTCCTTGAGCCTTATATTCGCCATTTATGAGGTACTTTTGGTTCTGGTTTAATATTGATATAACGCGCTGGATCACCAGGTCGACGACTTCGATCGCAGTCCTATTGAGTAACTTTCGAATATGCTCGGGAGAAAATTATAGCCCTTTCACCCCCCATTAAGCTCCCCTCCAGAACTGAAAGGAATTTTCCGTAATGCTTGGAACACTTCGAAGCCACAACTCATCCACACTCTCACAGCACATAGTTCTTCCTTTCAAAACATGTCCATTTGGCGTCTTTGTGCTATACTTTGCCCTTTTTAATCGTTTAACATGCTCCTCAGCACTGCAGTTGCACATAACATACCTGATCTCCACACGGCACGCGAACCGGTTTTATACTCGTTTCGTTCTGACATGCGTATATCTTTTGCGCATGCCAAGGTAGACTGAGATATTTTGAATATGCACACTATTAAGTACTGATAGAAAGTAGTGTACAGATTACCTATATTGTCCCGGACCACCTTTAGGGGTGAGTTCCAGACCGTCGGCAATTGCCCATTGTGAAGCACTAGTGTGACGTAAAAAACTCATCCATCCATCGCTATATATTGTCTGAGAAGGAATATTCCGCAAACATCACTACGGTTCTTGGGTGAATGAACGCCTTCTTTTAACGATAATGAGGTTTATCCGGGTGACGTAATGATCACGTGTCGGTGGTATTTACCTCTAACCTCGTGGATTGTTTACTCTTGAACTAAGCAGTGAGCGCCATTATTTTTATTAAATTTTTTCATTATTTTTTGTTTATATTTCTCCCTTTTTTCTCAGCAGTGAATTTTTAAGATCATGGTTTGATCCTTGATCGGCCGTTATGATTTTTACCATGAAAATATCCAAGAATACATTCTCTTAAATTCACAGAATGAAGGACACGGAAGTTCTGCTGCTTACAAGAAAATATTAATGGGTGTAAGCTTTTCAAAGCAGGGTTTGTAAAAAAAATTGACATTTCAAGTCCATAATGGGAGAAATACTGCTACCATTGTATCAGCAGATGTCAAAGCTAAATATAAAAAAAACAGGAATAAAACTTAAACGTGACCATCGCAAGTGACAATGAGGTATGAATGTTTTCATATTCCATAGTGTTGAATGTGATTAAAATTAGTTGTAAATATATTTGTAATACTATAGTTCATTATTGTATCTCTTCCATTCCTTGTATGAATGATTTTTTTTTTTTTTTTTTTCATTATGCTGTGTTTGTAGTGTAGCTAGAATGAGAAATTTTTTAGACTATTCGAGCGAAGCATACATGGTGAACGTGAAATGTATTAAAATTAAGTAGTTTATTTTTAATTTATGACCCAATTTCATCCCCTTTTTCCGTATTTTTGGAAGTGCGTATTCAAATTAATAAATAAGCTTAGTGTAATTACATATTGTGCAAAAAAAACATATTTAAAACGTCGAATTCTACAAGGATACCCAGCTTGATAAATTATAGAGGTAGTTCCGCAATTCTAATGTCATATATATATACGTATATATATATATTTTAAAGATATTTATTGTTTATAATTTACGTATTTCAATTAATTTTGATTTTATTTTCAGTGATGAAAGTTCATGCAATAACTTTTATTCTTCAGAAATTGCAACTTTAGGAAGTTATTGTGCCACGAAATATAAAGTTCATTTTTGTTAAACGATTAATGTTAAAGAAACTGTTATTTTATTCATCTCGGAGAAATCTGTTTGTAAGAAATTTTATAGATATCTGTGTTTTGAGCCAGAATCATGGACATAATTTCAATTAATGGCAATGGTTACACTTTTTCAACACCTTTATATCATATGGCACCCTTGAATCACAATATTCATATAAATTACACCCCTCACCCACACTAAATATTATAGGATATAAAATGTATTTATATTCCCACTCCTTTTTTTACCTAAATATTTTTTGTATATGTTAATTCCACTTTATTGATTTAAATAAGAAATTGACCAAATGCATTAAAAAAAAAAAGTGTAAAACGCATAAGAATTCTTATGTGTGCAACTGTGAATAAGCCACAATAACTAAATTAATCCGAAAATCATATAGCTGTATGTAAATCAAATATTTGTTGTACTAAATTTCCAGTCAATTGAAGGATTACGTAAATTATCATAATTTGTTTTAGCTTTATAAAAATAATTACTAATTCTGTGTCAACCACTTTTTATGCAAACCATGCCTTTAAACATTCTTATAACATGCTTTAACTATGTTGCATGTATAATTTTAAGCGTGTACAAGGAGACTTTCTACTTATTGCCTGCTGAAGCCTAAGACCATCATGTATTCTGTGAGGAATTTTATTACAAAAGTTACTTTCTACCTAATGTATGTTTTTAAATTTCATGTTCACATTCAGAAAAAGCACAATCATTAAATTTGTTCTTGTTTTTAAAGATTATTATTGTTACTATTTCTTTATTTTCTTAAATTAGAAAAATGAATTTATTCATTTTTCAAATTTTATAGGCTATTTGTACCTAAAAATTTTAGTTTGATAACTATAAAATCACATCCAATTATCAGTTTTGACAGTTAGGTTTAATTTTTTTTTTTTTTTTTTTTTTTTTTTGCTTCAATGCAAGGCAGTTGAATTTTAAAGTGACTGCATTGTCTTTTTAAATACATTATACATGAATTTAATCAAAGCTAACAAATTACACAAATAAAGAAATACTTCACACTAGAAGCATCTTCAAATTTACAGAAAATATCAAATGAATAAAATTTTATTTTTTCTCTGTGTTAAACCTGAAAGTATAACAAAATAATATGTAAGAGAAAAAAAATCTGTTATTTTCTTTGAAGATGTTAATTCATTATTTGGGTAATTTTATCATTCGACAAGATTGTGAGAAAAGTTTGTCTACTGTTAAATTGTTATTTAATTTAATCAGGCATGAACGTTTTCAGACTTTAGTCTGAAATCCTTCCTTTTGAAGGCCATGTTGGCTGTTTCCGAGATCAGTGTAAATCCAAAGAGAAACCATAACCAAAATTTATGGGGGGGGGGGGGATAGAAAATCATTTTAACTTCCTGAAGTGTGTGACTATTTTGCTGAAAAATCACAAAATTACTGTTTTAATGTTTTTAATTTTTATTTTGCTACAAATTTTTAAAATAACATGATTATTTTGCTGTTAAATGTGACAAAATTTTGTACTATTTTCAAAGTTAATTCCAGAAATAAAAGATTATTTTAGTGTAATATTATATATTTGCTTTTTTGGTAGCAAATTTCTGAAACGTGCAATATTTTCGCAGTTGATTAGGGAATTATGGGTTTATTTCACTACTGTTAAAAAGAAAAAAGAAATTACATTTATTTACAGCTAAATTAAATGCTGAAGTTAGGGGTAATTTTTGCTGCCAATTTCCAAAATAATGAATATTTTGGCACTACCAGGAATAAAACTTTTTTTTTTCAATATGTGTTTGTCTGAAATATGTAATTATTTCATTAAAATTTCTGCTTTTTTGGTTAAATGTATGATTAACAAATATGCAAAATTTGCTGATTCTTTTTTTTTTTTTTTTTTCTGCCAACTTCATTGAATTTACTAATTGATTTGTCAATTGTAAGTTAACAATTGTACACTTTTGTGAATACATATTTTTGCATTTTATTGTGATAAATTTGTATTGTGTGCAAGTTCAAACTTTTCATTTTTTATGAAACAATTTTATTAGTTAGATAGTTATTTTTGTTTGTTATTCTTTTTTTAACAAAGAGAGATGGATAACCAAGGTGAGCTTGAACCTCCGACTACTTCTGAAACACGAGATACAGCAGACCCAGACCATAAAGCGAAAAAAGGAGAGGCAACTTCAACTAGCGATTACAAAGAAACGTGCCATCTTAAAGAAGTTTCATCAGATGAAGATTATTCAATATCTAAAGCCAGCAAGTCCACAACCTGAGGCACCCAACCATCCCGCTGGAGAAAGCCATCAACCTGAGGCACCCCACGACAGCCGACACAGAGAGCTTGTAAATATTTATAGATAGGATTTAAATGTAAATAAAGGCAAACGCCTGGTGGGTGTCTAAGTTGTGTGGTGTTTATTAAAATCACTGCACGACTAAGATAACTCTCCCTGGCAATGCAAAGAACATCGCTTCATCAAAGGACATAGAGGTAATAATTTAATTATTATTATTATTTTTTTAGTTAAATTATTTTTTAAATTAATTTCATGTAAATAAAAAAACAGAATTTTATAACAATACTTATTTATTTAAACACTTATATTTAAAATAATGATTGTTATTATATGAAAGATCAGGACCCTGTGCATTTTCGAGAACGTGTGTATACGCAAGTGAAGTGTGACATCACTGACCATCCAATCTAACACATGCACATGATAACTAATACATATCTATACCCAAATATGGGGATTAAAATCAGGAAATAATTTTCTTTGATTTTTAATAATTTAAAAAAAAAAAAATCCAATGGACGATTAACACAGGAAATCTTTTTCTTGCATCCACGGATGGTCAGTGACATCATTCGCTTGCGTATTGTCCTGATCGCCTTCTTCATGTTTGTGTTTTTTGTTGCAATGATGGTCGCAATCCAATTTTCTTTTATTTTAAATCGTCATCTCTCAATAAAGAATTATCTGAAATATTAGGAAGCGCCTAATCCTCAAGATTTATTGAATCACCGGTATCGCCATAGTGCGGTGTGTCCGGTTCAACTGGACGACCCATTGTTTTGTCTAGTATCTTTTTAGGTATTTGCTCTGTGTTTGCACTCATTTTCTTTAATCGAAAAAAAAAAAGTCGAAAGCCAAAATTATCGCCTGTATCTTTAGAGTAAAAATTCCTACCTATGTACATTAGTTTCAGACACAATAGACCAATGCCGTCATCATCAGTACATAATCTGAAATTGCTAGATGACCACTTAACTGGTGGTAAAGCCACATTTTCACTTTTTCAATAAGTTTATTCTACCCATTGATTTTGAGCATAAGGGTGAAAAGCCTTAGACCAGTGAGGATCTTTATTTTCAAATAATTTATGATGTTTAGTAATCATAGGAGCATTTCCAGTTCTAGTAAAATTAGCCACAGTGACTCCATCATGATGAAAGCAATATGAAAATAAAAATAATTATAAGATAAAAAACTTTTTATAAACCATGTTTTTAAATTTTCTGTTGAATCATAGCTATAGAACTAACTACATTAGCACTTTATCAATGCGTATTGTTACGAAATTGTAAATAATTGTATTTATTTTTGTATAAATTCTTTCAAAGAGGCTTAGTAAGTTGATAAAATGTCAATCTGCATTTCCAGCTCTTTCGCGTTAAAATAGCTTAATTTTCCCTTTAAAATGCATTAAAAAAGCTCCAATAGGCAGGTAATGGATTTGGCGAGAAAATCCTTATTATCGATATTCCAAAGATGGATGTTCTAATGTGATTGGTTAAAGAGTTACGGGAAATTTGAATAAAAAAAAAAAAAGCTGATTTAGAAAATAAAATACTAATCCTTTTAGAACAACATATACAGTAACCGCCGCTTATTAAAATCACTGGTTAATAAAATCAGCCGCTTAATGTGATCAATTTGCCAGGACCGGAATCAAATCAATGCAAACTAATTTTATAACCGCTGCTAAAAAAACTAAAAAAAAATCTCTCCAGCAGCAAAAATGTCATTTATGCACACTAAAAAATTTTTATTTACACTGTGATTTTTTATTTTAAATGAAATACATCCTTATCTCATTAAATTCAGTTTTTAAAAAATCACTATAAAAAAAATAAGTGCTACCCTGATTTTTTCCTGTTAAACTTTCCTGTAAACTTCATTGTTTAGATTGGTTGTGTTACACAGATTTCTAGGAGTCTACAATAAATTTGAATAAAACTGAAAGAATTAAAAAAAATAAATATGTACAACACAACAACAAATCTTTAGGATAAGCAAAATTATAAAAATTTAACCTTACTGTATCTGGTACGCACAAAATGGGAAAAAAAAAAAAAGTATAACATTAATTTTGTAGTAACATTGAAGCATATAGGAGATTTATTGTAACTACATTAGCACTTTATCAATGCGTATTGTTACGAAATTGTAAATAATTGTATTTATTTTTGTATAAATTCTTTCAAACAGGCTTAGTAAGTTGATAAAATGTCAATCTGCATTTCCAGCTCTTTCGCGTTAAAATAGCTTAATTTTCCCTTTAAAATGCATTAAAAAAGCTCCAATAGGCAGGTAATGGATTTGGCGAGAAAATCCTTATTATCGATATTCCAAAGATGGATGTTCAAATGTGATTGGTTAAAGAGTTACGGGAAATTTGAATTAAAAAAAAAAGCTGATTTAAAAAATAAAATACTAATCCTTTTAGAACAACATATACAGTAACCGCCGCTTATTAAAATCACTGGTTAATAAAATCAGCCGCTTAATGTGATCAATTTGCCAGGACCGGAATCAAATCAATGCAAACTAATTTTATAACTGCTGCTAAAAAAAACTAAAAAAAATCTCTCCAGCAGCAAAAATGTCATTTATGCACACTAAAAAATTTTTATTTACACTGTGATTTTTTATTTTAAATGAAATACAGCAAACCCTCAGTTATCTATTTTTGTCGAAAATTTTACATTTACAGCAATTAAACACGTCCCATTACTTGTCTTAGTAATAATTTCAAGCAATGTATTCTTCAAAGTACGGTAATAAGTTAAAAATTTAATTTGGCTCTCAAGTGATTTTTTTTTAAATGTACATTTATGTTTAATTATAAGACAATTTTTGTTCGTATTCTGAAATAACTAAGAGGCAAAAAGCTTTAAAGGAAAGATTTTTAATTTAAAAGAAAATCGTGAACTTTTGGTAAAGTATTGATGATTTCCCTCAAAGGAGAGCGCATCAGAACTTGAGATGTGTTTAATTCACTTATTTTGAAGGAACAATCAAAGAATTATCTGTTAAAAATTAATTAATATTGTTTATTAGTTCCATTATTTGGTAACTTTTGAAATTTCTTTCCAAATTCATATAGATAATACCTTTTTCTTCAGTGCAGGAACGTTCGCTGGATATAAAAATCAGCTGCTTAATAAAATAACTTTTGCACAGAGCGAATGTGATTTTACTAAGCAGCGGGTACTGTATTTGCATCATGAACTATATTAGCACTTTATCAATGTGTAGAAAATCTTTAAAGTGATAATGATGTCAATTTCTGCCAGATGCATAATTACTATTTTTACAATTAAAATTTTTTTACGCTCACAAATACAATTTTTTAACGCTCACGTTTAATTAAATTTATTTTTATGTCAGAAGAAAATGAACTCGTAAATTTTTTTTGGTAACAATTAAATTATAGCTAATATTTTAATGACTATTTTGATTGCTATTAGGAGCTCATTATTTTCATATTTTAATTAATTAAAAGAAAACTATTCGAAAATCTGACTTCGAAGTATTGTGTTGTCATCGGGTTCTGAGCTACTGTGAAAGTTTCAAATGTCTAGCTAGTAGTTAAGTCAGTTAAAAATAGATTGCAAGATTTGTACCGGACAAACAAACACAGAAGAATAGAAGTTAATAAAAACATGGTAAAAAGTAAAGTGGTTTTGCCTGATTAGATGATAGTCGGTAGTGCTGGACGATATCAGAAATTAAATATCGCGATATATCACCATGTTAATATCGATATTATGTGATATATTGCGATATTTCTTTCAAGATAGGAAAAAATAGAAATTTGTTATTTTTTAAAGACATATGCACACGAATTTTAAAGTATACAAGTATAAAGTGTTTTCCGTGTATTTTCTGGTATATTACTACCATAACTTTATCATAAAAAAAAAAAAAAAAAAAATGCATAAAAAGTGAATCAATATTTTGTGTTTCTTATAACTTATACTGTTGCTTTTTAGTATACCTCTGTATAGTTTGTCCTCTATTCTTCCCATTTTAAGCTTTAATTATTTTAAAATCATATTTTAACACAGCTAATATGCGATCTGTGTTTTATTTGTACCAAGTATATCAAAATTCATAATTCTACTAAAAATAAAGCTTAATAAAAATTGTCTTAAGATGTAGGTATTAAATAAAAAGGAAAATCATTCTAAATAGTTAAGAATTGCCATTGGATACACCTTTTTTAGTCGTAGAGAGTAATATTTTTTACTTAAAACTCTTATATGCATCCTAAATGTCAGTTACTTGTCATTTTTATTTTTGTATCTGCTTACCAAATCATTACAATATTTTTTAAATGTATATGTGTTCAATTCACATTCGTAATAGTTTCATAAATTCGTAATAGTTTCATTATATATATATATATATACATTGTCAGTATAAAAATTATATTATTTAAAGAAAATTATGTTAAAGTTTCATTTTGTTACTTAAAGTAACTCATTTTGCAATTACATGTACGGCTTAAAAAAAAAAAAAAAAAAGAAAGAAAGAAAGAAAAGGAAAGAGAAAAAATAAATTCTACATAAAAAAAGTAATAAACTATCCAATATTATATAATTTAATAAAGAAACTGTCACTGTAAAATTACTGAAGATAAAACTTTATTTTACATCAGTCAGATAGCACCCTTTCTCCCTTCCCATGTTTTCCAATGGGATTTTTGTCGCGTCGTTTTATAAAAATATTTTATTAAAAAATGAATTTTTTCGAATTATGTTTTTTTGAATATTACTCTTTGAACAGGTCGTCTTTTAGCTTAAATTCTGTTTTTTGAATATTACTCTTTGAACAGGTCGTCTTTTAGCTTAGTGAACAATTTTTCGAAAAAATAAATTTAAATATTTTACTTAGAGATCCACACTTTACCCATAATTTACTTATTGAGTCCATAATTTACTTATTGAAATAAAATATTTAAATTAATTTTTTCGAAAAATTGTTCACCAAGCTAAAAGGCGACCCGTTCAAAGAGTAATATTCAAAAAACAGAATTCGAAAAACTTCATTTTTGAATGAGATATTTTTATAAAACGAAGCAACGAAAATCCCATTCGATAACATGGGAAAGGAGCATGGTAATAGAATATCTTCATGGCTTCTATAGCTTCATGGAAAGGAGAAAGGGACTGATGTACAACCCAAACAGTGATGCCAGATGGTCGAAAATTATTTCCCCAAACAGGTCTTCAAATTTCCCCAATTCAGGAGGTTTTTTTCGAAAAAATCCCCAATTTGATTTCTACTAAAAAGGGGAAATAAAAAATTTTTCAAAAAAAATATCAAGCAGATTTTTCTGTGATAAAAATTCAGATTTTTCCCCAAAAGAAGGCATTTAAAAAAAAAAAAAATCCCCAAATACCAATAAAGATATTGAAAGTCTCTAGTCGTAGGGATAAATCATTACGTTATCAACATTGACAGAGTTGAAGAACTCCCCAGATTTGTCCCCAAAAATTTTAGAATTCCCCCAAAAAGTCCCCACAAACATTTGGTCCAAAAGCCTCAAAAATCCCCAAAATGGGGACAAAATCCCCAATCTGGCATCACTGAGCCCAAAGCGAGTTAAACACATGTCGCATCTTATTGGCCAGAAGATATGGATACTTTGAAATAAACCAATATCAATGAACCAATAGCAGGAAATGAGCTAAAACAAAAGATATTGTTTTCATTCGTCATACTCGTTTGTTTTTATATCGCCTGTCTGTGGTATTACACCTACGATCCGCGAGCGATGATGTGCAATATTATCAAAGAACTTATACTAACGGTAGTATAAATTCTTTCATATTATCGTTTAGAGCCAGGGAAATGCATGAATGTAGAATGAGATGTCAATATACTCTAAGAAGTCAGTATACTATGGGAAGTCAATATACTGTGATAGTTTAATTTTCCTGATGAATATCATTGACTTTTTGTTTTTGGACAGTGATATTTTCAAGAAAGTAGATACATTGCGGTATGGAAAGGGAGAGGAAGGATTGTTTTTTTTTTTTTTTTAGTAAGCTATTCGGCGTTCTCTTTATTCCGAGCGTGGTGACTGGTGATAGGTGCTAGTGAGGAATATTATTTATCGGCGCTTCGATCGATCGCTGAGTGTGCGCTAAAGAAATATCGTTAGAGGGATATATCAGCAGAGCTAGATCTTTAATATCGTTATTGCGATATTTAAAAAATATTGATACTTGGGGATATATTGATAAATACTCCAGCCCTAATAGTCGGTGATATATGTCACTCGCAAATAATTCCTCTTTAGTTACACAGCCTTTTTTTTTTAATGGTGCTTTTCTCCTGACAATGTTTCTGGATTGGGTAGAATTACTCTTTTTACGAGGACGTTGCTGTCTATTCCTCCGTACCGAACGGAGGAAGGAAAAGTACCGATTAATGTAACTAATAATTAATTTTCTTTAATGTTACTTGAAATTAAATAACACAATTGTTTTGATTTAAATAAAATTACTTCTTAATTACTCTGAAAAATCTTATTTTAATAATTAAAAATAACAGAATTTTTTTCAAATGATTAAATATTTTTTTAAAAATTGAGTATATGTTCAACTAGCTGAATAATTTGATATTTCGCCAAACTGAATATTCGGTGCATCCCTAGTTTGTAGACTGTAATGGTACCAAATTCTTTGGTTTCGAATTTGAATCTTTTTAATTTTTTTTTCTATTTAAAAAATTGGCTTCCCTGGTTCATTTTTCAAAAATTTATTGTTTTTTTTTTTAAATCGTCTGCGTATCTTAGCTACGGCTAAAATGCTATTTAATTTTTATTTATTTAATTCCTTCATTTGAAGGCGAAAACTTTTTTTTTGTTTGTTTGTTTTTAATTAATTATATTTATTGATAATCAAATGGTAATGTAGTAGAAAAATTAAGTATATTAAATTTTAAATTTAAAAACCTATTTATAACAGTTACATTTATGTATAATGTATAATTTTTATGGTATAACAACTTTTTATTTTTCCTTTTTTTAATTAATTCCTTTGAAAGGGAGTTTTTTATTATTATTATTATTATTTATAGTATTTATCAGAAAAAATGAGTATATAGTAGAAAGGATTACACTTATTAAAATTTAATTTTAATTAAAATTTATTTGATTTTTATTTATTTAATTCTTTCTTAAAAAAAGTCTACTTTTTTTTATTTATTATTTTGGTCGGAATCCTGTGGTAATACAGTGTAAAGAGCGAAGATTATAAAATATATCCTTCAAAAAATAAAATATTTAATAGATCCTGAGATACGGTCATATTTAAAATCGTAGTTCTTAAATAATAGCAGATCCACCTGTCGTCGATAAATACCCAGATTGAAGTGCCTGGGAAAGACCTTTCTGTAGACATTGGGAACCTTAACTCAATGCAGTGCGGGGGGGGGGGGAGCTGCCGTAAGCAGCGGGTACCCCAAGCAAAGTTCAGAACAATTTCATTTTTTTTTTTTTACCGTGTTTTTATTAACTTTCTTTCTTGTTTATTTGTTTGTCCAGACCAAATCTTGCAATCGATTTTTAACAATTATTCCGACTAGCTAGACATTTGAAACTTTTAAAATAGCTTAGAACACGATGACAATACATTCATTTAATACTTTTAGCTATTTTTAAGCAGAATTGAAAATTTTAAAAAATTCACTCGCTTTCTTGTTTGTCCAGTACAAATCTTGCAATCGATTTTTAACTAACTTCCCCACTAGCTAGACATTTGAAACTTTTAGAACAGCTCAGAACACGACGACAATGCATTCTTTTAATGCTTTTATTCAATTAATAAATGCTTTAAAAATTCTTATAATTTCTCTCTTTATTACGCATTTAATCATTTTCTTTCAAGTTGGTGGGATATTCATCAAAAAGGTTTTAAAAAAGTATTTATTAATTCATATAATTGTCAAGTTTATATGATTCATCAGAAAATTTAAAAACATGGCATATGAAAAATTCTTTTTATGCTGTAATTATTATTTATAATGTGATACAAAAAATAAATAATGATTCAATTCTTTTGAAAGTTCATTTAAATATAAGGACCAGCGAAACGGGCGTAGCCTGCTAGTCATAACAAAAAATAAATAAATAAATAATCATTAAAAAAAAATGTGCTTAAAAAAAGTAAAATACAAATACAAATACAAATACAAATACAAGGTGAGAAAAATACAAATAATTTCAAACCCGAAATGTAAATAGATTTTTATTTATCGTTATTATTATTACAGTCGAATACCAACATTTATTTCCGAATGCTTTTTGAAAGTTTTACAGGGGAACTTATAGTTTTCAGAAATCGAAATCCTCTAAACTTACATTCTTTCGAATTTTGTTTGGAAAAACAACATTCCTGTTGCGTATGTCATTATTTGTTCTTTGGTCAAACAAAAGCAACACGAATAAATAAAAGTATTTATGCAGTCTTTGATGTGAATAGACCTTTGATGTGAATAGATAAACAAAACGTTAGAAGACAAATGTATGCTCGAGTTTGAATTATTATTGTTGAATATGAAAACATTTAAATTCAATGGCGAGAAAAAGTTTTACTGATGAACAAAAAAAAAAAAAAAAAAAATGAAATGAAACAAAATAAAATAAATAATAATCTTCTTTTCTCTGACAAATAATATTTGTATTAGTAATTTGAATATGCATAAACCGTTAGATTTTAAAGTTTTTCGCAAGGTTTTCCATGAATTGAAAGAAACTGTTTGCGTTTAAAAAATGTTTTTATGTTTATAAATGTTTATGTTATCTATGTTTATAAATACATATTTTTTAATATTATTTTTCAAGTAAACATAAAAGTAAGAAAGCAAATAGAAACAGGGTATTTTTTACAAAAAAATATATATAAAAAAAATAAAAAAAATCGTGGAGCATTATATTTATGTACATAATAGCTATAATGAATTAAACTGTACTGTGAAATCCTTCAGGTACACTAACTTTTATTTGATGGATGTTTTAGATACATTTTGCTCGAGTACAATAATACGGTTTAAAAGAATTTATATTTATAAATTTTTGTTATTATTTATGAATTTTCTGTCCATTAGCAAAACATATTTGCATTGGCAAAATTATATACAATTAATGCTGTATGTCGTTCATACTGAATGTCTGAATTCATTAGAACGACAATAATGGTGATAATTAAAGATAAATTTAAATTATGTAAGTAATATCTGTGTAATTCATAAATTAATAAACCTTTATAATAAAACTTAATTATTTTTAAGAGACTAGTTTTTAGAGTAAATCTCTTTGATATATACATACATATATATAACCTGTTTCATCTATATATTAATTTGAAACATGTTTTTGTCTGTCTCCACTATATTGAGAGAACTACTTGGTGTAAAAATTTGGTTGAGGTGTCTAAAAAAAGGTCTTGGTCTGTAGATGTGCTATGAAAAGAGAAAAATAAAAAAAAGTCGAACGGTTTCCCCGGGTTAAAAACACGTTTACGAGCACTAAGCTCCAAATTACTTTACGGTGAAGAAATTGTACATATGGGGACTAGAGTCGAATACTAAAAAATTACTTTCTGCGAATTTGGAATTTTCGATTTTAAAGGGGGGGAAAAGGGGGAAAGTAGGTTTGGAGGGGGGGAAAGGGGGGAAATTAGTTTGAGAGGGAAATCCGTTCTAGACCCACACATGTAGCACCTCATTTTAAAGGTCTTGAAATTTCATGTCGATTGGGGACGTTTGTACACAATATAAGGCGACCCCTGGTGGTGAAAAATGGAACTAGGTGATTTTGCTTTAGACCCTATCATGTTACATCTTATTTTAAAGGTCTTGGTATTTCATGACCGTTGATGATGTTCGTACAGAACGCACTGCGCCCTCTGGCGGTGGAAAGTGCAACTAAAGGATTTTGCAGTTGACACCACCATGTGACACCTTATTTAAAAGGTCTTGGAAATCCAAGGCGATTGGTGATAGAGGTCTTGAAACTTCATGTTGATTGGGGATGTTTGTATACAATATAGTGCGCTCCCTGGTGGTGAAAAATGGAACTAGGTGATTTTGTTGTAGACCCTATCATGTTAAACCTTATTTTAAAGGTCTTGGTATTTCCTTACCGTTGGTGTTGTTCGTATAGAACACTCTGTGCCCCCTGGCGGTGGAAAGTGCAACTAAAGGATTTTGCAGTTGATACCACCATGTGACACCTTATTTGAAAGGTCTTGGAAATTCAAGGTGATTGGTGATGTTCGTATGTAACATACTGCGCCCCCTGGTGGAGGAAAGTGAATTTTGCAGCGCGTGCGTAGCATGCCTGCTATACGGTGCCGCAGCCACAGGCGGCGGAAACACGATTCAAAGGTTCGTTTGGTTCAAGATTAATTTTTAAGAATTTTTTCATGTTATTAGCGACCCGCATATACACTGCCGCAGGCACCGGGGTCACGAGTCCGAGTTCCGTTCTGTTTGAGGTATTTTTGTTGTTGTTGTTGTTACAGATGTTTTTTTTTTTTTTTTTTTTTTTTTGTGATGCTTTCATTTAAAAATAGAAATTCAAACAAAATCGAGTTAAAGATACAAAACCATACAAATTTAAGGTTCATTTAATGTTATTATCATGGGCCCGGGCATTGCCGGGTGGGTTCTTTCGGTTTCAGGTTATTATTATTATTTTTTTTTTTGGAATTTTTTTTATGTTATTAGTGGCCCGTGTATGCGCTGCTGCAGGCACCGGGGTCACAAGGCAGAGTTTTGTTCGGTTCGAGGTAATTTTTTTTTTTTTTTTTTTTTTTTTTTTTTGTTACAGCTGATTATTTCTTTTTCGCAAGGCTATTATTTAAAAATAGAAATTAAAACAAAGTTAACCATGCAAATTTAAGGTTATTACCATGGGCAAAGGCAACGCCGGACGGGTCAGCTAACATGTAGTCTTAGTATTGAACGAAATAGAAAATAAAAGATAGCAAGTGCTTATTTGGAGTCAGTTTAAGTCACATTGACAGTACTTTGTAGAAAGTGATGCATATATAGTATTTCTATTTATAAGCATTTTCCCGACTTTCTTTTTTTTAAGTGAAATGTCATAAATTATAATAGATGTTTTAATTTGAAATACGTTTAAATAATGATGCGACAATTTCTGAAACTTTACGATCAATGAAGTGATCGTCGAATTCGACGGGTTCCAGCTAGTTATAATTATTTAGCAAAACATTAAACACGTAGAAACTTACCAAAATCACAAGTTTTACAAAATAAATAAATAAAAATAAATAAAATAAATAAATGAAAAATAAAGTAAAATAAAAGCAATATTTAATCATATAATAACTGTAATTAATTAAATTTGTCTGTGACATCATTTTTTTTTTTTTTTTTTTTTTTTTTTTTTTTGGATCTGTTTAAAATACAGTAATACACAAATGAATTATATTACCTTATTTATTATTTAGAAATCTTTCTTATTTTCACGAGTCATCTATTCTTAATGAAATATACTTTTATTGTTTGAATAATGTACATTCATTGCTACTAGCCTATATATATATATATATATATATATATGAAATTTGAATTGAAAAAAGCGAAAATAATGTTAATAATTAATAATAGATTATAGGAATTCAAGTCTTATTCTGTATCCTGGAGCTTTATTTGTATTCGTGTTACTCATATTTTAACAAATATGTATGATAAATCATAATTAAGTGTAAGTGGGTAAGTTTTACATTTTTAATTTTAATTTTATTTTATTTATTTATTTGTGTTTACAGGTTTTTTAGCGGTCCCTTAATTGCATATCTTTTTTTTTTTTTTTTTTTTAAATAAACTTAAGTAATGGTTTCCAGTGCTTTTTTTCGATTGAATAGTACGAATATTGCTATAAACTAAGAAAAACAATATATCGTCTTTGTGAGGTTTGCGTTGACGCAGACCCTATCTTAACTTAATTAACTTAAGTATTAGGTATAAGAAGCACAAAAAATCAGATATATAAAATAAAATTGAGAGTTTATTCAGCTAGAATAATGGGAGGATTGGTCTGAATTACTATGTAGCTCAGTCAGCAGAATTAAATATTTTAGCAAATAAATGTAATAACTAATTTAGGTAATTTGAAATATCTCACTCAGAAAATAGTAGAAGTCGTAGAGACGGGTGCACACCTTTACTTAGATACCGTGACTTTCAAATACATTAGCGATTCCCGGCTGAATCAATTTTCCATTCACGAATACTCGCACTAAAACAGAAACACTCATTAAACTACTTAAATTAAGTGCAACTCAATCTCCTCTATCGAAATATAACTTTCTCCAGGCTCTAAGCCTTAAACTTTGTTGTAGACAGACGTCGGACAAGACTCCACTACACCACCACCTTTACGAAAATCATCTCCATCATACACTTTCCACCAACTTCCCTTCTCTTCATTTCAACCAAACATTTAGAATCGCTTCCTATTCGTCTACACCTCGCAACTTAATTCCTTCGTTGCAGCGCCATGTCGACACAAAACTAATCCGACCTAAAATTTCGCCGATTCACTGGCGCCGAAGCGATTTAACTATCCCAACTGAATACTTTGCTGGATCCAGCTTAATTTTAAACAAACTGTGGTGACTTACCGTCACGACCTCACATCTTCATTTAGAATGAATAAGTAGTCATTTTCTGAGTCCCTAAACTAGAAACATAGATTTACGAGTTACGCGTGTAAGATAAACTGACAGACTGAATACAGGAAATCATCGAAATTTTCTAGTCTATACTTTTCTAGACGGTGAAGCAATATTATGAATATTATGAATCCTATGCATTGCGATAAATTTTCGTTTGATTTCCTAGAAAAATTTTGTCATAAATAGAAATTATCATTCCTAAATCTCATTACTTGTGTTCGCTTTATTTGCAGAGATTTTTAAATAAGTTTTGCCATGATAACATATGAAAATGCTCCAGAATTCTAATAAGGGTCTGCAGAATTCGCTATTAAGAAGAACTAGGATTATGAGGACGACATGGGACTCTTTTTACCAGAGCCGCAATTTATTTTCCAGATGTCAGTCACATAATTTTTTTCTCAGTGCTTAAAAAAGTGTATTCATTTAAGAGTCCACTAAAAGCTCTGTATATACAATATATGATGTTTATAAACTACACATTACAAAATAATCTTTTATGAAAACTATTACCATGTTTGATAACATTTTGGTTCCGTGGTTTTTCTTTTATATTCCTTTCAAAGTAAAATTTTAATCATAACCATCCAGTAAACTGAATGTAATGGAAAATATTTTTCTTTCTTATAATTTGATAATCATTAATGAGAAAAAATAACTTCAATATTGATTAAATATCAGTAATTCAAGATGGATTAAAATACAAAGCAACTATTTGACTCAAAAAATGGAATTTTTAAATAAAGTCGAATTAACTAAAAAACAAAGTACAAGGAAAAATAACTAATGCTTAATAAAGTAAATTAACTCATTTATTTTAAAAGAAAAAATTTTATTACTAACAAAGATAATTTAAACATTTGTTTTCAGTGAAGCAAAAATTATTATTGCATCTATGACACTCGTTTTCTCAGCATTCTTTTTCCCAGACAAAATTGCATCTTTGTGTTTATGGAGAATTATTATTATTATTATTATTATTATTATTACATTCTTCAAAAAATATAGAGATAGTTAGATATAGATGTAGATATATACAACTATGTTACATAAATAAATATTTTAGAGGTGTATTTTTTTTTTTTTTTTTTTTTTTTTTTTTTTTTTTTTTAACAAATATAAAAATACTAAAACTATTTTTAAATTAAATTTGGATAAAGCATTTATTCTGTATGAAATCTCGCCTTGGCGAATTTTTAGCATCTTCTCGTTTCATTTATTCATTTTACAGTAACCCTAAAATTTTGCTAAGATCTATATCAGTTATGCTATCTAGAAACTTCCCGTAAAAGGGGTCACAAGCCCTTGCTACAACCCAAGAGAAATAAATAAAAGTCTGGGATATACTACAACTTTTCATTTACGAGAGAGAAGAAAAGAGGAACTTTTCTTGTCAACTTTATTCTTTGTTTTAGCGTTTATACGTCTAGTAGTGCACATACATATAAAATAAAAGTAAACATATTTCTTTCTTCTTTTTCTTTTTTTATGTTAGGCCTATGCGTGTATAAAATATTTTTGTTGCTTTTCCATAATATTTTCTATTTTCTTATAAATACTGTGTTCTCAAAAAATTACCACTTTGTAAAGAGCACTAAATGGGATGTTGAAATAAGGTATAATTATGTTGTAGCATGTAAATTTTATTTTCAGAGGTAATATACTTTTCTATTTTTTTTTTTTATTATTATTTATTTACAGAGGCTAAATAACAAAGCTTTTCCTTTCAAAAACCATTTAAATGCACTTTTTTCAGTCAATTCTGTCAATAGAATTAATTTGTCGCCTCGAAATTACATACAGTACTTTGTATACGAAGTAAGACAGTAAATTTCTTAAGTATTACATTTACTACTCTCTCTCTCTCTCTCTCTCTCTCTCTCTCTCTCTCTCTCTCTCTCTTTTATTAAGGGCGGGGGAGTCAAGGAATAAACGAATTTAACTTCTTCTTTTCATTTCTTGATTTACAGGAAATGAAATTATTTTTATAAGTTAAAATCTTAATATCTAAATAAGATAGATACATAGATGCAAATAAAGTCCTAATTGCTCTGTGTTGAATAAAAAAGCATACTTTAGCGTCACACTAGCCAAAAATAATTAATATTGGAAAAGTGTATTATATAAACAACATTAACCTCTAGTAAATAATTTATTTTATTATTTTTTTTTTCGGAAAAAACTGAATAATTTTTACTACATAAATACACACAAAAAAAAAAAAAAAATTCTAATTTTTTCGTACTTTTTTTAAAGTACGACAGGACTATTGCTTTCAGTATGGTATTTTACTTCGTCATCATTTACTGTGTTTCACTTTGAATATGCCAGGATGTTTTGGCAATAAGTTAAAAATAAATCTAAGGTGACTCCACTCGACTTTCCGAACATTAAGTAATTAACAGTTGTATAAATAAATTAAAATAAGACAAGTTGTTAAATACAAAAAAATGAAAATCATAATAGGAGGTTTGAGTATTTTTCCCCATTGTTTAATTTTAGGCTATTTCTCTTCAAATAATTTGAGCCCATAGATCATAATAATAATGAATTTTTCGTTGTGTCCCTGTAAAATTCTACAAGGGCTAGATTCACCGAAATCTATATGAATCATGCAATGATAATCTACAACTTGTGTTCATTGTGATCTACAATATTTTTAGTTCAATCAAATAAGGCATGTAGGCTATCGCATTTTTAAAAAATTCTGCTCATAGACCATAATGATAACGAATTATTCTTTGTCTCACTGTAAAAGAACTGCAAGTGCTGGATTCACCAAAAGCTAAACAGTTTGTGCGACTGTGACCTATAATATGTGTATACATTTTCAACTCAATGGAAAAAGGTGTTATATTATCGCACTTTAAATAAATTAGTCCCATAGACCATAATGATAAAGAATATTTCTTTGTGTCCCTGTAGAAAACTATAAATGCTAGATTCACCAAAATCTATACAGTTCATGTTATGGTGATTTATAAAATGTGTATAAATTTTCAGCTCAGACGGATAAGGCGATATCGAACTTTATAAATATTGGGCCCATAGGCCATAATGACAAAGAATTTTTCTTTGTGTCCCTGTAAAAAAATGTAAGTCCTAGATTCACCAAAATCAATAGGTTTCGTACTATATCCTACACTGTTAAAAATAGTTTCTTAAAAATAAGTATATATTGTATCAAAATAGCTCCGAAACAATATATACTTAAATTTGAAAACCCATGTACTCATTTTTGAGTATACTGACATGCTCAAAAATAGGGTTGACCAATAAGAATCCCAATATCCCCATGTTTGACATGTCAATATACTCAAAAATTAGTACATGAATTTCAAATTTAAGTATATATTGTTTCGGAGCTATTTTGAGACAATATATAGGGGAAAGTTGTCCAAAACGGGGACGTTAACATATCTCTGTCCGCAAACAAAAAACTATAAATAAGAAAAATTCTGCAAGGCATTTCCTGATTAGAACATTTCTTGGACTATCAGATGGCAAAGTTATTTTTAAAAAAATATCATTAGTATAGGCAGAAAAAACATTTTTCTGAAAAATGTGCAAAGTCCCTGTTTTGGACAACCGGTTGGGTAAAATGGGGTACTCATGAGAAATAACGTAAATTCAAGTCCTAATGCGAAATTTTATTAGAAAAACTTTGATTACAAAGAAAAGGTGAAGTTAATGCAAAATCAAGATGCAGATAAAGTATTTTGTTATCTTTTTCAACAATTACTAGAATGACACAAAAAATAATCAAACACAGACGTCACATATGAAATTGACATTGCTTTTTTCAACACTTGAACAGACTTCATGTGCCCAACTTCGACAGCTGCTACATTGAATCTACCTCTCTTTGTCTTTCGAGTTAATGCAAAATTCATTACAAAAAATACAAGTGTCCTCGCTAGTCTGTTCCTCATCAGATGATAATATTGGGTTTTGAATTTTTTTATTTTCTTCTCTTTTTTAGCTTTTGGATACCTAGGATTAGGTTCGGTGGGTTTCATGACCAATTTTCTTTTCTGTTTATTCTTCTTTGCATTTTTCTCCCGTTCTACAGCTTTCAATTCTGCTTTGTAAGGTGATGAAGTGAGTATGACAAATTTACCTCTCCTCATGTCATTCACATTTTTTTTTTTTTTTTTGCTAACGTTCAGTTTCTTGTGGTAGAGACATTATTAGGCGAAGTGTTAAAATCTGCACATTTCTGGGGTTCTATATCTGGAGATATTCCAAATGATGATGTGGAAGGTTGGGGTGTGACGTTTTTACACCGTGATGCTAACTGAGGCTCTAAAGCGTTGTAAGCAGGTTTTTCAGTTGTTTCTGAAGGCGCAAATAAATGTTCAGGGAACATATCTCTGTTAAAGAGATATATGCCTGTTTTTTAATTTTAAATCAATTCATAGCATTTTGCACAGTAGCTGCTCATAAAAATGCAGTTCCAAAAAGTTTTCCGACCTAGTAAATTGTCACGTAGTGTCCAGGGTGATGTATGAGCCACTTTCTTGTCTCTTATTCGTCCTCTCCACATATGTATTACACACATAAATAAGCACTTGTACTCTTTTAAAACACTTTAAAAAACGAAATAACAATTACAAATTTATCCTACTTCCAAGGCGTCCAAAATGGGGACGACCCCGTTTTGGACTACTGTCAATGTCCCCGTTTGAGCCGAACATGACGTATGTTAAAAACGTGGCGTCACTTCGCATACGTGTCAGACAAAACTATAAAACAATACGCGAAAATGTAAATTAAATCCAGACGAATTCATAACATACTTACCAAAATCGAACGTCCAACGGTCACTTGATAAGATCCAATACAGTGTACGGCCACAATCGAAAGGAAAATCACAAAAAATTGAAAACTTTGTAGAAAATAACAGAACCGGCTAAATATGTCAACAACTAGATTCAAATTTGCATATAGCCGAATTAGAATTATCGTAGACTATTGGATTTAAAGAAGGCAGTACTAATCAATGAGAAACTGAACGTCCCCATTTGACCCGCCGTCCCCGTTTTAGACAACTCTCCCCTACTTATTTTTAAGAAACTATTTTTTGCAGTATACGTATCAAATTTCAGCTCATTCGAACAAAGCGTTTAGGCGCTATCGAGTTCACTCACACACATGCACACATACATACATCATCGTAAAAATTATAAAAATGAATTCATGTTACCTCAAAACGTATAGAAACACCGAAATCTCAAATTCGGTTTTTTGACATGATTACAATACTTTCCTTACATATGTATGTTCAGAAACTAAAAAATATATATTGAATTAAAATTGAGTAAAACCTGCAAAAGAAAATTTAAGAAATTAATATAGTAACCATTAATAAGGTTCGCATTACAGTTACCGCATGACTTTATATGGAAGAATAGCCAAAAAGAAAAAAAAGAAAAAAACGGAGGATCATGTCATACAAAATAAAATTCTCTTTTGTATAGAATTTTATATCTATTACATCGAAAACAAAAATTGGCTTCGGTTTCTACTCTTTCTTTCTCCCTTTCTTTCTTTTATTTATTTTATTATATTCGTTCATTTATTTTTACCTTGTTTATTTATTTTTTATTTTTTACTTATTAGTACACGGAGGACTATTAGTCTCAATCTACGTATTTTTACGATACCAGTTTTATGATCGTTGGACATTTATCGAAATCGAAAATTTATCAAAAATATAATTGCATAATTTGAAAGCAATGCTATAATTTGAAAAAAAAAAAAAAAAAAAACTAATAGTCCTCCATACTAAACTAAATTCTGCTTTTGCCAGAATTTCTTCAAAATCTTTTATTATTATTACTGTTGTTGTTGTTGTTGTCGTTGTTGTTAATTGAAGGAAAAAGAAAAGAAAAGAAAATTAATAACAATCAGTATCAAAAAAGTTTTTTTTTTTTTTTTTTTTTTTTTTCCACTCCCATCATTTTATTCCTTTGTACTCTTTTTTCAATTCCTACTATTAGTTCACACTCTCCCTATATATATTTATATATCTTGTTCAAATTTTCAATCGTTAATAAAATACTTTTTATTGATCCACTCAAGTTCAAATACATTTTTTTAAACTTGTAGTGGATGACACTTGATGTTAATACAGTTTTGTGCATGTGGGGGGATCGCTTCCCTCCCGGGGGGTGGGGGCGGGGGATATCCCCCCAGGGAGAGTAAATTTTCAATACGGGTATCTTTCGCAAAAACTTGTCAATACCTTTAAAACGAATGGTTGAACTATAGATCTGTGATAATTTAAAATTAATTTATCGATTTTTTTTATCTTTTAACGAAAAAAACTTGGAAAATACATTTCTGCTGATTTGCAAAAAATTGACATCTCTCGGCATCTAGTGAAGCAAGTCGGAAACGACTTTTAATTATTTATTTTTTTTTATTATTATTATTACTTGTTTTGGACGCAATAAACTAATTAAATTTTCCTATTTTTTCATACTTTATGGCATGTGAATTTACTTGAAAGTAACCAAGGGGTCGTAACACAAATGCACAAAGAATTCCTAGTAAAGTAATGACAATAATAATCTGGATTTTCAATTTCGGGAAAATAATACATTAGGAAAACATTGTCCATTGTTCTACATCTAGTACATTATTTATTGAATTTACCCTGACTACTTTTCTCATTTCGTCGTGTTTATATAGCTGTTCATTTTATTTTCATTTTACAGGTTTAATTAGTTGTATTTTATAGTTTCGTGTTTAAATAAATTTTCTTTTCTCAGTAACGGCTGCATTCAGCAACAACTTCAACTCCCGGTTGAACATGAAAACTTGAAAGGCATATAAAATGCAGGGTTCAACTTCTCAGCAAATTCTGACGCGTTACTTCTGCCATTTAGTGGCTTTGTTATTTTCATATTTTTTGGCTAAAAATAAACAGTCAAAGATTATATGAAATCTTCGGAGTTATATTAAATTTTGTTGGAAAGCTGCACTTGATTTTAAATGATTTTCAAGTTTTTGCGTTAAACCAGTAGTTGAGGCTAATGATGAATACGGCCGTTAATAATTAGACTAATCTGTAAATATTAGATCAGTAAATGGAAATCCAAACATTTTTAGCTTTTAAATGCTTTGGTAAAGAAGAGAAAAGAAAAAAGAAAAGAAAAGAAACAAAAACCAATCCACGAATTTATTTCTTATTGCTCTTTTAGAAACAAGAACCTAAAGAAATCCGTATATCAATATGGGGCTCTGCCCCTGCCCACTCCGCTCACCAATTCCTCGAGGAAGGCTTTGCATCTCCTCGACACGCTTCATTTATTAACCCTTTAGCGCCCAGTGTCCTCATATGACAGCTAATAAAATGGCTAGTATAATTTTTGTGGTTTTTTGGAATGATTTCTACTTTGTAGTGACAATTTAAAGCGTCACTGAAAGTTTTGTGTGCCTACTATTAATTATTATTTCATAATTTGGATAGTCATTTAATAATTTTTCATTCGTCGCACATATCTTTGCTTTTTGCGCAGGTATACTAACTTAAATCAAGTTGAATAATAATATATATTATAATACTTTACTTTCGAGGTCTTTGTCAACATACAATAAGAAATTATTTCGTTATCTCTAAGTTTTTCTATCTCGAAGTTTTCCCTCTAGAACACTAAACGTCAATAAACGAGGATAGGCTTTAAATTTAAAACTATCAGAAGAATTATTTAAGTTAATATATTTTACTTTCAGTTGTCTACATTAATTTAGAAATGAAATAATCAGCTAATAATATTTTGCAAAATTAATTCGGGCGTTAATGGGTTAACCTCTGCGGGGTTCTGCCCGCCTATTCACAGCTTTGCCTTTCACTGAATAGGAATATTAATAGTGCAAATACAAGATAAGAGCTGAGAAATGTTAAAGAAATCTCTATATTCAATATCAAATGGAAATACATTATTAATACAATTTTTTTAAAGAAATATTATGCAAAAAATCAGTAATTGTTTTCAGAATAGAAAGAAATTCGTAATATCTTAGTCCATTTTGCTTTTCAGTTTTAGTATATAATTTTTTTTTTAAAATGACTTTTAAATTTTTGTCACTATTTGGTGAGGAATATTTTGGTATAATTGGTATATTATTTTTTGGTACAATATATATTAAACATATATATATGTGTGTGTATATAGTACTTATTTTTTTTAATACCTACACTTTTTACTATTGAATATTTTAGTTAATTTAGAACAATATATAATACTCGCTGTATGTTTTTAATGTACAGTTAGATAATAATTTTTTACATTCGAAAATATCTGAAAAGAAAAAAAGTTTATTATTATTATTATTATTATCATTATCTTTTTGATGAATTTTTCTTGAATTAATTAGAAATATGAAATGTATCATAGAAATGTCTAATTCTATAAAGTTAAAATATATCAATGCTAAATTAGAAGATGCTGTCATTTATAAAATGAAATTGAATTTGAATTTAGAATATATATTTGTTTTTATGCCAAAATATATCCGAAGTATTTTAAAACATTTTTTTTTAAATTAAAAAAAATAAAAATAAAAAATAAATACACTTTAAAGAGAAAAAAAAAAAAAAAAAAAGTCAGTTATACAGACACGATATTATTTCATTGTTAAAAAAGTAAATAATAATAATAATAATAATAATAATAATAATAATAATAATAAAAATTATGAAAACATAAGAAATTCCCAGTAAGAACATTAATTTTCTAAAAATAGAAAAAATATATTTGTCTTTTTTACTAATAGCAACATCGATATTTATTATTTTTTTATTTTTTACACTATTGATCACATTTTAGTTTCTCCATGGAAAACAGCATCATAAGGCTGAAAAATCAATGATTTCAGAAACATTTTTGAAGATGGCAAATAGGCCTTTATAAACCCGACGTTTTTAATTAATAACTTCATTAATTAAGATGATAGAAATTTTTAACTAATTGAATTGTCTTATTTGGAGTATTCCGCAATCATTGATACCTCATGACGCGAAGGACTCTTCCCTCCGCCAGAAGATGCGGTTGCAGCCAAAAAAAAGTGGCGCCTTCGACGATAACTTTTTTTAATATACAGAGATACTGTTTAAAATGTTTGCGTGTTTACATCTTTTGTTTACAATGTTCTCTAATCAGAAAGGTTTTTAAGACATACTACAGGTTTCACCAACTACTAAGGAAGTAAAAGAATTTTCGGTTATGAACGATTGAAGTATGAAAAAAAAAAAAGATATATATATATACAGGGGAGCGTGGGGCGGGTTGTAACAGTTTTTAGAAAATTAAATATATTGTGAAATGTATTTACGTTTTTCTGTTTATAATTGCTGTTTTTCATAGCATACATAATCATCTATCATATTCATAAAAAAGCTTTCGTTAATGTTGCTAGTTTTAAGACAAAAAATATTTTTTTTAATTATTTGCCTGTTACAATTTGCCCCGGATTTGGGGCTAATTGTAACACACATGGGGCAAATTGTAATGGATACAAAGGGAACCCTAACAATGAAAACGGCAATATTTCAAAATGTTTTTTGTTATCAGTCATTTATTAATTTAATAAAAAAGGCAATTAATGACTATTATTAAATTATAACCTTCTCGGTATAGTAACAATGAATTATATCAAATGGATTATAGTAAAATAAAGATAAAATTAAAGATAAAATCAACATAGAATTCAATCTTTGTTAGAGTTGAAATTAGTTCAAGCAAATGATATTTTGTTCTTCTCACGCATTTAACCCTTTAACGTTCACTACTTAATTTATTTTAAAAATTACTAAACTAATTTTAAAAATGGCTTTTAGACACATAGCTGATCATAAATATTAAAAAAATAAAAAATTAGCATTGTTCCTTTTCGAGAAATTTTCGGTTTGTAACATCTGTAAGTAAACCTTATTTAATTCAAATAATATTTAATTTAATAAATAAATCACTTTATAAGTAAACATTATCGACAACAAAAACTCGTAAAAATTGCATAGAACTCAACATTTCAATATATTCAGGAGTATTTTAACCCATTGCGGCGCAAGGAAATTCGGATCATTTAAATTACACTGCCACCGGAATTTACGAACATAATTAAAATACAAGAAATTTTAAATTTTCATGTTAAAAAAAGGGCCTTTTCTGCTATGTTATAAATGTAAATTTTTGCTAAAGAATTTCCGGGATGAGTTTTTGCACTTGAGAATTAAAATTAGGTGTTCCATCAGCGGGAACACTGCGACTGAAAGGGTTAATGTGTGCTCACATTTTGCAAAATTAGCATTATACCCATCCTTCCGCCAGAGAGAGGGTTTAGCAGAGCCGGAACTCTCCACAGTTTTTTCAGGACACTCTCACACATAAGAAGTTTTCCCTTTTCTAGCCGCCACTAATTTCGTGTAGAATTATTCTGGATATATTTATAATAATGTGCCACGATTATACAGGGTAGAGATTATAGTATAAATATAGTGGTAGAAATATATTTGAAATTTTCTTATTTCTGAAAGTGTCCTGAAAAAAGGGCGGAGAGTACGACCCCTGCACTCTCACCGATGAGAAATTTATGCTTTTTTTCTACCACTATTTTTATGTAATATTCTCTAATTCGTGATTAAATAATCACGGCAATATAATATAAAAACACAGAAAATATCTCTGTATAAATGTAGTAGTGGCAAAGAGGCCAAAAATTTTTCATTTCTGAAAGTTTCCTGAAAATGGGTGGAGACTTCGAGCTTTGGCTATAGGCATCTCTACAAGCCACTCCTCTAACATGTTACAACTTGCCCCATCGTGTGATTTTGGACATTTTATTTATTTCTAAAAAATATATAGCGGTTTATACAAAAAATTAAACATGCATTTTATAACTCAACACACAGACTAAAAAAATAGCTATAAACATTTCTTTAAAGTATAAATTAACATACCTTTCATCAAAATTTACGAAATATTTTTTTTTTCCACTAACTAGCTAAAATGAAGCACGTGTACAGAACCTCTCATTACCCATTTTTGTGGAGCACCGATTGTGCTTACATAATGACGAGAGTCATAAGAATTATTTTTCTAAAAATATTTAATCACAAATGTTACAAACTATTTCGTAAATTGTATGTTACTTCTTACCCCTGTGACAACTAGCCCCACGCTCCCCTATAACAGTCTCCTTTGTAAAGAAGGTATTGTTTTGGAATCAAATTTTTAAAATTTGGTTTTTTACGGTAATTGTTTGCTTTGAAATATCTGCAATACAAAAATAACGTATTTATTAGTTGTATTTTGTGTCTGGTTTCTCTCTGCGTGCATGCATGTTAGGAAGTCCAAGTTCGGCATTCTAAATTTGTATCACATGATCATACTATCTGAAACTTTTTACTGAGATCAGATAAATGGTCCGTATTCAGAGACTACAAAACAATTCAAATATATTACAGCTTATGAGCAGAATTTTGCGTTATAACAGATTAACACGTTTTGACTGCGCTAAACATAAGTAAGTTAATATATATTTTTATCTGCATAAAAACATATGTCACATAGAACATGGTGTAAACAGTACTCATCGTTTGTTTACAAGGCCACTCAAAATAATTCGGATATATTAAAGTCTATGATTGAAAATAGCATGAAGTGAATTTTTAATTGGGTTAGGCATTTTACTGTTATAGATTTAAGTACTGTATGCGTAGTGTGTAGACATCATACAGGGCTAACTAAATAACGTAGTTTTTATTTTATGTAATTATTTGGAGTGTTTTACTAAATTAAACAGTGCACAGAAAAACTATGAACACAAAATGTTTCACCAGGATGGTTTAAATGTAGATGAAGCTGTTAATAGAGCTCTTAATAAACATTTATTTTGTTAAAATGAATGGTAAGAAAAAGTAACGTGAGTGGCGCAACAAATCATTTTCTATAATACACTGATCGACATTGAAAATGCAGCACCAAGAAGGAATGATAATAATGGAATGAAATTTGTTGGACACATACATTATAGTAGGAAGAACAATTGATTAAAATTTCAGGAAATTTGGAGTAACTGAGAAAACAGTACATAAAGCAGCGACCTCTGTGAGCAATAACAGCACATTTCTGCCTAGGCATTGAATCGAACAGCGATTGGATGACATGTACGGGTAGAGCACTTCATGAAGCTTCAACACGATGCCACAATTCATCGATCGAAGTTACTGGTGAGTGGTGTGGGGGGGGGGGGCAGTCGCTTTTCAATGATTAAACAGTCATTTTCATTGGTGCGAGATTAGGAGAACGCGCTAGACAGAGCAACAGTCGAACACATTCTGCATCAAAGAAGGTCCGGACAATACGAACAACTTGCGGTCGTGCATTATCTTGCTTAAATTTTGCGCTACGGAGGCCACGAATACAGGGCAGAGGGGCGGGCCTTAACTCATCAGAAGTTTAATGGCCGCTGTTACGAACATGAAGTAATCGAGACGTGTATCCAATGGGAACCCATAACATCATTGCAAATGATGGACAGTATGATGATGTCGAATCCCAGCTGGCAATGTGCATTATTCATAATCCCGTTAAATACGGAGAAGGCAATCTTGATGTTGTAAACAGGATTGTGATTTGTCTGAAAAGTGACTTCACGCCATTCCTGCGTCCAGGTTCATCGTTGATCACACATTAATGGCGCCCATATCAGTGATGCAGTTTTGAGGGTAATCAGAATTTTGGTAGCCGCATACTGAGTCACCACCTGGATTGATGGTATGTTGTACCATTGGATACACGTCCCGGTCACTTCTTGTTTTCATTCCCGCCACTCTGAATACCAACCATTACATTTCTGACGAGTTAAGGCCCGCCCATCTGCCCTATGTTCAAGGGCTCCGAAGCGCAACATTTAAGCAGGACAATGCACGACCGCAAGTTGTCCATTTTGTCTGGACCTTCATTGATGCCGAATGTGTTCGACTGTTGCTCTGGCCAGCGCGTTCTCCCGATCTCGCACCAATGAAAATGACTGTTTAATCGGTGAAAAGCGACTGGCCCCCCACCCCAATTTCGATCGATGAATTGTGGCATCATGATAAAACTTCATGAAGTGCTCTACCCGTACATGTCATTCAATCGCTGTTCGATTCAATGCCTAGGCAGATATCTGCTGCTATTGCTCACAGAGGTCGCTGTTTTATGTACTGTTTCCTCAGTACGTTGTTGGAGAGAAATTGTTAATTTAAGACATTCTCCAAACTGTATCGTACATTGCGTTCATTACATTAAAGTTACACCCAAGTTCTTTAAATATTTTTAATGGGTCATAAAACTTATCTATCTATTAAGGACATAACTTCAAATTAAAATAAATTTTCCAAAATAAATAATTCCTTAATTAATAGATATACAAAGAATTTCCTTAATAATGCATTTTATTAAATATTTTGGTCTCTTATACAAAACTAATATTTTATTCAATTCAAGTTTAATTTTATATAACATTACTTTAGGTAGTACTCAGACATGACTAAATAATAGAATAAATGGGGATAGATACAATTAAATATTTTCTTTTTATTAAAATTTGACTCACCCAGATGAGCATTATAGAGGTTATTCCATCGTAAACGGCAGTAGGATATTTCTACTTCTTTCCTCAAGCAAATCATAGAGGACTTCTATTTAACAATTCTAGGGCACTTAGAGATCCTGGAATAGGAATACATTTGGAGGCTCCATTCGATAGATTCTGTTCAAAGATGAATCATAGGTGTTTTGGGCTCTTCGGGTTGCTCCTATTTTTCATATCTTGAGATTAAAATTCAAGGACCGTTGATGCGGGAGGAAGCAGTATATCTGGAGAGCTACCGGGAGATTGCACCACCAGGAGATTCCATCACCGTCTCGCCGAAAAGTTGACCCCGAAGCCTTCCTCGTACTTCTATAAAAAAAATACTCTTCTTAAGTCGAGGGCTGAAGGGAGAATCTGTGTGAGCGGCGTGCGGGTGGCCTGTCTTTCCCTAGCTTGGAGTTGTTTTTGCGATGCTCCATTCAAGTTTTATGAGTCCTCTAAATTTTCCTCTTTCCATCTTTGTTCTGTAATGTCACTGGGCAGCCAGCTAGTCTAAGAGATCCCTATCTCATTTTTTTTCCTTCTCCTTCAATTTTACAAGCAGCACTTATAAATTTATCTTATTCTTTTTTTAAAGCAAACAACTTTTTTTTTTATCAAAATATTTACATACAGATTAATAATTACTTTCCATTATTCTACCACAAAAAATATTTATACACAAATAGCTATATGCTTAAATGAAAAATCATTTCTGTATCTATATATATCTAAATGTGTAATTTAATTACAACATACGTATTACTCCAAATTTCCTGAAATTTTAATCAATTGTTCTCCCTACTATAATGTATGTGTCCGACAAATTTCATTCCGTTATTATCATTCCTTCATAGTGTTGCATTTTCAATGTCGAGCAGTGTATTAGATGTATTAAAAATGAAAAATTATTCTTTTAATGTCCTTTTCTATATCTTTACTATTAATAGTATTTTTTAACAAAAATAAAAATATATATTTGTATGTGCAGATAATAATGTGATACAAAAAATATGCTCTATTACTACATGAAAAAAACCTTTGTTAACAAACTTAACTTATATATTAATGGGTTTGAGATAGAACCTTGCAAATGAGGCAAAATTGAGGCAACCCGATCCACAAGGAAACAAATTAGTCGAGCCGACCCTAAGCCGTTCCGCAAAAAAATTAAATTTGCTAAACCTGACCCAAACCCGAACTGTAGACTGGGTCGGGTTCAGGCAAGACCGGTTACCTGACCCATTGCAAGATTCTAGTTAAATAATATTTTTATTTAATTTAAAAGTTACTTCTTTGCTTTGTTGACAAACAAGCCTTGTCTCTATAATTAATACCTGAAAATTAAGATAATATATCCATGATATTAAGCATTCTTAGTTATATACTTTATTATATAAATACATTTTAAATGCATATGTCTTATACAAAATACTTATATTATATTCATACACTGCGCACGTTTAATCAGCTTGACATTTAACTCCCAGATGTGAACCACAAAGCGAAATTTGAATCGTAAAAAAGGATTTAAAAAAAAGCACATGAAATACATTTTAGAGAAAAATACCTAAATTTTTATTAAATATATACACGAAGAATGGGGGTGGGGGCGAAATACAGAACTTGAAATTTAGGGAAACAGATTTGTATCAATAACACATTAATATATACATCTTATGATATGTTATATATGTTACACGATATTCTATGATATGTATGAAAATGTTCTTTCAAAACATAACAGTTACTTTGTGACTACAGAATTCATAAAGAATAACATTATTTATTCTACTATTAGTTTCATTTTATTAGCAAACAAAAATATCACACTAGATACGCATAAATTGTACTTGGTTAGAGCTGATATCTGGAGGCGGCATTTCAGATATTTAGATATAAAAACTTTTCTATGTGTAAAAATTTCAAAATTGTAAAAATATCTTCCATTTTCTGATGGCATAAAAATATCTCTAGGGTTAAATTAATTCAACTCTGATTCCTTACGTCAGTTGATCAATATCGTAAGTTAATACACGCTTTAATTTAAAAGATTCAATGAACAGGAAGCTACTTAAAATCAACAACGAAAAAAAAATGTAAAAACATTGGTTTCCTTTTGTCTGCATGCTTTAACAAGAATCCATAAAACTAACGAAAAGGTCCATTTACTGACGTTAAAAAGACAACTTTTTTTTTGCATGCCTTTTGTATTCTTATCTGAACATTTTTATTTTATTTTAGTTTTTCAGCGACCGAATTTTTAAAAACCTTTGTAAAGTTTTTTTTTTTTTTTTCCAAACTTTAAAAGACAAACATTTGTTTTAACCTATATAATATTTTTTTTTAACCGATCTACACACATTATGCTCTGAATAAATATTATTATTATTTTCTTTTAATACCAGACAATTGACTATACAGTAAAAAAGAAGAAAAAAAAGAAGGAGAAGAAGAAAAAGAAAGAAAGAAAATCTGATTAAAATCTGTAGGAAAGAAAATCTACAAATATATTATAAATTTTATTCAGATTTTAAAGTATTTGAATTAAAACATTCAGTATACATGGAGAATTTTGACCCAACAATATACAGCGTACAGCATTATTCGTGGTAGGTTAGGCAGATATAGGCCAAATTTTTGCACTGGAGACCTATGGCCTCCGCGGGATCTTTTTCTCGGCAGGATTGCCAGCATCTTAATTTATTCCGGATCATTTTTAGCCCCGCTTTTATTCCATACCACTTTTTTTTTTTTTTTTTTTAAGAGTAAATTTTTCTTATTTTATTGTAGTTATATACTGAAGAAAAATGTTTCAGAAATAAAGTGGGGCGAAATAAAGGCGGGGATATAAACGCTCCGAAATACAGGGGTCGTACTCTCCGCCTTTTTTTTCAGGACACTTTCAAAGATAAGAATTTTCCGCCTTTTTTTGCCACCAATAATTGTATGCAGAAATATTTCTGGATATATTTCTGGTAATGTGCCATGATTATAGAGGGTAGAGATTATTAGATAAAAATAGTGGTAGCAATAAATTAATTTTTTTTTCATTTCTGAGAGTGTCCTGAAAAAAGGGAGGGGAGTACGACCCCTTGAAATAAGTTAAAATCTTGGCAACGCTGTTTAAGTGATCCCAGACCATATTTATACTCTTATGAGGAAAAAAGAATAGTAAACTCCAAACGGCTAGGCCGACGAGCACGACCTGAGATAGAACCCGTCACCGCCGTCTTGTGCTATAAAATCAACAGAGGTGATATAAAAGATATGTATAGTCGGGGGGGGGGACGCAACACTCGCTGTAATTTCGTTATTACTTGACGCAGAAAAATCTAGTAGACATCATTCAACAGGAAATTAAATGCACTTTTTCAAAACGATGTCAAATTTTGAATTAGGGGTCATCTACATATTGAAATGAGCGCCAACAATGATTTTTCAATAGCAACACCCAATTTTAACTTCATAATTGAAATCCTGTGAGTCTGGCAGTACAGAAAAGTATATAGTTTGTATATTTTACTTTAGTATTCATAGAGTTATAACCAAAAATATGTTAGGGGTTTATCTGTAAATCTAGAAATATATAATTAAGACCTTACAAAATTAGACAAAATTTTATTGTTTCACACCGGAAATATTTTAAGAAAAAAAAAAAGTTTATAAAAATTAGTAATAACAAAACGCTAGATTTTTTTTTTTTTTTTTTAATTATCTTGGCTATCATTGATTTTGGTTTTTTAAAATACGTATATATTTCAATACTTCATTAGAGAATACATGCTAGATTGGTCAGACAGCTTTCTTTAAAAGATGTGCGATATTTTTCATTGCAAAAATGTCATCGTTTCTATACTGATCACCAATAAAGCTTAAATTTTCCTTCATTTTATTTTGTAGTTGAGACATAACATACGATTTGAAATAATTTATATGCATATATATAATAAATATATAATAATGAATAATCTAATAATGAATAAACTAAATCTTTTCTCATACATTATTGTAAGATATCATGAAGTAAACATTAAACAATTTTAATCGTACGAGTAGTTACCAGTTTTGGTCAGTTTAACTCTTTGAAACTGTTCGATTTGTTTTATAATTTCCAGGAAAACATAGGTTCTTAATAAAATTATATTTATGAAAGTGATGTTTAAACACTAATTACTCTTAAAATAACAATCCTCCAACCTCTCCCCCCGCCCCCCACACACACACAAACAAATAAATAAATAGAAAAAATAAAGCAATATATGAAAAAGTAATGTTTTTGGGTCAAATTTTCGAAAGTGAGTTTTTGCTATATTTACACGTTTTGAGGTGTCCTGAATATGGAAATCGTGTTTTTAGCGGTTGGTCTGTGTGTGTGTGTCTGTCTGTTATCAGCATATCTCAAGAACAAATTACAGCAGAGATTCCAAACTTGGTATTCTAAATGAGTATCATATAGGGATGCCACACTAATCTTTTCGTTGAGATGAAGCATATGGTTCGTGTACAGGGGTACCCAAGAAAATTCAAATATATTACGTCTATGGGGAAATTACAGGTAATTAGAGTTTAACATAAAGAGACTGCACTAAACTAAATGAAATGAATATATATATATATATATATATATATATATATATATATATATATATATATATATATATATATATATATACATTATGCATAAAAGCATGCCTCACGTAGAATAGGGCAGGGAATTCATTCACTGTTCATTTACAGGGCTACACAAAAAAACTAGATTATAGTGCGACAATAGCTTAAAATTGATGGAAGTGCATTTCAGGTTGTGCCGTATATTATTACTATAGGATTGTATTTAGGTGCACTATGTGGTTTGTACATAATATTCAAAAGATATACAGGGCTGCAAATATTTAAGAGATAATATTCTTTTTTATTGTTAGTGGAAGTGCTTTACTGTAATATTTTACCATGTCCAGGAAAGCTGCTCAGGAATGGGAATGAATTCCTCATAGACATATGATAAATAATGTATGTTTTTAAGCTAAATATTTAGCGCTTGTTTTTTGTGTATTTACACGTTTTGATGCTTCCTGATTATCAAAGTCAAGTTTTCTGAAGTTTGATTTGTCTGTGTCTCTTAGAGTAACTTAAAAACGAATAATTTCAGGAGATCCAAAAGTTGTATTTTCAAATTATACGTTTGTTGCTGGAAAAGTTTGATCAAGACTGATAAGTTTCAAGGAAAGTTGCATGTGAAAGTTGTCTGAATAATTTTAAATTTTAAAAACAGATTTAAATTCTACATAAATATAGGTTCAGTAATGAAACGGGGGGTTTAGGGGGGCGGTAGCTCCTCTCACACAGAACTAATTATCATGAAAAACTCTTCGGAAGCCTAATTTGAATTGTTTTAACATAAAATTACATAGCAGTTCTCGTTATCTTACCTCTTAATCTCCAACCTGTATTTATAGTATCAAATTTTAGGGTAAGAGAAAATCGTGTGAGTGACACACCAGATTTTTTTTTTTTTTTTTTTTTTTTTTTGATTGAGAAGACTACACATCTTTGACTTGGAACCACTGAAGTAGGTTTCATATAAAAACTTATATTTCGATGTAATATTTATAAATAAAACTATATTAGGTTTGTTCAGTAGAATATATATTCGAGCAACAATTCTTGTAATTTTTTTATATATTTCGCACAAATTTAAATTCTTTAAATTTCGTTTTCTCAGTTTGTATTTTTTTTCTTCAATTAGTGATCTTCAAAATACTAAAACATCTACAAATATTTAAGAAAAGACTTGATGTTTCTATGGTTGTCTAGTAGAACTTACTTAAAGACATTGCCCTTTAAAGAATTTCAGTCCATAGGGCATAATGATAAAGAATTTTTCGTTGTGTTCCCGTAAAAAAAAAAATAATAATAAACAATAAATAAAATAAATAAATAAAAAATAAAGTGCTATAGATTCAAAAGAATCTAAACACTTCTTGCAAATATGACCTATAGCATGTGTATAAATTTTCAGCTCAATCTAATAATGCGTTTAGACGCTATCGCACTTTAAAGTATTTGGACCCATATAGACGATAATGATATAGAATTATTCTTTGTGTCCCTCTAAAAAAAAACTATGAATGGTACATATTCCAAAATTCATACAGTTCGTGTGACGGTGATCTATAACATGTATATAATTTTTCCGTTCAATCGGATATGGCGTTTAGACGCTATTGCCCTTTAAAGATTTTGAGCCCATAGGGCATAATGATTAGGAATTTTTCGTTGCATCCCTGAATAAAACTATACGAGCTAGATTCAGCAAAATCTATACGCGTCTTGCAACAATAACCTATAACATGTGTATAAATTTTCAGCTCAATTTAATGGGGTGTTTAGACACTATCGTGTTCACTCGCATACATACACACATATACGCACACACATACACAAAAAAAAATAAGGCTGGCTTTTCTTAAATATGTGTGAAAGTTTTAGCATTTTTAAAATCATGAATTCACAAAAAAATGCAAACTGAGAAAATGTAATTTTAAAATTTCAAATCTATAAAAAAATATATCAAAAACCACAAGAATTGCTGCCTGAATATATATTTTACTGAATAAACCTAATATATATATTAATTAAATTATATATAAAAGGACGAATTAAACTTTTAAAAACATTTAAAAATACCTCAAAATGCTTTAATAGAGCAGCATTACTATATATTTCGACTCGCTATTCACGGTCGTCATCAGGCTGGAAAGCTGCTGCTCTACTGACCATCTTGTCACTGGCTTCTTCATCTTCCCCTTCAGTGCTGACGTCATCTTTCGGTTGTTTCTTATTAAATAGCTGTTGTCATTCCTTCGGTGTTGCGCTGTGCTCTCTTCCGTTAACAGCAGTGTTAGATGTCAAAATTTCTAGTACTTCACGCGTTAAGGCATAATTATGGGAATTACAATGGGCGATTTTAGTGGTGATTATGGTATTAGGATTTATTGGGTTATTAATATGAGTACGGGATAAAGAGGTGGAGTGAAGGGACTGAAGTGACCAGTGACAAGATGGTCAGTAGAGCAGCAGCTTTCCAGTCTGATGACGACCGCGATTAGCGAGTCGAAATATAAGTAATGCGGCTCAATTAAAGATATTTTTAAATGTTTTTTAAAGTATAATATATATTTAACTTTAAAATTTCTTCATACATCATAAAATCAAAACAAGTTCTACCAGCTGCGAAAGGACGTGGCCTTTCCTCCTTTGAGGCAAAAACAAGGCTGAAAACAGGGGAAAAGCCAAAATGGGAGAAGCAACACAACCAGCCAATAGGACAGCAACATGCAGCAATCAATTAGAAGAGGACACCAAAAAAAAAAAAAAAAATCAGGAGACAAGAGAAAAGAGAAAAAAATACAACAAAGGGAAAGGAAATTTATATACATTTTTCAATACATTTTTATTTATTTATTTATCATTTTTATGTATTTATTTATTTACTTCATTTTTACTTATTTATTATTATTATTATTATATTACAAAAGCTACGTCCTTTCGAAACCATTAGTGCTCGCTTTGATTTTATGGGGAACGAAGAAGTTTTAAAGCTTAAATATTTACTGAATGCCAGTTTCTTAATTTATAAAACTTAATCTAGTTCAATTTATAAATATTAAATGAGAATATAAGCTTTTATTTGAAACTTACTTCAGTGGCGCCATGTCAAAGGGGCCAGGTAACGTTAAATTAAGAAACATTAAATTTATAAAATCATAGATTGCCTTTTATTAAAATTTTTATTTAAAAATACAAATGCAATTAACAGTAACAATAACAATAACAATAACAAAATAAATATATTCGCGTTAGACAATTGACAGTTTTACACAATAGAGGGAAAACTTATCACAAATGTCTATCGACATGTATTATACGTTTCAGTGGGATCCTCATTTAATGTTCACAATACTCAGTTTTAATTTCGCGTAATTATTCGTTTTTAAGTTATGCTGGTAACATATACGCGTTTAAACCGCTAAAAACTTGATTTAGTTTCCCATCATACTATAGGTATAAGACAGGTGGCACGCTGGCGCGCCCCATCATCGACTGTCCCAGATACGAGGGTATCCATGCAGTCCAAATCATACTAAGGGAATTAGGTAATCATGAAAATTTTCGACCTCGGTTTTTTGACTTTTTTACACGTTTTCAGGTGTGAGGAATCCGAAAATGACAAAATTTGTATGGTGTCTGTCTGTAGGGTGTCTGTTAGTGTGTTAGTCCGTTAGTTTGTTAGTCTGTTTACACGATATCTCACGAACAAATGATCGCAGAGAGGTCAGACAAGTTTTTAAATATTACTTTCGATACAGGCAAGAACTCTATTTATTTGAAACATTCGAATTAAAAAACTTCGTAAGTTATTTGAAATTTACGATTTTCTTAACATGGGAGAATAGGGCAAAATTTCACTTAAACTTGCATTAAATGAAAAATTTTTTGCTGTAAAAATGTCAGACCAGTTTTAAAATATCAGTTTTGATGCCGGAATGAACATCAGTTACTATAAACATGCTACTTTAAAAATTTCGCTAGTTATTGGATATTTACGAATTTCTTAACATGGCAGAATAGGACAAATTTTAGGGATATTTTCATCGTAATGATGTCAGACTACTTTAGAAATATTATTTAGGATACTGGTATGAATATTATTGACTACGAGTTTTCCAATATAAAAATTTCGTAAGTTATTAGAATTTTATGAATTTCTTATCATAACAGAATAGGGCAAAATTTTACACAAACGTCAATCTTGAGGGATATTTTCATCATAAACATGTCAGACCACTTTTGGAATATTATTTAGGATACTGACATGAATACCATTGAGTATGAATTATCCAATTTAAAAAATCCATAAGTTATTTGGAATTTACGATTTACTTTAAATGGCAGAATAAGGCAAAATCGAGCATAAACGTCCATTTTGAGGATCATAAATATATCAGACAATTTCAAAATAATATTTATGATACCTGTATGAACATGATTGACTACAAATATTCAAAAAGGAAATTTTCGTAAGTTATTCGAAATTTAAGATTTTATCAACATAGCAAAATGGGGCGATATTTCATATAAATACGCATTTTTGGGAAAGTTGCATTGGAAATAGTAGCATGAAAATAAACTACGAAATTGATCCTAATAACATAAATTAATAGATTAGAATAAGATATCGAACTGAATGGTGGGTAGCCTATTAGGCGAGTATTTCGTTCTGTCACTGTGTCAAGCATTTGGTCAAATTCATTTCTCTTAACACTATATAATATGTCCTGTACAAGAAATTTATGAGAACATACATATGATGGGAAACTGAGCAGAGTCCACCTATGCCCACTAGTTTTGTATTAAGGGGGCTCCAAAACGCGTAATTTTAACAAACAATCAGCGATAAACATGAATTTCAAACAATACTATGCCTACCGTATGCTTACGTGAAAGTAATTATCACTTGTAAACAGTGTTTCAGGTTTTAGTAAAACGTAGCGAAATACATAGAACTACATTCAATAGAAAAGGTAGTTTAATTTTATGTAGCCCAGTATATTATCTATAAATAATATATCGCATACCACATAGTGTACTTAAGTATAACACAGTATGAAAAACACATAAAATTTTAAATGTCCTTCCGGCAATGTCCAAGTATAGCATTAATGTATCCGAATTCTTTTGTATGGCCTTGTAGACAAATTGTGAAGGATTTTTATAGCATATTTTATAAGTGACATACTTTTATAAATACAAAAAATATACGTTTATTTAATTTTGTTAAGGGCAGTCTAAGGAGGTTAAATTGTACTTAGCGGTTACAACTTGCAATATATTTAAATTCTTTTGCATTTCCCTGCACATGACTATTTGTACGATTTTAACGAAATGTTTCAAGTATCATCTTCAGATTGTAGATTTAGAATGCTGAGACTGGACTTCCTGCCAGTACTTATTTTTAAGTTATAGTGATAACAGTCGCATGGACAGATAGACAGACACACGCACAGATCAACCACTAAAAACCTGATTTGCGTCTTCGGGGCACCAGAAAACATGCAAATCTAACAATAACTCAGTTTTAATTATTAATTCTCACCCATACTTTGATAAGAAAAAGAAATAATGATATGAATGATATCAATACTTAAAATCATTGATAATTTTTGGTTTAAATCGTTTCAGAAAATATGACCATATCTTAATATATATAAATCTCGTGTCACAATGTTTGTCCTCAATGGACTCCTAAACCACTTAACCGATTATAATAAAATTCGCACACCATGTGCAGTTCGATCCAACTTGAGAGATAGGATAGTTTAAATCTCAAATTATAGTCGCAATTTTAATTTATTGCTAATTATTTGTCTGTTATTATTTGACAGTCACAATTATCTGTTAACTCCAAATGATTCTAACAGATGTCGATACCTTTCGACTGGGTTGAAATGAAAGCTGAAATATATTTGGTGCTGCCATCTACACAAAGAATCTTCAACTTTTTAACCTATTAATAAATTTCGTATAATTCAATTATTTCCACTTTTTAAATTTTTGGTGTTAGCATAGCCGGCCACGTGTTACTTAGACTGAAGTGTAAATTGAATTCATATTATAATGAAGATAATACAGTGAAATTAATCCTGTTTTTTACTTATTTGTGCTTCATTGATCAAAACTTTATAATTTAATCTGTATATATATATAAATTACGTGTCACGATGTTTGTCCGGGGTAAACTCCTAAACTAAGGAACTGATTTTGATGAAATTTTGCACACTGTGTGCAGTTTGATCCAACTTGAGAGATAGGATAGTTTTTATCTCAATTTATTGTCACAATATTGTTTTATTGCAATTATTTGTTAATTATAGACCTTTATTAAAGTTGCTCCAAAATATCTGTGAGTTCCATTAATTTAATTGTTGCCAAAAAAAAAAAAAAAAAAATACGAGTTCATTTTCTTTCGACATAAAAATAAATACATTTAATCAAACGTGAACGTTAAAAAATTATAAAAAGTTAAATTATGCATCTCACGAAAATTGACGTCATAATCAATTTAAAGATTTTATACACATTGATAAAGTGCTAATGTAGTTCTATCATAGATATAGTAATATATATAGATCTCTCATCCCCATGTTATCGTAGAAAGATTTTTGATGCCGAAAAAAGATAAAAAATAAAAGCTTTGGAAACAGCCATTAAGTGGTATTGAAAAAAAAAAAAAAAAAAAAAAAAAAAAAAGAAAAAGAAAAGAAAGAAAGAAATATGAATTTGAAACTGTATCTGGAGTCTTCCATTCCCCTTTAGCAAATAAATTATTCATAAATTTTATTTGCTAAAATATTAGTATGTATTCCCGTGTGTATTCACTCGGGGAAAGACGGCCATATTTTGGTAAAAACGTCGTCTTTTCCCAAATGAAAAGGAATAACTTTTTTCTCCCCAATGATCACTCTATTCTATATATGCTATACTATATCTATGAGTTCTATACGCAAGCGAAGTGTGACTCACTGACCGTCTGTGCAGCCAAGAAAAAGATTTCCTATGTTAATTGCCCACTGGATTTTTTGTAAGAAATTATTAAAAATCGAGGAAATTTATTTCCCGATTTTAATTCTTATATTTGGGTATAGATATGTATTAGTTATCGCGGGTGTTAGATTGAATTATTTTGCTGTCAAATTGACAAAATTTTAATTTTAAATTTTTAAACTCTGTCGCCCTTGGCTTTTTTTATTATTATTATTATTATTTGGCGATCAAAAGCGTAACACGAAAATATACATGCCAGATGTATGCATTGTACGAAATGTAATATGTATTATTCATTGTACGTATGTATGACATGTAATATGTATTGTACGAAATATTGTTTCATATTATTCATTACTCTTTTAATATAAGTTGTTAAAATAACCATGATTTTTGAAAGGAATTAAATATTTTCGCCAGATAATTTGGCGATATTCTTTTTTTTTCGCCAAGGATGACAGAAATGAAATCTATTCCGCTGCAAAATATTAGTATCTTACATCAGATATTTTATTTAGACATTTGAAAACAAATTTGACTTCAAACTATGATAGAATATTTATCATTTTCCTTTTAATTTGTATATTATTAGTATATTAAAATTTAAAAGCATGGTATATAAAAAGTTTTTTTTTTTTTTTTTTTTTTTTTTTTTTTATCTTATAATTATTCTTATCTTAATCCTCAATGTTTCCCATCTTTATTGACTTGAATTTACTATTAAAATTTTAACATACTCAAAAACTTCTCATCACTTCGTTAAAATACACTAAACTTTTCCAAAATCTTTTTGTATTTAAAATGATACATGTATTTACTTTAAATGTCCAATATTTCATAAGATTTCCAATTTTAAAGTTTTAAAATATTTATCAAATTTACTTATTTTTCTGGTTTAGCCTTATTGTTTTCCCTTTTATAACTACAGCTGTTGCCCTCTTTAAAATATTTAAAATGATGAGGTCATTTAATAGTAAAATTATCCATTATAGCATATATTATATTTCACTCCTCCATAAAAATTGATTTTAAAATCGTCTGTTTCTTTTATACTTTTATTTTAATAGAATTTTAATAGAATTTAATTTATATATTAGTCATTTTAGCAATTTTATCCAAAGTAGCATTAGAAATAATATATATCACTTCTCCATTAAAATTTATAGGACCCTACAATAAAATTAATTTGTGCTTAATATCAACACTACGAAAATTTTTATCAATCGCTTCCAAATTTTGACCTAAGTTTCAAATCTCAACCCTGTGGGTTTTTACATCGGCTACAACGTTTTCGTCTTTGTTCGTAAATAATAATTTAACTGTACTAAATAGTTTACAGCCGTATAATTCAACGTATAACTTAGTCACAGCAACGCGTGGCCGGGTCTGCTAGTAGTGTATAAAAATTAAATTGAATCTACTAATTAGCATTTAAATATATATCTATATATATATCCTTTTTTTTTTTTTTTTTTTTTTTTTTACTCTAAACAAACTGAAGATTTTTATTAAAAAAACTATTATAGATGTATTAAGTTCATTACTAAAAATATTTCGGATGATTTTATAGTAAGCAATTATTACTTTCCGAACACTATAGTGAGGAAAGTATTGTAATCATGTCAAAAATCCAAATTCGAGATTTTGATGTTTCTATACGTTTCGAGGTCCAACGAGTTCGTTTTCACTATTTTTACGATGATGTATGTATGTGTGTGTGTATGTATGTGTGTATGTATGTGTGTATGTCTGTGAGTGAACACGCTAGCGTCTAAACGCTTTGTTCGAATAAGCTGAAAGTTGGTACGTATATTGTAAGTCACCATAGTAAGAACCCTATAGATTTTGGTGAATCTAGCACTTATAGTTTTTTTACAGGGACACAAAGAAAAATTCTTTATCATTATGGCCAAGGGACCAAAATCTTAAAAGTGCGATAGCATCTAAACGCCCTATTCAATTGAGCAAAAACTTTATACACATATTATAGGTCACAGATACTCAATCTGTATACATTTTGGAGAATCTAGCACTTATAGTTTTTTTACAGGGACACAAAGAAAAATTCTTTGCCAAATTTTTAAAAGTGTGATAGCGTCTAAACGCCTTATTAATCTCAGCGAAGAATTTGTACACATGTTATAGGTCTTATTTGAACCAACTGTATAGATTTTGGTGAATCTAGCACTTACAGTTTCTTACAGGGACACAAAGAAAAATTCTTTATCTTTATGGCCTATGAGACCAGCGATAGCATCTAAACGCCTTATTCAATTGAGCTGAAAATTTGTATGAATATTATAAATCACTGTTGCACTAACTATAAGCATTTTGGTGAATCTAGCATTTATAGATTTTTACAGGGACACAACGAAAAATTCTTTATCCTTATGATCTAAGGGCTCAAAGTTCAGTAGCGTTAAATAAAACCTCGTGTGATATATGGAGAAAAATACTCAAACACTCTGTTAAGGTTTTCTCTTTTTTGTTTGTTTAGCAACTCCTCTTTCTTTATTTTATCTACAAAACTGTTAGTTACTCAATGTTCGGAAAGTCGAGTGGAGTCACTCCAGATTTTTTTTTCTTTTCAGAAATTCTAATTACATTTTCATAAAAATATTTTAATTATCATAAACTTATAATAAGACTGCATATGAATTCTCAAATATTTTCAAAGTGATTAATTTTTAATTATTTTCTTTGTTAAAGAGAGAAAGAAAAGAAAAGAAAACTGTAAAAGAAAATATGAAACATTATTTTTTAACCAGAAATACTTCAAGAATGTCTTCTAATATCTTTTTATTAATTGATTGAAGTAAGTTATTTATAAATAAAAAGAAAATTTTATTACACATTTTTATTTTTTCACAACTACGGTTAATTAGTTTAATTTAAGTCTGTGAAATTTGAAAACGTAATTCCCTTGAGACATGCATTTTTTAATTTAAATAAATACAATTTGCAAAGACTCGATCAAAATCATTTTTTTTAATTCGAGTATAATTATAGATTGAATAATTAAACATATAAAAAATCTAAAACTTTATTAAACAACTTTGAAATTTTTAAGTAGTTATTTTTACACATATATTGTCTTTTTTACAATCTTCTTAAGTTACTGTATCTAAAACGATTTTTTTTTTTAAATGGAATTTTAAAGACAGTTTACGATGATGAAGAAAAAAAAATGTGTTGCTGGTTTTAATTTTTTTCGCGTATGATACAGAGGGTGATAAAATTATTATTATTATCTTTTTTTTTTTTTTTTTACGATTTTCTAAAAAAAATACTGAACGAAATGTCCTTGAATGTCAGGTTTCTTTCTTTCTTTTCTTTTTTTTTTTTTTTTTTTTTTTAAGTGTGTGTGTCGTGTGAACACGATAACGCCTAAACGCAATGTTCTATCACGTTGAAAATTGGTAGGCATATAATAGTACGAACTATTTAGATATTGATGAGTACAGAACTTGTGAGGCCAAATTGTTATGGCCTATGTAATCAAATTATTTGAAGCGCGACAGCACCTAAACACTTTACATGATTGAGCTAAATATTAGTCGCATAATTTGTATAAATTTTGATGATTGTAGGAATTACAGTCTTTTTTTTTTTTTTTTTTTTTTTTTTTACCCAGATACAAAGTAGAATTTATATGCATTTTAGTCTATCGTCTCAAACTGTTCATAATTCTGCAATGATACAATTAATAATTCTTTTACAAGAACGTATGAAATATATCGTAATATATTTAATTACATTACGATCCATTAAACAATACACAACTTGAGGAGAAATACGCAATAATCTATTATGGTATTATAATGTTCCCTATTATTAATTTAAAGATTTCTCTCATTTAAATTTATTCGAACAACCATTAATTATTAAATGTTCGGAAAGTTGAGTGGAGTCGCTCCTGAATTCATATTACATTTCGAGGCAGTTTTTTATATATATATATATATATATATATATATATATATATATATATATATAAGCACCTTAAAAACACGCAAAAGTTTAAAAACATATTTAATTAAAAAAGAGACGTGTATGATCAACAGGGTATCATCAGGAAAACTACATAATTTCGTTTTACAAAATGTGCAGTTCAAGTATATATATATATATATATATTATAATATCAGGTGAAAAATACAGTCAAAACGCTACTTCAGTTCAAAAAATTTCGGAGTCCATTGGTTGGAGCTGCTCTGCGTTCCCAATGAGGTAACATTGTGATTTTATTAGAATGTCATATTATTAAGTTATATTATATTATTAGAAGGTTAGTTTCTTTTTTTTTTTTTTTTTTTTTTTTTTTTTTTTAAGGTTTTTAAGCGAAATGTGCACATCCATAATAATAATTAATTACATTTACCGTCTGAAGAAAAATGCTATTTTTAAAGTTTCGTTGATTTTTCTTTTTCGTTTTCTTCCACTTGAAAGGTTTTCTTTCTCTTCCATTAAAAGAAAAAAAAAAAAAAAAAAGAAGTCTGTTTTCTCGTTTAACCAAGATTGATAGAACAAAAATTTATTGCAAAAATGAGATGATGATTTGGCATTCACTTCGCCTTTGCATAACCTAAAAATAATTAGTATTTTTGTTTTATGGCAGGCGAAGGCAACCCCCACATTTTACTTCTGAGATATGGCTGGTGAGGAAAGTAAAGAATCAATTTTCTTTTGTTACTGTAAAAGTTGTTTGCTTATGCATTGCTTTTTTTTTTAGATTATCTATCCCCCCCCCCCCCACCCAAAAAAAAAAAAAAATAAATAAATAAATAAATAAATAAAAATAATAAAATAAAATAAAAATAAAATTATCACCATTATTGGGACAATATTCAAAAAATAGAGACTATTCCCAGAAATCTGAAGTATTTAGTCACCCTAATTTAGTTGACATGTAGCGGCAAGTGGATTTTTTAAGATCCTTTTTTTTTTTTTTTTTTTTTTTTTTTTTTTAAGGTGCAGTGAAACATAACTAAAATAATAATCTTCCACAGAAAGTAATTCATATGAATATTTTGATAATTGCAAATAAGCCACAATTTTTAATAAGAAATAAATTCTATCAACTTCATTAAAATAATAACAATAATATTCCAACAATTCAAATATACTAAAGAAAGTTTGGGTGTGCAACAAACACATTGAAAGGAAACGATATGAAGCTTTAAATATTTTTTAACTCCTTAAAGAATGTGTGAAAAAGTTTGAAAATTATGTTCATGTTTACTATCATATATAAATGACCCTATTATTATTTTCTTTAAAAATAATTTAATATTTCGATTTCTTTAATTTTTTTTTTCTTTTATGTAGTATCTATGTATATAGTCATAAAAAAAAAAAAGACATATTCGTGACAAAATGAAATCTTTAAAAACTCACGCATGGTGTATTAAAAAACTAACAAACGACAATAATATGCATACACTATACAAAAATATGCTTTTGAAATTTTCTTTTGCTTTAATGATAAGCTGTGATATATGAATCTATCCTATTATATCACCATTTGTGTACTTTACTCTCACAGTTTCCTCTAGTTCGACTAGATTTTCGATGTTTTTGAAACGCATATTTGCTTTGCTGTTACCTCTAGTGTAAACATAGTAAAAATCAAATAGAACTACAATAACTTCGAAAACCAATATCTGTATGGAGAATTCCGCAGAAGTGCACCAGGGGCAAAAGTTTTCTTTTGAAAAATAGCGTCACACGTTGCAACTACAAATTTTACAGCTCTAACACCCAATTTCAAAATCTATAAAATGTTTGTTCAGATATTACTCTGAAAAAGATATTTTTGCGTTTTTTGCATGGATTGCTGAAGTATTTCAAAATATTTTTCTCCTTTTTCAAAGAAGTTACCCAACTGTTTAAACGAAACAAATAATGTTAGTTAGGATCTTGTAGATTTAGAAATTTCAGGGTAATTATAAATGATGATTCAGAAATAATAACCAGTGACATAATCGATTTAAATTTTAAGAACGAAAATAATACCTGAAGAATTTTTCATTATAAAAAGGTATAGATGTATAAAGGGGCTTTACTATTTTCATAGAAAGGGTAGAGTTTTGCGAAGGATTAATGATCCAGATCGATTAAATGGTTGTATGAAGGGGTTAGAATGAGTTTTGGAAAAGTTAGACATAAATGAAGAATGGGTATCTAGCTTGCTGGAGGTATAGTCTTGTTTAAAAAGTACTGTACGAAGTTTGAGCATTTCATGGTCAGAGAAGTTTCGGGGAAATTTTTGGATCGGAGCAAATTTCGAAAATTTGGTCACCCTCCGTGGCCGAGAGGTTATGTCGCCATTCCGGTATTCACTTGCGGGCGTATGAAACTGGATCCGATTCTCACGCTCGCCCTGGGCGTTTTTACCTATTTTTTGTGTTGTAATCATATCAAGTGTTATCTGTCCTCATCTCGAAGAACACTTTCAAGCGAACCTCGTGTCAAGCATACAAGTCTGATGTATATCTATACTAATAAAATCAGACTTTTGTCTGTAAGTTTCTCAGAGTCAAGAAAATTTTGCGATGTTTTCACGTTTCACTCATCGTTAAAGGCCAAAAATCGCTTCAGAAAATTTTCTGTGTGTGTCTGTCCTTGTGTCTGCATATCTGTAACGCTATTTTTGTCCGGGCATCACCTAAGAACGTCTGGGCAGAATTCAACGACACTTTGCAGGAATTAGGGTTTGTGTCTAACTTAAAATTATAGGTATAAACATTTGTGAAATTCACTCCAGTTCCCGCCTGGGGGGGGGGGGAGAGGAGGCAAAAACCCATTTGTAAGCATAACTCGGCTCCAAATTATTTCATGTGAAGAAATTGCCCGTGGTGAGACTAGACTTGAGTACAAAACAAAACATTTTCTGCAATTTTAGAATTTTGATCGAGGGGAAAAATCGATTTTTGACGGGAAATTCCACAAATTTCTAATTTTGAGTAGAATTCTAAGAAAAATGATACAAAGATGTTAAAAACAGCCATGCATCTTCTTAATACCATTTCCAAAAACCGAATTTTAGTTTTTTGTGATTTTTGATTTTAGGGGGCAAATTCGAGACCCCCCCCCCCTTTTAGCGCTAAACTTGTCCTGAGAAGACTATAGGAGCTGCGGTCACGAATTTTGATGGTGGATTGTTTATATGTATCCGACACCTATGATGAAAGGATTTTGTGAAATTTCTCCCCTTTCCCCCTGGGGCAAGCAGGAGGCAAAAACGCATTTGTAAGCATAACTCGGCTCCAAACTACTTCACGGTGAAGAAATTGCACATGGGAAGACTAGACATCAGCAAAAAAAAAGAAAAAAAAATGCAATTGTAGAATTTTTTATTTTAAGGGGGAAGGGGGGTGAAAATCGATTTTCCAGGGGAAATTTTTCAAGCTTCGGATATTTGAGTAGAGCTCTACTAAAAATGGTACAAAGATATTGAAAACAACCTTGCGTCATCTTTAGGTTATTTCCAAAAACCCATTTTTGTTTTTTGTGATTTTTCTATTTGTGGGAGGAGATTACGAGGGGGTAAATTCAAGACTCCTCTTTTAGCACCAAATTTCTCTTTGGAAATCTATGGGAGTTGCGGTCATGAATTTTGGTACGCAAATTGTACGTATGTATCCAATACCTATTGTATGTATGTATGTTCGGTTTATGGCATCGTGTGTCCTTCCGACAGAATCCACAAGTCTGTGCCGGGTCTTCCGGTCATGGGTCCACTCTTCTTCCAGACCCCTATCCCTCATCGCTTTTTTTACATTATCCATCCAAGTCTTTCTTGGTCTTCCTTGTTTTCTTTTCTGATTTGGTATATAGTTAAAAGCGATTTTAGGTAAACTTTCATCGTTCATTCTTTTAATATGACCAAACCAGATTAATTGCTTTTTTTGAACCTCATCTAATATGGTTTTCTTTGTTTTCATCATTTCCCTGATTCTCTCATTTCTCACTCTCTCCATTCTTGATATCCTGCATGATCTTCTCAGGGCATCCATTTCAACAGCAGCCAATTTCTTTTTTTCCGTCTCCATAATTGTCCATCCCTCTGCTCCATACAACAATATGCTTTTTACAATGGAGTTGTATATATTATACTTTCTCGTCCTAGATAACTCCTCACTCCACCAAATGGAATTTAATAGTTTTATCGCTTTTCTTCCTTGACAGATTCTATTCTTAATTTCCTGTGAGTCTCTTCCTTCTCTATTAATGTCTACACCAAGGTATCTATTATGATCACCAATACCTATTGTAATAGTATTTTACGAAATTCCGTCCCCCTTTACCTCTTGTGGTCAGGGTGCAATAAACACGTTTTCAAGCGTAACCTTGCTCCAATCTATCTCACTAAAATTAATTTTTTACATGCTAGTTGGTTATACGACAGCCGCCTAAAATTTGGTCGTCTACCGTAGTCTGTGATGGCCGTTTCATTCCTTCGTTCTCTGATTTGCTGAGACTGCTGTGGCTTTGTTCTGTTCTGTCAAAAGTTAACTTACTACGTATTTTTCTGAAACAAACATTTTCTCGATCTTCATTTCTTGATTATTTTTTATCTATTTTAAATTTATAGATCACCTTTTAAAATACATCTTGTTTTAAATATATCTAAATCAAACAATCTAAAAATTTATAATTTTCACTGTTTACAATAAAGAAATATAATATAGAAATCTTTTGAATATAAAACTGCCTTATATTTAAATAAAATGAATATATTGTTTATTTTATATGAGTATTGAATATAAAAATCGATAAATAAAATCCGAAGATAACTTAACTGCAAATTCTTCCTGCATTATGATAAGAATTCCTTTATTATTGAAATCTTCTACGTATGTTTTTGAAATCTCAATTAAATCATGCTCAGTGATGAAATTTTTTCTCAATTTGGGAAGATTTAAATAAACATTTCGATCTTATTTAAAATCAATTTTTTCAAAGAAAAACAACTCGTTCTATTTCACTTCTAAATGAAAGCTTGTTTGCTTATTTATTATTCTGTGATTGAAATTTTTAGTTAAATTTAAATAAAGTGAAAATGACTAAAACGGATATACACAGCAAACACATTTCACTAGTCACATCATGAGAGTCTGTTTATGTTTATCTTTATTTACGAAACACACTACAGTCTGAGAACAGCCTCAGCCAATCTGAAAATCAATGGAAACTTCTACCGAACCCAACGGGATGTTTAACTTACAAGGAAATATTCAAAAGGTGTCGTCTTCAAAAATAATGAAAAAAATATATGTGATTCTACTCTTCATAAAACACGAGAAAGCGAAAATGTTATCGGCTGAAATGAATTACAACGACCACAAAAAATTATCAAAATTAAGTATTTTTGGCGATTTAGCGCTGTTAGGCGATACGTTCACTAGCACCGAGGTTGCCCTGTGCGAACAGAACCGTGTTTTGCTTCTCCGCCAAGTACTCAAAACCAATCGCCTAACAGTGTGAAATCGCCGAATATGCTTTATTTTGATAATTTTTTGTGGTCGCTGTAATTCATATCAGCCGATATTTTTTTCACTTTCTGGTGTTTTATGAAGAGTAGAATCACGTATTTTTTGCAATATTTTTTGAAGACGACACCTTTTGAAAGTTTCCTTGTTAGGTTTCGACTGATTTTAGTGACCTTTTTTTTTTTTTTTTCTTTTTCTTTTTTTTTTCTTTTTTTTTTTTTTTTAAGTTGTATTAATTATAAAATGCAATTTTGAAAGCTCATTTAAATATAGTGTCCAGCTAAAATGTAGCTATATTACCCAGTTAAATATAGTGCCCGCCAGTGTTAACAATAAAACAAACAAATTTGTAAAAGTATGCAAAACAATGTATGCAGATTAGTTCTCCGTTGATATTATTTAAGCGAAGACTAATCTAAAGTCGTAGTCAGTTGAAGATTGGGAATATGAAGATGTGTCGGGCCTCTAACAAATCAAAAACGGTAGAAACATAATACGTTCGCTTTACTTTCGCTGCTAGCCAAAGTGCTTTAAAATTAAATTTTAATATATAAAATCAAGTAATACCAAATAACCTTGTCCCCAACATTAAAGCCAATAATTTTTTATCTGAATTTTTCAATACATACCTACTTTTATTAATTCATTCTTAGCAGAAAAATACCAAGACAGGTGGCTAAGCACGACGAGATGACCTCAAAGATGTCTAAATTACTTATTGTCTCCTACCTCAAGAAGACTGAATATTAAAATCACAAACTCGCAGATCAATTTCCAATGGCCATGGAAAATAACGGAAGTTAGTGCATACTGAAGAAAGAAATACACATTTTAATATTAATGAAAAAATAACCGTCATCATTTGCGATAAACTATCCTGAATTTTTCCAAAAAAGAAATAGTGTATTATAGAATCTAAGAGTTTACTAATGCGGAAAAAAAGGAATTAAAAATCTAATTCTGGCCCTAAATTAAACTCTGTTTAGGAAAAAAAAAAATATATCTATAACCTTAATATAATATAATACTTATCTTTTCATTCAAATACTCTGAATTTTTTTCGTTTCAGCATCGCCACACATTTGGCGCATTTGGCAAATGGTGCACACGGTATAACCAACGATTTGCTGTCAAATGATAAAAGCATTTGAAAAGTTATTTTCTCGCCCAATTCTTGAACCATTTCTCGATTTTTTATTATTATTATTTACTTAATAAATTATCTATTATTGAATTATTAAATTAAACAATTTATTATTAAGCTTTCTTACATTATTTATTCTTTAAATTGAATATAATCCTTTTTAGTGCTAGAGGCCTATTTCAGTCGGTACAGTTGTCGAATTTTTATACGTCACTCTTAATAGTGCTAAGGGCCTATTTCAGTCGGTTTATGGAATGGGGATTTATTGAATGAAGTCCCCCCAAGGCACAACTTTGACATGAGTCCCCCCCCCAGGCCCAACTTTGACATGAGTCCCCCCCAAGGTACCCCTATTTCAGTCGGTACAGCGTTGTCGAATTTTTATACGTCACTCTTAATAGTGCTAAGGGCCTATTTCAGTCGGTTTATTGAATGGGGATTTATTGAATGAAGTCCCCCCAAGGCACAACTTTGATATGAGTCCCCCCCAGGCCCAACTTTGACCCCCCAAGGCACAACTTTGACATGAGTCCCCCCCCAGGCACAACTTTGACTAGAGTCCCCCCAAGGCACAACTTTGACATGAGTCCCCCCCCAAGGTACAACTTTGGCATGAGTCCCCCCCCAAGGCACACCTTTGACATGAGTCTCCCCCAAGGCACACCTCCCCCTCATTGGGAAAAAGAGAAAAAACGTTGTTTTGCGGCTATAAGACAGTTTGGACTTCCAACGTTATTTGTTACAGTATCTGCAGCTGAAACACATTGGTTTGATTTAATGAAAACTTTATCATGGAATTTAGATCGTCACGAATTAACTAAAGAAGAATTTGTCGATATTAACAAGTTTAGCAGTAGGCCTCTGGCACTAAATTAAAATCTGTCAATGTCAGATTTTCATGTTTTAAATAATGAAATAATGTCGTGTCTGTATAATTTTATTATTATTATTATTATTATTATTTTAGGATTGAATTTAATTTAACTAAATTCTTTGAAAATAATTTTATTTAGGATGCCATGAAAAAAAGTGGCAGTCCTCAAATGAAAAAATACGGATAAAAAGTACTGATTTAAAAAGATTTTATTTTTAACACGCTTTTATTAGCTTCACCTGTATGTATGTTTGTATGTATATTTGTAACCACTCTGGGAGCAAACAAAAAATCTATATTGTAGAAGAAGACTTTCCCTGCGTGTACACTGTGGCTGTGAGGTAAAGGTCCGGGCTACGAACCTAAAGGTCTAACGTTCGAACCCCGTCATGGGAGATTTTTTAAAAATGGTTTTTGTTTAATTCTAAATTATTTATTATTTCATATTTGAAATCTTGGGGTCACGACGATGCGAAAAAGTATATTTTACTTTTTTTTTTTCTTTTTTTTACTAAAGTTATAAACGTTCAAAATTTGAAGGTGCTGTTAAATTCACATTTCCAACTTTTATTAACATCTTCACAAAAAATAATTTGATCGATATAATTTTGTTTTTACGAGATACAGTGAAAAAACCCAAACATAATACATGATCACTTTTGATTCTGAAAAATATTTTTAATTCTGAAAAATATTAATAAATTCATATTAAAAAAAATTACGAATTATGGCTTATATTAATTTTTACATAAAATGAATCCTAATGCTGAAAAATATGGGTATGAAAATTTGCAGCTCATTGCAGTTATTAGTTTTCGAAATATAAATAAATCTTTCTTTTGAGTGGCTTAGGGGGCTGTCTCTTATGAAGTTTTGCATGAAATAACAAAGAAAATATTAAAGAATAACAGAGAAAATGAAACAAAATATTTTTAATTTTTATTTATGGGTCAAACTGTATAATAACAACGTCAAACGCGAAGAAATGAAACAAGTTTTTTATTTATTTATTTATTATTATTATTATTATTAAAGATTAAAAGTATGTAAATATTATGGTAAAAGTCACTCACACGATTTTCTCTTACAAAGCACTTTAATACTATAAAGATAAATATTTTGTGTTTTTTAGTTTACATTTCAATAAAAGCGTGTTCTTTTATTTTTAAAAGTATATTTTTATTATTCTAAGCCACTCCTTTTTTTAACGCATTTTGATTTCGCTTATCCATATCTAATAGAGAAAGTAATGTTTTTTGGTCAAATTTTCTAAATTGATATTTTCTGCAAACTCGGTATTTTAAATTTGTATCATGTAGGGATGCTATGCTAAACTTTTCTTTAAAATCAAGCAAATGATTAGTGTACGTACATGGAAGTCCAAGAGAATTTAAATACGGTACGTCTATGGCCGTATCTATAGGCTACATTAAAGAAAATGAAATTAGCATATGTTTTTTATGTGCATAAAAGCATGTTTGCTGTAGAATATTGTATGGGATTAAATTATGCAAATGAATTTGTTTTTTAAACTTGAGTATGCATAGTTAAAACTTATTTAGTAAAAATGCTCATATTTAGTAAGATAGTTAACATTTTTGTATTCTAATTGCAGTATGCTGTGACTAATGCAGTACGCCAAGTTTCCTAAAACTGGCTTTGCACTGTGTCTAATACCTTACACATTAAAATTAAAAAAGTGGTTTTTGCTACAGCCAAAACACATTTCAAGCAAGACATTTTACAGAGTGGTCCAAAGCATTTTAATACTTGTTTAATTTTTTACAGGTACCCTTTTCCGCTTCAAGACAAAACTTTTGCGGAAGCATATTGGGTATAATACGTTCTTTATATTCTCAAAGTTTCAAGATAATTTCTCAAGAAGTTTTGTACATATTTCACAAAACGTATAATTTCGAAAGAGTCCAAATACTAATTGGTAGATGGTGTATGTCAAATATAAAACTATTCTTGAACCTGTTTTAAATTGTTTTTAAGATAGATTCATATGCAATACTTGCTATCTTAATCTTTAATCAGTACTCTGTGTTTATAGTACTGACATGCAGGTTAAAAGAAAGTGTGTGAGTGACAGAGCAGATTATTATTATTATTATTAACTTTTCGGTTTGTTTTTTCATTAAACTTTCAGTATCAAAGAGCTACAGTAGACAGCAGGTGATTTTATACATTTTAGGTTATTTAGTATAGAAAAACGAGAAATGAATACTTTTGACAAAAAAATAAAATAAAGAAGATTGTGTATCAGTAAATTATTCTATCATGCTCTTATATTGTATATTTTAAAGAAATTTTTAATATATATTTTAACTTGATGAAAATGTGTATCGAGGTAACACACACACACACACACACACACACACACACACACACACACATATATATATATATATGACACACAGTTGCACACACACAAGGGGGATCCAGGGGGTTCTTACGTTTTCTGGTAATTTAACTAGGTATTTGTTATTAATAATTTACTTTATTAATTAATGCTATAAATATTTATTCAATAATTTATTTTCTACTGTTTTTTGTTCCCGACAATAAATGAAATCAAAAGAATATGTTTGGTGGCGTATTGGGGGTACAACACGAGAATAGTGGACTTTCGACCCTCGACCCCCTCCCTTGAAAAATTCCTGTGTGCGCCACTGATGACACATATCTTTTGCTGTATGGTTTTCTTTCACCTTAAAAGTTTATCAAACTATTTCAAGAATGTTTGAAAAAATATTTAACTTTAAAATATCATTTATAATTTTGCTCATGAACAAAACAATCTATAAATTATTTTCCATTACTAATTATAAATTACAACGTCGCCTAGTTCTTCGTGCAATCAAGTTAAAAATCTCGTATTTTTTATCAGCTGCAATATATATGGAATTACTGTATAAATAAAAGTACCAGTACATCATGTTATTTACACATTCTATTCAAAAATAATTTTATATGTTTAATAAAATATTTATTACATTTATATAGAGTGAAACTTTTTAATGTTAGTCTTCAGATTCAGTTCCCACATCGCGTGCATTTATATCAATTTATAACTCCTCACTTTACTGAAGGAGTATATATGGGGTTAAAACAGGTAGTTCTCGCTCAATTATGCTATGAGGGGATTTGAATTGCATATTTAAATATCATTAGATTGTCAAGTTTTGGCGGGTGTCAACTAGTATCATTTCAATTAACGCATGAGTACAAATCTGGAAACTTAATTCCATTACCATATATAGTGTAAGATTTCATCAATGTAGCGAAAAAAGACTGTGAATTATGCTAAACTATGAAGTATTTTTTAATGCGATGATAATTTTACAAAATTTTAAACTTCCGTATGTAACAAGAATTGTTTCTTGAATTAAAAATCTGGAGTGACTCCACTCGACTTTCCGAACATTGAGTAATTAACAGTTTTGTAGATAAAGTAAAGAAAGAGGAGTTGTTAAACAGATAAAAGAGAGAAAACCATAATAGAATGTTTGAGTTGTTTTCTCCATATATTACACGATGTTTTATTTAACGCTACTGAACTTTGAGCCCATAGATCCTAATGATAAAGAATTTTTCGTTGTGTCCCTGTAAAAACCTATAAATGCTAGATTCACCAAAATGCTTATAGTTAGTGCAACAGTGATTTATAATATTCATATAAATTTTCAGCTCAATTGAATAAGGCGTTTAGATGCTATCGCACTTTTAAAAATTGGGTCCCATAAGCCACAATGATAAAGAGTTTTCTTTGTGTCCCTGTAAAAAAAACTGTAAGTGCTAAATTCACCAAAATCTATACAGTTCGTGCAACTGTGACCTATAACATGTGTACAAATTTTTTGTTCCGATTAAATAAGCGTTTAGACACTATCGCACTTTTAAAAATTTCGCCCCACAGGCCCTAATGATAAAGAATTTTTCTTTGTGCCCCTGTAAAAAAACTGTAAGTGCCAGATTCTCCAAACTCTATACAGATTGAGTAACTGTGACCTATAATATATTTATAAATTTTTTGCTCAATTGAATAAGGCGTTTAGATGCTACTGCACTTTTAAGATTTTGGTCCCATAGACCATAATGATAAAGAATTTTTCTTTGTGTCTCTGTAAAAAAACTATAAGTGCTAGATTCACCTAAATCTATAGGGTTCGTACTATGGTGACTTACAATATACGCACCAACTTTCAGCTTATTCGGACAAAGCGTTTAGACGTTAGCGTGTTCACTCACAGACATACACACACACACATACATACACACATACATACACACACACATGCATACATCATCGTAAAAATAGTGAAAACAAACTCGGGGGACCTCGAAACGTATAGAAACATCAAAATCTCGAATTCGGATTTTTGACATGATTACAATACTTTCCTCACTATAGTGTTCGGAAAGTAAAAAGAATCATTTCGATTCAAATAAGGCTCTGATTTAATTATTCGATGAACATTAAGTGTTCAAAATATACTTTTTCTAATTCATACCATAAAAATTTTGGACTCCGAATATTTAGTAATTAAGGGTTATTTAAATAAATTTGGGAGAAGTCATCATTAAATATATAAAAGGGAAAATCATAATATGTGTTTAAGTATTCCTCCCTGAGCTATATCGTAATGTATCCAAATTATTTTGTTCGTTTTTATGAAAGAACATTACATTATAAACTCGCAATATAACATTGATTTTTCTTACAGTAATTTGTGAGAATTTTTAAATTATTTCTGTTATTTGTTTACAACTCGTTCGAAACTTATTACACTTTCTTGGGAAAACTAAAACTTCATTTTACTTTTCTTCTGTTTTTTTTTTTTTTTTTTTTTTTTTTTTTCCTCGCATTTGATGTCAGTAGATATATCCAAGAGAATTAGAGGACTCTAGTTTATATCTCTTACATTACATTCTTCGTTATTAGGTATAACTTTGCATAAATATCTAAATGCATAAATATCATATCTTATCAACAGTGGAATACGCTATACTTAGTCCATTTCTTACTTTTTCTTTGGAATAATCGAAAGGCGTACTCACGAATATCAGAAAAGCATTTTATTTCTCAAGAGTTTGAATTTATGTTCATAAATCCTCTCAAGCCCCGCATAGCATTTTTATTTCCTTTTTAAACATCATGAAATAGATATGTTAAATGACAAATTTTGACTTAAAAGAAAATATTACTAAATCTCTATTGTTTACCAAATATTCCCGACACATATGTTTACGCATTATCGACAAGGTATCTATCTGTATAAAGCATTAAATATTATAAATAAGGCTGAATTTTTGATAAAAGCATTCACTCGTTTGAAATATTTTTATGACTGTTTAAAAATTTATGATAATCTATGAATATATACATAGCTGCATCGAATCTGAAAAGAAGATATTTTAAAATATTCAATAGGGAAAATCTATCATGTGGCAACAAATGGATTTTTGATTGAATTTTTGAGTTAAGCTGCCAACATTTCAATAAAAGCATTTGGGCAAGGATGAAGAATAATATTCAAACCATTTAATGTTTCAAGGGCACTGAAATTATTAAAATATGAATTCACTTCTGGTGCTTCTAAATTTTAGATATTTGAAAAATATATATTATTTGTTTTTAAATGATTTATGCAAGCATAATGCTTCGTTTATATATGTAAGTAAACAGCAATGAAAGCTATTAAAAAGTATTTGCATACTTAATATTTTTTTAAGTAACCAGAGTTGTGTTTAATCAAAATTTAAATGTTAACGTTTGGCATTTTCCTTTTGATCATTTGTAAGAATTTTCATATAGCTCCCATGAAAAAAAAAAAAAAAAACTAGTATGTTGTGGCCGCCACAAGACTTTCTTCTATATTTACCTATACATATTCAATCAGTAACAATATTTAAAAAAAAAAAAAAAAGTACGATTTTTTTTTTTTTTTTTTCTTTTAAGTTTTTTTTTTTTTTTTTGTTAAAAGTGAAAAAAATCGATAACTTTGTTTTAAATTATCACAGATTTATAGTTCAACCATTCGTTTTAAAGGTATTGACGAGACCTTTCGAAAGATACCCATCTTGAAAATTTATCCCCCCGGGGGGGGGGGGTACTTCCCCCCCAGGGGGGGGAAGCGACGCCCCCCCCCCATGCAGAAATTTTTTTTCCTAGTTACATACTACTATTATCAATAATTCATATTAATTTTACAATCACAAGTTTAAAACAACTCTAATTATGCACATTTATACGAATTTTTGTCCTATGCTGCCATGTTAAAAATTTAGATAAAATGCTATCACAGCGCCACCTGTTGAGCTATTGATCCCCAAACATAATCAGCACCAGTTTATGTCGGGGACCAACTAAATACCAAGTTTGGTTAAATTTCGTTAAAAAAAAAAAAAAAAAAAAAAAAAAATTGCGATATTTTTCTAAGTTTTTTTTTGTTAAAAGTTAAAAAAATCGATAACTTTGGTTTAAATTATCACAGATTTATCGTTCAACCATTCGTTTTAAAGGTATTGACGAGATCTTTCGAAAGATACCCATCTTGAAACTTTGCCCCCCCGGGTGGGAACTTCCCCCCCCCCGGTGGGGGGGCAACCGATGCCCCCACATACACAAAAATTTTTTCCAAGTTAACTATTACTATTATCAACGAGACCTTTCGAAAGATACCCATCTTGAAAATTTACTTCCCCGGGGGGGGAACCGATGCCCCCCATGCACAAAATTTTTTTCCTAGCTAACTACTACTATTATCAATAATTCTTATTAATTTTACAATCACAAGTGTAAAATAACTCTCTTTATGCCCATTTATACGGAATTTTGTCCTATGCTGCCATGTTAAAAATTTGCATAAAATGCGATCACAACACCACCTATTGAGCGAGTGATCCCAAAATCTAATCAGCACCAGTTTATGTCAGGGTGCAACTAAATACCAAGTTTGGTTAAATTTCATTCATTGGTTCGTGAGATACAGCGTCCACAAAAAAATGATACAGACAGACAGACAGACAGACATTTTCTAAAAACTATTAATTCGTGTTCTCCATATCCCAAAACATGTAAATCCATCAAAAAGTGGACTTCGAAAATTTTCGCGAATCCAATACTTTCTCTATATTACATATAGAAGAAAGTAAAAAAAAAAAGAAGAAGAAGAAGAAGAAGAAGTTTAGAGAAATAGGCTAGAGGAAATCAGTTTCATAAAATCTGGCTATACTACTGTTATCGAAATATAGCCCGAATGTGAAGTAAAACAGTGTCATTTTATTAATCTAAATTTATTATATCTCTTTCAAAACATTATTCTCCAATTGCAGTGCACTTTTACCAATGTTTCTTTTAATACTCCAGACATATCTTAATTCTTTAACATTTATTAATTTCGCTCTGAACGAAAAATTTGACATCATTTAACTTTTTTTTTTTATGCAACAATTTTTTAATATTTTTTCCTTATTTTAATCGACTTTTACTTTCTTAAAATACATTACGTAAGGAAAATATTGTAATCATAAAAATTATAGAGAGAGACTGAGATTTTGGTGTATTTATACATTTTAAAGGTTTTCTGGGTTAATTTTTATTATTCCTGCAGTGATGTATGTATATATGTATGTGTGTGTGTGTGTGTTAATGGACACGATAACGTCAAAATTCATCAAAATTCAAAGCCGAGAGGTATATTATAGGTGACCATCGCACAAACTGTATGCATTTTCATGAGTCCACAGTTCATATATCTTTTACAAGGACACAAACAAGGATTCTTTAGCGTTATGGGCTATGAACTTAAATTGTTTAAAATGTGATAACGTCAAAACAACTCATTCGATTAAGCTAAAAGTTGGCAAGTGTGTTATTGGTCATCGTCAAAGAATTTGCATAGAATTTGATGAGTGTGGAACTTATAATTTTTTTACAAGGATACAGAAAAAAATTTCATCATTATGGTAATATAAGTGCGATAGCATCAAATGTGTACATCTGACTAATAAGGCATTTTGAAAGGCATTTTATAGGTTGTCATTGCAAGAACTACGTAGATTTACGGTGTAGGACTTGTAGTTTTAGAGCTGAAAGTTTGTTGTAGGTCACCATCGAATGAACTTAATTTTGTTGGGTGTGGAAATTCTTGTTTTTTACAGAGACAAAAAAAAATCTTTATCTTTATGGCCAATTAATTCATACTATCAAATTGTGATAGTGTCTAAGCGCCCTATCGAATTGAGCTATAAATAAGTAGGTCTGTTATTGGTCACCATCACCCAATTTCCATATATTTTGATGAGTGCAATATTTAAAGTGTTTTACAAGGACACAAAGAGCTTTTTATCATTACACCTAATGAACTCAAATAATCTGAAGTGTGATAGCGTCAAAATGTACATCGGTAGACATATTATAGGTTATCATTGCAAGAACCTTGTAAATGTATATGAATGTATTACTTTCAGTTTTTTTTTTAACTGGTATGAAAAATATTTTTTTTTCATGCATTGCTTTCTATGGAACCAAACTAGTAATTTTAAATGACTTTTGCTTTTCTTATATATTTAACGACTTCTCTCATTTAAATTTATTTAAACAACCGTTAATCACTAAATGTACATAAAGTCGAGGGGAGTCACTCCATATTTTGTTTCTTTTCTGTTCGGTAAAAGCACTATTCAGTAATTTCACAAATGATGTTTCAGACGAAGTCAAATGTGGAAGTCACTTGAAATGACTTAATAAGCGCAACTGAATTTGTTGCTTTGATGATGCACTTTTGCCTAGTTTTATCACATTTTGATCTGAAATTTTTTTTATGAATTTCTGTAATTTCTAATGTTTACTTCATTTATTAATTAAATTTATTATTATTTGAATCTAAACAGGTTAACATACAGCTATTTCGATTCGAAAATTTCTCAAAAATTATATATATATACAATCGCTACGCGTCGAATGTTCATTTTTAAAATAAATTTAGCAATTAATACATATGATATATATATATAGTGAACGTTAATTGAATAAAGTAGTTTTAGGGACTTATCGTTTCCGAAAGCCTAAGCCAATGTTATTTTTTGGGAGATTTTGCCCCGTTGTAACTCATAACCTAAGCAGTTAGTTTTAATGGGGCAAAATTCTACATAGAAGAATATTGGCTTTGGCTTAAGGGGACGATAAGTAGAGAGTCCTCTTAAGGGATATTTGTTAATTTTCATTTATTGAACCAATGGACTCAGAAAAAAATACCATGCAAAATCCCTTTCAATCGTCGAAATTAAATAATAATAATAATAATAATTAAATGCAAATAATTACAGTACTGTAACAAGAAATACTATCGTGGTGCAAAACCCAGGAGTTTTCTCGATACAATTTAAGTCGATTTCAACAAATTGCTTTGTAATGCACAACATTGTAACAATGAAAGCAAAATAGAAATATTACTATGATTTTGGATCGAATATGACGTGGTCTATTTGATCTTTTTTCTCTTTTGAAGCACTATTCACTTGATTGTTAAGCTGCTTATATGCAAAAGAATTTCGTCACCGATAACAATGCGCTTCAAGTTGAGATCGTTTTCAGAAATCACAACTCGGGCATCTAGAATATATTGTTTTTTAAACAAATTCACCGTTTCTGCAACAACTCTAGAAGCAAAGCTGTTAAAGACTGAATGATGGACTGGAATTGTTTGACATGAACCATATAATAAAAACCCTATAAATTATACCTGTAAAATGTTTTAGTAAGTACCTTTTCTTCTTTTAAATTTATGAAAAGAAATTTTATGAATAACTATGTAATTATCACAGAGGTATAAAATTAAGAATTTTATAATTTGCAATTACAAATGAATTTATATTCGTGTATAAAATTTGAAAAAATGAAGGTTGTATTATTATTTCTTTCTCTCAGAATTTCAAAAGTATCAACATGCATCCTAAACAAAACTAAACATAAATCTCCATATTTTCAATATCATCAAACACCTTTAAGAACTATCAGATAAATGAGATATCCTTTTTTTTTTTTTTTTTTTTTTTTTTTCCTCTTATTACCAATTTTCAATTATCAAGTTTAAAGAAAAATAAACATTTTAAATTTTTTTACTCCGTAACATATGAAAAATTCAATGTGACTTAATTAAAATATTCAATGGATTCCAAAATTAATTTGTTCTACACATTACAAGCAATCTTGCGTTTTTAATATTCGGATAATTATGTTGGTACAACGCCTTTGTGGGCCTAATTGAAAGATTCCCAATTTTTTTCCCCTTTTAGATGATGCAAAGTATTTTTTTCAAAAATTTTAAAAGAATACTTGGAAACATGGAGAAGTTTTTTGAGTTAATATAACCCCATACGATATAAGGATTTAATAGCAGGAAATTGGAAAAATGTTCTGTGTTTGAATGAAAAAATAAATTACTTTGTATGTTGTAAAAAGGTTTTATAATGAGTTACAGTGGTTATTTTCTTTTTTTCTTTCATGTTTTTCTCTATGATTATTAATTTTCTTGAATAGAAAATCGTTATTCATTGCTTTCAAAATTTTCTAAACAATTGCTATTTCAATTCATCTATAAATGAAGCTCGTTTTGTAATGAACATTGATTTATTTGAATTATTCATAATAAAATATTTAAAAGATTATTTGTATAAATATTTGCATTATCAATAATTTCATTCTTTAACTATTTCTAATAATTTTAGAAACATACTGTAATGAAGAGGACATCTAATTTAAATTTAACAAAAGGAATTTAGATTTTTTTTTCTTGATAAATTTCATATATCTCATCTTTCATATATTTGTTTACGCATTCAATTATTTGTTGTTTTCTTCTATATACTTAAGAAAAAGCTAATAGTTTTATGAAAATTTTCAACGTACAATTTTCAGTGGATTTAGACGTTTTGAAGTGCCTTGAACACATTTTGACACATGTTAGAAAACATTTGTCGTCTGTGTAAGTGTGCTACAAAATTTTGTTAGCGCTGTATCTTCCGAAAACATGCATAGAATTCTGCTAAACATTGGAATTAGTTGGACATTGATATAAATTGGTTCTGATTACGATTTAGAATATATCATCCAACAGGCAGCGCTAATATGCCTCGATATCACTCATTTTCAGGAAGGATATATTTTTGTTTCTATAGTGTATAATCTCACAAAACTTGGTATTTAAGAGGGTATTTATGAAAAACTATTCTAATTCAGTTTGCTTGTATATGGCATATGATTCTTTTCTGCTGCAGTTTTCTCTGTCTACGGAAAAGCTATGTCTCAGCTGCATCAAATTTGAAATGTTAGGTAGCCATTGAGAAATTTAATGTTGATTTAATTCGGTTGCAAATGTGCTGAAAGGTGGCGTTACTATGCAGCAATTTTCTTCATTTAGGGAAAGATATGTCTGAGCTTCTGTCGTATATAAATGCATGAAACTTATTAGGCAACATGCATATTATGAAAATGTTATGCTGATTCAATTTGAGTGTAGGTAGTGGTATTATTTTACACTTTCTGCGATTTTTCATGTCGCTATATTTTAGCATCTAGTGTATAAAACTGAACAAACTGCGTATGTAAAATACGTATTGTGAGAAGCTACGTTGATTAAATTTTTATACGCGTTAATTTGAAAGTGGCACTGTTATACAGAATGTTAGAGAGGAATTTTTGTGATGGCCACAAGATGGTACTATTTATTTATAAAATAACTAAATAAAATATATTATAGAAATGATAAAAATTATATTAATCATTTTTATATCTCCAAAAACTGTAAATTTTCATAATTCAAAAGGATATTTCTCATTAAAAGCATATGACGTCTTTCAAAACTGGCAGAGTTTTAATGTTGTCTTTACTGTACATTTTTTTACAATGTGTTAAAATAATGCTTATTTCAAATTGAGATTAATAATAAATTATTATGCACCTGAATATTATCTTTACCACAATTATTTAGGACTTTTCTACAATATATATTATATATATATATATATATATATATACACTGCATAAAAAAAGTAGACGGACACTTACTTGTAATACTTTAAAGCCGTTTATTTCTTTAATTAGAAATATGAGGTTTATTTCTCTAATATTATTATATTCTTGAGACATCATATATTATTATTTTTTGGATATAGGTTAAATCCTTTTGAATTATGTAGTGGAAAAATTCAGGAAACAAAAATGGTGCATATTTGCACTGTAATTTTTCTTTAAAAAAATAGGCGGACACATCTTGTATCTCTAAAATAAAACGTTTTTAGTAAGGGGTTGGTCTCCCATTTGCTTTCATAAGTTCGTATACTCTGTTAGGCATCGAATTAATGAGATTCTGGATCTTTTTTTGACAGAAAATTTCCCAAATGTTTGTAAGAGCTTCTTTGAGCTGGTGAATTGATTCATACTGGCGTCCACCCTCATAATTTTTATGAACAAGTATAGCCCAATATTTTCTACAGGATTCATATCCGGACTTTTGGCAGGCCAGGGTAAAACATTGAAGTTGTTCTCATGAAACCATTATTTAACGTTGTTAGCGGTGTGTATTGGCGCTGCATCTTGTTGGAAAATCCAGTTTTCTCCTCCAAGATCACGCGCAAATGGCAAAAGCTCACTGCTTAGCGTTTCAATATTATCTTTGTGTGTCTGCTTCTACTTAGGAACACTAAATTTGTCCTTCCACCATAGCCAACAGCTAGCCACACCATCACGCCACCACCACCAACTTGCCGAGTAGCGTACATTTGGTCTTCTTTTTCCAAACTGTGCCAATAATATTGATATCCGTCTGGGCCGTCTAAATTAATTTTTTTCTCATCTGAAAAAATCTACAGATATCCATTCTGTAGTCCAAGACATATGGTTTTGAGCCCACTGTAGGCGTTCTGTCACGTGGTGATCCTTCCAGCATGGATGATGTTTTCTCTTCTTATATTGAAAGACCTCTGAGTGCTTAATGTAGTTATAAAGTGTCTGAGAAGTTACGTTAGTAATTCCTGTGCTTATTCGAACTCTGGGAATTGATGCTCTAGTTTTTTTCAGCTCAGTAAAAATTTTTCTTTGGTCTCTAAGTGAAAGTTTCTTTGGCCGGCCACTTTTTTTCCTTACATCATGGGTTTCAGGAGCACCTAGAAAATCGCTGATGCTACTTTTGCTTATTAGAAGTAGCCTACTAATTTCTCTGACTTCTTTATTAACATTTTTCAGCGCTATAATCTGTCCTTTCTGGTAATCAGTTAGAGGAATTCCTCGTGGCATGGCGCATTCATCTCCAAGAAATTTAACTACGTAAAACCATCTTGTCAAGCACGTTAGCAATTGGCAAAATGCCAAATGTACATGTACATACAAAACTGGTATTTCGCAAGAAACACCCACTTAGATAATTACAGTTTTTGACCAGTGTCCGTCTACTTTTTTTTTTTTTAAATATTGTGCAAATGTATATATTTTCTCTTTTCTGCATTTCCGTACATAAAAATTATAAATAATTGAATATTTTTATTTGTCTGTCAAAAATATGACGATTTATAAGTATAAACATGTTAAAGAATTTTAATTGACATTTCCTATTAAACAAAGACGGGGTTTTAAAATATTGTAAAGAAGTGTCCGTCTACTTTTTTTATGCAGTGTATATATATATGTATATATAGTTGTTAATTACAAGTGCAATGAGGAAAAATAACACCAAAGTGAATGGTTTTATCCGTCAGCAGCGGTCAGATAATTAATAATAATTCGATAAAAATACAGAGTGGATATAAATCAATTTTCATTATTGGGATAAGTCTATATCTAAGACTAATGATAAAATTGAAACCATACTTTGAATATAGGTTTTTTTTTTTTTTTTTTTTTTTTAATGAAGATAAAAATTAAATATAATTATAATTAAAAAAAAACTTTAGATCTATAATGACGTCAAGTTTACCCTGCAAGTTTAATTTTTCACAAAGTTTTACATCAATTTTAATATTTATGCGTGAATTTCCTTTCATTTCAAAAAAAATTAAAATCAACTCCTAAACTTTTTGGCAAAAATTAATAACTAAAATAAATTACGTACTTTTGTCTAAAAAAGGGCTTCTTCAACTTTTTCGATACTGTCCGTTTCGATACTGATTGTTATCAATTTGGTTTTCTTTTCTCTTTCTTTCAAAAAAAAAAAAAAAAAGACAAAATTTTGGCAAAAGCAGAATTTAGGGTACAGAGGACTATAAGTTCTTTTTTTTTTTTTTTTTTTTTTTTTTTTTATCAAATTATAACATCGTTTTCAAATTATTCAATTATATTTTTGATAAATTTTCGATTTCGATAAATGTCCATCCATCGTAAAACTGGCGACATCATTTTATTCGTAGATTGAGACTAATAGACTTCCGTCCTAATAATCAGAGTAATAAAAGTTCCCGGTAGAACAAAATGTAATAGTATCGCATATTCAATAAATTGTAATAAACGCCGTAAAAAGGGGATTGTGAAGAAATTTTACATTTTATTAATGAAAAATAAGCGCATCATGCAACAAAACTTAACTTTCTTTTTAAACACTGCTTTATTTTTTCTTTTAAGTTATTAAAGTTCAATTTTTTGGACATTTAATACATTTTAATGCCAGAAGCTTACTTTAGTCGGTCTGCAATTTAAACGTTGCTATTATCTTGTGAAACGTCAGAAGTAATGTTGCTGTAAGAAGCAAACGGCTCTCCCTATTTGGAAGAAAATTAAACAATAGACGTTTTTGTTCATAAAATTCAATCTGGGAATTTGTCATCGGCAGGAAAATTATTTTTCACTCATAAAGTCTCTTTAGATGTGAGGAAGAAAATGGCGGTATTATTACAGAAAATAAAGAGTTTTACAACATTTACAATAACTAAAATGCTTGGGGTACAAATTTAAAATTCTTAAGGAAATTTCAAAGTGGATTTGATAATTTGTAATCAAAAAGAAAATTACTTTTTCATTGATAAATCGCTACGTGAAAATAATTGCAAAAAGTAAACCACTTTGACAAAGAGGAAATCATTCTTTCGATAAATATCAAGAATTAGGGTGTTTTATATATATATATATATATATATATATATATATATATAGAAAGAACCAAGGTTCGATTCCTGGTTTTAGACTTTTTGTTCTAGTGAAATATAATTTGGCTTTTTCATCTTAAATGTGTAATATATTTACGGTCAAAGTTACATCAGCCAGCAATAACGTAGTTAAAAAATATTAATAATCTTATTCGTAAAACTGCATCTTTATTCTCAGAACAAAGAAGAATTCTCCAGGATTTAAGTAAATAATGTCGATCAAAACTTTACTGGGTTAGCTTTGATATATAGTAAAGACGCATTACACAAAAGAACCTTTGTTCTGTTCTCAGCCAAGTCAATTTTCTTCCTTGTTGAAATGTATATAATAAAAATATAGATAGATAGATAGATAGACTACATGGATCTGTAGATCAGGAGCCTCAATGTCCTATTTGTATCACACATTATTCAACAGATCATTTTTATTTTTCCTTATTAGTTCCCCATCATACTATAGGTATGGGGAACTTAAGTAATCGTGAAAATTTTCGACCTCGGTTTTTTCACTTTTCTACACGTTTTCAGGTGTGAGGAATCCGAAAATGACAAATTTTCTATGGTGTCTGTCTGTAGGGTGTCTGTTAGTGTGTTAGTGTGTTAGTCCGTTAGTTTGTTAGTCTGTGTACACGATATCTCAAGAACAAATTGTCGCAGAGAGGTCAGATTAGTTTTAAAATATTACTTTCGACACTGGCAAGAACCCTATTCATTTGCAACATTCGAATTTAAAAACTTCGTAAGTTATTAGAAATTTACGATTTTCTTAACATGGGAGAATAGGACAAAAATTCACTTAAACGTGCATTTAATGGAAACTTTTTACTGTAAAAATGTCAGACCAGTTTTAAAATATCAGTTTTGATGCCGGAATGAACATCAGTAACTATAAATATGCTAGTTTGAAAATTTCGCAAGTTATTAGAAATTTACGAATTTCTTAACATGGCAGTATAGGGCAAAATTTCACATAAACGTCAATTTTTAGAGATATTTTCATCGTAAAGATGTCAGACTACTTTTGAAATATTATTTAGGACACTGGCATGAATATTAATGACTATGAATTTTCCAATATAAAGATTTTGTAAGTTATTGGAAATTTACGAATTTCTTAACATGGCAAAATAGAGCAAAATTTCACATAAACGTCAATCTTGAGGGATATTTTCATCGTAAAGATGTCAAACCACTTTCGAAATATTATTTAGGATACTGGCATGAATATCATAGTCTATGATTTTTCCAATTTAAAAAATTCGTAAGTTATTTGGAATTTACGATTTACTTAGCATGTCAGAATAAGGCAAAATTGAGCATAAACTTCCATTTTGAGGATCCTAAATACATTAGACAACTTCAAAATTACGTTTATGATATTTGTTTGAATATGATTGAATACAAATATTCTACTAGAAAAATTATTCGTAAATTATTCGTAATTTACGATTTTATCAACATAGCGAAATTGTAAATTTTTCATATAAATATGAATTTTGAGGATTATTGCATTGGAAATAGTAGCATGAAAACTAAACAACGGAATTGACCCTGATAAAATAAATTAATAGGTTAGAATAAGATAAATATATCGAAGTGAACGGTGGATAGCCCATTAGGCGGGAATTTCATTCTGTCACTGTATCAAGCTTTGGTCAAATTCATTTTTTTCAACATGATTAAAATATGTCTCGCACTAGAAATTTCTGAGAACATAAATATGATGGGGAACTGAGCAGAGTCCACCTATGCCAACTAGTTATGTAATACATATATTTATTCGATTGACTTGCTATATAAACAGATACGTTTCTGCAGGGGGCTGCCGCCCCCCCTCAATCCCTGTTTTGTGTCTCTCGTTCTATACCTATCTGTATATATATGCATATATATGTATTATAATAACTGACAGTCTTGTATTAGTTCCCTGTAATTCATAAATATTTGTATCAAATTTCATCGAAAAAGATTACATAACATATAGGAATTATTTTGTGTAACCCTGTAAACTAATTACCAATTTTATGCCCACAATTTTCAATTATATTTAATGGAGTGTAACCATGTTAAAATACACTTTTATGAAATATTAACTATAGACCGTAGTGGTACGAAATTATTTTATGTATCCCGAAAAAGGAGCCACGGTTGTTATATAAGCCAATAATAAGAATACACCTAATTAATTACAACTCATCAATTTTTCAAACTAATTTGACACCATTTGGATAATTACAGTACGTCATCGGAATTCTTTTGTGTGATCCCGTAAATAAATTATTTAGTCTATACATATCTTTTTTTTTTTCAGAGTAAATATACTTTTAAGCTTCTTTATAATGGATGTTAACTCCATTATGTTCAATGCAGCACAAACGCATTAAAGCGCACTTGAATAAAAATTTGTCCATAGGCTTTAATGTCACAAAATTCTTTTGTGTCTCTCTATAAACGAACCATAAACCTTGTATACACCAGTAAAATTAATTCAGTTTTTCATGAATAATTGCTCGAAATTTAACATATTTTGGAACATTACGTCACATTGTCAGAACACTTAGTTTAAGCATCTCAGTAACGTACGCTAATTTCATTTCGTTGATTGCAAAGTAATGATGTTAAAATGCGTTTAAACGAAATTCACCCCATATGCCGCAATGATAAGAATTTTGGCGTGTCCCTGTACACAATCCATAAACAATATAGACATAAAAAATTACACAGCTATTTCTATGCAAATATTGAACGTGTGTGCCAATTTGCAAGTCAATCGAAGGATTTTTGCGGCCGCTATTGCGGTATATACAAATTCTGCTCATAGGCCGTAATGATAAGAAAGTGTCCCTGTACACGAACTACAAATTAAATACACACCCAGAACTATGTAACTAATTCCGTGTGGCTCATAAACATATGTACCAAATTGCGTGTCAGAGTCAATTGCGCAAAGTCAATAGCGTGATTTTTGAGGCGGCTGTCGTGATACATACAAATTCTTCTCATAGGTCGTAATGGTAAGAAAATCTTTGGCGTGTCCCTGTACACGAAATACAAATGGAATACCCACCCAAAACGATACAGCTAATTCCATGGGGTTCATAAACACGTGTACCAAATTACAAGTTAATAGCGTCCTTTTAGAGGCCACTATCGTGGTACACACAAAGTCTTCCCATAGGCCGTAATGATAAGGAAAATTTTGGCTTGTCCCTGTACCAGTAATATATATATATATATATATATATATATATATATATATATATATATATATATATTACTAGTAACTGATAGCCTTGCATTAATTGCTTTTAACTTGTAAATACATGTACCAAATTTATGCAAAACGATTCCATAACATATCGGAATTATTTTGTGTAAACCTGTAAACTAATTACCGATTCTATTGCCCCATTATCACAGAAAAACAGGCTTTAACACATTGTAATAACATTTCATTATATTCAATGGGGTGTAACCATGTTAAAATACACTTTTGAGAAATACCATCTCTAGACCTTAAGGTACAAAATTCCTCTGGGTGGTTCTGCAAATAAATTAGTCTCTATACACTTTTTCCTTGTTTTAGAGAAAAAAAAATTAAGCATCTTTATGATGTATGTTAATTGAATTTTGTCGAATGCAGCACAAACGTGTTAAAATGAGCTTCAATAAAAATTTCCACATAGGTTCTAATGTCATGAAATTCTATGATGTATTTCTGCAAACGAACCATAAGCATTGTATACAGCAGTAAAAAGTATTCAATCTATTGTATATTTTTCATGAATAATTGTTCAAAATTTGACATAATTTGCATGATTACGTGAAATTGTCGGGACACTTTTGTAAGGTCCTGTACATTAATCATGAAGTCTGAGCACACATATTTTTTGTAGAAAACATGAGTTCAAGCATCTCAGTAATTTACGCTAATTTCATTTCATTGGATGCAGAGTAACGATGTTAAAATGCGTTTAAGCGAAATTCACCATATAGGCCGTAATGATAAGAAAAACCTGTACGTAATCCATAATCAATATAGATATAAAAAATTATACAGCGATTTCAATACAGAGTCTGAACGTGTGCATTAATTTGTAAGTCAGTCGGTGGATTTTTGCGGCCACTATTGCTGTACATACAAATTCTGTCCATAGGCCGTAATGATAAGATAAACTTTGGAGTGTTCCTGTATACGAACTACAAATGGAATACACACTCAAAGCTACACAGCAAATCCTATGTGGCTCGTAAACATGTGTATCAAATTGCAAGTCAGTAGCATGATTTTTGCGGCCGCTATCTCGTGACAGACAGCTAAACAGACGGACATGCAGACGGAACACAAAATCTCTTTGCGTCTCCTCAGGGAGACCTCCATTGACGTTTCGGCAATAAATATAGAAATAAAAGTGCCCACCCACCCACCCACTTTTTTTTTTGTTTGTTTGCTTCCTTGTTTGTTTTATCTTAAACGAAATCCTACATTCACACCAGAATACATTTCTCATTTAAGTACATTTATTTTAACACATTATATGTGTGTTAAAATAAATGTACTTAAATGAGAAATTTATGCCGTGTGAATGTAGGATTTCGTTTTCGTTAAAAAAAAAGTGAAACTTTCATCCCTGTATATAATGTATACATATGTATACAATGTATACATATGTATACATATGTATACATATGTATACATACATATGTATACATACAGTATATGTATACATTCAGTATATGTATACATATGTATACATATGTATACATACATATGTATACATACAGTATATGTATACATTCAGTATATGTATACATATGTATACATACACATACATGTGTATACATATGTATACATATGTATACATCCCTGTATATAATGTATACATATATACATATATATAATCAAACATATAAAACAGAAATAACATATCAATTGAAGACTAATTCGAAAAATTAGAAAAATAGGAGATTTATCTTGAAATACCTTCCCTCTGCATCATGTATGTATATATATATATAAACTAAGTTTTTAAAACTTAGTATAGGTTAAAGTTGGTACTATAGATTGAATGTTAATTTTAAAATTTCTAGTATTTGAAGTTGTTTTTCATGTTTTAATCTATGTATTCAAGCGATTCTTTTTATATTTTCATATTCATTTCAATTGTTAAATTTCAGTCGGTGTATATAATGCCTAGGGACTTGTAAATTCTCAGTGTCTCTAAAATTCTTAACGACGCTATATAAATTATCATTCACAACCATGTCGCTACTTTGGCGACGTATTTTTAATGTATCTTTTCAAAATAGTTATTATAGACATTTTCAGAATATTAAATTTAAATAAGGTAAATATCTTACCTTATCGGTCCAGAGATCGTGGGGACTGCAGGCCTCTGTTGGTTCATTCCAATTCATTGGTGTAAATTGACGACTCAAATCGAAAATAATAGGATATCAATTACGGCTACACACATTTATTACAACTACAAGGACGAACACGAAGAACACACACTGAGGAGAAAAGAAGAAACAAAAACATTAATATCGGCGCGCAGCGCCATCTACAGGTTTTAGATTTGACCAATAAATAACACATTGGCCCCCGGATGAACATTAACTTTATGTTCATTTTCCAATTGTAATTATATCTAATATTTCTATATCTAATATATTTCTAATTGTAAGTCCACACAAATGTCATAGTTTATAAATGAAAGTTTTTAAAGTTTATTTAGTCCTTTTCAAAAATTTCAACTGGATAAATCAACTGGAAAGGACGTCTCAATGTACCTGTAGCTGTTTTTATCTCACAAGATCGTACCTTTCCATCTCTACCGGGAAACACTTGAGTCACTACTCCTAATTTCCACAGGTATCTAGGCAACTTAGCATCGTGGATTAAAACAACATCGTGTGGCGAATATTCACGAATACTGGAGTGTCGACTTGTCATGGCGTTTTTGAGCTGAAGAAGGTATTCCTTCTTCCATCTTGACCAGAACTGGTCCAATATTCGTTCCTTTTGATTAAAACGTTTCACATATGTTGCTGAAGTTCCAGGAAGCACATGTGGTTTCATATGCACGATAGGTAGGGTAGTAAGTCGCTGACCTACCAAGAAGTGTGCTGGCGTAATTGGAGAAGGTTCTCCTGAGTCTGCATAGACGTATGTAATGGGTCGCGAATTAATTGAACTTTCAATTTCACATATAACTGTATGTAGTTGTGTGTGTGTTAAAGTGGTTTTGCCAACCACCTTTCTTAAGGCAGATTTTACAGATCGCACCATTCTTTCATAGAAGCCTCCCCACCATGGCGACATTTCCATGATATATTTCCATTTTATTTTATTACTACTATAGTAATCTTTAACGTCGGGATGGCTAATTATTTCCCAGATGTGCCTTAACTCAATATCAGCTCGATGAAAGGTTCGTGCATTATCGGAATATACCGTATGGCAAAGACCACGCCTTGCTACTATTCTTCTGAAGGCCAATAAGAATGTTTCCGTAGATAGGTTCTCTACCAATTCTAGGTGCACTGCTCTTGTAACTGCGCATGTGCACAACAATATATAATATTTGCTATCATTATTTCGGATGTATAAGGGGCCGGCAAAATCAAGGCCTATCACTGCAAATGGCTTTTGTTCATTGATACGATCTGCAGGTAACGGAGCTGATATCTGGGCTCCAGATCTAGAATTAAATTTTATGCAAATTCTGCATCTTCTTAATACGCTTTTTACTGCCTGTCTGCCCTTGATTACCCAAAATTCCTCCCGTAATTGTACTAATGTATCATTAATGCCAAAATGAAAAACTTTTTCATGCGCATTTTTTATTAACAAATCAATTAATTTACCCTTTGAAGGCAACAGGATCGGGTGTTTTTCGTTAAAAGAATAATTTGATTTCTGAAGCCTTCCTCCGATACGCATTATTCCTTCGGAATCCAAAAATGGTGAGAACTCAATTAAATTTGAATTTTTAGAAATAGGTTCCCCATTTACCAAACAGTTTAATTCATTCGGAAAACTAATTTTCTGTGTATATTTAACCCACATTGTTTGCGCACTACCAATTTCTTCTGCCGATAATGGACCGCTAACTTTCTCATTTTTAGGATTCGCGTTGTTAAGAAATCTCTTTATCCATGCCGTAATTCTGAGGACTCTTAAAATGTTACTATATTTTTCTAGATCCAATATTGGTTCAACTGTTTCTATAGAGATTTTAAACTGAATTATTTTTTCAGGTGTTTTCCTTTTTTCTTCGGTAATATATTGCGTGTCTACCTTTTCCCCAATATCATTACCTTTACCATTTAGCTCAGATAACCATTTTGGACCTTTAAACCAAAAATCATTATTAACTAACGCATTTGCGCTAATACCACGAGTAACTAAATCTGCGGGATTATCCTTTGTATTACAATATGACTAATTTTCGGGTACTGACAATTCCTGAATTTCAACTACTCTATTTTTAACAAAGGGTTTCCATTGTTTCGCCGATCCCTTCACCCAGTGTAAAACAATAGTAGAATCCGTCCAATAAAATTTCTCGATGTTAATTTCCCTAAATATATCACAAATATATTTCGCTACTCTAGCTGCTATCACCGCTCCCATTAACTCCAATCTTGGTAACGTTAGTTTCTTTAGCGGCGCAACTCTAGCCTTTGACATAATCATACTTACATAACATTTTTTATCATTACTGATAACCCTAAAATATGCAACACAACCATATGCAAGTGGTGAAGCATCTGAAAAAATGTGTATTTCTACACGCGAATTTTTCAAATCAACATACGTGAAATAGCATCTATCTATTCGAATTTCTAATAAATCCTTAATTTCGTTACACCACTTTATCCAAATTCCCTTAAGATCATCCGGCAATTCGTGATCCCAATCCATACCTCTTTCCCACATTCTTTGAAGAAAACACTTTATCCTAATTAAAAAGGGAGATATAATCCCAATAGGATCAAAAAATTTTGCAGCTGTATGTAATACATATCTTTTCGTACATACCGATATATCCAAATTTTCAACTATAGATTTCAAAGCTAATCCTAATTTATCACTATCTTTATCCCACACCAATCCAAGAATATTTATTACACTATCATTATTTACCTCCGAAAAAGAATCATTTTTATCCCACATGTTCTTTAATTTCTGTGAATTCGTACTAAACTTTCTCAATTTCATTCCAGCCTTTGCTAAAATATTTACCGCAGTAGAAGTTAATTCATAGGCACCGTTTACGGTATCGGAGCCATAAAGCAAATCGTCCACAAACAGAGCTGAATTTAACATTTCATAACTATCCGGATAAATTTCCTTATATTCCTTAATGTGTTTCTTAATTGTTGCCGTTAAAAAGAAAGGAGAAGTTGTACAACCAAATGTAGCTCTGGTCATTCGCATTATTTTATAATTCTCGGTGTCCTCGTCAAACCATAAAAACTTTAGAAAATTTCTATCGGGTTCCGCGATTTCTATCATTAAAAACGCCTTTTCAATATCTGCGCAAAACGCAATCTTAAACATTCGAAATCTATTAATTACATCCAAAATTGGTGGTGTAAGACATGGCCCTTTTACGAGACAATCATTTAAAGATTTACACCCCGATACTCTACTGGAACAATTAAAAACAATTCGTACCTTTGATGTTTGTTTTTCCTTCCTAATAACGGCACTATGTGGGGCGAAATATTCTTTTTGAGTACGACCGCATTCTTCAACTATCCCTCGATGCTCTTGTTCTGTGATTATCTGCCTATATTGATCAAAAATCCATTTATCCGCTTTTAATCTTTTTCTCAAATAATTGAATTGTCGTCTAGCGTTTTCAAAATTATTCTCAAATTTATCCGTACCATGGTCATTCCATAATAAATGAGTAACATAATGACCCTGTTTATATTCTAACTGTTTATCAAATTTATTTATTATTTCCTGATCGGAAGCAGAAATCAATTTATCATCATTTATTCCCAAAAGATCCAACGACCACAAGTTTTGCAAATCATTACCCGTACATTCCGATGATTCATTTATTTTCATGCATGGATGGTTTTCATGTAAACAAAAAGAGTTACCACATTCGATCTTTAACACGGAGGCGCCAGTAATTAAGTTGTCTGGATTGCTTCCTGAACTATTGTTGCCTGACAGTGTCCATCCCAGTAATGTATTTACAGCAAACAACGAACGATTAATTTTCTTTTTATTTTTTTGCAGTTTCCAAAATAACCCCGCGCCAATTAGAATGTCTGGAGCCTTCGAATGCAATTGCGGAATTTTATTTCCTTCCCCCTGACTCGAAATCAAAAGTTTTCGAAATATTGCGTCATCCAGAATCTGTAACTTCGTAAAAGAGATTTGATTTACGACCAATGCCTCTACATAACATTTCTGTTTGTGGTTTTTTAAATGAGACAATTCGAAATTTACGACTGAATATTCATTTGATTGAGGTTGATCACAAGAGAACGGATATATGATTAAAGTTTCTTTTCTAATCACCGGCAATTTTAATTCACGCGCGAGTGATATGTTTATGAAATTTCTTTGAGATGCATTATCAAATAATACGGCACACTTTAGAGAGTTTAAATTAGAATTATTTGTTATTCTTGCGAAGCAAGTTTGTAAATATATTTCATTATTCTCAAGCGGATTTTGTAGAGGACACTTATAGGACAATACAGAATTATCATTTTCGCAAACACTGTTCTCAGAATTATTTGTTTGGGTATGTTCGATGTGATTTTTATCTTTCATATGAGCCGTTGGTGGAGTTTCCGATTTTTGCTTATAGCAAATTAATGTATTGTGTTTTCCTGAACATGTGTCACATTTGAGACCCGATAAACAGAATTTAGCTGTATGTTTACCTCTTTTGAAACATAAATAACAGATTCCTTGTTTGCGTAAAGACAATTTTTTGTCCTCTAAATTTAATTTACACATTTTACTGTCATGATCGTTTATTGCATCAACACAAAATATACATTTACTAACAGTTAATTTAAAGGCTGATGCCCTTTGCATTGTGTTAGAATTTTTATATCCCGAACCAGATTTCCGGTAGGAAGCATTATTATTATTTTCCGATGATTTTGAATCAAATCTGGAATTTGAGTTTTTATACCCGCTATTGAGAGTTTCTACTTCGCGTTTTAAAAATAAAAAAGTTTTTTCCCTAGTCTGAACTTCTAATTTTAAATGTTTTAACAAATCTTGTACATCCCATTCCTCGGATTCTGTTTTCATTTTATTATAGTCTATCATAATACTGGTAGGTATTAATTTTGTAACAATTGGAAATAACAAATTTCCGTAGGATTTTAAATCAATTCCTAAATTTTCGAGAGATTTAATATTAACATCAAGGGCGTCGTGCAGTAAGCGTAATTCTTTAATTTGATTTGGAGATTTAACAGGGTTCAAATTTAATAAGGCGTCAATTTTATATCTTATAATATCTTTTTTTCCAAATCTAGATTTTAATAAATCAATTGCAGTATTGTAATTTTGATCTGAGAGTGCTAAACCCTGAATAGCTGTTAAAGCTTGGGCTTTCAAAAAACTTCTTAAGTAAACAAATTTTTGTACGTTAGACAAAGCGTTATTGTTGTGTATGGTTATCTCATACTGATTCCAAAATTCCATCCAGTTTTCAGGAGAACCGTCATAAACAGGAATTGATAACTTGGGTAATCTCACGGAACTAGCATTAATTCTTTCTAAATGCAGATTGGGTGTTTGCTCATTTCTTGGCTGCGATAAAATCGGAGTGACATTTAAATTTTTAATTTTCTCTATCTTATTCATAATTTGAGCTTTTACATCAATAATTGAATCCCTATACTCTTGTCTCGATTCTATTTCATTTTGTAGCTCGTTGAGATCCGTGATTTTGGCCTCAATTTGATCTTCAACTTCTATAATTTCGTTATTCTTTACTTGCAGTTTTTCTAACTGTGATTCAAATTCAAAAACATTTAACCCTTCGTCGGGTTCATTTAATTTTAGGTTTATCGTATTCATGAGTTTTGTACACAATCCCTTGAGGGTAGAACGTTTTCGTTTTAACTTTTCGACTTCGGTTGCCATATTGTTAATTTATAAATATGAACTATAGAATAAGGAACAACTCTAAATCATATTTTAATGGCCTGGCAGTCCCTGTTCGGGCGCCAAAATTTATGTCGCTAAAATTCTTAACGACGCTATATAAATTATCATTCACAACCATGTCGCTACTTTGGCGACGTATTTTTAATGTATCTTTTCAAAATAGTTATTATAGACATTTTCAGAATATTAAATTTAAATAAGGTAAATATCTTACCTTATCGGTCCAGAGATCGTGGGGACTGCAGGCCTCTGTTGGTTCATTCCAATTCATTGGTGTAAATTGACGACTCAAATCGAAAATAATAGGATATCAATTACGGCTACACACATTTATTACAACTACAAGGACGAACACGAAGAACACACACTGAGGAGAAAAGAAGAAACAAAAACATTAATATCGGCGCGCAGCGCCATCTACAGGTTTTAGATTTGACCAATAAATAACACTCAGCATTTTCTTACAAGTACACCGAAATATACACCTTTTGCATATTACATACAATCTAGACCTCTTTTAAAGTATTGTACTGTTGTATGCCTTCATTTTAAAAAAATTACATTAATTTTCTTTTTTCAAATTGTTTATGCTCTTCAGATGATGTCATTTCATTTTTTTTCAATGTATGAAAAGGTATTCATAATATATATATATATATATATGTGTGTGTGTGTGTGTGAAAGTGTGTGTAACGATTGTAGAATGCAAGAAAACTGATCATGAAATGCCAGCATAATTCGCAAAGAACCAAAATGTAATTAAATAAACTAGTGGATCTGCAGATCAGGAGCCTCAACGTCCTATTTGCATCAGACATTATTCAATAGGTCATTTTTATTTATTCCTTATTATATAATAGTATATATTGATTCGATCGACTTATTACCATAATCAGATACATCCCTGAGGGGGGCTGCCGCCCCCTCAACCCCCTGCTCTATCTCTCTTCTATACCCATTTGTATATCATATAAAGTGTTACGGAATTGTAAATAATTGCATTTATTTTTGTATAAATTCTTTCAAAGAGGCTTAGAAAGTCGATAAAATGCTAATTTTGTGCATTTCTAGTCGTTTTAGCGTTAAAACACCCTAATCTTCCTTTAAAAACGCTTTAAAAACCTCCAATAAGGGAAGAAATGGATTTGGCGCCAAATTTAGAGACTGCTTCCCTCCTTGGCGATTTTTTTGGCGACCTTGGCGAGAAAATCCTTATTAGGGATATACCAAATATGGAAGCTCTAATCTCATTGGCTGATGAGATACGAGAATTTTCCAGAACAGTCTGTGTTCGATAGAATAGTATAAAAGGAGCATTTTTTTAGCCAAGGCGGCCAATCTCAGATATGTGTCAGTTTCGTCAAGTGCTTGCTTTGCTTTGAGCCTCTTTGAATGAGACTTGCTTTATGTGTTATTGATAAACAGTTTGTAATGTTGTTTTGCTGTTAACGGCTGTTGTTTAAGCTATGTGTACTGGTTGAATTGAAGCTGATACTTGGTTTATAGACCTGTATTTTTCTGGAACTTTCTGTGAATAAATCATTGAATTTTTGCGAGTTTCGCCTTTCATTCTCGGACAACTTACGAACCCCCAAGTACGAAACAATATGTATTCTTAATAAACGACGGTCTTGTATTATTTCCCTGAAATTCATAAATACCAAATTTCATAACTATCAAATTTCATACAAAAAAAAAATTACATAGCATATCGGAAATACTTTGCGTAACCTTTAAACTAATTATCAATTCTCTGCCCACAATTTTCAACAGGAAAACATGCTTTTAAAATTCTAATAAAATTTAATTATATTTGATGGGTACCCAGGTAGCACAGTATGAAATTTTCAACGTTGAACAAACGCCAATGCATTCCGTTGAATTATCGTTTTTCCGTAACGTTAATAATCTGAAAATATGTCTCGCTGATTTCCTCATCTTTCAACGGTTGTTTTAATACATTTTACAACGTAAAAAAAAACGTTGTAAAAGGGTTGTTCAAAATCGCAATACTCTCGTGTTTTTTATATCAGTTTTCAACGGTTTTTCTTATGTCTTATAAACGTTGAAATCCAAGAAAAATAGCTAGCTCTATATATCCATTGAATTTTCGTTTCTAAAATATTGCTAATAATTTAAAAAGAAAAAGTTCCCATGTTAAAAAAGTTTTGGAACATTCTTTTTTACTTAATTTTTTGACTTTTTTATGATTAATTTTATTACTTTTTAACACTCAATATGCGAAAATATTAGATACGTAAAAATTTTTAACTTCTGTTTTTCGTGGAAAGCTAAATTTTATAGCACATAGAACTACTGCACTAAATTTGATATGTGAGACAACCAATATAAAAACGAATGCAGAATTAGTTAAGAGTGTGTATCAGCCGACAGGTGACGCTCTCATTACTCACTTTCAGAGATTTTTTACATGACTACATCTCAACATCTGTTAATTAAAATTGCTGAAAATTCTGTATATAAAACCTTTATTCTGAGAAGCTATATAAAACTTTAGTGCATGTTAAATAACTGCAAGTGGCGCTTTTCGATAGAACATACTAATTTTCTTAATCAATTGTATATGAAATTTGGTGTAATTTTAGTCAACAGATGCTGAGATGTATCTATGTGGAAAACAGTTCATAGATAAAATTTATAGATTTCAATAAAAAATACTATACTAATTATATATATTGTTTTAAAATTATTTTGTTTATGTAAACTCTAGTTAGTTTTAATTCACACAATTTAATAATAATAAAGCTAAAAAATCGAATATTTAAAAATTTCCATAAACCAACATTTAGATCCCTGTGATTGTCTATATTAGCTAAGAGTATTTATTTGAAATTAAAGGATAATCAAAATGATAATAATTTGTGATTATAAAAATAAAATAAATAAATCTAAGCGGAAATTGGGAATGTTAATTAATGTAAACAAAAATTAAAATTTGCAGTTAAAAGACAATCAAAAAGATAATAATTTTATTAATAATCATAGAATAAATAAAATCAAAGCAGAAAATGGGAATGTTAATGAATGTAAACAAAAATTACAGTTTGCAATTAAACGAAAATCAAAAAGGTTATAATTTTATTAGTAATAAAATAAAATAAATAAATCAAAGCGGAAATTGGGAACATTAATCAATGTAAACAAAAATTAAAATCTTCAATTAAAAGAAAATCAAAAATGTAATAATTTTATTAATAATAATAAAATAAAATAAATCTAAGCCGAAATTGTCAATGCCAGTTTTGCTCCCTGCACAAAATTTAAATTTGTAGAAAACAAGCTTTTCAAAAAGTATAATTGTTGTGTACATAAGACCTGTTTTTAATAATATAAAATTACTGAATATACTTCGTTCAATAAAACAATAGTAGCGTTACATTATATATAGATATATTTTTTCAGTAAATGTGAAAAAAGTAAAATTTTACAAAAGTACTGTTTTAAAAAAGAGTATTAAATATTTGAAGTTGGACCGACCCTGAATATTTAAGACAAGAATTCAAACAAAATTAAAGAAGGAAAAAAGAAACACTCACTTTATTACTTGAAAAATCTTGTTTAAATAAACATGCACAATCATCAATTGAACGATAATTTTTAATATTATGCTAGCAGGTCAAACAAACCCAAAGCCAAAGAATGTTATAACTTTGAGCTTTTAAGGAGCTAACCAGCTAGCAAGTTTTGTTACCTTTCACTACTCTTTCGATGAAAAAGTTTTAAATTGCGTTTAATTAATTATTCTTTCACTGAAAACTTTCATACCAATTTAACAGGAAAGCGATAATTTCATTCACATCACATTCACTTTCAAAATGGCACGCCGGCACGCTCGTAAGACGCTTTTAAGGTTTGCCACAATATACTTGGCAATTTTCCATGTAGAACGGGAGAAAGCGTACATTATGGTACACTTCGTTAGTTACGGTTTCCGAAAGCCAAAGAACATCTACTACTAGTTAATTACTTTGCCGAAAGCTAACCTTCTTATCATGTTAGAAGTTCTTTCGCAGCACACCATCTTCTAAAACTCTAAAGAAAATTATAATACGCATATCCCGCCAATTCACAATCGTGTATCGATATCAAGTTGAAGAGCTTCAACGTTATTTGACGGAAATAATGATTTATAAAAAGTACCTATTAATTCGTTGAAAAACATATTTTTTATTAGAATCAAAAAGGAAAACAAAAACTAATAAAATACATATTTTAAAACGTCGAAAAAATAACAGAAAAAGCACAACCATAAAACAACGTTTGTTATAGGTTTTCTTTATTACTGAATAAATATTCGAAATTGTTCAGTGAGAATATTGCGAAATAAAAACTTTTTTTCAACGGACATAAAATAACGTAACCAATTTTTCACTGTTCAGACTCATTTGCAACGATATAACGACGTTATGTGTTACCTGGGTATGTAACCATGTTAAAATACACTTTTAAGAAATACCGACTATAGACCGTAATAGTACGAAATTCCTTTATGTATCCCGGAAAAGTAGCCACAGTCATTATAAATGCCAATAATAAGAATAAACCTAATTAATTATAACTCATTAATTTTTCAAACTAATTTGACATCATTTGGATGATTACAGTACATACTCGGAATTATTTTGTGTGGTCTCATAAATTATTTAGTCTATACATAACCTTTTTTAAGAGTAAACATGATTGTAAGCATCTTTATAATGTATGTTAACTTTATTAAGTTCAATTCAGCATAAACGCATTAAAGTGCGGCTTAAATTAAAAATTTGTCCATAGGCTCTAATGTTACGAAATTCTTTCGTGTGTCTTTGTAAACGAACCATAAACATTGTATACACCAGTAAAAACTATTCAGCTTATTTTGCGTTTAAAATTAATAATTGTTCCAAATGTAACATCGTTTGGATGACTACGTGACATTGTCAGAACACTTTTGTAAGATCCTGTACATTAATTAGAAAGCTTAACAGCACATATTTTCTTCAAACAACATAAGTTTAAGCATCTTACTCACGTACGCTAGTTTCATTTTCTCCATTGCAAAGTAATAATATTAAAATGCGTTTAAACGTAATTCACCCCATACGCCGTAATGTTAAGAATTTTGGCGTGTCCCTGTACACAGTTTATGAAAAATATAGCAATAAAAATTATACAGCTGCTTATATGCAAAGCTGGAACGTGTGCGCCAATTTTCAAGTCAATCGAATGTTTTTTGCGGCCGCTATCGCGGTACATACAAATTCTTCCCATAGGGCGTAATGATAAAAAAGACTTTGGCGTGTCCCTGTACACGAACTACAAATGAAATGCACACCCAAAACTATACAGCTAATTTCGTGGGGATCATGAACTTGTGTACAAAATTTCAAGTCAATAGCGTGATTTTTGCGGCCGCTATCGCACGACAGACAGACAGACAGACGGCAGACGGAACCCAAAATCCTGTTGAGTCTCAACAGAGGGCCTCCATTTCCGTTTCGGCAAAAACTGGAAGTCAATTGCTTGATTTTTGCGGTGGCTATCGCGGTACATACAGATTCTTCCCATAGGCCGTAATGATAGAAAATCTTTGGCGTGTCCCTGTACACGAACTACAAATGGAATACGCACCTAAAACTATACAGCTGATTCCGTTCGGCTCATGAACATGTGTACCAAATTGCAAGTCAATAGCGTGATTTTTGTGGCCGCTATCGCGATACATACAAATTTCTTCCATAGGCCGTAATGATAAAAAAAAGTTTGGCGTGTCCCTGTATACGAACTACAAATGGAATACATACCAAAAACTATACAGCTGATTTCGTAGGCTCATGAACATGTGTACCAAATTTCAAGTCAATAGCGCTATTTTTGCGGCCGCTATCGCGCGACAGACAGACAGACAGAAAGACACACAGACACAGCCCAAAACCGTTAAAATAAGCAGTAATAGTTTTAATAAAAATTGGGGGAACCACATTACTCACCTAAATATCATCCCCTAAAACACGTTTATCAAAAAAGGAGCTAATTTAAGAACAGTGTGAGAAATTACACATTGACAATATGTAAGAGTTTCTACTCATATAAACTTTAGCAAAAGAACAGTTAAAAAAATTTATTAAAAATTGTAACAATTTAAAATTGTTCAATAGATTAATTTTCAAGATCTCCCTTCACTGAGCATTAAAATGCAAGTTTTTTTTTCTCTAGTACTTATTTTAAACTAAAACTGATAGGGTGCGACCAATCTTGCATAGCAAAACAAATGAATTTGAAAATAAATAAACAATTCAAAGAATACTAAATTTTTATTATTCTTATATACACTGATGGAAAAAAAAATCCCAACACAGAGAAAAAATTATTGTACAGTAATGAAATTTCAGCAATACATTTGTCTAGGTAACATATTTAATTGATTAAAGTTTCAAGATCACAGGTAGAGCCATTGGCGAGAAGAGCCATTTCAAATGTGAAATGTTGGTACATTAGTAACCGGTGTAACCGCCAGAATTTTGAATGCAAGCATGCAAACGTGCATGCATTGTGTCGTACAGGTGTCGGATATCAGTTTGTGAGATGGAGTTCCATGCCTGTTACACTTGGGCGGTCAATGCAGGGACGGTTAATGCTGGTTGTGGATGACGCTAGAGTTGTCGTCCAATGATGTCCCATACGTGCTCGATTGGAGAAAGATCTGGTGATCTAGCAGGCCAAGGCAGCATGCCGGCACTCTGTAGAGCATGTTGGGTTACAACAGCGGTATGAGGGCGAGCGTTATCCTGTTGGAAAACACCCCCTTGAATGCTGTTCATGAATAGCAGCACAACAGGTTGTATCACTAGACTGACGTACAAATTTGCAGTCAGGTTGCGTGGGATAACCACGAGAGTGCTCCTGCTGTCATACGAAATTGCTCCCCAAACCATAACTCCAGGAGTAGGCCCTGTGTGTCTAGGCCGCAGACAGGTCGCTAGCAGGCGTTCACCTGGCCTCCTTCTAACCAACACACGGCTATCACTGCGACCAAGGCAGAATCGGCTTTCATCAGAAAACACAACAGATCTCCACTCCGTCCTCCAATGAGCTCTAGCTTGACACCACTCACGTCGCAAACGGCAGTGGTTTGGAGTCAGTGGAATGCACGCTACAGGGCGTCTGGCTCGGAGCTGTCCTTGAAGTAACTGATTTGTAACAGTTCGTTGTGTCACTGTGGTGCCAACTTCAGCTCGAATTTCAGCTGTAGACGCAGTACGATTAGCCACAGCCATACGCCGAACACGGCGGTCTTCCCTCTCAGTAGTGCCACGTGGCCGCCCGGAACCCGGTCTTCTTGAGGCAGTACCTTCCCTTGACCACTGCTGCCAACACTCATGCACAGTGGATGCATTCCTGCCAAGTCTTTCTGCAATATCGCGGAAAGAAAACCCACCTTCTCGTAGCCCTACTACACGACCTCGTTCAAACTCAGTGAGCTGTTGATAATGGCTTCTTCGTCTTCTTAGAGGCATTCTTGACTAACATTAACCCACTACGTCAAATCTCAACTGTAAATAACGATCACGAACCTTACAGCGCTTATTTAAAGCAAACCTCATTTGCATGTTGATAGTGTCGCTACTAGCGCCACACTTATGCGCGTAGCTCGAAATTTGAATCGACGTCATCTTTCAGATGTATAAACACGCCTACCAAATTTCGTTTATCTAGCACCGCTCCTTCCTGGTGTTGGGATTTTTTTTTTCCATCAGTGTATATATACATTTTCAAACATTGCAGTAGAGGAAAGCAAGTATCACATGAAGAACTAGAAAAAAACATGAATAAAGATTACTAAAAAATTGAGCATCCTAATAGTAAAACATACAACGTCATCATTACTTTTCCACGGGCATAGAATGAATGTTCATGCAAATAAGGTGATATTTATGTTGTGCTGTATGCAATTTGCTAAACATTTACAGCATCCTATGCCCAATATCACCCATAAGACATGAAAATAATTAAAAACTCAAAGAGAAAGAGGAAAAGACCAAGTGAAAAACATACTTTTATATCAACAATAATCAATATTACTGAATAAACAAATTTATTCTTTAGATTAAATATTAAAACCAAAATTATTATTCCCTCTACAACTGCAAAACACGCCGAAAACAGTTCAAACACACAGCCACAGTCATACAGTTAAATTTACAGTTAATTAGAGAGTCGTATTTATCTACGGAACTATTAAGTAAATAAAATTTATAATAACAGGAGACTTGGCGTTGGAATATTAAAACCCGAATAAACTACTACGTCAGAAACGCCAAAGAAAAATATTGCAAATACAGCTGTTTCGGTAGCCTAAAGCGTACCGTCTTCAGTGCAAAAAGTATCTTTTTGCACTGAAGACGGTACGCTTTAGGCTACCGAAACAGCTGTATTTGCAATATTTTTCTTTGGCGTTTCTGACGTAGTAGTTTATTCGGGTTTTAATAAATAAAATTTTGTTTAAATGGTTTCTGCTAATTTTAATAACTAATAAACCTTAAAATTAAAATTAAAATTATTTTATTAAATTTTAATTTATAACTTACGTAAATTTGAGATACGTAAATTCGCAATTCATAAGTAACCTGCGAAGGTAGAGGTATTTCCTATGGATGCAAAAGAACAAGATAGCGAGTAATGATAGCATCCTTTTTTGAAGTAAAATAATAAACAAAAAAAGGGTAATGACCTACATATATATATGTATACATATATATATTAATATTAATATTTCTTAATAAAACCTAAACAAATGGTAGCTTTTTAATTACTCTATTAGAGAATCGGACACTTAATAAAACACCGTGCAGTATGAAATTAATATTTATCAATTAAAACTCAAAAGCTGAAAATTTTCTTTAGCAACCCGGACTAATTAAATTCACCATACTAAAAGTAATTTGAATTTTTTTTTTTTTTCTTTTTTTAAGTTTTTGATAATTATTACTAATTTTAAAATTAAGTAATTTGATAGTTAATGATGAAGTACTAAAAATTATTAGAAGTTAGAATTTATTTAGATTTAACTTTAAAAATTTAAATTTAGAATCTATAAAGGAATAACTTTTTGTGTGTGTGTGTGTGTGCGCGTGTGTGTGAGAGAGAGAGAGAGAGAGAGTAATAAGCAAACATCATAACAAGGATTAGAAGAAATTAGAAATAAGATTCAATTATTGAGTTTACTAGAAATTTAGGATAACCATAAAGTCTAGCCTGAAAATAGATAGATTTAACGTTTTTACTTTTATATTTATCATAACTTAGATGTTTTATTCTATATAGGAATTCATTTAGGAGGTCATTTATTAGAGAATTAAGGTTTCTCTGTATCAACTGTTTCGATGTTTTTTTATTTAAATGAACTCAAATTGATCGCTTTCAAATATATTTTATAAACGAAAATCGTTTTCTATCATTTTTTAAATAAGCATAGTAAGGAAAATTATTATTTAGGAAGTAATTTAAGTAGGGTAAGGTGGGGTAAGTGGGACCCCTTTTCGGCATAATTCGACTTTAGCTCAACATAGCACCGGATGTAATAAATAGGCCTAACAACTTAATTTTTTTTTTGTGGTTCATTCTCTCATATGTTGTTACTGTACCCATGGTAACCTCTAACCAAACTGGCAAATGATGAATTAGAAAAGAAAATTATTTTGGGTGGTCATCGGGGTGGCCCACTTGCCCCGCAAGGTGAGGTAAGTGGGCCACCCCTGAATATATTTTTACACATAACTGATAGAGATTTGGTGGGACAAGTGGGACAATCTACATGGTTTTCTGAATCTTTGAAAACAAATCACTGAAGTATCTCCATTAGTTCACCCATAGCAACTTTTTCTGGCACACAAGCCTGTTAAAAGAAAACAATGTCAATTTTTTAACTTTTTACTTTTGCATGTAGTGTAGCCTAAAAGTTAGGCCTACAAAGTTTAAACTAGCCAATGGCAGTGTTACATGCTAGTGAACATTATATCTTGATAAATCGTTGGTAACCATGTATTTTGAAAGTGTCTTGGAAAATGTTGGTCCATTTAGTTTCAGCACAACATCTTGTAGGAATACATACATCATGAATATCATTAGCTTCAGGTGGAAAAAGTTATTATGCAGAGTTGTCTCTTTGTGCATGTATTACATGACAACTGTATCTTCATCGTTTGGACTGTCATTTAATACCAAGCCAACATAATATTTCTTTTTTTTTTTTTTTTTTTTTTTTTTTGCCTTTAAACTGGACAAAGGCATAATCCCCATTTTTAAGTTCTGTGGTAGTGGGTGATAACTGATGGTTCATCTTCGATCACTACTGGTGGAGTCATCCAGAGGTAAACCCTATAAATCAGTGCATATGACATTTTTTAACTATATTAAAGAGTTGGGGTGGGTGGCCCGCTTACCCCTCCATTGTGGTGGCCCACTTACCCCAAACACGGGGCAAGTGGACCCCCAATTTTTTTTCAACCTTATTAACATCATGAGTACACGATACTACAAAACGATTCTGTGTTTTATACACTTTCAAAATATATAAAGTTTTGATTTGTATCATGAACGGTTTGGAAGAAAAAAAATAATTAGTACGATGGCGCGAAATACGATAGGACTTCAAATTTAAAAATCGTCACAAAAAGGCTTTTGTAACTTATCACACACATAAATGAAAACGATGCCATAATGTTTTCTACATCTATTGGGGTAGGTACATAAAAATATTATAACAGATTTTTTTTGAGTCAATAACTGGGGAAATGCCAGGGGGTGGCCCACATACCCCAATGGCCCACTTACCCCACCTTACCCTACCTTATTTATGAAACGTATTCTAAAAGCATTGACGTCCTCTGAATTGTTTTATTTTTATATTTCATTAAAACCATTTATGTGCCTGAAAAGTAAGAAATTTATATTTAAACACCATAAATTTCAAATGCATGCAACAATTGCTTTGCCTCAAAATCATTCAGCTCACCATTCGATAAAAGTAAGCAGGACTGCACCATTATAGCAGCAATCAGTTTTTAATGCAGTGTAATCTATTATTTGATGCAAAATGTCTTCACATACAAAACGTGATAAGGAAATTTTTCTTGTAAATTTACTCATGTACATTGTTTACGCAAGGTTTTCAAATTATTATGCATTTAAGAATGCAATTTGCATCATTGTGGGACATTTAGCGTCACCTCCAAAAACAGCTGACCAATGACACAAAATAATAGCGCAACCCAGCTTAGCACATTTTGACCATCGGAAAATGTTAATAAAAATTTTTGTTTCACTTAATCAGTGAAAACCGTTACAGTTCGCTGATTAACACTTTCACGCCGGCGCATTTTGTTTACATAGTCTTCTCAAAAGTACCCGAGCACTAGCCAATAATTCCGATATCAAAAAAGTACTCTTAAAACTGTTTTGTTCAATAAATCCTTATCGAATCATGTTCTTAGACTGACTAAGAACATGAATTGACAAGGATTTATTTAACAAAACCGTATGAAGTGTACTTTTTTTGGACAGAGATTATTGCTAGTGCTCGAATACTTTTGCTGCTGACTGTAGCTGTGACCCACCGGTGAGTCACGCAGGCGTGAACTTGTTAAAGAAAATAAATATTTCTATAAACATTTTCAGGCAACCAAAAGGTGCTAAGTTGGCAACTATGAGCGCAGCTGATAAGAAGTAAATAACACTCTTTTTTCTCTTCATTTATTCCTAAATCACAGTAGTCATAACGCATGCGCAATAGCACGGAAGAGACTGCAAAATAAAAACAAACAGTGTAATTGAGATTTTTGTTTTATTTTACTTACATAGTGTTTTGAAGAATAATAAGCAGACAAGTGATTAATATTCAATTCACTTTTTCTTTTTTTTTATAGGAATGACTATCCATTGTTTTATTTTTTCTCATTTCTAAGAAACAACTGTCTTAAAAATAACAGCTGTAACATCTCAATATCTTTTATCGAATACTTAAAATTATAAGAGCAAACATATCAAAGTTTACTTTACATCGAAATACTTATTAACAGAAATATTCTGAGTTATATGTAGAATTTCTGCAAATATGAGCTACATTATGCCTCAGGCATTCATAAACGCTCTTAACGCATTTAGAAAATACCGATAGAAACTGATTATACAGATAAAAAGAAATATGTTGCTAACTGTGTCTCTTAATCTTGAAAAATAAATCATGTAACAAGTTAAAGTCAAAAGATTTTGTGAAATCTTCTATGGTATATTCTCCTTCTAACATGGAAGAAAATATGAAATAATTATTTCTTTAAATAATGCCATGTTTGCTGTTCGTATTACCAAATGTTCCTCTGAGACAGGAAGAGATTTGAAATATTTGCTAATCAGTACAGTTATTTCAGTTCTTCTTGTGACTTATGTAAACTAATGTAAGTCGAAATTAATGTTATTTGATATTAAAAGTACACTATTCTGTCATTAATATTGATGTTAATTTTCAAGTTTTCGGACTTTAATTCCCTTAGTATTCTTAATGAAGTAGAAAGGTTAATATTTTATTCCGAATTTTCTATTCGTAAATGTATGTGATTTAACTATACAATCATAATAGCTAAAAAATAATACTATGTACATAGGTTATAAAGCACTGTGTTTTTTTTATTTACATTTTCGTTGCTTGTTGCTATTTAAACTATAATTACTGCCTAATGATGTAGACATTAAAAATTTTTTGCTTGAAATTATGAAAAATAACATAGCAAAAAGATGTAAACGTAAAGCAATTAGATATAAGAAAGTACAGAAAAGTAAGAACTAAAAATATTTTTTTTTTCACTAATTTGCCACAGACACAGTAAGGGTCTTTTTACATATCTTATTTAAATGGTAAAATTAAAGTGATCTATGTCAAAATAAATTATTAAATTTGATTTATGTGTTTTTATACTGAAAGAATTGCGAAATTTTCCCAGGAAATTTTGGTTAGTAATGTTCCCAAACAGTAATGTTCCTTGAACATATTCGTAGTCATCAAATATATCACTAAAAATCGTACTAAATTCTTTAAATCGAGGGTGTTTCATGGGCAAAAACCTGTTATTTTGAGAAACCTGCTCCAAATTTTTAAAAACCAAGAACGTATCACATATATAAGAGTAAAGTTAGCAAAATTTTTTTCAGTGTAGGTCTAAAAACTTCGATTCTGAACTCCTCTGAAATTTCCAGATTTTAAAAGTCGAATTTATGATACTTCTTATATGTAATTAAAAAATGTAGATCTTCTGTGGTCGAAATTATGAACTTCCGTGGCCTAATTACTAAAACCTTATTGCTGCAGTGGCTCCAAAAAGAATTTTCCGCAGCAATCCATTTCAGTTCCAGAGTTTATCACGAGAATTACAAGTACGGTGTTGTTGTTTGTAACAATACAAGAGTTTGTAACAAAAATGCGTGGTATACCCTCCATTAATGAACTTAAATATTTTACTGAACTTCCGATAAAGAAAGACATTATTGGTCGTTTCCATACACTTTTGGAAACATTGAATGATAAGAAAGAAAGAATGACTTTAACAAGTAGTGAGTTTACTGTTATCTGGGAAAAAATAGCTTTCCAATTTTAGCAAAAGAAACAAACAAAAAAAAATACAAAGTGGAAAAAGGATTCATTTTAAGTTGAAATAAAAAATATATTTGATATAACGAAAATAGACGGAAATTAGTTGCACCAAGAAAATAAAGTACTATACAAGTTATAAGCTAACTCCCAAGGTAAAATTGGATATATAACAAACACAATTGAATCGTTTATTTATCGAAACCCGTCAAGTGCACTTTTTCAAACTTTCGAATAACACAAAAAGAACTTTCTACTTTTAATACTACTGTAGATTTTTGCCTAGAAAATATCTACAGTGTTTCTCAATACCCTCTAAAAACAAATAATGCTTGTATTTAATTTTTTTAATTATACTCCACTCATAAAAAAAATTATAAAAATTTTGCATTTGACGGGTTTCTACAATAAAATACCTTTTTTTTAAACAAATAATTTATTTTTTAGTAAAACTGTGATTTTTTAAACAGCAGTGGGATGTTAAATAGAAACACATTATACTTTATACCTGAATTTATTAAATATCAAAGAAAAAAATTTCAATCAGTTTGGTCTAAAACAAATCAATCTACTAATCCTCATACACCCTGTCTACGTTACAGTCAGCTTCTGTTGTAGGCCACTGGAGGATGTTGTTATAAAAATCTTTATGCCCTGTAGTGTACTTGGCCAACTTCTTCAGGTCATTGATTTTCTTCATATTGATGGGAAACCTTCCAGATGGACATGCCATCAGTGTAGGGAGCTCCGGAGCAGTACTATATTTTTTTCAGTGTGGAAGTTGAGAAGGTTAAACCATCGATAAAGAGCTTAGCAACTATTTTTCCTTGGTCAGATTTGCTGTAATAAAATTCGTTTTATGTGGACACTTTAAAAGGAAACTTGTCTTTCCTTTGAATTCCCCATCCAGAAGTTTCATCTGAATTTACATTATTCTTGTAAAACTGAGGCCACCAAATATTAAAACTATAAATCATGTCGCTTGTTATCTGATGAACAGTAAAGCGCCCTGTTTTACTTGATTTAAGAACCATTTCGGCATACTGATCTGGTGTGCAAACTCTATCTACTCTTCGAAGAAGACGTTTAATAAACCCAAAATCACGATCACATGGTAAAAATGAGTGCCTCCCTGATTGGGAAGTAGTGATGAACAGACTCAAAAATTCCCCTGTCACAAAGGTTCATTAGGAATCTCACAACACAGTGATTTTTGTTTTGCCCAGAAGGGCTATCACTGAAAAGAACAAAACTCTTAGTTCCACTAAATACAGTCGGTAACAAAAGTGTCCGAACACTAGCAAAAATTCCTATGTAAAAAAAGTACATTTCACACGGTTTTGTTAAATAAATCCTTGTCTAATCCTCTTCTTAGTCAGTCTAAGAACATGATTCGATAAGGATTTATTTAACAGAACCGTATGAAGTGTACTTTTTTTACATAGGAATTTTTGCTAGTGTTCGGACACTTTTGTTACCGACTGTACTATATAGGGCAACAACATCCAGCAAGCCTCCTAGGAGATTTATTGGCCTCACCTTCGTGATATATACACATTTTTGCCTTTTTAGTTTTCATATCATGAATACCAAAAACATTAAGCCAAAGCTGGCGCATGTAAAACACCTCCTGTCAGGTATATTCGGAAGTGGTAAATTTTGCATGAACTCAAATTTACTGCAGAAACCCGCTATGTGATATCGCTTGACGTGTTTCTGCATTAAACAGAAACTTCAACATAAAATATGACCCATTGGGAGGCTTGGACAGTTTACATGTTTTTGCCCAAAACGGTGTGTTTACAGTAGGCCATTTCGGTTCTATTCATATCTCATTTTCGCAAAAAATGTCAGTTGACGGGTTTCTGAAATAAACGATTCAATTACTCTTTAGTCGTCCATCCATCTCTGAAAGGGATTAAGACAATTGGCTCACGTTGCCACTTGTGTACACAACTCATCATCAATAGAAGTAAGTAGTAATTAATTTTTTTCTCACACAGAATCTTTATTGGAAAAAAAAGGAAAATTAAATGATAAGAGAAAACAAGCTGTGCGTTTTTCAACTCACAGATGCACCTAAGTTAGTTCTCTTTCAAATTATAAGGCAGCTCTAATGTGCTTCTCTCTAGTCGGAGATGGAATCAGTGTTCCAGCACAATCGCATCATTTGGAGAGCTTTTCTGAAGGAGCAGCGAAGACACTAAGCGTAATATCAAATCTATTTTGCAAGAAGAAAAACATTTATGCCTTCATTTCGACGGCAAGAGAATTAGAAATCGCGGGTATCAAGTGTTAATCGCGAACAATGAGAATGGAAATTAGGTACAGTAAACTGCAAAAATGAACCAAAACAGAATATTTTTAATGCACTGCAAAGTTTGCTGAATGTATTTGGTGCATAGAAGAACTTCAGAGTGATTGTATGTGAAAAAATAGCAATAAATATTTAACGAGTGAATAGAATTATTCAAAAATGAAAAACTAAAATGGTCACCACAAGAGTATTTGATCAGCGACAATTAATTGTCCGACTGAATCCTAATTTTCATAGCATCGTAAACCATGTGTTTTTTTAATACAATTTCTTCTACTAAACCAACACTCAACTAGGAATTCCTGGATGAAGTATAAAACAACTCAATGCCTTACAGAAGTCCTACAAGCTAGATAGTGAAATGATCGCAGTTCAAAATCCAGGTTAGCAAGATGATTTTAAACTTTTGTATAAATTACGTAGATCTTTCCATTTCCTCAAAGAAATTATTACGTACCCCGTAATTAAATGGAGAAAAATATTGGCTCATCACCATACTAAATGGAACTCACATGTTATATATGCTCTCATTTCGAACGTCCTCATTTCTAAATGGAGAATATCACTAAAAATACCATGCGCCTTCCTCTTAAATACATGGCAGGAAGTCTGGTTTTTAACACGCTTATATTAGCTTCACCTGTATGTATGTATGTTTGTAACTTCTCTGGGAGCAAAACGTGATTGCACAAAATCCTTCATATCTCAAACAAAAAACCATTGTGTATGGTTTCCAGAGCTTTTTAAGAAAACGGCTGATGGCTGAGCTACAAAAATTTGCATGGTGGTTCGTAATGACCTCTCCTGATGCACCTCGAAGCCCGATTTTCGAATTTTGTTTTAGTTTTCTTTTAATTAATTAAAATGTTAAAATAAAAACCTTCTAATTACTGATAAATTGGCCATTTAATTTTAATCCTTAATTTAATTGTTGCCAAAAAAAATTATCATTATTTTTTGGACAGAAAAAAAAAAAAAAATGTGAACAATAAAAATTACATTTATTTAAAATATTTAATATTATTCCTTAATTTAATTGTTGCCAAAAAAATTATCATTATTTTTTCGACAGAAAAAAAAAAAAAAAAAAACGTGAACAATAAAAATTACATTTATTTAAAATAAGGAAAGTAAATTAAAGCGTGTTCTTTAATTTTTTAAAACTATAATATTATTAACCAAATGTTCGACGCATAGATTTACTAGAAACCGAAGAATTGAACTTCTAAATTTAATTTCTCTGTAGTCATGAAGTGATCTGTAATTCACTAGACTATACGTACATCCGTTGCAGATTACCGTGAACGAATATTTGTGTCGAACGAAGGCCACGCGATACGAAATTAATGGAAAAACTGTACCAGAAATGCAAAACAGATAAGTATTTTAATGTAAACTTTATTTTAACTAACGCATTATGAATTTGCGAAAATTACTTGAGTTTGAGAATTTTCATTATCATGGATACGGAACTTTTTTTTTTTTTTTTTTTAATGAAATAATTCTCCTTTTCTGATCCTGAATTAAAAAGTCATTGATTTCTACTACATGTTAAAATATGTTTTTCATACCCACAATACCAATAGTGCTTAAAAATTTTATTTTACATTGTTATATTTCAAAACAACCAGCCTAAACATTGTTATATCTGAACAGCACTTTGGATAAATATACAAATGCAATATATAAACAGCTAGAATAGGACAATTCCTCTCTTATTCCACTGTTCAAAAAAGAAAATATTTGAGTTACTACAGATTTTACATGTTTACACAAAATAGTAAGTTACAGGAAAATAAAAACTGAAAAATAATTCTTTAACAGCTACAATTAAACAGAATTTAATTTTTTCGGCACAAATGCAATAGAATGGCTTTTATACATATCTCATGTAAATGATAAAATTTTAGATTTATACGTCAAAATAAATTATTAAGTTTGATTTATGTGTTTTTACATCCGAGAATTTTGATATAAAAATCATCTGAACTTTCCAGGTTTTGAAAAAATAAAAAATTGATGATGTTTTTCACATATCTGACAACTTGCAATTGCAGAACATCCACAGAATTAAAACTAAAATTTTACAATTCAATCTTCCAAAATATCCCAACAAACGTACCTGAACATTTTTTTCTGGCTAATTAATTTCAACAGTTTGGATTGCTAAATTAATATTATGATAAATGGTCTGGAATATAAAAGCAACTAGAATCTCTAACAGAACACTTATCCACAGCATATCATCAGGATGTTTCTGGGATGTTTTTCATCCTGAAGACATCTTGAAGATATCCAGGGAAAAAGATGTGCTGTTAGGAAGGAGACACTTCATATCTTCTTCCACTGTTAAGAAAAGAAATATTTCATTCCTTACTATAGATTTATAAATTTACACAAGGACGTAAATTGAAAAGAATAAATAAGTAAGAACTAAAAAATAAATTTTCGGTGGTAATAATGGGTTCGTCCCACTTGTTGCCAGAGTTCACGTCACATGATATAGTTATGTTTTAAACCAAGAGCAGTCGAAATCTTCTATATTTATCAACAGTGATTGCTGAAATAAAGCATTTTCTATTTTTTATTCCGTTTCATATCATTATTCAACTTTTTTTTTTTTTTTTGCATACAATTACAGTCATCATTTAGTTTATATTTGTTATTAATGTTGATAGATAACATGTTAAGCACTCTGATTTTTGGTACTTGAATCATTAACAGTTCAACATCGTTTAGTGTAAAGCCATTTCGGCTTGTAGCTAAGTAAATTATCTTGTTGTAGCACATTTACACGATTAAATTTAACTGAAAACGTTTTTAATTAATTTCAAGTTATAATCCATAAACATTCCACAAGAACAAGTTATTTATTACTGTAAATGTAACAGTTACACTACAACATACAAAAATCGATTCTTACATGTAAAAATAAATATACGTACAAAGTGTTTTTTTTTTTTTTTTTTTTTTTTTTTTTTTTTAATTATTATTATTAAACTTACAAATACAATTATTCTACTGTTTACAAATTCAAAATATTACTTTTATTTTATTTTATGTTAAATATATACTTTTGTTCTTAAGAACAATATTTAACTGAATTCGATTATTTATTATTTCTCCATCACGGGATTTAGCAGACGACACTGGGAAGAGCCCATTAAACATTATTTCGATGGCACAAGCACAACAGAGAGTTTTCTATACATATATCATGTAAATTATAAAATAATAACGAAAAATCATGCAGTATGCATTGATTATTAACACTTTCCAACTGTACGATATCACACAACTACGTTAACACACAACAGACAAACAGAGGCACTGAAAAGTATACAAATAGACTAACTGAATTTAAAATCACTCTTAGACATTGTTGGAAAGTGTTAAAAAGGCTTAACACAAAAGAGAATGCAGCCATTAGATCATAATTGCAGCCCTTAACCCTTTCAGGGGCACTAAGTAAAAATGATTGAATTTCCTTTTAAATATATATATATCATAAAGTAAACATCCCCTACAAGTCATATTTGAGGAAGAAAAAAATTCAGCATGTGGGGATTTTTTTGTGGGTGGTGGCTAGGCGTTCTAGCCACTGTGTCTATCCACCTAAAAGATGCTCCTAAAAATCAAACTAAAATTAATGATCTAAGATAATATGTAAATCTGTTGTATTTAAAAGGTGCATTACAGTATATTTACACTACCAAATACTTTTGAATAAAAAATTATTTTTCATAAAAATATATTAAAGAAACTTCAAAAAATTTTCCCGCACCTTGTCCATTTAAAAAAGTCACAGGCACATCCTGCTTAAAGTTACTGTAGTTCTGCCATCTCTATTTGAATTTTAGAAGTACACATTAACTTTTTATAAAAGTGTATAAAAAAAGTAGCCACTGCACACTTAGAGAAAAATTTCTAAAGTAGGTGGATAGACCCTCTAGCCACCGCCCCTGAAAGGGTTAATGTATCTGAGTATTTTAGTGTAGCCTTGTAAATCTGAAGATCAATCATACCATATTCTATACAAAACATCATGTTAAAATATTAACAATACATAAAAAACTCTTTATGATTTTTACAGTAGAAAGTTTTTTAAATGTGATTTTTTTAAATGTCTGTCCTAAAACTCAATGTACTGGCTTTTTTTTTTTTTTTTTTTTTTTTTTTTTTTGGTTGTCCCTGTACACAAACTCGTTGTACAGGACCTATTAATATCATTTTAAATAAGGAACATTCCATAGCAAACTTCACTAATATATAAAAATTTTTCAAAAATTATAAAAATATTTACGGACGTTGGGGGCGGGAGACAAACAGATAGAAAAATAAGACAATCGGACAGACAGACACAAATTGAAATCATATTCACACTCAAATTTTGTTTGAAAGTGTTAAAAACGCTTAATGTAAACAAAAGTACAATTCCACCAAAGTTTTATTAATAGCTCGTAATGTAACTGAATATTTTTGTGTGGCCTGTAAATCAATTGCTGATTACACTATATTCTATAAAAAGCATTATTTTGTGCATATGAATAATATATTTCAATTTCATTAAGCTTTGAGCAAAGTAAAGTTATTAAAACTTGGTTTATAGAAATATCTCTCACAGAACACAATGCTTTGGAATACTTTCGAGTGTCCTTGTACACAAACCAGTGGTGGTATTTAAACATTTTACTTAGTAAACATCTGATAGTGAACTTAAATAACGTATTTCAATTTCATTAAGATTTGCGTACAGTTAAGGTAGTAATATATGCTTTATAGAAATACCTCCCATAGAACACAATGCTTTAGAATAGTTTCGGGTGTCCCTGTACACACACCAGTAGATTTAATCACTCCATTTTCAGTACAGGGTACATCCGACAGTAAACTTTAATAACATATATCAGTTTTAAGAAATTCCATAAATATTTACGGGAGTTTAGAACGCGAACAGACAGACAGACAAACCGAAATCATGAACACTTTCCAACCTTGTTGGAAAGTATTAATTGGAATTGTACGTCAAAATGAATCATTAAATTTGATTTACATGATTTACGTTCGAGAATTTCTCAATTTGAATCTTCTGAACTCTACAGTGTTTGAAAAAAAAATTATGATGCTTCTCACATACTTGAAAACTTATATTAGTTGCACTTACAGCAAACGGAAACCTTCAAATAAAATATATTTTGTAAATTTTGCTAATGCATGTAAATTGACGTAAAAAATCTCATGTGTATTATAATAAATATATGTTGCAATACCTTTAAAATTAATAATTATGAAATAAGTAATCCTAGTTGTATAATTCCTGATAATTGGCTTTTAATAAAAAAGCAATTTGCGCACTGTAAACGTAAACATCTTAAATTCACTTTCAAAAGTGTCGTAAACGGGTGGTCATTTTTTAAGAGAAAAAAAGTCCTACTTTGTGAGACACCATTTTGCATATGAAATTAAGACATTGAAAATGTCTTAAAACACAGCCATGTTTTTTAGGCTTAAAAACACCACCATGTTAGGTTTAAAAACACCGCTATTTTTAAGGCTTTTTAATAAATAAATAAGTAAACAAAGGTAGCTTATGATTCTGTTTTTCTGTTAAAAATAGATTTTAAAATTTTCTTGAGCATAAATAAAATATAATTTAACTAAAAAAAAAAAGAAAAGAAGAAAATCCCCATTACCTGCGAATGGACTTGAACCCATGCCGATCTGCAAATCAGAAAGCTGGTATCGGAAGTTAGCGTCTGTCCCAATCACGCTACCACACAACACAACATATTTCGATAAAATATAGTGCAGTTTTATATTTTAAGGGTCTTGACATGTTCGACTTAACACTATCGAAGATTTCATAGAATATCTAATATTTCCGTTTAATATTTATAATTTGAACTATACTAGGTATTTTTATTCAATAAAATATATCAGCAATAATTCTTATGAGTTCTGATATATTTTTTATATATTAAAAATTTTTAAATCGCCTTTTCCCAATCTGCACTTTTTCATGAATTTGTGATTTTCAAAATGATAAAACTTCTACAGATAATTAATGAAAAGCTTAATAATATTTTGGATATTTCAAAATACTTACTTAAAAGAAAATTTTGAAATTTATTTATTAGTTTTTGAGAATTTTTTTTTTTTTTTTTTTAAGTGCATGTCTATGTAAAAAATTTTAAATATATATATATATATTCTTTTAATATTTTTTCTTTAAAGATATTGCAAAAACCATTCCCCAATTCTTTTACGTGGGATCTATTAATCATCCAAAAAAATTATTAAATATTTTCTTACATATCAATTGAAGTTTCAGCATTTTGAAAAATCCCGAATTCAGGAAAAACGAAAACTGAGTGAACACTGTTTAAAGATTTCATATACATATAGATAGATAGTCAGAACGTACAGTAAAAATACAATATTATCAGTACATACAGTTGGAATTTAAAGATGATTTAATATCAGTTTACAAACAATTAAAATGATAAAAAACAAAGACCACCCAAATTAAACCAAAAAAGAAATACAGTCAAATCTAAATGCATTAAAGCAAGTTGGAATAAGAAAACACCATTATTTGCATTCTAACGTTATCAAGGGCCTGGTAGAATGCAAACATGCTAAATAAATGAATGTTTTTCTGTCACAAATATAGCAAAAGCTAAGTATTTCTTTGTGCACCGGCCCAAAACATCCATTGGAAATAAAATAAGAAAAAGCGTATATCAAAATAAACTCTTATCAACATAAGAGAAACCAATAAATTAGTTAAAAAATTATGAGTGATGAAACACCAATAAAATTTGTAATTATAAATCAATAATCACAAATAAAATAATCAAGAAATAAACAACATAAAAATGTATGAAATGTGTGTCACATGTAACATTTAATAACCAGATAGCCGTTAAAAGTACAGTTAAAAGTACAGTTAATGTCTGTACAATTATGGCAAAGAATCATGGAGTAAAAATAGAAATATCACAAACAGATTCAAATTAAATTCTCGATTTAGAATTGAGATTTACAGTATAGTAACTTGAATAGTGCTGACATCAGCAGTTGTAATATGATAACAGAAACTTTGCCTTAATATATACTCTATAACATAAAAAGCGACGCACCAAGAAGGAGTTGTACAAACTGGACAAAAATTGACATACATACAAGTTTCGATGGAAAATGCAAAATTTTAAAGTTTGATTGCCATCGAATCAGCATGCGACGATGCTGCGCATTTTAACTGCGCAATTGGCAGAATATTAAAAAGGAGAAATTTTGATTCCAGGTCATAAATTCTTCGAGAATTTTATTCTGTCTATTCAGAAAGACAGTAACTATGCCTCGCATACAGGTGCACAAACAACATGTGTAGATGTCAGCATTTAAGTGTGGTGTGTAGTTGGGCTCAAAGAAGCCGGTTGGTCTAATCAGCGAATTTTTTGACAATTGTATAGGAGCGGTACCTCTATTAGATGATATTGATAGGAATGGGTGAACCATGGCCGAACACAGCGTCAAAAAGGAAGCGGTCGGCATAAGAGAGGAGAGAAAGTGAGAATTAGTCAATCGCAAAGCTGTACTTAAAGCTCCAATTCTTCATTATCGTCGATTCTACGTGTAGCTGGTACTTCAGTGAATTCAAAGACCCTTAATTGGTAGCTTAGTGAGATGTAGTTGAGCTCAGTCCCCGGATCTCTCTTCCACTGAGGACGTTTGGAGCATCATAAAAAGGCTCCTATAACCAGTTCATGATTTTGCCAATCTATTCACTAATTGGACACAATTTGGCACGATACTTCACAGGAACACATTTGCCAACTGTATTAATTAATGCCAAGCCGAATAACTGAGTACATAAGGACCAGAAGTGGACCAACGCGTTATTGACTTGTTTACTTTGTGAGGCCTTGTGTCTCTTGATTAAATTATTCAAATTTTCTGAAACTGTAAATAGTTGTTTTTCTCTGCAGTTACATCGCATCTACCAATTTTAGTCCCATTCGGATAACTCCTTCTTGGTGCGTCTTTTTTTTTTTCATAGAGTGAAAATTTCTTGAATAAACTTAATAGAATTCAATTTCTAAATGTTATAAATATGCGAAGATTCCAGCCTTCGATGTTTGGATAATATGGTTATCAGAAAAATCTCATATTACCAAAAGTTCTCAAGTTTATATATATATATATATATATATATAACAGATTTAAATCATTGATAGTTTCATTATAATTTCAATTTTAGAAAATACTTTTTTCCGCTGCAAAGTTAAAAATTCTTTTAATTAAATAAAACTATTATTATTTTTCGTGTTATTATTTTAAAACTTTATCTTGATATAATGTTCAACAGAGGACGCCACTCTTCTTTTAAATAATGAATGATGCAATGCGAAATCTTTTATTTTAAGATATTTTGAATGTCTGATTTTCAGACATTTTTTATATTAAGACATTTTACATTAGTTCATTTCCATCACCAGTTTATTAAGTTATACAAAGTGTCTTAAATAAAGATATCTATTACGTCTAATCTGTTTTTTAAGATATTTACGTGTCTTAAACACTCTTTCAGACATTTTATTGTCTTACTTTAAGACTGCTTTATTTGCACTGTGAATAGTCCCTTATGTCAATGTCAATAATAATAAATAGTAAATATATAACTTACTCTCTTAAACATACTTTTCGACTATTTTCCTAATATTTGTAAAGGCTTTTTTTTATTGTTATTATTTGAGATGGCTTATGTTAAATTACGTAAAAGTTACGTAAACTATCAAATTATGCATTTTTTTTTTCCTTTTAATCACACATGCACAGTTTAAACATTTTTCACACAAATGCTGATATCTAATGACACACGGTAGCTGCACATATGTACATATATACACTAAGCGACAAGAAAAAAGCTGCACTGCAGAAAAATTGACTTATACCTTTTTTATTTGTAACTAGCAGGCTACGCCCGCTTCGCTGGTCACTATTTTTGAAGGAATCACAATAATTAATGAATTCTCAAAATTACATTAATTTTTTATCATGTTGTTAAAAAGAGAAAAAAAAAATTCTGATCGGGAAAAATGTCGCACCGGGTCCCCACTGCCTTCGGCAGCGTAGACCCGTGCGCTGCGCGCGCGTATCCCTTCACCATCCTTTTCACTTCTCAAAATTGCATACAATTACTCATAAGCTTTCAATCTTAAGAAAAGGAATTTAAAAAATATATCATTTAGCATCGTGTAAAAACTCACACCGGGACCCCACTGCATTAGGCAACGCAGATCCATGCGCGCGCACGTGTGAGGATATACGTGCGCTGTGCACGAAAATTCCTTCTCAACTCAAACTTTTATTATTAAGAAAATAAAATTAAAAAAAAAAAAAAAATTATCATCGGGTAAAAACTCGCACCGGATCGCAAACGCATGCGCGCGCACATGTTAAGATAACGTGCGGTGCGCGCACATATTCTGAAATCAAACCTTTATTCTAAAGAAAAGAAAATTTAAAAAATCATTTTTCATCGGGTAAAAAGTCGCACCGGGTCCCCGCTGCCTTCGGCAGCGCAGTCTCGTGCTCGCTGCGTGCGTCTATTCCTTCCCCACTCCTCTAGCCCCTCCTAATTAACCTACATGTACCAATTTTGAACGGTCTAACTCAATTAGCTGTGATGGAAAAGAAAACTTAATCAGGACACCTTAAAATCGTAAATCAGGTGAAATCTCGAATCCCACTTTCGATAATATAAAAGTACTCTAAAATATCTTTCGAATGATGTATTAAAAATAATTTAATTAGAATTTCAAATATTGAAATTTTAAAATATCTGGCGATAGAAATTTCTATAATCTACTGTTCAATTCTAAATCAACAAAGCTTTCAAATAATGTATTACTTATAAAATTATTTTAATTAGTAGCTGAGATACAAAAAAAAACCTAATAAGGACACCTTAAAACGTGTAAATCTCGTGAAATCTCGAATTCCACTACTTACGGTAGTCGGTTAATGGAAGGTGACAGAAATTTGTGGCGACTACTCTTGAAATTCAATTCAAATAAGTTTCAAAATGACATATTACTTATTAAATTATGCTAATTAGAAGCTGAGATACAAAAATGATATAAACTCTATTATAAAACGGTTTATGTCTGACTTTTTCGTGGTTTTCTCCGTAGCTTGCGTAATTCCGGTCTAAATACTGTTAAAAATCCATAGTATGAAATGTGAATGGAGTATCAGAATTCGAAACTCTGCAAAATATAAAAGAATAAAGGCGTTCTGGGTTTTTCGTTGTTTTCACCGAAACAACCGTTCCTTTTCTACGTTTTTGCCCCTTCCCCCCCTTCTAATAATTTTACACTTGAAAATATCCGCAATCGATTTATCTTTCCTAAAAACGTAATAATAACAATTTCAAACGCTGTAACTCTTTTTTTTTTTTTTTTTTTTTGCCCCTTCGCCCAATCCCTTCCCCCTCAAGCCCTTCCTAATAATTCTACACTTTCAAAAATATTCAGAATCGAATTATCGGGCGTTAAAACCAAATATTACGAAATTTAAACGGAATATCTCAATTTAAAAAAATATAATACAAAATTTAATCTAATTTTTTTGTTTATCCAGATATTTTCATGAAAATTGAGCAGTAGCTTTTTAATATGCTGTCTAGGCCGAATATTAATTAAAATGTAACGTGAATGAAAATTTGAAAAAAATTGAAAATTGCAATTTTTCTCCCTACTACAAAACACGTGACATCTTGATCGGTTACAATCATTTCCCTTTTCATCTCAGCCAGTCTGGCGTTTGAAATGATGTTGCCACAAAAAATTCATACTTTAGTTAATTTTTAAAAATCTAATTGTTGTACCGATAAGCCGCTTGCACACTTAAATTCAGAAAAAAATCCCCTTTCATTTGGTACCAAAATCGTAACGATCGGACAAATATTTCTAATTTATTTTCCACTTTTTCTAATTTTAATTCTGTTAAAATATCTTTTTTTATGCAATGGCGGTGAATTCTCAGTCATTGATATCGCTTTTAGATTAGACATGAGTGGACATTTTAATTAATATCTCCACAACTAATTAAAATTTAAATTCTGTTTCGAAGAGGAACTCGGAAAGGCTCCAGTGCATCAGTATGTCAATTCTTCTACTTCTGCGTTCAGTAGGGGCTGAACGTATAAAAGAACAGACAGACAGACAGACAAACCTTTCCTTTTATTATTATAGATAGATAGATAGATAGATGACTTCAAAACTAATGGTTGAAACAAATAAAACTGTCATGTTTGCATAATACCAAAGAGATGAAATGATACCTATGTACATTTTTGATTTAATAATTCACTTTATTACACTCTACGAAGTAATTATTAAAAATCTACGTAAAACATTCTCTTTAAACGTAATATAATAAACATATACTTTGTACTGAATTATGATTTATTGTATGATATAAACAAATTATATTTTAATACAGGAAAAAAAACTATTTGTTTGTTAGATATAAGCAATTTTTTTATAAAAATATTTATTCTGCATTGAGTTATTTCATCTTTATATGGAATTACTGCTTTAATGTACAATGGCATAGTATTATGCAGTGTTTTAATATAAATATCAGAAATTTCTCTGTGCCAAATATAATAAATAATTTTTTCTAGTCCTTGTAGAGCTGTAGGCTGCAATTTTTTAATCCTCGCCCCTTTCCCGCGCTTTTTTATAGACTAAACATTTTCGAGCGGATTGAGATTTGGGCTATTTTCAAGTCTGATGAAAAAGAAATTCTACGATATTTTTGTAGAATTTAACTTAAAGTTAAAAAAGATATGATTATTTACAGAATTATAGGTGCTCATGGGATAGGATAGGTAGTTTTAACAATTTGAATCGAATAAACGCACCACAGACGCCCTTTAGTATGGTGCAATATCATCTTGAAATTCTGTTTACGGGAAAGTCTGAGATTGTCGCGAACAGATGCCCCTCTCTGTTATTAACCAGAAGCGTGAATCATGATAAACTCTTGTGAACTTATGCTTTTATGATGACTAATAACTTTCTTCTTGTTTTTTGTAGATTTGACTGTCGCTATGTAGTTTCAGAACGATTTTAGAAATAAGACAGAGAGGACGGTTGTTATAGCGTCCGAATAGCGTAGAAATTTGATTTGTGTTTAATATTTAATTAAAACCTAAACAGACAAAAAGATCGGACTTCATAATTATTTTACGAGTATTGTTTTACTTCAACTTCCATTTAAGCCCAGCTTACCGACAAATAATTGAAATGGAATTCGACCAGAAGAGAGTCTACATCCGTCCCATAGAAAGAATCCAGGTAGGCCCATTTATATATGTTCATTCTCAATAAAAATGTTATGATTGTTGAAAATAAAACATACTACTAAATAGAGCCTTACCAGCAATGTAAGAATTAAGAAACATAATTAGATTCAAATTTTCCACGTGGCATCCCTGTCTGGGATGGATGTGTAGAAGTAGCTGGTCTGGATAATAATAATAAAAAAATAAAGAAAATAAAGAAATAAAGAATAAAACTGGATAAATTATCATTTTGTATTTGATTTTGTAAGAAAAAATGGCAGAGTCTGAAATTTTGTGGAAAAAAAAGAGCTGTGTTATGCACAGCTATCACAAATTGTATAAATAAAATAGATAAAGAAATGCAAAAACCAGACGAAAACATAAACAGAACAGAACTGGAGGAAATATTTGAAGTCTTACAAATAAAATTTGAATCACTAAAAAATACAGACAGGGAGTTAGAATCTCACATTAAAGTTGAGGATTTTGAGAATGAGTTCCTAAAAGCCGAAGAGTACGTTGAAAAAATTCAGAAATGTAAATTTTGATGTAATAAAAAACTTAGTGAATTAAAGGGAAAATTACCCGGTATCCCGAATTCGAACCACGAACCACTTAGTCAAAAAATAGAAGTTCATAAAGTGCCTAGTACAAATGTAAATTTGCCGCGGATTCGAATCGAAAGATTTTTTGGAGATATAAATAACTGGCTCACCTTTTGGAATACTTTCGAATCTTCTATACATAACAATAACTAACTATCGAAAGTAGATAAATTTAATTATCTAAAAGCGTACTTGGGAGGTACCGATTTATGTACAATTGAAGGGCTTCCTGTGACTGAAAGTGCCTATGAATCTGCTGTAAATTTATTAAAAGAAAGGTTCGGAGATCGAAATTTATTAATACATAATCATACTTGTAATATCCTCAATATCAAACCCCTTAGAAATTCTAACGATGTAGCAGAATTCAGAAAATTTTATAACAGAATTTTAACGGATTTAGGAAGCATTGAAGCCTTAGGTTCAGATAATAATAATTTATCAGCGAATCTCCGTACGACAATTTTGAAAGCCCTACCACAGGACTTACTAATCGATTTGAATAAACCTGAACACCAAAAGGGTTATTATGACGTCACATGTTTACTAGATTTTCTATCTACGTGTTTGAAAGCCAGGGAAAAAGCGGTGTTGGTATCCGGTTTCACGAATGAAAATAGAGTTAGGAAAAAAGCACACCCCAAGCAAATTTCAACAGTCCGCAAAATAGAGATAAAACAACGGGTTGCTATGCAGCAAAGGATTTATTGAACGAAGGTCTTGAAGTTAGGAAAAGATGCCCCTTTTGTGGGTCATTGACACATAGGTGTGTGAACTGCGACGTATCTAAGAGATTATCCCTTGAAGAAAGGAAATCTTTGCTGGTTAAAAAAGGCGGTTGCTTTAAGTGTTTAGAGATAAAAGGGCATATTGCTAAATTTTGCAAAAAAAATATTAGTTGTCAATATTGCCAGGGAAAACACGCTTCATTAATGTGTTTTAAACACTACCATCCGGAAAAAGAAAAATCGCTTACGAAAGATCAAGAAGACAGTACACTTTTGATTAATGAACACTCAGAAAATAAAGTGTACTTCCAAACTTTAGTTGCTCGTATAAAAAATAAAGAAAACAAACATTTAGTGAGAATAATTTTTGATACAGCATCGTCAAAGTCTTACGTATCTAGTATTGTAGCAAATAAATTAAACTTAGAAAGCATAGGAAAAGTGAAAATTACTCATGGGCTGTTTGGAGGTACCGAGAAAACAGTGTTACATAATCGATATTCTATTAACTTAAAGGGGTTAAAGGAAAACAAAAATATTGTAATCGAGGTCTTGGAACAAGAAAAGATTTGTACAACAGTTCTCAGGGTTAACAGTATTAATTGCTTTAGAAAATTAAAAGAGAAATATATTTTTTTTTTGAGTGACGTTTGTCCTAGAAATAGACAGTGTTTATATGAAAACGATGAAAATGAAATACATGTTTTGCTAGGGGCAGATGTCGTGGGGAAATTGTTTACTGGGAAAATAAAGGATCTGTCCTGTGGGTTGGTAGCTATGCAAACGATTCTCGGGTGGACGGCAATGGGAAAAATTGAAAGTAGGGATAAAGATAGCTCCCTAACGGCTCTTTCATTGTATGTAAATGAAGCTAAAATCACGGACTTATGGAATTTGGATTCCTTGGGTATAACTGATCCGGCAGAAAAACAATCCAAGCAAGAAATTCAGGAATTAGTTTTGAAACATTTCAGAGAAACGGTATGTCGGGAAAATGATGGGAGATATAAAGTGTGTCGTCCATGGATATATGGACATCCAGAGATTTTGAATAATAGAGATTTAGCGGAAAAAAGATTAAAAAATAATGTAAATTCTCTTAAAGCAGCCGGATTAGTAGGAGAATATGAACAGGTTTTTAATGAATGGGAATCCGAGGGGGCTATAGAGAAAGTGAAAACTGAGAAAGATTTACCTCAGATTACTAAGGTTCACTATTTACTTCACAGAGCGGTAATAAAACCGAACTCGACGACGAAAATCAGACCTGTTTTCGATGGTTCGGCCCATGTTAGGGGTTCCGTTTCTATAAATGAATGTATAGAGAAGGGGCCTCATTTGATTGAATTAATTCCTTCAGTCTTGAATCGTTTCAGATGGGGAAAAATAGGCGTCGTAGCGGACATCCGGAGGACTTTTTTACAGATATCTTTGAACGAAGGGGATAGAGATTATTTACGTTTTCTTTGGTGCTGGGGGGGGGGGGAGGGAATCCCGAAAATCTGATCACTTATGAACATTGTAGAGTAGTTTTCGGACTTTGCAGTAGTCCGTTTCTCCTCGCAGCAACAATTGCGCATCGCCTTGATCAAGCACCAGACGACGTAAAAGATGTAGCGTTAAAACTTAAGGAATCATCGTATGTTGATAATTGCGTGGCTAGTGTGGATTCTTTAGATGAATTGGATTATTTGCGTACGGAAGCGCAAAAAATCTTAGCTTCAGCTAAATTCCACCTTCGCGGCTGGTGTTATAATTATCGCGCGGACGGAGAAATGATTGATTTGGAAATTGATAAAAAGACGCCGGTGCTCGGGTTAATGTGGGATATGGAGAAAGATACTTTAGCGTGTGATTATAGGAATTTTAAATTAAAAAAGGGTTCCATAACGAAGAGAAATATTTTGTCTTTAACGCATAAGATATCCGATCCGATAGGTTTTACGTGTCCAGTGACCTTGATTCCAAAATTACTATTGCAAAAATGTTGGAAAATTAGGGCTTCTTGGGACTCCAAATTGCCCGATGAGATAGTTAAGGAATTTAAAAAATGGAAAAATCAAATTTTGAAGTTAAAAAATATCTCCATACCTAGACGAATTTCCGATTTAAATCTATTTACAGGAAGATTGCCTTTACACGTTTTTTTTGTGATGCCACTAAAGTTTCGTATGCTGCTTGTGTTTTTTTAAGAAACGAATTTCACGATCAAGTGAGTTGTCAACTATTACAGGCACGATCCAGAGTTGCGCCGTTGAAAGAAATATCTACCCCCCGTCTCGAGTCACTAGCTTGCTGTATAGGTGCTAGATTAGCGGATACGGTTATCCAAGATCTAAAATTAAAAGTTGACATGGTTTATTGGTCTGACTCGATGGATGTTTTACACTGGATAAAAAGAGAAGGCCCTTGGGGAACATTTGTAGAAAATAGAGTAAAAGAAGTACGCAAACTTTCTTCTCCTGATTCCTGGAACTTTATCCATGGTCATTTGAATCCAGCTGATTTGCCCTAGCGTGGGTGTTCAGTGAAAACACTAGCTAAATCTGAGTGGTGGCTGGGTCCATCCTTATTATTAACTGCAGAAGAAAAGTGGCCAAGAGTAATATAGTTCCAAATATGGATATAATCAATACAGAGAAGCGAAAAACTATCGTTCTGCGACAAATTTAGAAAATAATGAAGATAAATTTTACCTCCGGTACTCTTCTTACACAAAAATTATACGTATAATAGGATGGATTTTCCGCTTCTGTGATAATTCAAAAATTGTTAAAACCGATCGAACAAGCGGTCTGTTAAACAGTGAAGAATTAAGAAAAGAGGAAATTGTGCTTATAAAATTAGTACAACGAGAACATTTTACGAATTCTTCAGATTATAAATTACGACATCTACGCACTATATTCGACTCGAACGGTCTACTACGGATAAAAACTAAGATTTTTATGAGAGACGATACTCATAATTTTCGCTTACCAGTGGTCTTGCCGCCAAACCATCCTGTAGTAGAACAACTTATAATGTGAAAACATCGTGAATTTGGTCATTGTGGTGTACAACTTTTAATGTCAGAACTACGCTAAAACTATTGGATTTTGAAATGTCGGAAAACTGTAAAAAGGGTCATAAACCAATGCGTGATATGCAGAAAATGTACTTCAAAACCGCCGGAAGTTGCGGAAAGTGTCTTACCTGTTGAGGGTAAGAGATGCGTCGATTTTTGAGATTGTTGGCATAGATCTAGCCGGCCCTCTCTATCCTAAAATGAAACGAAAACATGGATTCTAATTGTTACTTGTGCAGTTTTTAGAGCTGTACACCTTTAATTACTAACCTCTACTTCAACGGACGATTTTATACTCGGGTTCACACGATTCGTATCGAGAAGAGGTCGTCCATCAGTAGTGTATTGTGATCAAGGAACTAATTTTATTGGTGCGAAGAATCTCTTGAATAGTATAGATATTGAAAAATTAAAATCAGTATGTAAATTCGCCCCTATTGAATGGAAAATAAACCCGCCTGCTTCGCCGTGGTGGGGTGGGTTCTGGGAACGTCTGATAGGAATCCTGAAACGAATCCTACGAACCCAAGTAACACAGACTGTTGGCCCAACTGCGATTTATTGTTAGTTCGTTGGGGAATGGTTATCGTTGGGGAAAGGGCTCAAAATAACAGTGGGCCAACAGCAAATAGTATTGTTGGCCCAACAGTCCTAAAATGCTCTTTTTTCAACTGCAAACTATAACAGTTAGCCTACAATGTGTTCACCAACAATGGCCCAACAGTTTGCCAACCAGGAACCAACCGTTCCATAGTTGGGCCAACTGTCACCCAACGGTTGGCTCAACCGAGGGCCGACGGCCAAAAACAACCGTTGGCCAACGAAGGAGGAATCGTAGGGCCAACCGTTTCCCAACCATTCCGTGTTACTTGGGAAGAGTATTAGGAAAATCTTCTCTTACCTATGATGAACTGATCACTGTAATTTGTGACTGCGAAAGCATTATAAATGCTAGACCGTTGACGTATGTGTCCGAACATAGCGAAGATCTCGAACCCTTAACGCCTGCACTGTTTTTGCAGGAGATACCAGAAATAGGAATACCGGAACTATCTGTCCTTGACAGCAAAACCATGAATAAACAGTATTTATACCGGGTGAAAATTCGAGAAAATTTGCGCACCAGATTTCGAAGTGAATACTTAGGCATGTTACGCATATCTTTGCTAAAAAACAGAGTGCCGCTCTCTAAAACCAGGAGACGTGGTGATTATTTGTACAGATAATGTATTGGCCTTTAGGACAAATCGTGGAGATATTACCCAGTAAAGACAATGTGGCACGTATTGCAAAAGTGAGAACAACTTCAGGTATTTTGATACGTCCTATCAAAAAACTGTGTCCCCTAGAACTACATGAATCTGACATTTTACCACCAGACGTGGAAGAATTATCATACCGCCGCGCCAGACCGACTCGGGGTGGTGTAATGCCTTGAGTTGAGTTCTGGTTCCCTCTGAACTCAAGGGGGAGTGTCGCGAGCAGATGCCCCTCTCTGTTATTAACCAGACGCGTGAATCCTGATAAACTCTTGTGAACTTATGCTTTTATGATGACTAATAACTTTCTTCTTGTTTTTTGTAGATTCGACTGTTGCTATGTAGTTTCAGGATTATTTTAGAAATAAGACGGAGAGGACGGTTGTTGTAGCGTCCGATCCGAAGTAGAAATTTGATTTGTGTTTAATATTTAATTAAAACCTAAACAGACAAAAAGATCGGACTTCATAATTATTTTACGAGTTTTGTTTTACTTCAACTTCCATTTAAGCCCAGCTTACCGACAAATAATTGAAATGGAATTCGACCAGAAGAGAGTCTACATCCGTCCCATAGAAAGAATCCAGGTAGGCCCATTTATATATATTCATTCTCAATAAAAATGTTTTGATTGTTGAAAATAAAACATACTACTAAATAGAGCCTTACCAGCAATGTAAGAATTAAGAAACATAATTAGATTCAAATTTTCCACAGAGATACCTTCAAAATAGTCGGTCAGGTGCCGTTTTTATAATGACCGCGTTTTATTTCGAGTTAATTGATCCCTTGAGTATAAAAATTTGCCCAACTGATTGAAAATTTATGCACCTCCGCACCATAATGTACGGAGAATGTATCACTGTTTTATGAATGCAATTTTTAATAATTCGGTCACATTTTTATCATCTTACAAGTTTTTTTATCAGCCCGAAATAAAATAAACTTGACTCATCAGAGAAAACCAGTTCGGCCTAATAGTTAACTGATAATTATTTTAAATTTTTGGTCAACTGAAGTCTTGTTTTTTTTTAATTATTTTTTTTTTTTTTTTTTTTTTTTTTTTAGATATTCTGTTTTTTAACATACTTTGTTTAATTGTTCCCGCAAATAATTTTGCTATGCACTTTTTTTAATCTTTTCTAAGTTATGAGCATGTACAAATCGATTTTTTTAAACTTTTGTTTCTCAACTTGCCATCATCTCGCTTGGATGGGCAACATAGCCACCTAATGACACATTTTCCGTTTAAATAGCCAAAAAATTTTATATCGACCTGAAAATGATCTCAGGATTATTTCGTTAACATTTAATTAATTTGCCATCTCACTTATTAAAATATATTTTGACATTCATTCTAAAATTAAAACTTTTTGTGGCATCGTTAAATGAATTATACTTGCCATTTCTGATATACTTTCTAAAATTATAATTTTCCCGACAGTTGCATTTTATTTTTAACACTGGGCTCAAACCTAAAGTGTACGCGGAGGGCGACGTAATAAAATCTGTACGAAAATTTGCTTTTTAAATGATAAAATTGGCGGTTGCAAAAAGGGAAAAGGAAAATATCCAAGGGCGGCTTTTTTTTTTTTTTTTTTTTTTTTGTCGCTTAGTGTGTGTATATATATATATATATGTGTGTGTGTGTGTGGGTGGGTGGGTGGGTGTGGGTGTGGGTGTATATATTAATTAATTTGTTGTTATTCTCTTAAATAGCGTCGAAAGCGAATATTCTTGAAAAATATGCGAACGATGTTGTTCTTTACATCTCCAAAATGTAACAACATTTTGTCAAGTTGGGAATTCATAAATTAAAAACAAAAACATTTTTTCTGGTTATCTTGCTAAACTTTTTTAACAGGACTGTATATAAAATCCGTTCACTGCAGTTACTTATATTGCTTATCTTAATAACTTATTCTCTATTTTATATATTCTGAATATTTTTATATTTTCAATATTCTCTATTTTATTATCCGCTGTTTAATATTTCCTGAAGACAGCAAAAAATTTTGCGATAAAAAGCGTGTTTTATTATCAGCTAGTATATATTAATACAAAATAAACTCTTTTGATGAAAATCTCATTAAAAATTTGCTGAAGATAGTGAGCAGACAATGATTAAATAATTAAGGTACAATATTGGATAATCGCATGGAAAAGTTAATATTTACTTTAAAGCTAACTTTGTTTACAAAATTATTTTTTTCTCCGGAGAAAACACCTATTAAACACTCAGTGTTAAAATGTTTTTATAACGAATTAATTGGAAGAGATATTCCAAAAAACATGACTGGTTTTAGCTTTTCATCAATATAGTTTATTTGATCAATTATTTGAATAATATTACCTTTATTCTTAAAAAAAAAAAAAAAATCATAAAATCCCATGTGTAAAGTAAATATTGGGATTAAAAAGACAAACATAAATCTCTTTTAATTGAATAAACATAATACTTTAAAATTTTATTTTTCAAAAAAAGTTTTCTTTATTCAAAATAATATAATGTTTCCTAATAAAAAAAAAAAATAATAATAATAATAATAATCTGGTGTGTCACTCACACGACTTTCTGTTACCCTGCATTCAATACTATAAAGATAGGTTGTAGATTATCTATAAGATCTATAAGATATCTTAAGATCTATAAGGAAAGATATAAAGTTCAATCTGTTTTAAATATAATCTAAAACAGGTATATGCAGTTAAATCTATAGACGTAATGTATTTAAATTCTTTTGAATCCCCTTGAACAAGTACCCTTTTCTTGATCTCAAAGAAAAGTTTAGTGTAGCATCACCATGTAATATAGATTTATAATACAAACTTTGAACTTTCTGCTACTATTTGTTTTTGAGATATTCTGATAACAGACACACATAATCAGACAGACGTACAGACAGACATACACGCAAACCAACCGCTAAAACGAGATTTTGGGATTCAAGGGACCTCAAAATATGTAAATATAACACAAACTCAGTTTCGAAAATTTGACCTAAAAACAATACTTTCTCTACCATACAGTCCTGGAAAATGTTAAGGCCAAACGAAAAACTTAATTTATTTCACAACCCCTGATATGAATTTAATGCAAATTTAAATATAACACAAGGAAAGGCAATTTTAATTACATCTATAAAAACTTTTCAAAAAATTAAATTATTTCGTATATTAAAATTTATTTTCTTTTTCTCATATATGTAAAAAGCTGGAAAAAATATTAAGGCCACATAAGATATTATTTAAAAAACAGCTAATAATCTAAAAAATTCGCCTTATTTTCAGTTAATTTAATTATTTTTGAGACTGTAAAATTTTAAAAACTTCAAAGTCTGGGGAAAAAACTTCAAAATATTTACAAATACATATTGAAATTTTATGCATTTCCAAACACAATGTAATGAATGACAGTTTTAAATAAATCTATAAAAATATTTCAAAAATTAAAATTACTTTTTATTTTACAATTCACTTTTTCTTTAATACATGTAGAAAACTGGAAGAAATGAAGCACATAAGATAGTATTAAAAGAACTAATAATCCAAAAATTTGCCCTTCTTTTCAATTATTCTGAATCATTCTCGAGGTCATAGATTTAGAAAATTTCTTCAGAGTATCTTTTGGTATGCTTTTCCAGCTCTTTTCAATGGCCATTCTCAGCTCACCTACGGTGTTGTAAGTTTTCCTATTTTCATAAATGGGTCGTTCATTGTAAAAGTGAATTATCTCCTTGTAAATGGATTTTGAAATAACGAGCCTTTTGAAAATTTGTGTGTAGGAAGGAAGTCGTGAATTAGTAAATGTCTAATCAATTTATAATGTTTAATGCAAGTCAAAGTTATAAAAATTTATAAATTGTAAGAAAAGTCCTCCAAGTTCCCATCAAAAGTTATACCTCTGGGGATACCGGAACATTGGTTTAACTCGCTCTGATCCGGATCAAAATTCGAGTTTCTGTTGTTTGGCTGGTGCTGCCATCTTTCACCAGCTTCTGGAGTTAGAAGTCGTACTTCCTCCCTATGAGGCGCTCCTAATAACGGAAGACGCACCCCTCATGCCTTAAAATAAATCCGGTCAGTTCCACTACCGGGGCTCGGAATTTCCTAGTGGCATACGACAACAACAACGACAACAAGAAAAATAATTTGAAGTAACTTGCAAATTTCATTTTTATAATGAATATTTAGAAGTTTTAGTTTTCTGAAAAAAAAAATAATAATAAATAAATAAATAAAAATAATGTCATTTATGGGGGTTTAATGCAATTATTGGAGTTTCTTCACTTTCATAATGAAAGATAGGACTAAATGTCATATAATTAAGCAAAAATATCCACATTTAAAAAATATAGAATTACACCACTTTTACAATGAACCATTCAAATGTCACCAATCAGAATGCCTCATAAATTTTCTGTTGAGTTCAAGTCAGGGCTTCTTGATGGCCAATCAAGCTTCTGGACATGATTAGCATTTCAGCAACATAATGCACCAATACACGCATCAAGCTCCACAAAATCCTGGCTTCAAGCAAATAATGCTCAAATGCTTGAATGGCCATCAAGAAGCCCTGACCTGAACCCAATAGAAAATTTATGCGCCAGTCTGGTTGGCGAGATTTAAGGAAATGGGAAAACTTACAACATCGTAAGTGAGCTGAATATGGCCATTCAAAAGAGCTGTAAAAGCATTTCTGTACCCATTTTTACTCAACTGTAAAATTTATAATGTATGACTATGATGAATATTTAAGGAATTGTAATCGGAACCAAAGTTTTCGAGCACGCATTATATTTATTTATGAGATACTAGATTTAAGTGTATTATATATTTAAACTAAATTATAGTTTTTTATTAAAAATTCTGTAATCCTCATGTTTTAATATTTTTACTTTCTCTTACCCATAAGGTAGAGAAAGTATTGTTTTTCGGTCAAATTTTCGAACACGAGATTTTGTTATATTTACACGTTTTGAGGTCCCCTGAATACGAAAATCATGTTTTTAGCAAATGGTCTGTGTGTCTGTGTGTGTGTCTGTGTGTCTGTCTGTTATCAGCATATCTCAAAAACAAATTATGGCAGAAAGTTCAAACTTGGTATTCTAAATGTGTATCATATAGGGATGCTACAGTAAGCTTTTCGTTAAGATCAAGCAAATGGTTCGTGTACAGGGACAATCAAGAGAATTCTAATACATTACGTCTATGGGGGAAATTGCAGGAAAGTAGAGTTTAACGTCTATAGACTGCACTAAACCAAATGAAACGAATATATATTTTTTGTAATAGAGATAGTTAACTGGGAAAATTTTTTTTGTGTATGTAGGAGCCTCGCCTGCCCCCCTGGGGGGGAAGTCCCCCCTCGAGGGGAGTAAATTTTCATGATGGGTATCTTTCGAAAGAGCTCGCCAATACCTTTAAAACGAATGGTTGAACCATCGATCTGCGATAATTTAAAACAAAGTTATCGATTTTTTTTTACTTTTAACAAAAAAAAAGTCTTTTTTTTTTTTTTTTTTTTTTTTTTTTTTTCCTTCTTTTTAATGATGAGAATAAAATGGACTTTTTTTTTTGGATATTTGGTGTTATACCACTTCTCTAATATGGAAATCGTCTGCATTATCATAAGAGATAATTTTTTTAAATAATAATTTTAATAAATTATTTTTTAAAAACAGAATTATTTTTTAATAACCGAATTAAATTCTATGTAAATGTAGGTGCATTAATGAAACGGGGGGTTGAGGGGGGCGGTAGCCCCCCCTCACACAGAACTAATTATCATATAAAACTCTTCAGAAGCCTAATATGAATTGTTTAACAGAGGTTTACATAACAGTACTCGTTATCTTACCTTTTAATCTGCAACCTGTATTTATAGTGTTAAATTTCAGGGTAAGAGAAAGTCGTATGAGTGACACACCAGATTATTTATACTTGAATAATTTTTTGTAAATTTCTTAAACTATATATATAATAGTGTGGATTTTCATAACCTTACTTAAAAACATTTTACAAACTATTATCATAGCAATTAATTAGAATGCCGCTGCATTTTCTGTAAGATAATTAACTACTGAACGAAATGAATACTTTAAACACATTTAATTAATTTTTAAAGTAAAAATCAATAAATTCATTAACTTACAAAGGGATTTGTTTCTGTTTACTAAATGAATTTTGGAAAGCTTATACCGCAGATATTGATTTCAGATTCATATTGAGATACTTAAAACTTCATCGCCGTCCTATAATAACTGCCTCATTTATATATATTTGTAAAATGAAAAATAAATGCATTTTACAATACCTGTAAACATAAACAAATCACAAGTTTGTATATTTGACATTACATGAAAAGTATTTTATATATTGGTATGCTTTTTAATTTCACGTTTCTGTCTGAAACGTGATTTATTGGACTGCCTATAATTGGACTGAAACAAATTTAAAAGTTTATGGACAATTCTTCAGTATCAACCTTCTCATTTTCCTGATTAACTGTTCATTTTCATATTATTTTTTTTTCCTGAGCTGGTTTTAAATGAGTACTTTTTTTAATATGGTAGTTATAATTGAAAAAGAAAAAATAAATAAGAAGGATGATTGAAATTACATGCTTAAGAGACAATAATAATTATTTTTTAAACTAGTTATATCGCGGGTAAATGTTGCGGGTGCGTGTGTTAAGGCTGATTTTCAAAGCGAAAGACTTACTCTTATGTACAATGCTTTCTGAGGGGACCTTTCTTAAACGTCCTAGTCCGTATTTACAAGAGTTTTTAAGAAAACAAAGGTAAATTCTCAATGGCTTCGTCTCAAAGTTACATCAAAGAAGATATAATGTGGATTGGAAGTTGGAACCGTCTTTAGACTAGCTTGAACATCGAAACCTGTTGGACTACCTTTAGAGACAAAAAAAGTATCTACAGTTGCAGGGTGTTCATATTTAACCTACCCAACCTTTAAGTTATCTACAGACGAAACTGTTGTTCAGAAAGTTATGAAATTTTCTGCAGGACATAATGAAGGGATAGGAATCTATTTGAGTGAACGAAAAAAATAAAAAATTTGCCCCCAGAGAACGTTTTTTTTTTATTATTATTATTATTAAATTTCACATTTCTTCATTTAGATTTCACCCCCTTTTTATCCTTAAACTTAGGTCACTTTGTCATAATAACCCATACTCATTAAATTACGCAATATCTAGAGTGAACTTTAAACTTTAATTAAAACACTTGAAAACCTATTTGTGATTACACCTTTAACAACAACTGTCATAGAACGCACTAGAACTAATTGCACTAAAATGAAACTAATATTCGAATTAAAGATTTAAACAAAAATTCAAATAAATTTTTTGTCGACATCACATACCAGTTGTCATAAAACCAAGAAACTTATACGAAGATTTTATGTTCAATGCGCTTGCTATTGCCAATTTAGAATGTCGTTACGTTTACTAGATTGAGATTTTTAGTAAATTTATTTTACCAGAACAATAATTCCACAGTAGTTGCTCTTCGGAAATTTGAATTTCAGACTTTGAAAGGGATGCGAGAAGGTCCCTGACTGTTAAAAATTTTTGATTGATAGGAGAAAAATTTGAAGAAACAAGATCATTGAATGTTCATTCTGGTGGAGGAAATAAGTCTGTTTTCGTAAAGCAATTGAGAAAGTTGCGCTTGAGGTGAAAGGGAACAAAGCTTCCAACGTACAGGCTAGTGCTAAAGTTCGTCGTGTGGCAGAATCATTGGACATGCTCCCTTTACCTGTCCAGAATATCATGCGGAATATCATCCAATTTTAATTGTACAAGATTCATTTTGTGTAGGGTTTACTTTCGTATGATATCAGGTCTCGACACCAATTCTTAGTTTAGCTTCTTGCTCAATTTGAGGTTGATTCAGAATGGTCTTGGAGTATCCCCTAAACAGACGAAGCAAACTTTGAATTGGACGGCTCGGTAGATACTCTTAGCTGCCGAATTCGAGAACCAGAAAAAACCGCGTTTAATCTTACAATGATTCAGTTGCATTCCCAAAAAGTAACGGCATCATGTGGATTTTCTGCATCATTGATTTTCAACCCATATTTTTTCGAGGAATTAAGCGCTAGAGATCCAGTAACATGCTCAGTCACAATATCCAAGCACGTCAGTGCCTTTCAGGCACAATTTTTATGCAAGATGTAACTACCACATAATCCTTTGTGTTAAGGACATCCTCAAAAATCACTTCACAGAATAACGCATCAGCCGCAGCCACTTTTATAATCTGTCGCCTCCTCGATCTCCAGACCACGGTTCATGTGACTTTTGGTTTTGGGGGCAGATGAAACGTCTGGTAAGTCGTGATAGTCCAATGACTTTATCTGATTTTAAAGACAATATTTCACGATATGTTCTTAACATTTTCTAGAGAACATTGTGGTCAACTGTAGAACATCTATCTTACAATTCCAGATGGTAGCTGTAAATGATGCCGTCGTATTGAACATGATTTGTCGCAATGAAATTTGTAAACTATCATAAAACGCTCTCTAATTTTGAAATATACACCCTACTAACACATCTTCTTTCCAAGACATTTATAGGACAGCTTGAGGATGAAATATCATAACACGCTCTTTGACAGCGAAATTTTGAAATATATACCCTATTAACACATCTTCTTTCCAAGACATTTATAGGACATCTTGAGGATGAAATAGGCATCTTTATGTAATGTGAATGAAAGGGATGTCCTTAGGATGAACTGTGGATAAGTATGTTTGTAGGGTATACAGTAAATAATCAAATTATTATTATTATTTTTATTTTTTTTATTTATTTTTTACATTTTTTTGATTGTATAAAAAAATATTGGACAAAATGTCTCGGGACTTCAGACATAAAAAGAATATTTAAAAACTCACATTTTCTACTATCGATTTAGTTCAGAGTGCAATTAGGGGACCAACCACAAATTGAAGAAGAGCGCAAATACTTTGGATCACCCTGTATTACAGTGCTAGCTAAATATAAATAAATATTGATATAAAAAGAAAAAAACTATAATTTTTCTTTTTTTTTTTTTTTTTTTTTTTTTTTGTGAGAGAGAGAGAGAGATTTGAAATTCTGTGCGTTCTATAACTCATATCTTTTTGAATTTACACGATATTATTTTGGGGTAGCTCAATAATTTTCGTTATTCAACCATGAAAATGATTTTTTTAAAAGCTTGTGCATGTGTAGTTAAAAATTATTTAGTAGAAATGCTCGTATTATGTAAGATATTTAATATTTTTGCATTTTGATTGCAGAATGCTGCGGCTAATCTAGTATGCCAAGTTTCTTAAAAATGACTTTGCACTGCGTCTAACACCCTAAGATTATAATCAAAAGAGTAGCAATTTTTTCAGAAGTTTTTTAAATAAGTCGTTATATCTTCATGAATATATATGTTAGTCTCATACACATTTATACAGCTAATTAAAAGAATCCTGAAAATCACATGCTACAACAGAAATGCATTTCAAGCAATACTTTTTACAGTGATCCAAAACATTTTGACATTTGTTTAATTTTTTACTGGTCCTTTCTTTCTCTTCCGGACAAAACGTTTGCTGGAATATATGAGGCATAACTTGTTCTTTATACTTTCAAAAATCCAGATAATTCCTGAAGAATTTTTCTAAATATTTTACAAAACGTCTAAACTGGAAAGTGTCCAAATACTTACTAATAGCGTATAATGTTGCAATCATTTTAGTAAATTAAAAAGGAACAATCTCGAAAAAAGCAAAGTGAATGTGATGACAAGAAAAAATAATCTTACAACATATCCAATAACATTTAAAAACTTTTTAACATAAATAAAAATTATTCAAATTAAAACTAATTTATGTTTCATCTTTGCCTCTTAATTGCCGAAACGTCAGTGGAGGCCCTCTGTTGAGACTCAAAACGGTTTTGGGCTTTGCCATGTGTGTCTGTCTGTCTATCTGTCTGTCTGTCTGTCTGTCTGTCTGTCGCGCGATAGCGGCCGCAAAAATAGAGCTATTGACTTGAAATTTGGTACACATGTTCATGAGCCTCACGAAATCAGCTGTATAGTTTTTGGTGTGTATTCCATTTGTAGTTCGTATACAGGGACACGCTAAAGTTTTTCTTATCATTACGGCCTATGGGAGGAATTTGTATGTATCGCGATAGCGGCCGCATAAATAGCGCTTTGACTTGAAATTTGGTACACATGTTCATGAGCCTCACAAAATCAGCTGTATAGTTTTTGGTATGTATTCCATTTGTAGTTCGTATACAGGAACACGCTAAAGTTTTTCTTATCATTACGGCCTATGGGAGGAATTTGTATGTATCGCGATAGCGGCCGCATAAATAGCGCTATTCACTTGAAATTTGGTACACATGTTCATGAGCCCCACGAAATCAGCTGTATAGTTTTTCGTATGTATTCCATTTGTAGTTCGTATACAGGGACACGCCAAAGTTTTTCTTATCATTACGGCCTATGGGAAGAATCTGTATGTACCGCGATAGCCACCGCAAAAATCAAGCTATTGACTTCCAATTTTCGCCGAAACGTCAGTGGAGGCCCTCTGTTGAGACTCAAAAGGATTTTGGGTTCCGTCTGTCCGTCCGTCTGTCTGTCTGTCTGTCGTGCGATAGCGGCCGCAAAAATCACGCTATTGACTTGAAATTTTGTACACATGTTCATGATCCCCACGAAATTAGCTGTGTAGTTTTGGGTGTGCATTCCATTTGTAGTTCGCGTACAGGGACACGCCAAAGTTTTTGAAGTGAAAACTTCTTTAGGCACGTTGAGCACTTTTGGGTGAACAAAAATCTTTGAACTCGCGTCATCGTCAGCTGACGCTTTCCATTTGAAGTGATAATTTTGGGTGAACAAAAATCTTTGAACTCACGTCATCGTCAGCTGACGCTTTCCATCCTTGTGTGATACAAATAATGTATCATACAATTAACTTGCTAATGTGAAATGTTAATAATCATATACTGTATATTGTTTTAAAATCTGGTGCGGCTCTACACGAGTTCTCTCATCTCCGGGCACTGTCTCTATTGCAGTTAGACCTCACAAAACCGAGAGAAAGGCCAAAGCCGCCATTTTTCTCATGTTTTTACAATCTGGTGCGGCTCTACACGACTTCTCTCATCTCCGGACACTGTCTCTTAAAGATTGCAGCCGCAAACGTTGCAGTTAGACCTCACAAAACAGTGAGAAAGACCAAAGCCGCCATTTTTCTCACGTTTTTAGAATCTGGTGCGGCTCTACACGACTTCTCTCATCTCCGGACACTGTCTCTTACAGATTGCAGCCGGAAACGTTGCAGTTAGACCTCACTAAACAGTGAGAAACGCCAAAGCCGCCATTTTTCTCACGTTTTCACAATCTGGTGCGGCTCTACACGGCTTCTCTCATCTCCGGACACTGTCTTTTACAGATTGCAGCCGGAAACGTTGCAGTTAGACCTCACTAAACAGTGAGAAAGGCCAAAGCCGCCATTTTTCTCACGTTTTTACAATCTGGTGCGGCTCTACACGACTTTTCTCATCTCCAGATACTGTCTCTATTCCAGTTAGACTTCACAAAACCGTAAGAAAGGCCAAAACCGCCATTTTTCTCACGTTTTTACAATCTGGTGCGGCTCTACACGATTTCTCTCATCTTCGGACACTGCCTTTTAAAGATTGCAATCGGAATCGTTGCAATTTGACTTCACAGAACCGTGAGAAAGGCCAAAGCCGCCGTTTTTCTCACGTTTTTACAATCTGGTGCGGCTCTACACGACTTCTCTCCTCTCCGGACACTGTCTCTTACAGATTGTAGCCGGAAACGTTGCAGTTAGACCTCACTAAACAGTGAGAAAGGCCAAAGCCGCCATTTTTCTCACGTTTTTACAATCTGGTGCGGCTCTACACGACTTCTCTCATCTCCGGACACAGTCTCTTACATATTGCAGCCGGAAACGTTGCAGTTAGACCTCACTAAACGGCCAAAGCCGCCATTTTTCTCACGTTTTTACAATCTGGTGCGGCTCTACACGACTTCTCTCATCTCCGGACACTGTCTCTATTGCAGTTAGACCTCACAAAACCGTGAGAAAGGCCAAAGCCGCCCTTTTTCTCACGTTTTTACAATCTGGTGCGGCTCTACACGACTTTTCTCATCTCCGGACACTGTCTCTATTCCCTGATGCAAATAGGACGTTGAGGCTCCTGATCTGCAGATCCACTAGTTGCCGAAACGTCAGTGGAGGCCCTCTGTTGAGACTCAAAACGGTTTTGGGCTGTGTCTGTCTGTCTGTCTGTCGCGCGATAGCGGCCTCAAAATTAGCGCTATTGACTTGAAATTTGGTACACATGTTCATGAGCCCCACGAAATTAGCTGTATAGTTTTTGGTATGTATTCCATTTGTAGTTCGTATACAGGGACACGCGAAAGTTTTTCTTATCATTATGGCCTATGGGAGGAATTTGTACGTATCGCGATAGCGGCCGCAAAAATAGCGCTATTGACTTGAAATTTGGTACACATGTTAATGAGCCCCACGACATTAGCTGTATAGTTTTTGGTATGTATTCCATTTGTAGTTCGTATACAGGGACACGCCAAACTTTTTCTTATCATTACGGCCTATGGGAGGAATTTGTATGTATCGCGGTAGTGGCCGCAAAAATAGCGCTATTGACTTGAAATTTGGTACACATGTTCATGAGCTCCACGAAATTAGCTGTATAGTTTTTGGTATGTATTCCATTTGTAGTTCGTATACAGGGACACGCCAAAGTTTTTCTTATCATTACGGCCTAAGGGAGGAATTTGTATGTATTGCGATAGCGGCCACAAAAATCACGCTATTGACTTGCAATTTGGTACACATATTCATGAGCCCAACGGAATTAGCTGTATAGTTTTAGGTGTGTATTCCATTTGTAGTTCGTGTACAGGGACATGCCAAAGTCATTCTATCATTACGGCCTATGGGAAGAATCTGTATGTACCGCGATAGCCACCGCAAAAATCAAGCTATTGACTTCCAAATTTTGCCGAAACGTCAGTGGAAGACCTCTGTTGAGACTCAACAGGATTTTGTGTTCCGTCTGTCCGTCTGTCTGTCGTGTGATAGCGGCCGCAAATATCACGCTATTGACTTGAAATTTGGTACACATGTTCATGATCCCCACAAAATTAGCTGCATAGTTTTTTGTATGTATTCCATTTGTAGTTCGTATACAGGGACACGCCTAAGTTTTTCTTATCATTACGGCCTAAGGGAGGAATTTGTATGTATCGCGATAGCGGCCACAAAAATCAGGCTATTGACTTGCAATTTGGTACACATATTCATGAGCCCAACGCAATTAGTTGTATAGTTTTAGGTGTATATTCCATTTGTAGTTCGTGTACAGGGACACGCCAAAGTTTTTCTTATCATTACGGCTTATGGGAGGAATTTGTATGTATCGCGATAGCGGCCACAAAAATCACGCTATTGACTTGCGATTTGGTACACATGTTCATGAGCCCAACGGAATCAGCTGTATAATTGTAAGTGTGTATTCCATTTGTAGTTCGTATACAGGGACACGCCAAAGTCATTCTATTATTACGGCCTATGGGAAGAATCTGTATGTACCGCAATAGCCACCGCAAAAATCAAGCTATTGACTTCGAATTTTTACCGAAACGTCAGTGGAGGGCCCTGTTGAAACTCAAAAGGATTTTGTGTTCCGTCTGTCCGTCTGTCTGTCTGTCTGTCGTGCGATAGCGGCCGCAAATATCACGCTATTGACTTGAAATTTGGTACACATGTTCATGATCCCCATGAAATTAGCTGTATAGTTTTGGGTGTGCATTCCATTTGTAGTTCGTGTACAGGGACACGCCAATTTGTTTTTATCATTACGGCCTATGGGAAGAATTTGTATGTACCGCAATGGCGGCCGCAAAAATTCTCCGATTAATTTGCAAATTGACACATATATTCAGGATCGGTATAGAAATAGCTATTTATTTTTTTAGGCCTTTACTTTTTATGGATTGTATACAGGGACACGCCAAAATACTTCACATTACGGCGTATGAGGTGAATTGCGTTTAAACGCATTTTAACATCTTTACTTTGCAATCAAGAATAACTTATGTTGTTTGAAGAAAATATGTGCTCTTAAGCTTTCTCATTAATGTACAGGACCTTACAAAATTGTTCTGACAATGTCACGTAGTCATCCAAACGATGTTAAATTTGGAACAATTATTAATTTTAAACGCAAAGTAAGCTGAATAGTTTTTACAGGTGTATAGAATGTTTATGGTTTGTTTACAGAGACACGCAAAAGAATTTCGTAGCATTAGAGCCTATGGACAAACTTTTATTTAAGAGCGCACTTTAATGCGTTTATGCTGCATTGAACTTAATAAAACTAACATACATTATAAATATGCTTAAAATTATGTTTACTCTTAAAAAAGGTTATGTATAGACTAAATATTTTATGGGACCACACAAAATAATTCCGAGTATGTACTGTAATCATCCAAATGATGTCAAATTAGTTTGAAAAATTAATGAGTTATAATTAATTAAGTTTATTCTTATTATTGGCGTTTATAATGACTGTGGCTACTATATATAAAATAATTTCGTACTATTACGGTCTATAGTCGATATTTCTTAAAAGTTTATTTTAACATGTTTACACCCCATCAAATATAATGAATTTATGTTAGAATTTTAAAAGCATGTTTTCTTGTTGATAATTGTGGGCATAGAATTGGAAATTAGTTTAAAGGTTACGCAAAATATTTCCGATATGCTATGTAATTTTTTTTTGTATGAAATTTGGTAGTTATGAAATTTGGTATTTATGAATTTCAGGGAAATAATACAAGACCGTCGTTTATTAAGAATACATATTGTTGCGTACTTGGGGGTCCGTAAATTGTCCGAGAATGAAAGGCAAAACTTGCAAAAATTCAGTGATGTATTCGCAGGAAGTTCCAGAAAAATACAGGTCTATAAACCAAGTATCAGCTTCAATTCAACCAGTAAACACAGCTTAAACAACAGCCGTTAACAGTAAAACAACGGTACAAACTATTTAGTAATAACACATAAAGAAAGTCTCATCTAAAGAGGCTCAAAGCAAAGCAAGCATTTCACGAAACTGACACAGATCTGAGACTGACTGCCTTGGCGAAAAAATGCTCCTTTTATACTTTTCTATCAAACACAGACTGTTCTGGAAAATTCTCGTATCTCATAATGAGATTAGAGCTTCCATATTTGGTATATCCCTAATAAGAATTTTCTCGCAAAGGTCGCCAAAAAAATCGCCAAGGAGGGAAACAGTCGCCAAATTTGGCGCCAAATCCATTTCTTCCCTTATTGGAGCTTTTTTAAATGTTTTTAAGGGAAAATTAGGCTATTTTAACGCAAAAACGACTAAAAATGCACAAAGATAGCATTTTATCAACTTTACTAAACTTCTTTGAAAGAATTGATACAAAAATAAATGCAATTATTTTCAATTCCGTAACACTGAATGTATCTGATTATGGTAACAAGTCGATCGAATCAATATATACGATTATATAATAAGGAATAAATAAAAATGACCTATTGAATAATGTCTGAAGTAAATAGGACGTTGAGGCTCCTGATCTGCAGATCCACTAGTGTAATTATCCATTGACCAAAAGTGAGTCTTTCCACAAATTCAACTTTCCTATCAATTACAAAGTAAGTTACCAACATGAAGCCTTATATGCTGGTGGCTCGCAAGACCCATTTAAAACATAACAAATAGAAATCTTGGAAATGCATCATTTTATGAATAGGTGCACTTCATTATTGATATCTGGTAAGAATCATTTGGGAAGCTATATAATTTATCCTGATAAACGAACGTTTATGATTTCTAATTAAAGGAACATGTTGTGAGATTTTAACACTGAAGTACTAGTAATTTAACTTTAGACTTGTTATCGGAGAATCTTCTTCCATATGGTCTGCATAACAAGTATTGTTAACACAATCGAATCGATTAACTTTTTTAAAATTATATCAGTCAAACGCTCCTTTTAACACCTTTCAATAAAGATGAAAGATATCTTGCTTTTGGGTTTATATCTGTCTAATTACATGTGCTCTCATTTCCGTAATTATTTTTATAATACCTTGAAACTGATATGATTTATTGAGGTTCCCTGCTACTTATAGAGTATGCATCAACAGCATTATTGGTTAGTGTACTGTAACGAAGTATTTCTTAAAAGTATATTGTAATATCTTTTTAATCTTCACATGCATTATTCAGACACACAAAAGCCTATTTACTATAGAATGTGATATGATTACCATTAATAATTAGTGTAAAGAGCCATACAAAAATATCCAGATACATTATGGGAAACAGATAGTGCCCACTTTCATTTCCAGTTATGTAATAAAAAGCATTTTTCATTCTTCTCTTTTCTTTTTTAAGATAAAGTTTCAGTATATTATCGGTACGTATACAATTGTTAAACAATATACAGAGCTACACAAAACTAATATGTTTCAAACTTTTTATTTAAAAATAAAACTATAACCATAATTTTGTGAGATTTCTTCCTCTATAATTTAAAAACAATATTCATTTTAACGTATCTTTTTGCATATAAAATGCATAAAATATTATACAATGTAACGGATAAATAGATATTGAAAATGTTTCATAGTTATATAATACAACTTTGTGATTTTTCTTGCTTGTTTCATTCTCTACTTCTTTTGTCAAAGGTGTTTTCTTTTATAATTTTTATATAATCCAATATCGAAGGTACTTTGTAGATTATAATCAGAAATAAATATCTTTAAATTCATAATTATCATAATTATTCATAATTATTTATAACTAATTATCGAAAAGGTACTCACCCTTTCGTCTATCACGGCACGAATTTTCAAATGATGAGTTAGAACAGGAATTCGTTGACACAAAATAATTGTTCTGTAACTTTCTTTTTTGACATACACTGATGGGGGAAAAAAATCCCAACACCAAGAAAAAATTATTGTACAGTAATGAAATTTCAGCAATACATTTGTCTAGGTAACATATTTAATTGATTAAAGTTTCAAGATCACAGGTAGAGCCATTGGCGAGAAGAGCCATTTCAAATGTGAAATGTTGGTACATTAGTAACCGGTGTAACCGCCAGAATTTTGAATGCAAGCATGCAAACGTGCATGCATTGTGTCGCATAGGTGTCGGATATCAGTTTGTGGGATGGAGTTCCATGCCTGTTGCACTTGGGCTGTCAATGCAGGGACGATTAATGCTGGTTGTGGATGACGCTGGAGTTGTCGTCCAATGATGTCCCATACGTGCTCGATTGGAGAAAGATCTGGTGATCTAGCAGGCCAAGGCAACATGTCGACACTCTGTAGAGCATGTTGCGTTACAACAGCGGTATGAGGGCGAGCGTTATCCTGTTGGAAAACACCCCCTTGAATGCTGTTCATGAATGGCAGCACAACAGGTTGTATCACTAGACTGACGTGCAAATTTGCAGTCAGGGTGCGTGGGATAACCACGAGAGTGCTCCTGCTGTCATACGAAATTGCTCCCCAAACCATAACTCCAGGAGTAAGCCCTGTGCGTCTAGGACGCAGACAGGTCGCTAGCAGGCGTTCACCTGGCCTCCTTCTAAACAACACACGGCTATCATTGCGACCAAGGCAGAACCGGCTTTCATCAGAAAACACAACAGATCTCCACTCCGTACTCCAATGAGCTCTAGCTTGACACCACTCACGTCGCAAACGGCAGTGGTTTGGAGTCAGTGGAATGCACGCTACAGGGCGTCTGGCTTGGAGCTGTCCTTGAAGTAACCGATTTGTAACAGTTCGTTGTGTCACTGTGGTGCCAACTGCAGCTCGAATTTCAGCTGCAGACGCAGTACGATTAGCCACAGCCATACGCCGAACACGGCGGTCTTCCCTCTCAGTAGTGCCACGTGGCCGCCCGGAACCCGGTCTTCTTGAGGCAGTACCTTCCCTTGACCACTGCTGCCAACACTCATGCACAGTGGATGCATTCCTGCCAAGTCTTTCTGCAATATCGCGGAAAGAAAACCCACCTTCTCGTAGCCCTACTACACGACCTCGTTCAAACTCAGTGAGCTGTTGATAATGGCTTCTTCGTCTTCTTAGAGGCATCCTTGACTAACATTAACCCACTACGTCAAATCTCAACTGTAAATAACGATCACGAACCTTACAGCGCTTACTTAAAGCAAACCTCATTTGCATGTTCATAGTGTCGCTACTAGCGCCACACTTATGCACGTAGCTCGAAATTTGAATCGACGTCATCTTTCAGATGTATAAACACGCCTACCAAATTTCGTTTATCTAGCACAGCTCCTTCCTGGTGTTGGGTTTTTTTTTTCTCCCATCAGTGTATTTAATTGAATGATGATGATGTATTTGCACTGCTGTTAACTATTTGCAAAAAAGTATTAATTTCAAATTTAATACTGATTCATTTGTTATTGCACATAATCAATAATTTTCTCAATGCTCAAATATTTTGTTTTCCCTTTTCTTTATCATAGTCAAATCAAATCTTAATAATAAATTTTAAGACACAGGAAAACGTGCCTGTCTTATATCTAGTCTACATCTTTCAACACTGCACTTTCAAAAGTAATTCTTATTCTAATAAATCCAAAGTAATAACTAGTTGGCATAGGTGGACTCTGCTCAGTTCCCCATCATATATAGGTTCTCATAAATGTCTAGTGCGAGACATTATAATCATGTTAAAAGAAATGAATTTGACCAACGCTTGGTACAGTGACAGAATGAAATCCCCGCCTAACAGGCTATCCCCCGTTCACTTCGATATATTTATCTTATTCTAATCTATTAATTTATTTTATCAGGGTCAATTCCGTTGTTTAGTTTTCATACTACTATTTCCAACGCAATAATCCTCAAAATTTATATTTATATGAAAAATTTACAATTTCGCTATATTGATAAAATCGTAAATTACGAATAATTTACGAAATTTTCCTATTGGAATATTTGTATTCAATCATGTTCAAACAAATATCATAAATGTAATTTTGAAGTTGCCTAATGTTTTATGATCCTCAAAATGGAAGTTTATGCTCAATTTGCCTTATTCTGACATGTTATGTAAATCGTAAATTCCAAATAACTTACGAATTTTTTTAATTGGAAAAATCATAGTCATGCCAGTATCCTAAATAATATTTCGAAAGTGGTTTGACATCTTTACGATGAAAATATCCCTCAAAATTGACGTTTATGTGAAATTTTGCCTTATACTGCCATGTTAAGAAATTCGTAAATTTCCAATAATTAGCGAAATTTTCAAAGTAGCATATTTATAGTTACTGATGTTCATTCCGGCATCAAAACTGATATTTTAAAACTGGTCTGATATTTTTACAGTAAAAAGTTTCCATTTAATGCACGTTTAAGTGAATTTTTGTCCTATTCTCCCATGTTAAGAAAATCGTAAATTTCTAATAACTTACGAAGTTTTTTAATTCGAATGTTCGAAATGAATAGAGTTCTTGCCAGTATCGAAAGTAATATTTAAAAACTGATCTGACCTCTCTGCGATCATTTGTTCGTGAGATATCGTGTAAACAGACTAACAAACTAACGGACTAACACACTAACGGACTGACACACTGACACACTAACAGACACCCTACAGACAGACACCATACAAATCTTGTCATTTTAGGATTCCTCACACCTGAAAACGTATAAAAAAGTCAAAAAACCGAGGTCGAAATTTTTCACGATTACCTAAGCTCCCCATACCTATAGTATGATGGGGAACTAATAAAAAAAAAAAAAAAAACATTTCCACTCTCGCGCTAGATGTGCGGATTAGACAGGGGGAAAGTGGGGGGAAAGCAATGATATTGCAACAATAATAATCATCGATAATTAAACAATGCTAATATTGACTTTTGAAAATAGTAGTACTGATGGAAAATAAGGAGTGTCCAATCCTTGCAAATCGAGAATTCTCGTTTCTCAAAGCTAAAAAGTTATTTTTTTTTTAGGAATATTTTTATTTTTATTTTTTATGCAAAGAATTTATTAGAAATATTTTGAATGTGTTTAGTTAGGAATATTTTTTATAGTTCAATCATGAAATGCTTTCATTATAAATTATATTATGATGAAATATAACAATATAACATTAAATAATGCTAATATTGACTTTTGTAAAAATTACACATAAAAATTATCGATAAATAAATTTTACGTAAGAAAATGGGCAAGGTATCCCAAAAAAATGTACACTCTGCGATATTTTACTGAAAGAATCTGTTTTATCATGCATTCTGCACTGATAAAAATTTCAACATAGAACTACTGGTAATCATATATCTTAAATCTTATAGAAACTTTTATAGAAAAAAAAAAAGCGGAGATGTTCAAAAATGTATGTTATGTATGCATTTTAATAGCTAATATTAATTTAATTATTGACGAGAATAAATTGTTGACTTAGAATGTTTTTTTTTTTTTTTTTTTTTTTTTTTTTTAAGAGGAAACAGTTATTTTAATTTTTTTATTGGTAATTAAACAATTAAAATAAATAAAAATGTAGAATAAAGATTGAGAATCGCTATTATTCACTTTTGACTTAGAATTCTTGTAAATTTACTGAGACTCGTGACAAACATTTTCAGTAATTTGCAGAAATTTTTTACAGTGTAGAGGATTGTTTGGGGAAAATAACATATATTTCCGACAGTTTAGAACACCTCAGATTATCATCTTCATGTAAAAGCATATCTTGACGGAAATTTTCCAAACAAATATCTTGGGCGAAGATATCTCATTGAAAAAAAAAAAAAAAAAAATGTGGGATACCCAAAAGAAACAATTTACGCCAGAAATCCTAAGACAATGAAGGAATAAAGGGGCGCAAATGAATACATCTCAATACCGAATGAAATGCTTGAAGTTTGTGAATCCATATACCATTATTATCAGCAGTGTATTAACAGAATGTTAATTACTTTGAACATCTGTGGTAAGAGGGAAAAATACACTAAACGTAGATTCTTTGGTATTTTAAATATTAATTGTAAGTGAAGAAAAGCTGAAATTCTAATTATTCAAACAGTGAATACATTTTTGGAATACCCTATATTTAAATAAACGTGTAAACACAAACTGATAACAAAGGCAAACTATATACGAAAATTAATGCAATATTCTTCGTGAGTTTTACTTCAAAATTAATAATAGTGAAAAATAGGTCCTATCAGTATGAAACTATTGGTATGACAATAGCCATATCATTTGGTTAAGTAAATTTTTTATCATTGCATAAGCAAAATAAAAAATATATATATACTTGTAAAAAGAAAAAAGAAAAATAAATAAATAAATAAATAAAACAGCTAGCTTGTATTTATAAAAACAAGAAAGAAAATTATGCAGCACACACTTTCCAACTGCAAAATTATAAACACTTTCCAACTGTAACTTATCCGTTAACTCACATATCGTTTAATTTTCAATATATTTTGCTTCTTAACCATTTCAGGGGTGATGATTTTTAATTTCAAACTGCAATCGCCCCGAAATTTTTTTAAATAAAAATTTAAACTTTAATTAAAAAAAAAAAAAAAGAAAAGAAACCAGCTATTACTTGTTTATTTTTTAATTTTTAGTAAATTCTGCTGTCACCACTTGATTTTAAATGGACGAAATTATCTTTCCCTTAAAGGGGCTAAAATACGTTTTGTTTTAATACAAAAAGAAAAAAAACCTTTGAATTTTTATACCTTTTTCATTATTTTAAAGAAAAAAACATATAATAGATTGCTATTGTGATTAAAAAAACAGGGTTACAAAAATGCATTTATTTCTCATTATACATTAAGTAATCAATGAAATATATTTTTATAGTTTTATTTTTAAAGAAAAAGAAATGAAAATACTGCTTTGTTTTCTATCCCTGCATATAGTCTTAACACTGCATATGGCGCGTATAACGTTTTAAAAAAATTCCCACATCATTAAAAAATTGACATTGACCAATTTCTCTTTATATCCCATAACTACATCAGTAAAACTTTCTGGGGCCCTGTAAACTAATCAATTACGTTAATAATACCTTATTTTACAGGCGAATACCGCAATAGATTTTTAAAAAATTGTGAGTCTCTATGTACAAGCGTGTTGCCCTAGTAATGTCATTTTCCATGGATAACATGCCATAATTAAATTAAGTAACACATATAATTTTTAAGGTATTCTATGAATACTGACAGAATTTAGAACGCGGACAGACAGAAGTAAATATTATCTGGAGACGTAAGCACGCTTAAATAATATTATAAAGCATTAAAAACGATAAACACAGCTAAAAATACAATTCCAGTATTTTCCTGTTAAAGCTGTATATGAGTGTCTCTGCGAAATCCTGTGCATCTAATCATACTATTTTGTTTAGAAGATTAGGTGCAATTTTGTTTTTGTGCATAGGAATAATAAAAGTCAATTTCAATATGTTTTCTGCACTAAAAAAAAGTAGTAAAATATGCTTTATAGAAATATTTCTCGTTGTAATGAATACATTAGAATTTTGGGTGTCTGTACGTGATATTCTAAGAATATTTACTGCAATAAAGCGTGGACAGACAGATGGACAGGCAGGCAAACTGAAATCATAAACATGTTTAAACTTTGTTAAAAATTGTAAAAGAAAAAGAAAAAGAAAAAACTAAAAACAATTTACAATGTTTTTTAAACACTTTCCATTTTTATCTGACAATATTTTGTGTGCCCCTGTAAAACAATCATTATTGCTAATCTTACGCAATTGTATAGGAAACATGCTTATGTACATCTATATAATAGTTATTAATTTTCTATATATTTATATAATAAATATTAATTTTTATACAATAAATATTTTTATGTAATTTATTTTTTTTTTAATTTATTTATTTATTTATTTATTTATTTATTTTGTGTGTAGAGGTATTAAAAAGGGCTTTGAAGAAAAACTCCCATAAACCGCAGTGCTTTGGAATACTTTTGTGAGCTCCTATAAAAAACCATTAGTGATATTTATACTACATATTTTCAGCAAGGAAAATGCTATAAAGTACCTAAATAACGCATAACGGTTTCAAAGCATTCCGGTATTATATACGATATTTAGAGCACAGACAGACAGAGAAACCAAAGTCTTAAAAATGACATTATGGGTTGAAACAATAAAAATCGAAATAGTATAAAGTATAAAGTAGTTTAATAAACATAAAAATCTTTTGACAATTCTTTATCGTAATACAATTATTTTATCAATAATAATAATGTTATTAATATTAATATTAATATTAGTAACAGTAATAATAAAAGTTTTTGAGTGGAAACTTTTCTTCACTTTGTAATAAAAATAACTGCTTTATTTTAACACGAAACATTAAACAAAGTTTTGTGCTAATTCATTTACACAATATATTTTTGTTCACTGATCGTTCACTTAGCATTCGAATTTCATCGTACGAAGCACATAACATTACATATAACACTTCTATTCCAAATAATGCATTGAAAATTTCAGGACTGCCGGTTTTCTAATAATTATAAACGAAGTGTTTTATTAACATGAAGCCTTATATAGCACTCCATATTCATCCCTCATATATCGTTAACAGAAATCTTGAAAATGCATCACCTGCAGTATGAATAGATGCTCCTTATAGAAAGTTTATCGACGAGATGGGTAGCATCTAGGAAACCATATGATCTCCTTTACTCAGTGAAGTGTTTTGACTTCGGACAAATTAAAGAAATATTATTCACGCTAATATAGTAAGTATAGAAGTGGGAAATGTTTTATTTTGACAAATCCGCCTCTAATTTGTACATAAACCAAATATAATATGTTTACAGTTTAAAAATAATTTTTTGTAAACATATATTTAAGAATATATGCATGAATATTAGCAAATTATATTACACAAACATTCGAAATTATTTTTTTTTCAAGCGGAAACCCTACTTTTTCCTTACGATAAACCATATTACAATGTTATATAAATAATGTCAATTATATATATATATATATATATATATATATATAACCTTTGCCTATTTATTATCTATACCTGATGTGTGTGTTTCTATGTCTGTAAATAAATAAAGGTAAATAGTTTGGTAAAACGTAATTTGGTTTTGATTTCTTTCTAGGATCATATTTTCCATATCGAAACTAATTAGTCCGAAAAAACAAAATAATATATGTGTTGTACATGTACATTTTACAGTGGAATTCGAATTTCATCTTTGAAACTTAAGGGAAAGCATAAAAAAATGTCAATAAATATTTTTGCACAGAAACCAGTATCATTATTCAGTTATCAATTAGAAATACATAAACACCAATTTAAATAGAGCAAAAAGAAATAATTTCTTTTTTTGTTTTTCCTTTTATTATTATTATTATTATTTAACTGTCTTGTATAATACTTTTTAAATGATCTTATGTTGAAAATTTTATTTTTAATAATAATTTAAAAAAAAAAGGATTTATTACTAAATAAAATAAAAATTAAGCGTTATTCAAATTTGAATTAATCTTCTGAGGTTTATCAACCATCTGTTTAGTGACTTTAACTATGCTAATCAAATTTTTCTCAAAATACATATGGCTTCTTTTCTACACAATTCACTTTTTCATATATGTGGTGGGCTTAACACACTCAATTGACATATTATTTGAGCTGCAGATAAACCTTACGAATATCTGCAAATTCCGTAACATCCATTGCATATAACAGATATGCTGCATATTTACTATCACAATCATCATAGTATTTTTTCCCCCAAAGATTTCACTGCCCCATGTTCCGTCACCTCCAACTATACACTATACATTGTTACTGAAGCAATTCGGGATATGCTGCAATATGTTCTGTAAGTACGGTGTAGTATTCCAACAGCATTGTTTTTGTATGATGACCTTTCGTGTAAAATAATCAATTATGTAAGACAAATGCTCTCTGTTACTATTTTATTGACAATCTACAGCAGTATTTTTCCTCGTGATCTTTTTTTCTTTTTTTTTTTTTTTTTTTTTTTTTTTTTTTAATGGCTTGGCCTGTTAGATTTCCCTAGTTGAATACTTGTGATTTTGGGCTCTTTGACTATCTTAAAAATACGGTCAACAATAATCCTAAGCAAACATTTGCATGAAGAAAAAATAGCATGTCCATGCTAGCATGTGACTATTAACATGTTGCGATTAACTTGTTACACGCAATCGAATGGTCATCGACGCTATTGATTTTAACCATTTAACAAGCAATTTTATGCTCCTAGATGGCAGCAGAAAACAGTAGGCAGTACACGTAAAGTCATTTTCAACATGTTCACTGTTACATCATCTTTTATTAAATTTGGAACTGGAACTGTTGTGTTTGATAAAATTCCCATCATCTCATTATATAAACTTTTTTTTTTTTTTTTTTTTTTTTTTTTTTTTTTTAAGTTAGGTTCATCATAAATGCCATATTTAATTTGACACACGCTGTATGCTTATTTATATTTTTCTCATACAGTACAAATTTCGTACACATGGAAAACGAATTCGATCAATGACATCTAGAAAAATTGCAGCTCAAGAAAATGTAATCCTATGTCATCCTTATAAAATCCTATTTCACTTTGTTAGAGAATTCTAGAATCCCCTATTAAAATTCTAAAAAGTTTTCAAATGTTATCGTTGTTAAATTTATTTAAATTTTTTTGCAGGTAAACGCGAACACACCAGGCGAGTTTTATTAACTATAACTCTAGTTTATGAATCAATTGTAGAAATCAAGCGAGAATTTCTTTCAATTAAATTCACCATCTCGAAAAGTATAGACTAGAATTTCTCGACCATTTTGTCTCTTTAGTTATTTGTTTAATTTATTCGCCTAACTTGAAAATCTATATCTTTGGTTTAGGTATTCAGAAAATGGCTACTTATTCATTCTAGATGAAAGTGCTATTTTTTTCAGCGTAATATTAAAATTCCTTCTTTTTTCTTTTTTTTTTTTTTTTTTTGGCAACTTTTTTAAAAGTTAGTCTATAAAATTGAATTGTCCATAATCTATTAATTTCTTAAGAGGATTGCGAATGTTATAAGTCCTTTTCTAAATTATTGTCTTGGAGATATGAACTTATGTTTATATACACACATACACATATAGGCATTCATATATAACAATATTGAGTATATTAAAATTTCTTGAAAACTATTTAAATTTAATAATATAAAATTCAAATTTTGTTTTTGTTTTTTTATTTATTTTAAATGTTTCCTGCTATCTAATCTTAATTTTTTTTCTTTATTTTGCATTTTTTAAGTTTAATTATATATTAATAACATATTTGGGTATTACATTTTGAGATTCATTAGTATTTTTTTTTACTTTCCGAACACTATAGTGAGGAAAGTATTGTAATCATGTCAAAAATCCGAATTCGAGATTTTGATGTTTCTATACGTTTCGAGGTCCAACGAGTCCGTTTTCACTATTTTTACGATGATGTATGTATGTGTGTGTGTATGTATGTGTGTATGTATGTGTGTATGTATGTGTGTATGTCTGTGAGTGAACACGCTAGCGTCTAAACGCTTTGTTCGAATAAGCTGAAAGTTGGTACGTATATTGTAAGTCACCATAGTACGAACCCTATAGATTTTGGTGAATGTAGCACTTATAGTTTTTTTACAGGGACACAAAGAAAAATTCTTTATCATTATGGCCAAGGGACCAAAATCTTAAAAGTGCGATAGCATCTAAATGCCTTATTCAATTGAGCAAAACCTCTATACACATATTATAGGTCACAGATACTCAATCTGTATAGATTTTGGAGAAACTAGCACTTATAGTTTTTTTACAGGGACACAAAGAAAAATTCTTTGCCAAATTTTTAAAAGTGTGATAGCGTCTAAACGCCTTATTAATCTCAGCAAAGAATTTGTACACATGTTATAGGTCACATTTGTACCAACTGTATAGATTTTGGTGAATCTAGCACTTACAGTTTTTTTACAGGGACACAAAGAAAAATTCTTTATCTTTATGGCCTATGAGACCAGCGATAAAATCTAAACGCCTTATTCAATTGAGCTGAAAATTTGTATGAATATTATAAATCACTGTTGCACTAACTATAAGCATTTTGGTGAATCTAGCATTTATAGATTTTTACAGGGACACAACGAAAAATTCTTTATCCTTATGATCTAAGGCTCAAAGTTCAGTAGCGTTAAATAAAACCTCGTGTGATATATGGAGAAAAATACTCAAACACTCTGTTATGGTTTTCTCTTTTTTGTTTGTTTAGCAACACCTCTTTCTTTATTTTATCTACAAAACTGTTAGTTACTCAATGTTCGGAAAGTCGAGTGGAGTCACTCCAGATTTTTTAAAACTATTTTTATGTTTGAGCGCTAAAATTTTGCCGTAAATTTCATAATTTAAACATCGGGTATTTTTTAATTAACTTATCGATGAATCCATAAAATAATACCCAACTACGTTTCGAATATATTGTTAACCTATAATTAATATAAAATCTAGGGGAAAATTAAAATTTAGTCAAAAGGAAGAATTAAAAAATTTATCAAACAATTTCAAAATTTGAATTTTATTTTATTAAACTTGAATAGTTTTCGAGAAATTTTATAATGTACTAAATATTATTATATTTAAATGCACATGTGTGTAAATTTTCATATGTTTAAAATGGTATTTTACGAAAGAAAATACATATATAATATGCTCCATCCTCTTGAAAATCTCCATAAAGAATGAATCCATAAGTCATTTAAAGCATAATAATATTTAAATCTAGCTAATTTAATAAAAGATAATATAGAAGTTTAAGTTTCCTTAAACACATTCTTATAAAATTTCCTTAGGAATCGATCAATAACATAAAAATATAAACAAGCTTCAAAAACATATCTAATTTTTTGTTTATTTCAAATGTACCTGACCCATTAAACAAAACAGAAAAATACAAGCACAAAAACATAAAAAATATTGTGGAAAACGAGCCAGACATATTCCATTTCAACAATACTTTTTATAAATTCCTGATCTTCATAAAAGAAGAAAATCTAATCTAGAGATACGAAAGAACTGATATCACGATAATGTATTTCATCACAAAACATATAAATTCTAATATATTTCTAATGAAAGGTATAGTTTTTTTTTTTTTTTTTTTTTTTTTTTCATCAAACCCTAAATAAATATCTCGTTTTAGATTATCATTCTCCTTAAACCGAGTAATTCATCTGCCGTACCACTTATGCTTTAAGATATTTGAACTGCCTATCAATACTTCCCTCGTTATATACCCTGTAAGGAGAGATGTTACCAGAAATGAAATGATACGATATTTTTCTACTTCCCTTCTGCATCGTCACAAGATGGGAGTTCAGGTAATTTCCTAATATGAAAGAAATTTCCAGCCCAAACTGTTTGACTTTAACATAGGAAGAATAATAACTTTTATTCTATTGTACGAAAACAGGAAACGAGCAGAAGATCGGAAATAGAATTTTGCTACCCAGTATGGAAGACAAGTTTCAGAAAATACATTACACTTCTTTTAGGAAATATAAATTTTCTCATATGGATCTAAAATGATTATGTGAGACGGCAATATATATATATATATATATATATATAACTATATTCTGCGATATTTACTATACATTTGGATTGTATTTATTTTGTTTTTCTATAAACTGGAAGAGATCGGATTGTTTACTTTATAGATTGATTTCTTTCTTTCTTTTTTTTTTCCCCACAAACAAGAAGGCTTTGGAATTCTCCAATTTGCTTCGAATTATGTAGAAATTCGAAGCTATAACAAATATTATAAGTTATGATGATGATCTTTCAAAAAACAGTGAACAAACATAAAATTGTGCAAAAACTGCACCCTCCGCTTATAATAACTTAAGTTTTATCTGTAATAGCATTTAAGTATTGTTATTAAAAAATCAAAAATGCTGTTATATAATTTTGTTGTGTAAAAAATAATAATTATAAAAACTATAAAAATTAAAATAGTTTTTTAACAACGTGAATACAAGCAACTAATGTTATGTATGTGTTTTTTTTTTAATAAGAGTATCTCCAAATATTTATTTAAGTATAAATATATGTACACTATCTACGAATATGTATTTGGGCACTTTCAAATTTAGACATTTTGTCAATTATTAGCAATAAAAATTCTGCAAGAATTATTTTGAAACTTTTGGAGTATAAATAACATGTTACACTTCATATTTTTCAGCAATAGTTTTGTCCTGAAGAGGAAAAGAGGACCAGTAAGAAATTAAACAAATATGAAAATGCAAAAAGTCCTGAAAAAAGTAATGATTAAAATGTGTTTTGGCCATAGCAAGTGATTATAACAATTCTTCTAATTATCTGTATAAATTTTTGTGAGGCTACCACATACATTTGTGGAGATACAATGGTTTCTTTAAAAAATTGTAAAAAGAAAAAATCTTCAACTATTTAAATTATAATACGTAAGATATTAGACCCAGTGCAAAACAATTTTTAAGAAACTTGGTGGACACTGTACGCTGGAATTAGAATGCAAAAATATTAAATATCTTACGAAATATAACTAAACAATTTTTAACTGCGCATGCGCAAGCTTTATAAAAAATTCATTTGCGTAATTTAGTAGCCAAAAGTATTGAGCTACTTACATGAAAATCCCAAACAAATATCGTAAATTCAAAAAGTTATGAGTTATAGAATGAACAGAATTTCAATTCCTCTTAAAAAGAGCAGAAGATGATAGGGGGTTTTATGAATATTTATTTACAACCAACGAACACTGTATTACCATTGTATTGACAGAATCAAAAATGTGAGTAAAACTCCTCATAGTTTCGCTTTTATTTTGATTCGAACTGAAATTCTGTACATTCTACCTCTCGTAATTTTTTTTTTAATTTACACGATATTTGTTTGGGGCTTTCATATAAATAGCTCAATACTTTTAGCTATTAAATTACGCAAATGAAAGTTCTTAAAACCTTGCGCATGCGTAGTTAAAAATTATTTAATGAAAAAGCTTATCTTCTTATCTATATATATAAATGGCTAAGAGATTTTTTTGGAGTCTGTTTGTCTGTGTGTGGACGCAAGTTGCCACCTAATTTTCATATTTTAGTTAATTTTAAAAAATTTAATCGTCCGATCGATAAGCTGTTTAATACGACGGATTAAGAAAAAATTGCCCCTTTCATTTAGTACATCATTTGTAACGAATTTTTGATTAGATTTTTTAAAATTAATTAAAATATGAAAATAATAACCTGATAATAGCTTTAAAATTGGACATTTAAATTTTTAATTGTTGCCCCCCCCCCCAAAAAAAAATAAATAAATAAATAAATAATTGTAAGGTTTTTTTTTTTTTTTTTTTTCAGCATAAAATGAAATATGCTTTCACGCGAAAAATAAAAAAAATATCAAATATCAAATTTGCTCATGCATATGAAAAAAATATATATATATGAAAATGGAGTAATAATAATAATAATAATAATAATATACCTCAAACTTAGATTTTTTTTTTTCTTTTTGTTTAAATAGTGTGTTTTTTGGCACGGCTGAATCGCGCTTGGCATGAAAGCTAATTCAGCATTATATTAAAGAGCTTTACTTATTGATAATCTTGGGTAATTTTTAAAATTTTGAGGCTGAAATAGATCGGACATTTTCCGCCAAGTACTCTACTTTCGTGAAAGCCACTTTAAGCCAAGTAGCACTTCAAAAATATAAATAAATTATAAAATATTGAAAAACAGAAAAGAAAGAAAAGGAAAGGAGAAAGAAAAGAAAAGAAAGAAACAGAAAAAATAATCGCATAAATTATGTATTTTGGTCTAAAATGGCAATTAAAATTCAAAAAGTAGCTAAGGGGAGCTATATTAAGGCTGTACCATGATCAGGTTTACATAATTATTTATTTATTTATTTTTCTATATACCAATTACTATGATCTAACTCAACTACTATTATACTGTTTCTCATAATTATAAGGACACCCGTTTTTCTATATTAACTAAACACTGAACACTATTATTTAAGCAAATATATTTTTTATTAATTTGAATTTCATTAATAGACTATATTTAAAAAGTTTTATCGTTTTTCTATCTTAAAAAACTTTAAATACGGTCAAAAAGATGATTTTTCAGGTGTTCACAATTATAAGAACAGCTGGAATCTTAGTAATTTTTTTTTCAGTTATTCTTTAAATTAATATTTTATGGGGTCTATTTTTAGGATGAAACAGTCAGACATTCTCTCTGGTATATATATATATATATATATATACATTTATTTTTTTATTTTATTTTTTTATTTAATATTCAGTTTCAATACCATTTCATACAGCATAGATGATATTCTGAATACATTTAAACTACCTAAAATTGCTTTCACTTGCATGTACTTTTCTAATATGATACGTTAAGGTTTTTTCAACTTTTAGGCCACGGGAAAGGCAGAAGTTTCTTTACAGAAGTTTCTTTCTTCAAACTGTTTCCTAATTGCTCTAGAAGTAGAGCAAAAAAGTAAGTCTTGTTGAAAAAAATATTATTATCCCCAAAAATCTAACAAAAATCTGAGAATTCCACGTTTAAAATTTGCGGATATTCTCTTCATGTTCATAATAATAGAAAAAATTACTAAATTCATTCTGCCTTCAGTAGAAACACCCCCCCCCCCCCCCAGAACACCATAGATCCACCTCTAAAATGCCCGATTCATATCTGCCTTTAAAAAATCTGCTCTGTCTTTCGCTATCTTCAGATCGTGCCAGTAACTGTTAAAACCATTTGGTTAATCAAGAATAAAATGTTTTTCATCCGGAAATGCAACATTTTACCATTTAATATTGGCTTAATTCAACTTTCACACAGATGTTCTTTCCCCCATTAAAGGCTTATTGATTATTACAGGGTTTTTATTCATTTTAACATATTATTAATTATTTTAAACGTGCATAAATGTGGACCCTAACATTTCGTTAAAAATTACGAGCAAATTCAGCAGCAGTCATTATGAGTAGAACAGTTAGAGGAATTCTGAGTCTTCGATCCCTGTAAAACAACTCTGATTTTGCATCAGATCTCTCTCATATCGAACCAGCAGTTCAACGTTTGAATACATTTCCTTCAGCAATTATAGATCTTCGAATTTCATTAGAAATTCGGCGGATTGAAATTATCCTTCCACTTAAAAAACACATTTATCATACTTCACTACACGGACGTTCTTTTTTTTTTTTTCGAGGAATTATCAGTAATGTCCGTCCAAAAAAAAGTTGAAGGCTTGTGTATGAATTAATCTAGCCCAGTAGTTAACAAATTCTCATGTCAACTGTAATTTATCTGCTTAAATAAAACGAAAAAAATCTTGATTGTCCCTATAATTATGAACATGTAAAAACATGGAGAAAAAAATATTTTGCATTATTTTTTATTAATTTATTCCATATTAAAAAAATTATAGCAGTTTTGGTTTTTAGAATACTAGATATATTAAGTGCACTTAGAAAAATCTTGTTCACGATTATTTTTAGAGCAGTTATTTCAAAACATAAAGTGTCCTTATAAATATGAAGAGGACTGTATAACCACAAAAAATTAATTGTCGCATGCGATAGACGTAACTATTCATAGCATATTGTAATATTATATTTGGCGTGAAATTGTTGTCATTTCATGGTTGATCGAATAAATCAAATATAGAAGAAAATAACGTGAAAGAAAATATTATTTACACCACGTATAGTGTTGCTCATAGGTAACTGAGATTCAAATATAAAATTGCTACTTCAGTTTTTCCGATACTGTCCGTTTCGAAACTGTCATCTAATAAGCACCCAAATGGAAGCCCACTGGTAATTTATTGTCACGAGCAATAAGGGCAGGCACCCGAGAGTCAGAGGATGAGTGGATCGATGCCGAAGGCAGCGGGGATCCGAAGCGGCCTTTTGAGCAATTTCATTATTTTTATCTTTTTTTTTGTTGTTGTTGTTGTTTATAAAGCGATATAGAAAAGAGTTTTCTTTAAATAGGTCCGAGGATGAGTGGATCGATGCCGAAGGCAGCGGGGATCCGAAGCGGCCTTTTGAGCAATTTCATTATTTTTATCTTTTTTTTTTGTTGTTGTTGTTTATAAAACGATATAGAAAAGAGTTTTCTTTAAATAGGTCCGAGGATGAGTGGATCGATGCCGAAGGCAGCGGGGATCCGAAACGGCCTTTTGAGCAATTTCATTATTTTTATCTTTTTTTTTTTTTTTTTTTGTTGTTGTTGTTGTTTATAAAGCGATATAGAAAAGAGTTTTCTTTAAATATAGTGACCAGCGACGCGAGCAAAGCCTTCGTTGATTCACTACCTTCATTCGTTATGAATTTAAAAATGGTTTCGTTAAGAAACTTTGATCTATTGGCACGCAAACGACATCAGGTCGAGTTTTGCACATTTCGAGTTTAATTTTGAAATTTTTCCCGCATTCGGAATTCGGTTCGTTCCCGAACCGGGGCTTTTCTAGTATTTTATATTTAACATTTTTGCATTCTGATTTCAGTGTGCTGTGTCTAGTGTAGTATGCCAAGTTTCTTAAAAATGGCTTTGCATTGGGTCAAAAGTTATAATTAAAGAAGTGGATTTTTTTTTTTTTTTTTTTTTTTTTTTTTTAGAAATTGTTATATCACCACGTATGTATGTTGTAGCCTCATAAAAACTTACACAAATATTTAGAAGAATTCCTATTATTACATGCTGCAACCAAAACGCATTTCAAGCATTTCTTTTTACAGGGTGATCCAAAACATTTTGACTTTCATTTAATTTTTTACTGGTCCTCTTTTCCTATTCAGGGCATAACTTTTGCTGAAATATATGAGGTATAACATGTTCTTTATACTCACTTTTAAAGTTTCAAGATAATTTCTGCAGAATTTCTCTAGATATTTGACAAGACGTCTAAATTTGAAAGTGTCCAAATATTTATTGGTTGATAGTGTATGATAGTTGACATTTTAAAGAAGATAAAAAAGGCAAGAGTTCTATGAACTGGAATTATAAGCCTCCATATATCTCTAAATATTTCATCGCTAATTGAATGTTGTTAATAAAAATTATTTATTATTATTATTATTATTATTATTGATTAGCACTTTTAAGGTTTTTCTACTATAAAAATGGGATATTTATTTAAAAACGTAAATAAAACCATATAATTATTATAAAACTTTGTAAATTGTAACATCTCTATATATTGATACGATTATAAACATGTTTTTAGTTTTGGAATGTAGATAAGAAAATGGAAAAAACGTGAACTAAATTTATATGCTAAGATAATAATTTACTGAAGCAAATTTTATAAGTATCTTATAGTAAAAAACAAACGTAAATATTCTTTTTTTAAGAAACATATCGTGGATGTAAATGTCCTCTCAAAATTTATTATTATTATTTAGCACTTTTAAGGTTTTCCTACTATGAAAATGAGATATTTATTTAAAAAGGTAAATAAAACCATACAAAGTTATCGTAAAACTTTGTAAATTGTAATATGTCTATATATTTATACGATTGTAAACATATTTTTAGTTTTGGAATGAAGATAAGAAAATGGGAAAAACGTGAACGTATACTAAGATAATAATTTCCGAAACAAATTTTATAAGTATCTTTTAGTAAAAAACAAACGTAAATATTTCTTTTTTCAAAGAAATATATCGTGGATGTAAATGTCCTCTCAAAAATTATTATTATTATTATTATTATTATTATTTAGCACTTTTAAGGTTTTTTTTTACTATGAAAATGAGATATTTATTTAAAAATGAAAATAAAACCATACAAAATTATCGTAAAACTTTGTAAATTATAACTCTCTATATATTTATACAATTGTAAACATATTTTTAGTTTTGGAATGCGGATAAGAAAATGGTAAAAATGTGAACTAAACTTATATGCTAAGAAAATTTCCTGAAACAAATTTTAGAAGTATCTTATAGTAAAAAACAAACGTAAATATATTTTTTAAGAAACATATCGTGGATGTAAATGTCCTCTCAAAAATTATTATTATTATTGTTATTATTATTACTATTTAGAACTTTTAAATTTTTCTACTTTGAAAATGAGATATTTATTTAAAAATGTAAATAAAACCATACAAAGTTATCGTAAAACTTTGTAAATTGTAACATCTCTATATATTTATAAGATTGTAAACATAATTTTAGTTTTGGAATGAAGATAAGAAAATGGAAAATACGTGAACTAAATTTATGTACTAAGATAATAATTTCCTGAAGCAAATTTTATAAGTATCTTATAGTAAAAAAAAAAAAAAAAAAAAAAAAGTAGATATATATATATATATATATATATATAATTTTTTTTTTTTCAAGAAACATATAGTGCATATAAATGTCCTCTCAAAAATAAAAACAGTAAAATAAAAAAGTATAAAGAGTATCATAATTCAATTACTTTCTCTTACTTATGTATGGTAAAAGAAATGTATCATTTTTATATTGAATTTTTGCTACATTTAAACATTTTGAGGTCTTCTGATTGAGAAAAACAGGTTTTTAGAGTTTGGTCTATATGTTTGTCTGTATATGTCTCTCTGTATGTCAGTTTCTTATCAGCATAACTGAAAAAGCAATATTACCAGAAAAACCAAATTTAATATTCTAAATGTGTATAATATTTGAACATTTCGACTGAGATCGGACAAAGGGTCATTGTACAGGAAGATACAAAATATTAAAATACATTACGTCTATGGGCGAAATTTCTCTTAGGTGCAATTTAACAACTTTAGACGCATTAAACAAAATAAAATTTATATATATTTTATATGCACAAAGTTATGTTTCATATAGAATAGGATACCAAAAGTATTTATTTTTCGTTTACAAGGCTATATGCATATAGCTGTTCCGGTAGCCTTAAGCGTACCGTCTTCAGTGCATCCTTTTTGCACTGAAGACAGTACGCTTAAGGCTACCGAAAGAGCTGTATGCATTTCCAATATTTTTCTTTGGCGTTTCTTATGTAGTAGTTTATTCGGGTTTTAATATTCCAACGCCAAGTCTCCTGTTATTATATGTTTGGAAATGTCCCAAAGCACAATATACAAATTTAGTTACGCACTTTTAATTTCTTCTATATTCATGAGAAGAAAATGTTGGAATCGTAAAGTTTTTGGAATTCGGATTTCCGATGGGCAGGGTGTAAAAAAATCATGATTTTTTTAAAAAAATCAAAAAAATCGGATTTTTTTTATTTAAATCAGATTTTTTAAAAATAAAATCATACACACACATAAACATTTAAAGAGAATCATATTTTTTAAATATAATTAATCTCAATATATAGAGCTGGTAAATACCTAGTTGTTCATAGTACAAAGCTGTAAATAAAATATTTCTTTGTTTAGTATGCAGATAATGAAATGACTACCTAAAGTATTTTGTCAAAGTTGATAATTTCGAGAGCCTAGCAGTATTGACAAATCACATAATGACCTACTTTACAAATTTTAAAAGAAAGGTTTTAGAAATACAGCTTTACAGAAATATTAATATCACACAGGAGGAACAATATTAGTATTTATTTTTATTTATTCAAAGATTTGAACAAAAATGCCAGTTTGGCAGCCTTTTCCACCCCTAATTGGTTTCTTATTTTAGAATGCACAAAACCAAAGGTTGAAAACATTCTTTCAACCCCTGCAGATGTGGCCTTTGCAGTCATAAGTTGTTCTATTACAAAAAGTTCTTTCGATGAAATGCAATCCTTTAATACTGAGAAAGACTTCCACCAATCTAAAGCGTTTACTTCTTTCACCATCTTATCTTCAAATAAGGGTCCATTGAATGGTTCTGAACGTACAACAAACTTCAAAAGAATAGCCATTAAGGATGTGTCTTTGAAGTTTTCTTTGACGAATTCAGTTGCTTTATTTTTTTCTTCTGCACTTAAGTTTTTTGCCTGAAATGTTGGGGACAATAAATATGCTAAAAAATGCACTGGCTTCAAAGCCTGGTCATATCTGTTTTTGAAGCATTTATTCACAATAGGTGTCTTCTTGCAACTATCAAGAACATTATTTTCTTTTAGGTCTGTTTCTAGCCTCTTCCATATGTCAACAGCTTCAGCAATACTGCAGCTATCTTTCTGAATTCGATCTAGAGCAATTGAAATTGGCTTCAAATGAAGCAATAAGTCCTCTGCATTTTTTTTAATGCCCATATTCATAATCTTAGCTTTAATACTATCATCTAATGCATCTCGATTTTCATCAACGATCTGCACTAAAATTGGCCAGTTCTTAATATAACTTTCTAAAGAATCGCACATCGTATTCCAACGCACTTGTAACGGTAAACTTAGGCCAACACTTTTTCCTTTTTTTTCATTAAATTTTGCTCTAGCAAACTGATTGTTGCGAAAATATTTAATTATTTGTATCACATGTTCTGATACACCAGGAAGTTCCAAATCTTTTGCAAGCAGGTTTAGAATATGAGCTGAACAGCCATAGCACACTACATCAATGCAGTCTTTGTCTTGAGTTTCTAATGATTTCCTCATATTTACCATATTAGCTGCATTATCAGTCACAAAACTGCGAATACGGCAATTGAATTTTTCCTGTACTTTCTTTATGGCAGTAATTGCCAAATCTGTTAAATTTTCACTAGTATGAGGTGTTCCAGAAGTGTCAACAGTATCCACTAGATGCACATTTCCCTCGATAGTAGTCACACATATACAAACTACGGGCTGATTGTGGACATTTGACCACCCATCTAAAGACATGCATAAAGTTTGATTTTTTAAATTATCACGACAATTTTCCATTTCGGACTGGTAGACTTTATCTAGCGAATTGCCGCCTAAATCAGTTTTGCTGGGTGGGAAGTATCCAGGGCGAAGTATCTCCATTAATTTTTTAAAATGGGGATTTTCAACACTACGAAACGATGTATTGGTAGCATAAAAATACTTTGCAACCTGAGAGTCTATTACTTCTTTTTGGTTGGATGATGTTTTTACTACAAAAGAAGATAGATCATCAATTTTCAACATTTTAGCTTTCTCAGATGGCAGTGGAAGTGTAGAAATTGATTTGCGTTTTAAATTTGATGGACCAGGAAGGCTTAGACTGCTTTCAGCATTACAATTAGTATTAACTTCTACTTGAACACCTAAAAAAAATTATATATATAAATAAGAATGAATTTAATAAACTTTCTTTCAAACACTGTGATCTAAGTTAAGTTTAATAATTATAGAAATAGATTTGAAAAATTTCTTAACCCTATTAAAACATTGTTCTATTGCCACTATACATATTGTCACTTACATTGGTTACATGTGATTAAAAACAACCTTTTTGTCTTTTACTAAATGGGAGGGGGGGGGAACCTATAGAAAATTTTTTTAAACCTGTAAATTACGATTTAGTATTTTATTTTTTTGTAAATACATTCTGAGATCTTGACAATTAATTTTAGGTACGTTTGAAGGAGTTGCAAGTTGCATATTACTATGTAGAAATTATAATTTTTATTTTGCTTTAAGATTAAACCTTAAACCTGTCAAAATATTTGCCTGGGAAAAAAAAAAAAAAAAAAAAAAAAAAAAAAATCTAGCTATTTTATAATTTATCAACAGTTTCCTATTTTGCTGTACATTTAATCAGAAACTTCTGAGGAATAGATCTATAATAGATATATAAAAAAATAAAATAATTATATTTTTAGGATTTAAGATGGGGTAAAATGGTAATGGTAGTATGATTAGATTTAACTTATTAATGCTCTATAATATTGCCATTTCTATCTTCAATAAATATTTCATGAACTTATTTTATTAAATAAAATTTTATACTAACATAAAGTTGTTTTTGAATATCTTTTTTTTTTTTTTTTTTTCATTGGAAACATTTATTTTGCTAAATTCATTCTGAAAAATAATGCTGACTTGAAGGAATATAATAAGCAAAATGAATAAAATTTTCATTTTAATTAAAAATTTTACTATCAGAGATTAATTCTTATTTATTCATTTATTTCAATTAAAAAATGAAGTTAAAATATTTCTAATTTTCAGCAAGTTTCTTCAATTAATTAAAAATAACTATTGATATTAATAAAAATAAAATGTAATTACACCAATAACTCTCCTAAAGTAGTGCTGTTTACATTTTAATTATTTGGTATTTGCAATGTAATAATTAAACATAAACGCATAACACTTACCTTCAGAAAGTTGTGGATCATCTACATCTTTATTTTCATTTATAGTTTGAGTTGCACAAATGGAAAAATGATTTTTTAACCTTGCAACCAGACCTTGCATTTCTTTTCCACACTTTTTGCAAACAGCTCTGCTTCCTTTCTTACCTACTTCAAATTTATCATGGAAATAAAACCAAATTGGATCTTTTTTTCTTCCAGCAGACATTTTTTTAGTAGTTTAAACTACAGGCTTTTCTCAAGTAATATTTTCTATGTCAAAAGTCTAATACTTCAGCTCAACAGATGCAAAAACCATGTGCTACAGCAATAATTGTAATTGAACATGTAAGCTCTAGGACAATAAACTAGAAAAAACAGTTTTTCAGATAAAGAATGTTAATCTCTTCTATTACCTCCTAATCTTAAAGGATACAGGTGCAGGGTAAGGAACAATGCAAGGGTCATAACAAGAAGAGAGAATTTGAAGAGAAGAGATAAGAATGGTCAAGTGAGTGTTCTTAGGACAACAATAAAGATAAAGAAGAAAGGAGACTTGAGAAAAAGGCAGCACTAACTAGATTTAAATTTTGAAAAGAAATTCTAGAAATTTTTAAAAAAGATTTAAATCGATGATTTTTTTAAAATCAGTTGATTTAAATCAATGATTTTTTTTTTAAAATCAATTGATTTAAATCATGATTAAAATCACTGATTTAAATCAATTGATTTAAATCGTTGACACCCTGCCGATGGGTTTTAACTTTTTTATGATCTCCTGAACACGATTAAATCATTTTTAAAAAGCGTCCGACTATTTGTCTCTATGTGTACCGTGGTGGAAAAAACTTTAAGACCACTATCAAATTTTCTTGTTTGCATTCTAAAAGGAAAATCTCTTTGTAAGTTATCTTTACATTTAATATATAAAATGTAAGAAATAAATATATATATATATATGAATTTAGAATTTAAAATACGTCTATTTCCGTTATAAAGTAAAAATGTGTAATGTAATCAAATGGAAAAAAAACTTTAAGACCGATTTTTAAAAGTGATTGCTTGCATAATAAGATGACGTCACATTTGCATGGCTTTGTGCGGGGTAGTTGTTAAAATGAAAATAAACATTTTTTAATCATTTAGCTGAGTGTTGAAGCAACTGAGATTATGGGTAGAGGAAAATCACTGAGTGAAATTGAAAAATAGAAAATCTTGGCATTTTGAGAAAGTGGAATGAGTGAAAGGCAAATCACTAGCAAACTCAAGAATTCTAAAACTATAGTTCATTAAATTCTGCAATACTTTTAGTTAATGTTTAACTTTGTGGTCTTAAAGTTTTGTTTTTTTCCTCTCTTTTATATTATGAAAAAAAAAATCACTTTCATATAATATAGTTCCATTCTTTTATAAAACTATGTGAAGAATTTTTGAAGTGAAACTTCTTTAGGCGCGTTGAGCACTTTTAGGTGAACAAAAATCATGAAACTCGCGTCATCGTCAGCAAAGGTTTTCCAGTTGAAGTGAAAACTTCTTTAGGTGCGTTGAGCACTTTTGGGTGAACAAAAATCTTGAAACTTGCGTCATCGTCAGCGAAGGCTTTCCATGAGAAGAAACATATTGTTTACCAATTTATACTATCGAAAGTGAAATTCGAGATTTCAGCTGATTCACACGCTTTGAGGTATCCTGAATGGGTTTTCTTTTGTATCTCAGCTACTAATTAAAATAATTTCATAAGTAATATATCATTTGAAAGCTTTGTTGAGTTGGAATCGAGCCGTAGCTTACAGAAATTTCTACCGCCATATGGCGCTGTAATATTTTAAAATTTCAATATTTCAAATTCTAATTATGATTAAAATATTTATAATACATCATTTAAAAGATATTTTGAAGTTCTTTTATATTATCGAAAGTGGAATTCGAGATTTCCCCTGATTTACACGTTTTGAGGAGTCCTGAATCGGTTTTGTTTTGTATCTCAGCTACTAATTAAAATAATTTCATAAGTAATCAATATTTTTACCTAATATAAGGCTTAGTTCATTTAAAATTGGTAGCTACAAATATTGTGCCGAATCATACAATACAGATCAAAAACATTTCTTTACAAACCAAAAATAATAATCTAATAGTTCGACGACACAATTCACAAGTTACTTAGTTTTCACTTCTATCGGTAGTCCCCAAAGACTGCTTCGATTTTTTTTTTTTTTAGTAAAATTAAAATTTTTGCAATTTTACATATGGTCTTAAAGTTTTTTCCATCACTATGTATATCAAATAATTTTGGTAGTTTTAAATTACGAAGTAAGTGACAAAATTTTGGAAAATATTACATTTAGTTGTACCTCGACATAAATTACACTGAGAAAAAAAATTATGTGACTGCCATCTAGAATCTAAATTGTGGCTCTAGTAGAAATAGTTCCATGTCATCCTTATAAATTCTAGTTCCCTTTGCTAGTGAATTCTAGAAACCCCTATTAGAATTCTAGACCGTTTTCCTATATTATGGTGGTCATCTCATATAAAAATCTCATATAAAATCTCTGTATAATATAAACTCTCATATAAAAATCTCTATATTGTCTCATATAAAAATCTCTATATTATCTCATATAAAAATCTCTGTAAATAAATGCGAACAGAAGGGGCGAGTTTTAGTAACTAGAATTTTGTTTTATAACCCAATTTTAGTAAACCAACGAGAATTTCTTGCAATACAAAGGATTCATAATATTCATAATATAGTTTCACAATCTAGAAAAGTGTAGTCAAGATGTTCTTGCTCATTTCGTGTGTCCAGGTTATTTGTTTACCTTATACGCGTAAATTAGAAATCTATATTTCTAGTTTAGGGAATTTAGAAAATGGCTACTTATTCGTACTAAATGAAAGCGGTATATATATATTTCTCTCAGTGTTGTGTCTATCGAATTTAGCGTATACAGCCCGAGATATAGAGCTGCTATATCGCGGTATATTCTGCTATTCTGAAATTTTCAAGATTTATGGGTTGTCTAAGACCCTGTGTCTATATTGTATAAATGCAACAAATTTAATACGTAACATAGTTATAATGTAAAACTACGCTTACTCAACTGAAACATCCGCCGAAAGGTGGATCTGATATCATCACTGTAAACGTAAACGTCTTAAATTCAATTTTAAAAGTATCTTAAACGGGTGGTCATTTTTTAAGCGAAAAAAGGCTTACTTTTTTAAACACCGTTTTGTATCTGAAATTAAGACATTCCAAATGTCTTAAAACACTGCCATGTTTTTTTATTTTTAGACTTAAAAACACCGCTATTTTTAAGTCTTTTTAACATACAAATAAACAATGATGGCTTTTGATCCTATTTTTCTGTTAAAAATAGATTTTAGAATTTTCTAGAGCATAAATAAAATATCATTTAATTTAAAAAGAAAAAAAAATCACTCGAACTCAGGTGGGACTTGGAATCGGAATGCTGGTGTCGTAAGTTAGTGTCTTTACCAATCATGCTACTGCAGAACACAACTACACTGGATAAAATATAGTGCAGTTTTATGTTTTAAGAGAACTTGACACCTTTGATTTCGCACTACCGAAGGTTTCACACAATAGCTAATATCTCCATTTAATATTAGGTCGTTGCAAAAGTTCGTGCTGACGCGGATCATTTTATTGCCTCCAAAGACGAGAGCTTCTATCGCCGTGGTACACATTTGTTACCCGAAAAATGGGCAAAGATTGTAGTAGGCAATGGAGAGTATTTTGATTAAAAATTGTCATTTGATTTGATGTATTTTTATGAAACGAAGCAATAAAAAACCGCACGAATTTATGCAAAGACCTAATATTTATAATTTGAACTATACTAGGTATTTTTATTCATTAAAATATATATTTAGGCATTAATTCTTATGAGTTTTGATAGATTTTTTACACATTTAAAACCTTTAAAACGCGTTATTTCAGTTTGTACTTTTTTATGAATTTGTGATTTTCAAAGTGATAAAAATTCCACAGATAATTAATGAAAAGCTTAATCCTTTTTTGGATGTTTCAAAGTGCCTACTTAAAAAAAAAAAGTTGGTGATGAATTTTGAAATTTATTTATTAGTTTTTTTTTTTTTTTTTTTTTTTTGGGGGGGGGGGAGTGCATGTCTATATGTAAAAAAATTTTGAATTTAAAAAAAAAAAAAAAAAAAAAAAAAGTTATATTCTTTTTAATACTTTTTCTTTAAAGATATTACTAATTCTATTCCCCAATTCGTTTAAGTAGGATATATTAATAATCTAAAAAAAATTATCAAATAAATATCTTTTCTTAAATATCAGTTGAAGCTTTATCATTTTGAAAATCACGAATTCGGGAAAAATGTAAACTGAGAAAACGACGTTTGCAGATTTCAAATACATATATATAAACAGAAACTGTGCCTTAATATATATTTCATTGAATAAACCTACTAGAATTCAATTTCTAAATGTTATAAATATTTTAAAATCCCATCCCTCGATGTTTGGATAATATGATTATCATAAAAATCTCATATTACTAAAAGTTCTCATTTTTTTTTTTTTCTCTATAAAAACAAATTTAAATCTTTGATAGTTTCATTATAATTTCAATTTTAGAAAATATTTTTTTCCGCTGCAAAGTTAAAAATTCTTCTAATTAAATAAAATTATTATTATTATTATTATTATTTTAACTTCACCTTAATATAATTACTAGTAGAGGGCGCCACTCCTCTTCTTTTAAATAATGGATGATGAAATGCGAAATCTTTTATTTTAAGATATTCTGAATGTTTAGTTTTAAGATATATTTTTGTATTAAGACATTTTACATTAGTTCATTTCCACCACCAGTTTATTAAGATGGAAAAAGTGTCTTAAATAAAGATACCTATTATGTCTGATCTGTTTTTCTTTTTTTTTTTTCAGATATTTACGTGTCTTAAATACTTTTTCAAACATTTTTTTGTCTTACTTTAAGACTGCTTTATTTGCAGTGATACCTCAGTTTTTGCAGTGTATAACTGCACCGAACTTATTATGTGATATGGCTCCATGGCTGTTATGAAGAATAGTGCTGACTTGATTTAGCTGCATATCAACCAAATCGGAGGACTCTGCTAAGCTGACATATTCCTCAGTTATGAGAAGGTTGTATTTTTGCTTCTGTTGCGCATATTTGCGATGAAGATTTAGGTGCGATGACTTTAATGGATACCCATGCTGGCTTAATTTGTGTTCACATCGGACGAGAGATGGCGGTGTTATGTTGCCTTTTTGAGGTTTTCCTTTCCAACCAATTAATATATTAGAATTATAAAGAAAGAAAGTTTTGTAATGGAAATAGCATTCAATAAGGTTTTTTTTTCTGTGATAAATTAAAGAATCTTGTTTAGTGCATTGATAATTTATTGATAATATACAAGGCTACTAAAATTAATCAAATAAATTTTGAAATGTGTTAAGGGGGGAATTCTCTGAATAATTTGAAATAAACTTAAAAAATCATAACAGCCTTAAATGTTTTTTTTATCATACAGCTACAATATTTAAATAATGGTCTGAGAAGGGCAGTATCTCTCCCTGACACAGCAGTATGTGTCAAATAAAACTGTTTCTAAATCTATTTTTAAAAAAATTTAAACTACGATCGAAATCTGCTGATGCATCTCATGCTTAACACCTTAAAATGTACTAGTACGTCTACAGTAATGTAGGGAAAAAATAGTTTGAGTGCCTCACACAATAATTTTATCTAACACTAAGATTACCTACTTATTAAGACTTTTTTAAATGTGATTGATGAACTTCAAAATTGTGAGAAAAATAAATGACATTAGATTTCCTTTTCAAAATTTTGTACTTTCCTACGTATTGTTGTACACTCCATATATTGGCACAAAAAGTATTATTTTCGGCTCAAATATTCAAAATTTGACTGTTTATTACATTTACACGTTTTAAAGTCCTCTCAATCCAAAAATCAGTGTTTTAGCGTCTGGTGTCTGTTTATGTGAAATTCATTATTAGCATAACAAAAAAATAAATATTAGTAGGAAGTCTAACTCAGTATTCTAAATCTGTATCATACGGAGTGTTGCTTAAAGCTATTTATTGATATCGGACAAATGGTACATTGTCGTATAAAAGTATTCAAATGCATTACGTCTATAGGCGAAATTTATCATCGATATAGATATTTGTGTTTGGTTCGCCGCTTTGCATTCATTTTATATATATAATATAGCCCCGGTCATCCGAAAAGATCGGTACCAAAACCGTTTCGGTTAATCAAGATTTCATAGAAATTTTTGAATAACCGGGAAGTAATCCTTTTATGCAAAGAGAATACGCGAAGGAGAAACATCGTGACATCAAATCTTTAATGACATCTTAAAGATCGTGGCCAGAGGTTGAACCACTTGCTTTTCGAGAAGTTGACCTGAATCATGGTGAATCTGGTGTGTTAAACCACTATCAAACGAAGAACCATACGATATTCATTAGCACAAAATACCTCATAAACAGGTTTCTCATGAGGGAAACGATCCGATTATGCCTTTTGATACAAATTGCCTCACGTATGCTCGTCAATCACGCATTTTCGACGGTTTAAATCACATACGGTAGGTTTTAGAACGAAGTCCTCCAATCAGAGAATCGCGATTACAGAATACCCTCTATTCTTTTCCCTTTTAAACATCCTTGAGGAGAATAATCGCCAAATGTTGGGTCCGTTGTTTACATTTCTTGATTTCATTCTTTCGTTTATGCTTCAAAACAACCCTACTAAAGTCGTTTGGCAGCTTTTGGAAGGCAATAGCTTATATTTTAGAATATATGTTCTTCCGTCTGATAGCACCTTTATGGTAATTCTGATTTAAATAATGAAGTGTTCTTGAAAATATTAATTTATTTATTTTTCTTCTTCTTATTATTATTTTTTGTCGTCGTTGTTGTTGTTCGGAGAAACAACGTACGAAGTTCGGTTTTGCCCAAACACTTACAAATGAGACCTCACTTATAAAAAAAAATGGTTACAACAATCAATAAAGAAGGTATTATTTATGAAAAGAACCCGAAGAAAGACAAAACATTTTAGTATTTCGCATATTTAAGCTACAAAAATTTTGAATAAAGTATTATTATCAGCATTGTTTAAGCACAAGATGATGCCACCACTTTGAATACTCTCTTGTTTAAAGGATAAGAGTGATAAGGTTGCATTGAAGCGATACCAAAACGAACAGTAAAGAAAAATAATTTTTCATTTCGTTAAATTACCAGAACATTTAAAAAGCAATTTTTGTTCAATTTTTTTTCTTTGCAATTTTTTGATGGCAATATCATATACTTTGATATAATTTTCATTAAATTTTCAATTAGACAGTAAATTTCGTATGTTTCAAGTTTGCGTCATTCAGAATTATACATTTTCTCAGGCTGGTATAATTTCAATTATCCTAAAATACACTTGCTGGATATGTAACAGGTGTTGATAGCCGTTGTAAGCAGATGCCATTGCGTCTTGATTTTGGATTTGGTGAAGGTGCCGTTGGTGGTTAATATTTCGGAGTGCTATTTTGGATGTTGTAAAGTGTTCCTCGTCGTTCTAATAGTCCTCGATCAAGTAGTCTGTTAATATTAGTAAGATTCAAGTGGTGAGCTATATTTCTTTGTGATAGTTTTAAATTATTTAGTTTTAGTTATTATTGAGTTGCTTCTTAATACAAAGCCCTCTCCAGTTTAAGTTAAACTAAAATTGGCTGTCTCTTAAATATGTCTGTAATTTGTCTCCTGTACTAAATATAAGTATAATGAATCTAGTCTAAGTCGGAACAGAGACTTCACAAGATAGCGTGCCAACAATGAAAATTGTCACAAATAAAGAAATAAACTGTCAAAGCTTCTAGTTCAGAAATGAAAAAATAGTTTTGATAAAATTAAATTTAAAAAAAAAAAAAAAAACTATGCAAAGGTTACTAAATAAAGAGATATGAGTTTTTGAACATGCGATGCAGATCTACATCGCTATGCATTTAAGGATTAAAAACTAAATCAAAGCTAGAATCAATCATCGAAATGAACCTAGTTTTTTAATGCATTATTAATTACATAAGTAAGCAATTTATTAAGAGGACACACGGAAGGCAACTAACTTGCTATTTAAAGCTCAATTTATTCATGAAAATTAAAATTCTTTTTTAAGTTTAAGCAAAAAATGTATTTTTCAAATGTTTAAAGGGAGCTTAATGAGGTTTGTCCCCACAAATGGTTCAAAAGTTTTAAAGATTCGTTATTTGAACGTTGTTATTCGAACAGCTAAACGTTGTCATTTGATAATGTTACAACAGAAAAATAAAATTTTAAAAAGTTCCAGAAAACAGAAATTTCATTATATAGAAACAATGCGCATTTTTGAAGAAATAGTACAGATTACGCATTCTTAAGTACATAGTTAAACAATTTTTTAAGAGTCCAAAAAATAGGTTTCTGATAACCTATTTACATTTGCATTTATTCGTAATTTTTTTAAATATTCTTAAACAAGTAAAACTATATTACTTACAAACTTTTAATAAACACCATAAAATGCAATAAACTCGCAACAATTGTTTCGGGTCGAAAAAACACACGACCCTTCATCAGGCGAATAAAGTAAGCACGAGTGCTGCAGTCAAAGCGGCAACGCACCAAACTCGCAATTGTTGAGATTTTATTGCATTTTATGGTGTTTATTCAAAGTTTGTAAGTAATATTTTTTACAACTCCAGTTTTGTGGTGCTTTTTTATTAAATTAAGTAAAACTATTTATTGAAAGTTTAAAAGTTTAATGATGTGTTATTACAATATCTAAATGTTAGTGCAATAACTAAAGCTACATTTTTAAAAATTGTCGATTTTTAATATTTTAACAGAAAAGTAAGATTTGAAAAAAAAAAGCAAAAAAAAAAAAAAATTAAGATTCAGAAATTTTATTATAGAGAAATAATATGCACTTAATAATAAATAACCTATGCATTTCACAGGCTCGTCTTAAATTATATATATTATATATATATATATATATATATATATATATGTATATAATATACAGGCTTGTTTTTAATTTTAGGGATTTCAATTTATGAATACATAAAAATAATAATAATAATAAAAATGAATAAAAAATAAATAAAAAGGTTTTTTTTTTTTTTTTTGGAAAGGTAACCAGAAAAATTGAAAGACCTACCATTGACATGTAGATATATTTTCTTTCTTCACCTAAAATCCTATCAAATCTATACGTTTGACACTTCACTTATATATATATATATATATATATATACCCACACATTTGTTTCCTTTTCCTAGTGTTCTCATATCCTTACGCCATTCTAAAAAATGGTGTTTGCTTTTTATTTCCCCTGAGGACACCTAAACTTAGGACAAAAGAAATGAAATCAAAATATATACGAGGGTTGAAAAGTATTTTGTCACTTTGAGTATTTGACATAAAATAAACACATGCGCAAGATTATCACATCAAAAAGGGAATTTTAAGGATTTTTTATAAACTTTTATTTTAAATTTTATTTGATGTGACTCATATCTCAGGAATATAGGCTTGTAAAAATTGCGCATAGATAGCTTGGTCATTGGTTATTAGTATCATATTGTTTTTATTTAGCTGTATATATTTAAATGAGTATGTTGTGATCATCACATAACCTTTTCCTATATTATTCCGTATAACATAGCATCACCTAACAATTAAGATGAACAAAAATTTATTTATAGTTTCGTATAATAAAAATTTTCCATATGTAGCTTTGTGTAATTTTAACCAATAAAATCGAGCAGTAGCCAAAATCTCAAAAGGTGAGTAACAGCAGCGCCACCAGTTGGCTGATATATACCCAAATCAGGCCAGACGTAGGCTCCGTTTTAATGAATCGTTAATACGAAAAAATGTCAAAATATTGACATATTAAACTCATTTTATCTGTAATTGCAAAATGATTCAAAACAAAAAGGGTATACGCTAATATTTTGAACATATTTTTATTATTATTATTATTAATATTAATATTATTATTAATATTATTCCGTTTAACATTTTACATATTGTTCAAGACAAAAAGCTATGTGCTATTAAAGATATTTTATACAAGCTACGTTTTTTTTTTTTTGTTGTTTTTTTTCTTTTAATTTTAGATTAAACAGAGTATCCCAAATGCATTTGAAAAATAAATTTTTGCAAACAAATGCTAAAAAATACAAAATACGTTCATTCCTGCCTTCTTGAGGCGCTTATGCTTACTTTTCCGTTTGGTGAAGAGCTGTTTTTATTCAACTTAAAGTAATTGATAAAACAATTAATGCGTATATTTGTACTTTATGGGATTTATTTACAAAATTCTTAGGCTTTATCGTTCAACACCAAATTTTCGTAAATTTACCATAAATCCATCAACTAACTTTCATATTAAGGCTTTTCTATTAAGGCTTTAAATTCGTAAAACTCAAAATCCCAATTCCAGTTATTACTATAATGCTAAAATGTTTGTGTTCCGTATTTTTATTTTTATTTATTTTTTTTTTTAACTATAATTTTTTAATCGTACTGTTTATTCTATGTTTAATATTTTTTATCAATTAGCGATCATGAAAACTATAATTCTCAAATACTGGAAGGAAAAAAAAAATGGAATGCAAGCATTTTTAATAATAATAAAAATCTCCCATATTTATTTATTTGATGACAGTCCAATTACAATCCAAATATTATCAACAATTTTTAAAACAGCAATATTTTACAGTAATACATATATATTTCTTACGTATAATTATTCAAAAAATTAAATGAAGATGGGCATTTTTCAAAAATTTGAAATGTAGGGCGCATTCGAAAATATTTCCCGGTCACTTCCCGAGTTGGGAAATGACGTCACGCGGGAAGTTCGGGAAATTAGAACTACCATACAGGAGCCTTACGAAAAATGACCGAGATATAACTACTTCCGTACACATCTCATCTTCCCGGGAAACAAATATATAAACAAACGTGGCTCCTATATGGTAGTTCTAATTTCCCGAACTTCCCGCGTGACGTCATTTCCCAACTCGGGAAGTGACCGGGAAATACTTTCGAATGCGCCCGTAGTGTTCTACTTGTATAGCTTATTCGAATTTTGTAGACAGGCAAGTACAACCACACATATAACTTGCGATAATTCATTTGAAATATTAACGCTCTCCGGAAAAGACAGAAAAAAAAAGTACAAAAAAAAAAGGGGAGAGTATGAAAGTTTTACTGAGATTAGTTTTATGCAATTAAATACTAAAACATCCGACCATCATTAGTGCAAAATCATTGACATGTTGATGCAATAATTATCGTACATTGTGGCAAAAAGCGTGCAGTACATTTTAATTTGGTTCTTTGCTTCAAGCATTTAAATATAATTTCAAAAACGTGTTTCGACCGTGATGAACCAATTAAACTCCCGTAAAAGCTGACATAAAACATGCACGGGCCTAAGAGCTATAACGTAAAACCGTGCTAAAGTTGTAAGTGTAAGGGCTTCGCGAACATAATATAGGATCACAAAGTATTTTATCACCAACAATTTTTTTTAATATTAGGAAATGTGATGTAAGTCGCTCGGAACAGTTACGACTTTCCTTTTCCAAGGAAATGCGTACAGGAACTTTTCCCAGATGGCTCTACCTTTGCGAGCGACAGAAGTTTTGATTTAATCAATTTCCATGTGAAGTCCACGTCAACCCACATGCATTTTAGGAGCGGTTCACTGTTGAGGAATTAGTGAGTACTGTAAATGATTTCCTTATTGGCTAATTACCACTTCAACTTTATGACACAATGTATCGCATCTTTCAAGAAGTTCTATTACCAGAATTACTGTAATGTTTCATTGTAGTTTTACCAGAAGTTCCAAATGTTATTTCCAGTGCCATGTGGTTTCTGTCCAATACGCTTCAATCCTTTTTTGACATTAATAAATGTAACCCCTTCAATGCCACATTTGGTTCTCAATGAATCGAACGAAGTGGATTATTCATTTACCTATAGCGTTTTTCCAATATATCAACAATTGACTTTTTTCGTGAAGATATATCGTTACCCTTCTGCGAAATTGCAATTGACTCTTTTCCTCTAGGGCTTGACAACAACAGGAGACTGAAATAGGAGAACCATCCCTTTTGTTGAGAATCAAAATTGTAATAGCATGTTCTGGATCATCCCTAGGATTATGTCCCATACCGTCGCCAATTGCCCACTGCGTAGATACAGCGGCATTAAATTCCTCAAATTAAAACAAATCAAACCTACTGACTCTGATATGAACCTTACTGAAAAACTTTCAGTGGCGGCAAAAAATTTTAAACACGTAATACATTTGATAAGGCACGTACATCATTTCTTAGGTATTGGTGAACTGAATCGATGTTGGTAATAGTACTTTTTATTTCCTCAGAATTTCCCATGCACTTTATGTTTCCGGATCCATAATCTTATACAAAAAATGTGTCTTTATGTGTATTTTATCTTCTCTTAAATTTTTATTGTTGAGTTAAAGAACTCTGTGTATAAAAATTTATAGTATTTTAAAATTACAAAAATTAGTTTTTCCAAGGTAAGGAAGAACAGAAAACAATTAAATCATCTTTTAAAATATTTTATCAATTCTGCTTGAGCTTTAACTTCATAGAAATTTTTCTTCATATTAAGTAAAAAATTATTATATAAAGAGATTTAAAAACAGTATTAAGAAAATGTAGTGTCTGGACTGGAAAACGAAATATTATATTCTTTCAAATTAGTTGGTGCGAAAGTAAGTTTTTCAGAAGATAAATATTTAGTTTTGTTGAAGAAAAAAATATATATATTACCCGGAGGAAAACTCCTTTATTAGTTAGATCTATTATTAATAAGTTTTAAGCACAAAAAAATTATTTTCACTACAGTTTTCAATTAAGTGCAGTATTAAATTGTAAACAAGTATAAAAGATAGGATGGTCTCATTATTTCTTTTAACTATCATCATTGTTTTCGTAAACAAATTAGTGGATATTATTTCTTTTTTTTTTTTTTTTTTTGTAATAAACTATTATATAATCACAGGAGAACAAATTAATTAGCAGAAAAAGAATTTTTATTACTTTTTTAAAGCCGAAAATACTTAAAAAGATATTATCACTTCTGCAGATTAGGTGGTAATTTTAGTTTTATAGTTTCATATGCACTTAACAGCCAAAAAACTAGTACACCTGACTAAAATCGTGTAGGGCCCTCGTGAGCACGCAAATGTGCCGCAACACCACGTGTCATGAACTCAACTAATGTCTGAAGGTATGCTGGAGCTAATTCACACCATAAATCCTGCAGGACAATCAACAAAAACCATAGGATTGCGAGGAATGGGCGGGGGGGGGGGCGGGGAATCTCTTTTGAACAACACATTGTAAGGCATCCCAGATATGCTGAAAATGTTCATGCGTGGGGATATAAGTGGCCAATGAACATCACTAAAATCAGAATAGTTTTCTTGCAGCTACTCTGTAGCAAATCTCGACGTGTGGGATGTCGCATTGTCCTTTTGGAATTATAAACTCTGACGGAACGCACAAATGACATGAATAGCTGCAGGTGATTGGACAGGATGATTACGCATCTATCACTTGTCAGAGTCATACCTAGACGTATCAGGGGTCCCATATCACACCAACTACGCATTCCCAGAAACATGTCATAGCCCCCACCAGCTTGAACAGTCCCCTGTCAAAATGTAGAATCCATGGACTTACGAAACTATCTCCATACTTATACACATTCATATGACTAATATAATTGTGAATGAATCCCGTCAGAATATACAACGTGTTTCCAGTCATCAACAGTCCAATGACTGTGTTGGCGGGTCCAGGCGAAGCGTAAAGCTTTGTATCGTGCAGTCAATGGTCCATTGAATAGATCGCACGGTGGCACTTATTGATATCCCACCATTAAAATCTTCAGAAATTTAAGGAATGATTAATGACGTCAGTCGTTATTAGTCCCGTTCTTTCACGGCCTTTTTCCGGCCACAGCGATGTCGGAGATATACTGATTTACCGGATTCCGGATATTCACGGTAGAGGTCTGCACGGGCCGAAATTTTCAGGCCCGGGCCCGGCCTAGCCCAGCCCGTTGGAAAGGTTTGCTTACCCGGCCCGGCCCGGTATGAAATCGAAAAATTCGGCCCAGGCCCGGACCGGCCCGTTTCTTTTTTACTAGTGTACGGCCCGGCCCGGCCCGATTCAAAAATTTGTAAAATTACAAAAAAAAAAAAAAGGCCTTTCTACGAAAAAAATGTTTAGTATGTGTTTTGCAGAGGTTTTATACAGCTAAGCAATAGAATGTTCTTTAATAAAACTGCTGAATGTTTACAAGATATTTATATATAAACAGTATTTCATTATTACAGACGTACAGAAGGCACAAAGACAGACAGAAAGTCAAATCGAAAATATTAGCATTCTCAAACAATCTAGGAAGATATTTAAAATGGTTACTAGTACTAAAAATACACTTTCAACCACTTCCTGTTATATACCGTAATGTATCCAAATCTTTCCTGTGATCCGGGAAAAAAAACTTTAATGCTAATCCAACCATATTCAATAGAAAAGATGCTTTTGCACATGCTTGAAATGATACAACTTTCATCCAGTGCCCCGGAGAAAAGAAAAAGAAGCCTTAGAGGAAAAGTTACAGCGGAAGGATTTTTATAGCCTCATACCACCTAAACACTACAGACCATAGAAAACAAAGCCTTATATACAGTAACGTATCTAATTTCTTTTGTTTGTTACATGTACGCAAACTGGTAGTGACATGCATATTATTTTGAAATGGAAATCATCTAATATTACTTTAAATAAAATATATTAATTTCGAGACATGTTTAAAATATTTGTGGAAAATCAGATCACGAACAGACAAGCTGATAGACAATTAAATTGAAGTTACAGACATCTTTTAAGAAAATAAAATTTTATGTGACATACCAGACTGTAAAATTATGTAAAATAAATGACTGAAAAAGTATTTTATCATTTTCCTTTTTCGTTGATTAACGAGGAATCTAGAAAAAGATTCGGGCCGGGCCGGGCTCGGGCTTATAATTTCCTCGAGGCCCGGCTCGGCCCGAACCCGGCCTGTGCAGACCTCTAATTCACGGTATACTCGTGAAATGGTCGTACGCGAAAATCCAAATTTCATCGTTACCTCGAAAATGCTATAACCCCTCTTTCATGCATCAATTCTAACGCCATGTTCAAAGTCGCTTAAATCTTGCTTATGACCTGCAATTGTAACAACAATAATCGATCTAACAGCTCTGGCAGGCACCTATTATGTTATATAAGCTTTGCTGACCGCACCATATTACTTTAATTGGTTCCGTACCTCTATTATTTGCGTATGCACGCCCGTACCAGTTACTTTTGGCTTTTCAGTGTTCATATATATAATTTGTCTTTACAATGATCAAAAACCTGAAGACCTGAATCAATAAATAAACAACCACATATGGAAACGAAGCCCGATACAAAACGAAATACATTGAAAAAGTTAATATGAGTTGTTTCTGAGACATTGATATATGATATCATGTATAACAAATATGAATAAAGTATAACAAAAAAAAATAATAATAATAATAATAACTAAAATAAGGAACAAAAGTTACCACTGCTTAAAACGATTCGAGCGAGTCAAACCTGTTTGGCGGACACCCAACATTTCCCAAATTCTGTGCAAGACCATGTGATAACACAAAAAGAAAAGAAATTAAAATGAAGATAATTTTAACATATTAGTGGACTAATTATGTAATCAAAATGTAGTTTCTTTTTTTTTTTTTTTTTTTTTTGTTATATATATTTAAGCAATTTTTACATATAACTTATACTTTTAAGATGGCTCAGACAGGTCAGAAAAATATTCATTTTTCGCCCAGTGATGGATTATTTGTTGTAAGGAAAATTTTATAGAAGAAATTATTTATAATAAAGGTCTATATCGCATCATCCAACAAATCTTGGAGAGAAACGTTGCAAAATTTGTCAATTTGTATGTGTGTGTGTTATCAACATAACTCAAAAGCAGTTATTATCAGAAAGTTTAAATCTGTATCACATAGTGATGTATCATACGGACTAGTACCTGAAATCCTGTTTCCGATGCTCTTATCTACTATCTGATGATCATTTTAGCGTAACTAGATGTTATAATAATATACTAATTATTTTATATTTGTTATATCATCTAGTTCTGTGCTTCTCTTTTTAAGTTACGCATGCCCAACTGTTTTCGAGATATCATCGAAGGCTCAAAGACGGTTAGTTGTCGAAGTACTTATTGTACAGTTCTTTTGTGCACCTGCTTTTTTTGGTCTCTTTATAACCTCTAAATTTAAAATTAGAAAACAATATTTTTCTATTTTTGTTATTTTAGTAACTTGCTTTTGCATTCACACTACTTTCTCTCACTTTGTATTACCCAAGACATATTATTAGTATATACTGCAATGTAAATTTAAATCATAGTTAAAATCGCAGGAATTAAAAATAAATTACGCACGCTTATTATATACGCACGCTATATAAAAAAAAGTATAGTTAATACTGTTTTGTTAAATAAATCCTTGTCGAATCATGTTCTTAGTCAGTCTAAGAACATGACTTTTTTTTTTTATATAGGAATTTTTGCTAGTGTTCGGATACTTTTGTTACCGACTGTACTATTGGTTTGCAGCATTATAATTTAAAAACATCGTAAGTTGGTTGAAATTTGCGATTTTCTTAACGTGGGAGAATAGGGTAAGATTTCGCTTGAATGTGCATTAAAAGCAATATATTTATTGTAAAGCTGTGAGATCAGCTTTAAAATATCAATTATAATCCTTGCACGAACGTTATTAAATAGTTCATTTTTGTAAACTTTGAAAGTTATTTAAAATATACGAATTCTTTAACATAGCAGAATAGGGCAACATTTCGCATAGACCTTCATTTTGAAGGATATTTAAATCATAAAGTTATCAGACCTCTTTTCAAATACCATTTAGGATACTAGCATGAACATCATCGGCTGCTGATTTTCCAATTTAAAAAATTCGTTAGTTATTCGAAATTTACGAATTTCTTAACATGGCAGAATAAGACAAAATTTTCACAAAAACGTCGATTTTGAGAGATATTTTTATCGTAGAGATTTCAGACTACTTTCAAAATATCATTTATTATACTAGCTTGAACATAATTGACTACGAATATTCTAATTTGAAAATTTCGAATGTATTTGAAATTTAAGATTGCCCAGATTAGAGCAATATTTCATATAAGCTTGCTTTATGGGTATCTTTGCATTAGAAATAGTGCGGAACTGCATGAAAACTAAAATAAGAAATTAACCTCAATAAAATAACAAGTTAAAATAATGTAAATGTATCGAACTAAACAATGGGTAGCCTATTAGGTGGGACATATAAATTTCTGACCGCGTCAATACATCAATCAAATTCTTTTCTGTTAATATAGATATAGTATGCCCTGTAGTAGAAATTTATGAAAACAAATACATGATGGACAACTGGGTAGAGTCTAACTATGCCAACTAGTCTAGGTCTCTACAGGTTTACTTCCCCACAAATGTAGCAAGAGTTGCCAGCAGTGTTGCCAGATTTGGGGACTTTTTTATTCAATAGTCACCACTAAATTTTAATTGTGACAGCTGCCTCATCACTTCGAAGGTTAATCGTCTATTAAGTACATAAAATACCACTTCTCAAAATTATTGGTAAGAGTTAAATAAAAAAAATCCCCAAGTCTGGCAACACTGGTTGCCAGAAGAGTTCATACAAACGCAAGGCATTCTAAAACAATAAGTATTACCAAGTTATAAACAAATGACAACAAGAGATTAAATGTAAATATTTATTTATAAAATCAAATAAATCAACAATTCTACCGTGCATATATTGAAATTTTACTTTCGGAACATACATATGTAAGAAAAGTATTGTAATCATGTCAAAAATCTGACTTTGAGATTTTGCTGTTTCTATACTTTTAAGGTATTCTGAGATCATTTTTATTATTTTTACGATGATGTATGTATGTGTGTGAGTGAAAATGATCGCGACTAAACGCTTCGTTCGAATGAGCTGAAAGCTTGTACGAATGTTATGGGTCACTACAGCAGGAACCTGATTGCGTTTAGTGAATCTAGGACTTTTAGTTTTTTTTATAGGAACACAAATAAAAATTCTTTATCATTATGGTCTATGGGCCCAAATATTTTAAAGTGCAATAGCTTTTAAACGCTTCATTCGTCTGAGATACAAATTTATACACATGTATAAATCATCGTTGCACGAATTGCATAGATTTTCGTGAATCTATCTCTGATATTTTTTTTATAGGGACACAAAGAAAAATTCTTTATCATTATGGTCTATGGGCCCAAATATTTTAAAGTGCAATAGCTTCTAAACGCTTCATTCGTTTGAGATCAAAATTTATACACATGTATAAATCATTGTTGCACGAATTGCATAGATTTTGGTGAATCTATCTCTGATATTTTTTTTACAGGGACACGAAGAAAAATTCTTTATCATTATGGTCTATGGGCCCAAATACTTTTAAGTGCTATAGCTTCTAAACGCTTCATTCGTCTGAGATCAAAATTTGTTATAAATCACCGTTGCACGAATTGCATAGATTTTGGTGAATCTATCTCTGATATATATATTTTTTTTTACAGGGACACAAAGAAAAATTCTTTATCATGAGCCCAAATGCTTTAAAGTACGATAGCATTTAAACACCTTATTTGAGTGAGGTAAAAATTTATACACATATTATAGGTCACAGTCGCTCAAACTGTATAGATTTTGGTGAATCTAGTTCTTATAGTTTTTTTACAGGGACACAAAGAAATATTCTTTATCATTATGACGTATAAGGCCAAATTTTTAAAGTGCGATAGCGTCTAAACGCCGTATTCAATTAAACTAAAAATTTATACAGCTGTTATAGATCATCGTCGTATGATTTGTATAGATTTTGGTGAATGTAGCTCTTATAGATTTTTACATGAACACAAAGAAAAATTCTTTATCATTATGATCTATGGGTTCAAATTATTTGAAGAGCAATAGCGTAAAATTAAACATGCGGGAAAATACTTAAACCTCTTACTATTATTTGCACTTTTGTCTATTTAACGACTTGTCTTATTAAATTGTCTTATTTATTTATACAACCGTTTATTATTCAATGTTCGGAAAGTCGAGTGGAGTCATTCCAGATTTTTTCTTTTAGTTTTTACCAAGGTGAAATTAGTTCCTATTCTGCAATATGTACTGCATTATAATTATCCATGGCTAACGCTTTTAAAACGAAAACTAAAGATAATTTTTTCTTTTAATTACTATTTTCGTTTTTAGTATCATCGAATCCACTCAAATTTGCAACATTCATTTAAATACAATTTTGTTGTTGAACACCATTATTGCCGTAATCATATCTTTACTAAAAAATAGGAAAACGATACGATTTTGCTCTGTATGTCTCTAAAGTTTAAGAAAATTTCATCAAGTTTGTAGTTTATAAATTGAAAAATATCATTCGTTTGTAAAAGTTTCTAAACTTTTGAGTTGGAGCTCTGATAAGATAAAGTAAATAGATATAAAGAACATAAAATCTTTTAATCTCGATACAGAAATTTATTAAATAGTGAAGATCGCAAAAAGAATTGTATTAATTATCTTTTACACATTGTATGTATGTTCCATTTCGAAATTTGGTTTTACCAATTCTACAGTTTCTCGCATTAAAAGAAATTTGCATATCAATAACTATGCTAATACTATTTTATCGAAGTTACCACTTTTGGAATGAAGACAATCTCTTTAAATACGTTTCCATTAACTTAAACTTATGATTTCCTTGCTGAATAAACCTTTTGAAACATTATAACTCTTTTAAACAAGAAATCCATTTAAAGTTACTGCTGTTGCCGTTTTCGAAAATTCCTTTTCAATAATACGGTTTTATTTCATTCAAGACTTGCGTTTGTGCGCATTTTACTGCCTTCTTAATATGGAGTAAATCTTTAAAATCTTTCAGCATAAATTTAAATGTTACAATCTGTTTTATTTTGCGTAATTTATCTGAACATGTTAATCTCGTATAGTGTGAACAGTGTCAAGCGATGAATGCATGACTTCGCAATATGCAATATAGACCTTTAAAAAGGAATTTTATTCATTGGGTGCTCATTAGACAGAACCTGTATGTAATTAAACATTATTTTGACATTCCTATGAATATTTAAATAGAAAATATTGTAAAAAGTTATTTAACATTATGAGTCCGACGTCTATTTAAGCCGTTAAAGTCTATCGGTTTTACATTGAAACCAAACATTGTGACTTCACAATATACAATATGTTCCTTTAAAACGGAAATTTATACATTAGGTGCTTGTTAAATTAAACCTGCGTGTAGTTAAATACATTTTGAAGTTTCTATGTATTCTTAAATAGAAAAAAAAAATTATTTAACATTATGAGTCTCACGATTTTTTAAATCATTAACTTCTATTGGTTTCACATTGAAGCCAATAGAAGTTAACGACTAGTATTGTGAACGGCTATAATAGCATTGTGAAGGAAAGGAACATATTGTGTATTGTGACTTCACAATACGCAATATGTTCATTTAAAAAGAAAATTTATACATTAGAAGCTTATTAAATTGAACCTGTATGTAGTTTAATGCTATTTTGAAATTCCTATGAATTCTTATATAGAAAAAAATTTAAAAAGGTATTTAACATTATGAGTTCGACCATAGCCTCCTAAACTAGATGACTGTCACGTGGCTCGGAATCTTGGCAACATTAGAAGCGGTAGACAGCGCCCCCTGGTACAGATTGCGCGACTTTTTTATTCAACTGTCACCAATAATTTTAAGAAATGATATATGATATATATAATCGACGTTTCTCCGATTCTGTTCGCCTTTTATATATATCACAAAAAAAAATTTGGTGGCTGTTGAATAAAAAAGTCGCACAATCTGTACCAGATGGCGCTGTCTACCGCTTCAACTGTTGTCAAGTTTCTAAGTCACGCGACAGCCATTTAGTTTAGGAGGCTATGGTTCGACGGTCTTTTAACCAGTTAACTTCTGATGGTTTCGAATTCTAGCCAAACATTATGACTTCACAATATGGTCCTTCAAAACGGAAATTTATACACTGGGTATTTATTAACCTAAACTTGTATGTAATTAAATATTATTTTGAAGTTCCTATAAATTCTTTTCTAGAAAAAATTGTAGAAGGGTATTTAACCCGTTTAGATCTTTTATTTGTTTCAGATTAAAATGAAATATTTAACACTTTTTATGCAATATTTTTTCCTTGTTTTAATTGATTTTTAAACTTTCAGTTTTTCTCTGTAGCAGCACTACTCCATAATTTAACAAATAATGTTTCAATGAAAGATATATACAGAAATCGTTGTAAATTTCTTAGTAAGCCACAGTGTACAGCCTTGCTGCTTTGTGTGTACAGCCTTTGTGTGTACAGCCTTGCTGCTTAGTGTGTTACAGCCTTGCTGCTTTGATGATGCATTCATACCTAGTTATTTTTATTTGATGAAGAACCGTACTATTATTTTGACCTGAAACAACTGTTATGAGTTTTTGCAATTTATAATGTTCATTTACAAAGTTACTTATTTATTAAATTAATTTTTATTTAAATTTAATCAGGTTAATAAACAGATGTTCAAAAAAAAAAATATATATATATCGAAAATTAAAAATGCTAATGTCTTCTTTTTACATATGAAAGATCAGCTATGTTTTTAAAAGCCATTTCTGAAATTATTTCAGCAGTTTTCAAAAGAAAATTTGCAGTAACAGTTAGACGAAAGGGTTAAATTTTTGCTGCATACCTTATCTGGCACTTTTTTAAAGTATTTTTAAAGTTTCTTATTTTCACAGATTTTAAACCAATTTAAAATTCAGATAAGTCATGTATAACGGAAAAATAATACGAATTTACCGTGAATGATCGCGTTTACTTGAAGACTTTGGCAGGTTATTTCACTGAGTCTGAATAATTCACAGCTATTCCGTATTTACATTCATCACTAATTTTCATACTCCATACTACACTGTGATAAATACAAAAAAAAAAAAAAACTCCACTCGATTTTCCGAACTTTTAGTAATTAATGGTTGTTTAAACTAATTTAAATGAGATAAGTCGTTAAAAAGACAAAAGAGAAAATCATAATAAGGTGTTTGAGTGTTTTCCCCCAAGTACTATGCCCTTTAATGAATCTTAATGCACTCAAATTCTTTTGTGCGTCCCTGTAAAAGAACTATAAATAATAATCTTACAATATCAAATATTTATCTTTTTTTTTTTAAGTTTTAAACAATGTAACACTACTGAAAGATAACTTTAAAGAATTCGATCTCATAAACCGCAATGTATAAGTATTCTGCTTTGCATACCAGTAAAAGATTTAAACAAATCTTACACTCATATAAATCTGTATAATATCTATGCATATGTATCCATAATAATTCATGTTCATTAATATAAAACTATATCTCAATCGATTGTAGAGTTTAGACGCTACTGAACTTCAGGTATTTTGAGTCCATTGACCATAATATTGAAGAATGTTTCTTTAATCCCTGTAAAAGAACTATAACTTCCATACTCATCAAAATTGTACAAACAACGCGACAATTTTAGCTCAACTGGATAAGGCATTTGGACACTGTCACACTTCATATAATATGAATTCATTGGTCATAATGATGAAGATTTTTTTCTTTCTGTCCCTGTAACTATAAGTCCTGCACTCATCAAAAACAACAGACACCGTGCGATGATGACCAATGTTATATCCTATTTACCAATTTTTAGCTCGATTGGATAAGGTGTTTAGAGCTATCGCGCCTAAAATAATTTGAATCTATAGACCACAATGTTAAAGAAAATTTCTTTGTATCTATGTAAAAAAAAAAAATAAACTATGAATATTATATTCTTAAAAAATCATGCAGTTTGTGCGACAGTGATCCATAACATTCCTAAAAACTTTTAGCTTAATCGAATAATGCGTTTAAATGTTACCGCACTTTAAATAATTTGAGGCCGTAATGATAAAGAATTTGTCTTTGTGTCCCAGTAAAAAAAAAATAATTAAATAAATAGAATAAAATAAAATAAACTATATGTACTAGTCTTACCAAAATCTATACACTTGTGCGACGGGACTTATAACACAAATGTTATAGAAAATAGAAATTTTTTATAGAAAAATTACAGAAATTGTCAATTTTTTACCAGAATATTATTACACCGTATGTTTAAATATTAGAAAATTTAAATTAAAGAATTTACAAATTTAAAATTCTCAAAAAATAATAGCAACACTTTTTTTTTACTAAAAATTGTCATTAATATGTACACTACAACTAAGTATAATAGTTTTAACCTTTTACGTGCAAATTCTCTGGCTAAAACATTTACAAAATTTCCCCTATTATAACTTAAATGCGAAAATAATGTAATAAGTCTCATGCAAAACAATACCTAGGATCTAACTACATAAATTCCCGCTCCACATTACACTTTCGAAGCATGGCATACATAACCTTTCTATTAATTTCCAAGAAAATTACTTTGTTAATATGCAGCTTTTATGTAATATGACATCCACTTCATTTTGAATATCATTCATAGAAGACTGTAGAATGCATCACCTTATTATAGAAAATCTTAGTGGTAAAATCTCAGAACAATTTTACTCGAGAAACCGTATGACACAGTTTTCCGAGCGAACTGATATAACTTCAAACTAATTAAAGAAATATGCTTCAGGGCGAACTGCGGATACAGTTAGAAATGCAAATATTTAACTTCGGGCTAGTTTTTAGCGAAGCAGCAACGTATGATCTTATAAATCGTTATTATAAATTTTCCAAAGTGAAAACTGTGTTTTTTTTTTTTTTTTACTAGTTGAAATACCTTTAGGCAGAAAGTTTTGAAGACATTATTTTTGAAGATAACAGCTGATAGTCCTAAATAATAATTAAAAATATATATAATGCATCGGATTTTGAATATTTCGTAGGAAAATTAAAAGAATCGTAATATGAGTAAATCGAAAGTTTTCTTTACATTTTAATTTACATTTAAATAACACATTTTGACTTTGACAAGACACCCTTTTACACAGTGATCATAGCATGTTATAATACGTCTTTTTTTTTAGTAAGGAGGACTATTCATCTCAATCCACGGATATGCCAGTTTTACGATAGTTGGACATTTATCGAAAATATAATTGAATAATTTGAAAGCGATGTTATAATTCGAAAAAAAAAAAAGTGATAGTCCTCCGTACTAAACTAAATTCTGCTTTTGCTAGAATTTCATCAAAATCGTTTCTTCGGTTTCTTTCTTTTCTTAGAAAGAAAAAGAAAATTAATAATAATCAGTTTCGAAACGGATAGTATCGAAAAAGTTTTTTTTTTTTTTTCCAAAAACTTTTTTGATTTAGGAGACTTTAAACATGCAAAACAGGTAAAAATTCGATATAAAAAAATAAAAAAAATCCCAATTAGGATTGGTTTAATGCTATGAAATTGCCTTTTCTGCCTGTATTTACCATTTAAGAAAAAATTAATGAACCAGTGTGTTAAACATTTGTATAAATGGGTGCATTTGATGAGAATTCAGGAGGGGGTGCTTTTAAATTATTTCATATTGTTCATTTTTCATTTTTTTTTTAATCAACGAAAGAAATAGTTTTCTCCGAAATAAGCTGAAGAATGCCAAAAAAATAATCTTGTCTATTACAATAAAATCTTTTTCCCTCCCCCCCCCTCTTTCTCTCTCTTCTGTTGACGCACTTACAAAAACGGAAACTATGAATGTAACGATAAAGTTAATAGTCGACATGTTTCTTATATTTCGACATTTCATATTTTTAATAAATTAATAAACTGATTATTTATCAGCATTTTTCAATTTAATTTTCGCTGTAAAATTTAATTACAATTTATGTACAGTTAAGTCTCGATTAAACGAATTTAATTATCCATATTTCTGGGTCTTCTGAAACCCTCTGTCAAGAAAACAAAAAAAGTAATTTTTAAAAAGAATTGATAAAAGATTATTAAAAACACCACGGATAAGAAATCATGGAGATAGAGTAAGTGAATTATGAGTAAGCCTTATAATTATTATGGGTAATCTTCATTGTTAAAACACTTGTTGATATACCTTAACCTCTTAACTGCCCCGGACGTATATATATGTTTTTCCGAAGTGCAGTCCTTTGTACTATACTGCTACCAGTAAAACTACTGACACGGTTTGACAGTGCAATAAAACAAACTTGAAAGTGACCTTTTACAGTGTTTTTTGAAAGATTTACTCTTTTGAGAGTTGAAAGGGAACAGTGGCACTTTGAAGCGATTCTCGTAAATATTCGTCGGCAGGTAAGGTGGTTAACTATGTAATCCCCCCCCCCCCCTCTTAAAAAAAAAAAAAAAAAAAAAAAAAAACTGGAATTGGTCTTTATTGTTGGACTGTTAAATTATTGTAGATATTTAGACTGCTCTGAATATAAGTCGAGTGTGAGAAGGTGAGTGGATTTTATGTCACAGTAGATCTACGCCATGGGCAATTCGGAAAATGCGTCGAAGAAGCAGTATAAAACTGGATAAATGAAAATTCAAAGTTGAATTGAAGAAAGTTTTGAATGACAACGATATCGTACGTCAGTCATGGTTTAGAAACCGAAAAATATCCTTCCACTAATAAAGACAATCTTTGCAAAAATTAAGTCACTGTTTTGTATTGATAAATGTTGTGGCATTCAATTATTTGGAACAAGGAGATGGTACACTGAAGAAAAAAAAAAAATACAAATTCGTATCGCACAATCTGTTCAAGAAGAAACGAAAAACAAAAACAGGTTTCTATATCATGTCATTTATCATTCAGAACACAGTAAAGTTAATACTTTGTAACACTACTTCGGTATTTTAATTTTTTGTGCAGTATTAGTTGTAAGTTTAAAAGAACATCAAAGTTTATGTTCATTGTTTTTATTAATAAAAATATTAAAATGCTATTACAGCATTACATGCTATTGCCCTAAAAAAAAGCAGCATTCGAGAAAAATCACATTAAAGATAACGATAAAGCATTGACTAGCCTACAATAAAAGTGACAAATGTACCTCACATGTACTCAAGTGGGTAAATTTCAGGATAGAGATGTGATACTTTCCATGCACTTTGGGACACTTCGCATACAATTTTCAATTACATAAACTCAAAATTATTATTTTTTGACTTGCTTCACTTATCTTGGCTGGGTGCGATATGTCAAAATGCTATATATTATCCTAATTTTAATGCACTTTAAATCGATTTACTATTTGCGAGCTTTTACATTTCTTACACTAACATTTTCTGCTAGAAATTGAATAGTATTTTTTATTATAAAAAGGAAAATAAGCTAATGTAAAAATAAGTACCTCTTTATAAGGTACCACCGATAAATACATCAAAGCGAAAAATCATCGTAAAATAAAGTGTAATTCCATTCGCGAGAAAAATTTGTCCTTCAATTGAGATATATTTGAAGTTTATTGCTAGCAAAAATCCATCCAGATCAGCAATGTGCTATTTATTCTGCATGATTTTATTTATTTTACATCATATCACCTTATTCGCATCAACAAATAGCTTTCCTGTATTAGTTCCCGGGGAAATATTTTTTAAACAAACAAAATGATATCGGAATTTATATAATTTCAGATTTCAAGTAGCTATGCATTTCTTACATTTAACAAACAAAAAAAGAACGATACCGTCTTTTATTATAAGATTTTATAATAAAATATATCTGAACTAGTTGAAGACAATTTGATATTTTTATTTATATTTTACTTTTTATTTTATTTTATTTATTTATTTTATTTATTTATTTTATTGTTTTATATAAAGTATATCAGGATTAATTTTCCCATACATATTTTTTTCCTAATTTTCTAGCATTTTCAAGCTAGTTTTAATCGAAATTATTTTTATCAAGCGGAGTGCCCGAGTCATCAGGCATTTTTCACATATTTGGTATAAAAATTCAACCTTATACCCTTCACCTCTGAAGGAAAAATAATTTACGTAGTTCATAGGAGTTGCCACAGTTAATTTCCTCATCTCTTATATCTTTGTTTACAGACACGATGATTTTGCCGCCGAATATTATTTCAGAAAAGCCAACTAGATAGTCAGACTGGATGGTTCAGTGGTAGAGCATCCGCAAGGTAAGCGAAGTGCCAGGATTCTTTCTATTCCTGGCTCTGACATTTTCCACATAATTTGTGTAAAAGTTCAACCTTACACGCTCCACCTTTAAATAAATAAATAAATAGCTAGTTATAATTTAAAAAATCATTAAAAAAATAACTGTCTTTTAAGAATCAAATCTTAAAATTTCCATAAAACGGTGTTGCTGTTTTTTTTTTTTTTTTTTTTTTTTTTTTTCAAAAAGAAATCAAAATCTCAATCTTTAAAGTAACAATGGAGAAAATTATGTATAAAAATAATTTTAGTCTACTACTTACAGTGCATTTTTTAAAATTTCTACAAGTTTGTGGAATATCTAATCTTCACTCTGGAAATAGCAACATTTTGTAACGTAAATAGAAAAAAGGAGATTTAATTAACAAGATTTAGAGCGCTGTTGAATGAAACGAATTCGCCGAGCATTAAGTTAACTACGTAAATCTCTGTTTCAATTTTGTTAACCAATTTAAAAAAAAAAATGAAATTTTTTGTTTATACACCTGTTAAACATTTGCTTTATTATATTACTATACGTACTACCCCAATCCTCTCTACAGTTACTTTATTTTATTTTAGTATATATGATACCACTAAAAAGACAGCAGCGTCAAAATGTATTTAACAGTTAATGAAATGAAGTAATACACTACCTTACCATAAATGACCGGACACATTTGATTTCAGACGTTTTTTGAAATATCTCAAAAAGTACAAGACGATTCATCTTGAAACTTCCGGAGTGTTAAGAATATGTTATACCTCATATATTTCAGCGAAAGTTTTGCCGGAAAGTGAAAGGGGGACCGGTAAAAAGTTAAAGAAAAATTAAAGTGTTTGGCAACACCGTGTGAAAGTAATACTCGAAATGACATCTGGCTGTAGCATGTGATTATGGGACTTCTTATTATTATCTGTATAAATTTTTATGTCTCTACCACATGTAATCAGGAAGATACAGCGGTTTTCTCTTTTTATTGAAAAAAAAATTGTCACCTTTTTTACCTATAACGCGCAAGGTATTAATCCCAGTACGAAGCCATTTTTAGGAGTATTGACATACAATATTAGACATAGCATACTGTAATCAGAATAACAAAATATTAAATATCTAATAAAATATAAATAATTTTACTAAATAATTTTTAAATGCGCCTGCGCTAGCTTTAGCGAAATTTCATTTGTATAATTTAATAGCCAAATATATTGAGCTATTTATAAAAACCCCAAACAAATATCGTGTAAAGTCATAAAGTTGTACGCAATAGAATGAAATTAATTTCAGCTATTCCTATAATACAGTTGCGTACTTGGGGGTTCGTGAGTTGTCTGAGAATGGAAAGCGAATCTTGCAGAGGCTGGAAATTTTATTTACAGAAAATTCTAGAAAAATACAGGTATGTAAACCAAGTATTAACTTCAGTTTCACCAGTAAACACAGCTTAGATAACAGCTGTCAACAGCAAATTCACAGAACAAACTGTAAAACAGCCTTAACATACAGCAATGCGACTGTATTCAAAAGAGGCTCGGAGCGCTTTATCTAGCAAATGCTTTGGCGAAACTAAACTGAGACTGACTCATTTGGTGTAATGCAACTCCTTAAATACCCGCGTAGAAAAATGAAGAAAATTCCAGAAACTGGTCAGTCAATGACATTATAGCTCCCATGTTTGGTATATCGATAATCCATAATAAAGATTTTCTTCTTAGGTCGCCAGCTTTTCAATGCATCTTTAAGGGAAATTTTGCTATTTTAACGTGAAAAAGAGCTAGAAATGTAGAAAATTGACATTTTATCACCTGACTAAGCCTCTTTGAATGAATTTACATAAAAATAACTACCATTATTTACAAACTCATAACACTGCCCCCCTCACAAAGTCCCCTGCACGTCCTGGTCAGTAGAATCCTTGATCAGGAGAGGAAACTAAACAAACTATACAATCTAAAATACAAAAATTAAGTTGAATATAATGATGAAATAACAGTACAGACTGCAAAATTAAATGAGAAATATTTACAAAATTTACAAATAAGCACAAATATTTATATACAAATATTCACATTACACATATACAAATTTAACAAATCTTTACATTTCAAATTTTAACATTACCGTTAAGTGTGGTAACCGATCGTAGTGAACCACCTTCGATTTTGATGAAGGTGTTTTAGCAATTCTCACCACGACAGTCTTTTTATGACTGTGTAGGGACCGTCCCAGTTACACTGTAGCTTGGGAGAGGGTCCTTTACGTCGAGCAGGGTTCCACAACAAACTTTGTTTCCTTCCTTGAATTTATGTTGTGTAGCCTTTAGATCATAACTTGTCTTCATTATCTCCGTTGCCATGTGAATCGGCTCCCGAGCAAAGTTGTGTACGTCTTCAAATCGTGCCTGGAGATCTTGGATGTACTCCTCGGGTGATGAAGGTGCATCTGGTGGACAACCAAATAGGAGATCACATGAGAGATGAAGTTCGCGTCCAAACAGCATCTGAGCTGGAATATAGCCGGTGATTTCATGGACAGTACTTCGATAAGCCAGCAGAAACAACGGCAGCTTCAAGTCCCAATTTTGCTGGTTCCTTGATACTAGAAGAGAGAGGTTATTCAGGATGGTGCGGTTAAACCTCTCGACCATGCCGTCTACTGGGGATGTAGGGGTGTTGTCTGAGTTTTGTCTATGCCAAGTAATTGACACAGTCCCTTGAAAACAGCAGACGTAAAGTTCGTACCTTGGTCGGTATTAAGATGTAGGGGCGTGCCGTGCTTTGACACCCATTGCTACACTAGAACCTCTGCGACTGTGTATGCCTCTTGATCGGCAATGGGATAAGCCTCAGGCCACTTGGTGAAAAGGGCCGTCACGACGAGGATGTACTTATTTCCACTGGAGGTCTGTGTCAAAAGAAACAAGATGTCGAGTGCAATCCATTCAAATGGTTCTTCTACGTTATATCGTTATAGTCTTCCTCGACTTCGTTTCTTTGTGCCTTTATGTGCCGCACAAGCATCACAGCATCACCATTTCTCCACGGCTTCCCTTGCCTTGTACCAGTAGAAGCGATCTCGAACTTCCTGTAGAGTCTTCATTACCCCAAAATGGCCTCTGGTAGGGTTACTATGCAGCTGCTCTAGAAAATCTGGAATTTTCGATCTTGGTAGTAAAATCTGTCATCTGAAACTTCTTCCATCGTCAGATTCCCATTTTCTGTATAGTACGCCGTTTCTAACATGACGTGAGTCCCAGAGTGCCCAAATTCTTCGTATTGAGGCTAAATGTAGAAATGTCCTGCCAGGTAGGCCTGTTTCTGGTCGTCCCCTTCAATTTTAATACTGGCTTTATGTCAGGATCTTCTAACTGGGTTTGGCTAGGTTCCTGTTCGCTCCACTAGTCCAGTTTCGATGATGTTGAGACTATAGCATGGCAAGCATTCGGATTTATCTGCTGGTATTTCTATTCGGCTCTAGAGCAGTATCTGCAGCTTTCCGAGCAGGGCTTCCGTGACAAGACATCTGCATTTCCATGTAGAGTTCCTTTACGATAGCGTGTCTCGAAGTCATATTCCTGGAGGCGTTGTATCCACCTGGCAATCTGGTGTTCCGGGTTCTTGAAATTAAACAAAACCACGTTAAAGATGCGTGGTCAGTCCGGAGCAGGAATCTTCTGTCATAGAGGTAATGATGGAAATGTTCTATGGTTTTTATGATGGCGAATAATTCTTTTTTGGTGGTACATTAGTTTCGCTCCGGTTTAAACAGGCATTTACTCCAATAGGCAATGACGCGTTTTTGGCCATCAACTTTCTGCGACAGAACAGCAACAACACTTTCATGGTTTGCATCAGTATCAAGTATAGACTGCTTGTCGGGCTGTGGATACGTCAAAATAGGTGATGATGTTAAGGCCTCTTTAAGTCCATTGAACGATTTTTCACTTTCCTCTGTCCACAGGAACTTCTGTTTGGCTTTCATCAGCTTGTGGGGGGTGGTCTGGCAATACTCTAGAAACTCTTCACGAACTTCCTGTAGTAAGTGCATAACCCCAGGAAACTTCGTAGTTGATGTACGTTTTCAGGGCTACTCCAGTTTTCGACTGCAGAGATTTTCCCGGATCAGTTCTTACACCTTCAGCAGAGAAGATATAGCCGACATAACTCACTTCACGACGGAACAGGTTGCACTTGGTAGGATTCAATTTGAGGTTAGCCATCCTGAGTTTTTCCAGCACCTTACGGAGGATTTTTAGATTATCTTCAAAGGTGCGCCCCACACTGATAATGTCATCGAAATACACCAGACAGGCTTTATAGGAAAGTCCTTTTAACACTGTCTCCATCAGGCGCCCGAAGGTTGCAGGTGTATTACATAATCAAAATGGCATAACTTTGAATTACCACAATCTTTGTCCCGTAGTAAATGCAGTCTTCTCATGGTCGTTAGGATGTAACTCTACTTGCCAATAACCGCTTTTCAGATCCAAAGTCGAGAACCATTCCTTACCAGCAAGTGTGTCCAATGTGTCGTCAATTCTAGGAAGAGGATAACTATCTTTCTTCGTGATGGTATTCAAACGACGATAATCCATGCAAAATCTTGTTGAACCATCCTTCTTTAGCATAAGAACTATGGGAGAGGCCCAAGAACTCACTAATGGTTTAATGATATCATTACGCTGCATCTCATTTAGAAGCTGAGCCACCTCTTCCTGCTTAGCAAATTGAAGTCTTTTTGGATGTTGTTTGATTGGAGAATGATTTCCTGTAACAATTCTGTGTTGGGTGATGTTCGTTCTCCCGACGTCTTCATGTGTTCGAGAAAAAAAGGTCTTTAAATTCATAGAGTAGCTTCTCCGCAGCACGTCTCTGTTCATTTCCTAACTCTGCATTATTGAGTAATTCCGTTGTTGAAAACTCAAAAGACTTGGACTCGGTTGATTGCGTGGACTGGTTGATGCATTTAACAGGAGTGCAGGTTGCTAACACCTTATCCTTCTTCACTGTCTTTACTTTATCGCTTATGTTGGCGACTCTCACAGGAATAATGCTCTTTGTAAGGTCAACTAGAGATGAAACCACCAGAACTCATCTCGGGCTGTTGTCTGCATTCTGGTATTCAATCAGTCCATATCGGAAGTATTGTCCTCTAGGAGGTGCCCCAGAACCTATTCTCTCAGTATGTGGAGTGATGCAAATTTCGGATTTGGCTGTTATCTGACAAATAGGTTGAAATTCTGGATTTCCAATGTTAAACACAGCTATGTCGTCTGCATTTCAATGGAGTTCATTATACTTAAAATCCAATTTAAAGTTATACTTTCTCAGGAAATCAAGTCCAAGGATTAGAGGATCTCTTATGTCAGCTACATATGCCATATGATGGTAACCGGCATTTCCAAATGTGATGGTCAAGTTCATTTTCCCATAGAATATATTTCTTCCCCGGTCATCGTCTGGAGCTTAACGCAGGGCGGCGCGGCGTCCAGATGATCTTCTCTGTAAGTTCTTGAGCTATATCCGTTCTAACGATGGTTATGTTAGTTCTATTATCAAGAATCATACGGCAGGTGGCATTGTTAACTTGACTATTATATAAACATAAAGTCCATTATCGCCGCTACTCATTGATGAAACATAGAACACTGTAAATTGGGGCGCTTCAATTTTGGCCAACCTCCGCCTAGCGAGATTACTTCTTCTTAATTTCCCTGCAGTAATCGTGAAGCCGGATTATTTTATTTAGTTTGTTGTATAGGGCAGTTTCCTTTCACATGGCCATCTCTTCCACAGCCCCATCATTTTATCCTTCTATCCTTTACAGTGTTGTGCAAGTTCACGAAAAAAACGAGCTAGTTCAAACTCAAGTTCATCGTGAAAAAAACGAGCTAGTTCGCGCTCAAACTCATGTCTGAAAAAAATGAACGCGCTCAACTCAAGTTCATTTTTAAAAAGGAGCGAAGCTCATTTAAAGTTCATTTTTAAGTGCTTTTTTTTTTTTTTTTTTTTTTTTTTTTTGTCTTTACTTTTCTAAATAGATCTCTGCTGTGAACCCTTTCATAAGAAATTTACATTTTTTTAAATTACCAGTTACCATGAAGTTTATTTTTAATTTAATGCTTAATTAAACTTATAAACTTATCATTCTTAATTACAACTTATTAATTTAATTGTAGTAAAAATTTATTTAGCGAACACTTCTGAATAGTGGACCCACTGTTTTTGTGTGGTTTTTTTATTGTCAAGTTTCCAATACGTTTGATTATGCACATGAGAAAACTTATTAATAGGAAACAAATTCCATCATTTGGAAGTTCAGGTTCCGTTGTTTTGAAGTATAATACTATTTTTAAAATAGTGTAATGATTTGACTTAATTAATCTTTATTTGTTTGCGCCGCAATCAATGTCGACTTTGAGTTCTTGGATATATCATTAGAAAATTTCGCTTGCTATTTAGCTTACTTTAAAGGAAAAATCATGTGTGTCAACTTGTTAGTTTGCGTACAAATTATCTCAAGAATAAATGATCTCAAAGGTCAACCCAGTTTTTAAAAATACAGTGGAGCACCTTTTATACGTTTCTCATTTATACGTTTTTCTTATTTATACGTTTTTCAACTTCGGTCCCAAATCATTCCATTGATTTCTAATGTTAAAATATTTCGTTTATATGACACAAGTAAATTCTTAATTTCACTTATACTTTTTTTTTTCCCTCCTTGTAGAATCCCAAGTTTTAGTTTCATTTCAGGATTTAAAAAAAAGAAGAAGAAGATTAACGCTTTTTGTGTTTTATTCTTATCTTTTCTTATGACTATGGTAACTAAGTGTGACTTGCATCGATAGCCTGGGGGAAGAGGGGTTTAAGGCTGGTTTCCACTAGGGTTGAAACTTCGATGTTCAAAAAACCATTAATCACGCTCCCGACACAAAGAGCCAAATGTCTTGTCATCAGTTGTAACCTTTTTTATCAGATTGCGCAGTTACTTCAAAGGAAAGCATGCAAAATTGACAAAGATATCTGCCTCTGGCTCCTCAATTATCTCAGCTGGGGGTTAGGGCTAGGGACTTCTCCCTGACAACCAACCCCGTCGAACCACGTCCAACCGCTTGACCACATAAAGGATTCTGAATAGCGCCTCTCGAACCAACCTCCAACCAACCGCAGTGGAAACTGCGCTTTAGAGAGATTTTCAGAGATAAGCAGTTGGCGACTGGCTTGAATGGTAGGTATACAAGTAACCAGTGACCACTTGAAGACCTTCCAATTTCTCTTTTAATTGATTCCAGGGGTGGGGTATGAAAAGAAAAAAAAATCACAACTTTATAGGCATTTTGTAAGATTTATTACAGATTTTCAGATTTATTACTCACTTCCGTTGGGCGACTTGGAAGATTTTCTTATTTATTATCGTGTTTATTTGACATTACGGTTGGAAAAACAAGTTTTTTTTTCTTTCTTTCCTTATAGCTTTTAATAGCGTACATAAGTTTAATGAAATTAAAAATAGAAATCTGAATTTGCTTAAATTGTTTTATATATATTATATTTCTGAGTGACCGGATTCCCCCCCACACACACACACACACACAATGCCCCGTTCAATTATTTACATATTCATGGAAAGAAAAATAATAAGTTTTAGCGAAATTTTAAATTATGCATTTCAAGTTATTTAGAAAACTTGTGTCAGTAACTTACTGATCTTAGACAAATATTTTAAGCAACATTCCCAGATAATCTTTAGCATTCTAAGTTTAAATTTCTTCCATTTATTTCTTTTCATTTATTGCGATTATAGAAACATAGAGGAACTGTTAAAAGTTTCATTTCTATATTCAAGGAATCTCAAAATGCGGAATTATCCTATAAACGTAACGTGAAGTATAGAGCTCTAAACAAAGCTTCGTGTAACATAAAAGTAAGCGAAAATAATTATCATTCTTAAGCAATTTCCTTTCACAGGGTAAATTTTGCCAATTTCCTCAATTATATCCAATTTAAAAAATAAATAAATAAATAATAAAATTTTTGATTATAACAAACGTTGTTTATAAGAAATACATATTTATTTTATTTTGTTTAGTGCAGTCTAAATACATGTTAATCTGTACTTAAATGAAATTTCACCTATAGATGTAATTGATTAATTTTGAATGTCCTTGTGCATACCGCATTTGTCCTACTTCAGTACAAGTTTCCAAGTAAAATTTTCGTACTAAAAAGAATTAGAATGCAGAGTTTAAACTTTTTGCTAATATTTGTTCTTGAGTTATACTGATAATAGACGCCCACATATACTTTGGAACAAACAGCTAAAAACCTACTTGTCGGTTTTAGGGAACATAAAAATGCGTAAATATATAAAACTCAATCTCAAAAATTCTACCCGAAACAATACCTTCTCTTCCATACATGAGTAAGAGAAAGTAATAAGCATGCCGAATTAAAAACATAACATAACACAGGGATAAATATGCATAATATGAAAATGGTTACTTTTTATTATTTTATAAATAGTAAAATTAAAAACATGATTAAATTAATATTGATTGCATTTTTTGTTCTTTAAAAAAATACATTTTCCCACAGTCATAATCATATTAAATTTTATATAGAACACAGCCTGTTTCATATGAATATTTTTTATAATTACGACTCAGAATTAAAAAAAAAAATTAAGTAACTATTTAGTAATTATTTGTCACAAAATTTCCTTTTAGTAATTATAATTATAATAATAATAATAATAATAATAATGTAATGTTTTATTAAAAAGCGTTATTATAATTTTCACATTTATATATTTTCATTAGATAATGAAAAATTTTCCAATACGCGGACAAGTAAAGCTATGTATGTTTTAATAATTAATAGAAATTATGAATTATACTCTTATTTGTTTATTTATTATTTTACAAAACTATCTTAAAAAGAAGAAATTCTTCTAATGTGTATTATCAAACAAATTGCTGTAAGAAAAATCAATCAGTCAGTGTGACTTAATACTAAGTATGCACGCCTTTCTAGAGATATAAAAATACACACACATACAACAGTTAAACAATAAAAAGAAAATGAAATTTACTTAATTAATTCCCATCACTGAAGTTTGTTTTTTACTATTTTAAAATGTATGAATTTTATGTATTTTGGATATACCGAAACTAAACCTAATCACAATTTGTATATATTAGTCATATTTCTTGCTCATAATTTGAAACAATCAAAGGGGTAAAAAAATCTGCACTGTCTTCTATCCTACACAAAGTAGGTTACTTTAAATATTTCTCTAAATGCGTCTTCACTTTAAGAAAGGAAAACTTCAAAGGCAGTTTTTTTTTTTTTTTTAACTTTTTTATAGAAAAGTAAAAATAATTTAACACGAATGATAAGTCACATTTTTATATTGTTGCACTGTACTTTCTCAGGTAATAAAAATAACATACGTTTCAATGTTATGTATTAATGCATTTATGCAATTCTAAATGCATAGTACACTGCGGTTCAATATATATCGCAACTATCATAAAATAGAATAAAAATTGTATTTGATTGTAAAATCCGAAAATGGGGGGAAAATAAGGTTTTCAATATATATATATATATATATATATATGACTTTATTTCTACTATCTTATAGCTTTATATTCATTAAATTAAGAACTTAATATTAAAAATACACATTTAAGTAAAGAAATAATTTATTTTTGTCTTATACAAGACCTACCACGTTGCAAAAGACTTCTGTGTGTCCCATGCGATAACGCTCATTTCAACCATTAACTATTCTTATCAATAAAAAAAGGAAAGGGCTTTAGGCAGTTGCTTTTGTGTACCAGAATTGCCCACACAACAAATCTCCCCCACAGACAAATTGGCGTATACCAGTCACAATTCTCAATACATTGGATTCGGCTTAGTTCCAAGAAAACCGCATGATGTTGAGAACATCTTGACCATGAAGAACGAATGTAGATTCTAGATTCCTTCAAATTTTAGTTAGGGCATACAAAGCACAAGTACGGGGGGAAATGCTGTATTATTAATACGCGTCATAATATTTATATGGTTTCAAATTTTACTTATTTATTTGTTTGTTTTATTAAATAAATAATTATTACTTATTTCTTTAATTGTTTTAATAAATAACTATTCAAATATATGAAAGCGGGAAATTTTTATTACCATTTTCATCTTAGATAGCTCCTAAAACTAAAATTAGAACTTTACAAAAATGATGATTATTCCATTAAACGCTGCCTTAAATATTTCAAAAAGTTATTTATATTATATGGTTATCGTTTCTCGTAACTAAAAATATACTGAATCTATATAAAATATTTTCAAAATCGTAAATATTTATTAAAAAAAAAAAAAAAAATAGATCCCATAAAATACAGACAATTTATAAATATAAATACACAACGAGATTTTGCCATTCTTTGATAACATAATTATTATAATATTACACTCAAATTGCAAAATTAATATATGCGCAAATGCCTTCAGAGCTGCTAGACAGGAAGTGCTGGGTTCGATCCCAGGTCGATGATATATAAAAAAAAAAATTCCTCCCCTTCCCCCCCCCCCTGCAAACAGCAAGTGACTATTAGACAAAGTTTCATAAAAATCAATAAGAAAGTGATATAAAAACAATTATTCACTTTCTGTTTGCTCCTAGACCCCCCCCCCCTTCCCCAGGTATATACTAAGTAAAAATGGTACCAATTTAATTGATTGAAATTTCTAAAAATGTATTATGAAAAATCACGCTTTAAATTCATTATTTGATGCTTATTGTTTTTGTGAAATGCAAATTGCAAAAGTGCCCTTTTTTCCGGGTGCCCCTTTTTCTGGTGCCTTTTTTCCCAAATGCCCTTTTTTTCAGGGATGCATTTTGCACAGTTATTTTCTTTTCTGTCCTTTTCTTCTTCTACTTTCCTTTTCCTATTGCAGACAGAAATATTTAATATGAGTTTGAGTTTGAGTTTGAATTGCTTTTTCACGCTCAAGTTCGTGTAAAAAACGAACTACGCTCAACTCAAGTTCATTATTTAAAAAACGAGCGAAGTTCAACTCAAAACTCAAAACTTTTGAGCTAAGCTCATGAACGCGTTCAAATGAACGCGTTCGTGCACAACACTGATCCTTTACTTCTTTGTTATTTTCAAGGCTGCGCAACCTCCTTGTGATGTCTGCGAGATTTTTCTGCACTTCCTTCAGGTCAGCTGGTGTATCATCTAATGAGACTGCTCTGACGGTATGGCGGTCTTTACGAGTGGATTGTTGAGTTGCCTCAATCTTCAATGCATAGCCTAAAACAGATTCAAAATCCCTGACATTGGAGAGTCTAAGTGCTTCCCAAAATACATAGAAAATTGAATGTGCCAACCCTATTTTGTGGCAAGAAAATTTTTTCTTCGGCAAGTATAATCTCAGTTGAAATTTTGGTCACTGATATATATATATATATCCTTCAATAGCTTATATTTTATCTTCATCAGCGCATAGAAAGCTTCAGCTAAGATAAATAACTTTTTTTATATTATGCTGTGAAAAGAACAGGTGCAACAGCTAGTAAGAAATATAATTCCATTGACTTCAAACAATTTAATATGATTACCAAATTAATAATTTCGAAAACAAAATTATTGAACGTTTCTCCTACATAACATTATTATATGTTACTATTATTATCTGAAATAATGCAAATTATTCATCTCCATTGTTACCCACATGTTTATATAATACAAAAAAAAAGTATCTGTGCTGCATTAGAAAACCCTATTGTACTTCGATAAAATCACCTAAAGCTATTAAACAATACTATGGAAATTTCGTTTTATGACAAAAAAAAAAAGAAAGAAAAAAGAAAAAGAAGGAAAGAAGGAAAGAAAAAGAAACTAATAGGAAAAGTGAATAAAAATGTCTTGTATAAGTACTTTCAATATAATTAATATGCGTAAATTCAGTATTTCTTTTTTTTTTAATAAGTATATTATTAGCCTAAAGGAACAAGAAGCATATTTTTATTTACTTTGAATGATTTAAACTTTATGGAGAGGCGAGGTATTCGTGTGCACATAATTTTTATGAAGTTTTTCTCCCGTGTAATAGCTTATGTTTAAGAAATGTATGTATATTTTGCTGGATCAAAAGTCTATTTCTAGTGTTGGCTACACAAACAAAATATGACATATTTTTAATAAATAATTTTTTTTTTCTTCATTGAGGTTAACTCAATAAATAATGAATTCTGTCTAGTAAAATATTTTAAAATAATTTATAGAAGCAGAAAAAAAAGAGAAAAAAAAAAGAGAGAAAAGCTGTTTTTTGTTTTTTGTTGTTGTTGTTGTAATTTTATGATGCATAAAAGCACCTTTTATGTTAATCTTTGATATCTATGATTTCAAAATATTTCCATCATCCATTCTGAAAAAATCGTTTATTCTCTTTTTTTTTTTTTTTTTTTTTTTCATATTTGTACATATTTGTTCATATTTCTACAACGTACAATGACTGAAATTTATAGCACTGTATTCTGGTTGTAAATTGCAGAATTAAATCATATTTCTGCAATGCACAATGATTTAAATTTATAACACTGTATTCTGGTTGTAAATTAAGAATTTAGTTTTTCGACGCAATATTTTTATCACAACCTCTTTTGTTAACCTAGTAAGTTAACCTAGTAAGGTAGTAAGTTAACCTAGTAAGTTATTTTACTTCAAATTTTAGTATTTTGCAACTTGATTCAATGTTTTTCAGATAGGTAATAACACAATACATGAACAACTGCACTGTTAAAATTTTCAACAGAAAACTCTGTGTAATGTATTATCTTAAGTCTTACGTAAAATTACAGAGAAAAATAAACGGAGATGTTAAAAAACTTATTTTGTACATTCATTTTAATAACTAATATTAATTTAATCAATTATTGATGAGAATATATTTCGGACTTGGAGTGCTTTTTCTAAAGTAGGAACAGTCATTTTTAATTTTAATTAAAAAATTAAATGATAAAATTACGTAAAAATACAGAATAAAGATTGAGAATCTCGATTATTCACTATTAACTAAGAATTACTGTAAATTTACAGAGACTCTGGATAAATATTTACATTAAATTTACAGAAATTTTTAACAGTGGGTGTTTTCTCTTTCAAATAGGGCTTAATAATGAAAAAGAAACCTTAATGATTCCATTTTTAACTCAATCCTACTCCCGTCAAAAAAGGGTGTTACGAATTTGGAGCCTTTATTTATCTGTGTATGTGTCAATTTCTGGTTCTGTAGTTCTCAAACCAATAGGCCTATTTTAATATTATAAATATATTTAATCTGGGCGGTTCTTAGAAATTTTTTAAGCTGTCAATCTTTCAACTTCCAATACTTGTTTGATGATAAGTCATGTGGTTTTGGATTGGAGCATGAAACAGGTTTTTTAGAAAACCGTGAAATTTCAACAGATTTTGACAATATTAAAAATTGATTATGCAGTATTTGTAAGTTATATTATTTAACTAAATCAAGAGGATCCAAATGTTAATATTTTATGTCTTTCCAGCTAGCGTTTATTTAACAGAAAGTTACTATATATGTTTATTTAAATTCAGTGTTCAGAGGTCTTTTAAAAAGTAGCTTTACTTATGTTCTTTAAAGGAAGATTTTACTCTATTCAGTAAAAATTAAATAAAATTAAAAAAAAAAAATGTATAATATTCATATATTTAAAAATATTTATGAAAGTTATATTTTCTTAAAATATCTATACTTAAATATAACAAAAATCTACTTTTATGAAACAAGTAAAAATGTTCATCATAATAATTCACTTTTTTTTTTTTTTTTTTTTTTTGTTGAAAGAAAATTTTAGGCAATGATGATAAATCTCCTGCGGCTACTGTAAAGTTTACTGTGAAAATTTAGTTTTGTATAAAAAAAAAAATAATAATTTAATAAAAATGCATTTTTTGCTTCAAAATTATTAATATATGTACATTCGTTCGCTTTTTTAATTACAATAATGTAATCCTAGAACTTCAAAGAGAAGAAAAAAAAAATCTTTAAGATATAGTAAATATATATAATACCTATTCATTTGCTTTGTTATATCTGTTTTTTTTTTTTTTTTGACTTTGGTCTTGTTTCAGATACTTTTCAGTTCTTATATGTAGTATATAATGAATATATATATAGTAATATATATATATATATTAGGGTGTCCCTTAAACGAGGGGGAAATTTTGTTTTTTTTTCTCCTTTTTCTTTTTTTAAAACCGTTACACATACCATCTAATTTTTTTCTACTGAACCCTAAACACTTTTTAGCAAATTATCACTTATCTGGGATAATGTTAACATGCTCTGAATTGACGAAAAAATCCTAATATATAATAGAATTAATATCTATTAGGATTAAAATAGATGATAACAGGATTAAGATCCTAATGACTATTAGAATAAAAATACATAATTCTTAATTTCCACATGTAACTCTTTATTGATTAATTCAAGTCTTTCTTTCTGGTACTTGATCATTAAAGTGATAAATTATATATGGTTTTACATAGAAAATTGTTTAATATTAGGACATACATTTTTTTTTTTTTTTTTTTTTTTTTTTTTTTTTATTTAATGTGTATTTCCTTGCATATAAAAAGGATTACTTGTTTAATATTTCCTGTAAAACCTTTTAAAGTGACGGAAAGTCGCTCTCCTCGCCTTTCCAAATATTTTTCTCAAATATTATTTATTTATTTTAGACTTTCACATCGACATTTCGTAAATGAAATTAGAAGTAGTAAACTATACATACTTAAAGTTGTAGACTAATGCTTTTTGAATCCATTTACTCTTTTAACATAACAAAGTATATCTTTTTAAAGTTTTTCCAAGGTTTTCATGTCATTCCCCTAGTGATTTTTTTCGGAATTTTCATCCTGATGCAACACTATTTATTCCCACCATTTTATTGGATTAATTGAGTTCCTTGAAGATTTGATTAACTTAGTGTTCTCATCATAGTTTTAAAGTTTCAAACTGAAGTATATAACTCTTTTTGCGGTCATTCTCCTACATAATATTTCTTTACATATAAAAGAATTATTTAAAAGTAGTACCTGTTGTTAAATGTGATTAAGTAATGATAATAATACATTTCTTAAATTTAAATTTAATTCTAGTCCTGAGTAGCAAGCCTCATATCAGAAAGTTTCCCTTGTTAACTATCTTATAAAAAACAAGTCTTTTTTTTTTTTTTTTTTTTTTTAGATTTTTAAAACACTTTAGTTTTTAAAAAATTCGTCGTTTGAGAATGTTAAGTTTTTCGAAAAATACCCTAGTGAATTTTTCAGAATTTTTATCCTGGTGCAACTTTACTTATTCGCACCATTTTATTGAATTAATTGAGTTCCTTGAAGATTTGATTAACTTAGTGTTCTCATCATAGTTTTGTACATATAATCATATACATATAATTAAAAATAATGAATTTAAAAATTGGTATCATTTTTGTGGTTAATGTACCATAAATACTTTGTCGATAAAATTTTATCTATTTATCTATCTACTAGAAAAGCCCCGGTTCGGGAACGTACCGAATTCCGAATGCAGAAAAATTTCAAAACCGAGCTCAAAATGTACAAAACTCGACCTGATTCTGCTTGCGTGCCAACAGATCAAAGTTTGTTAACGAAACCATTTTTAAAATCATGAAATCTATGAAGATAGTGAATCAACGAATGCTTTGCCCGCTTTGCTGGTCACTATATTTAAAAGAAACTCTTTTTTTATCACTTTAAAAACAAAAATATACTTTTTTTTATTTAAATCATGAAATTGCTCTATAACCTGTTTTGGCTCCCCGCTGCCTTCGGCAGCGACCCACTCGTTTGCAGACTCTCGGGTGCCTGTCCCTATTGCCTGTGACAATAGCTTAACAGTGGGCTTCCATTTGGGTGCTTATCAGATGACAGTTTCGAAATAGACAGTATCGAAAAGATTGAAGTAGCAATTTTAAATTTGAATTCCAGTTACACATGAACAACACTATACGTGGTGTACGTAATATTTTCTTTCACGTTGTTTTCCATATTTATTTGATTTATTCTATCAACCATAAAATGACAACAATTTCACGCCAAATATAATATTGCAATGTAATATGATCGGCTACGTCTATCGCATGAGATAATTAATGTTTGTGGTTATAATAGTAGTTGAGTTAATTAATAGTAGTTGGTATACAGAAAAATAAATAATGAAATAATGAAATATGTAAACCTAATCATGGCACAGCCTTAATATAGCTCCCCTTGGTGACTTTTGAATTTTTATCGCCACTTTTGACAAAAATACATAATTTATGTGATTGTGTTTTTCTGCTTCTTTCTATTCTTTTCTTTTTCCTTTCTTTTTCTTCCTTTTCTGTTTTTCAATATTTTATAATTAATTTATATTTTTGATGCGCTACTTGGCTCAAAGTGGTTTTTGCGAAAGTGGAGTTCTTGGCGAAAAATGTCCTATCTATTTCAGTATCAAAATTTTAAAAATTACCGAGTATTATCAATAAGTAAAGCTCTTTAATATATAGCTTAATTAGCTTTCATGCCAAGCACAATTCAACTGGGCCAAAATCATTCTATTTAAACAAAAGAAAAGAAAAATCTAAAATTGATTTAATATTAAAAAAGGTTTTTTTTTTTTTTTTTTCTGATTTAATATTTTCTGATTTTTTATTTTTCGCGTGAAAGTATATTTCATTTTATGCTAGGAAAAAAAAAACTCGGGTGTTTTTTTTTTTTTTTTTTTTTCATATTTTAATTAATTTTAGAAGATCTAATCAAAATTTCGTTACCAAAGGTACTAAATAAAAGGGGCAATTTTTCTGAATCCGTCGGAATAAACAGCTTATCGATCGGACAATTATATTTTTTAAAATTAACTATCATATGAAAATTAGGTGGCAACTTGCGTCCATACACAGACAAACAGAGTCCAAGAAAATCTCTTAGCCATTTATATATCTAGATATCAACATATATATATATATATGAACGCCACAATGTTATTACCTCTACTTTATAGATAGATCTCGTAAGGATAGACATGTTTGTTTGTTGATTGTATTTTTCTTATTAAAACTTAAAAAAAAAAAAATGTTTTGTGTGATGCTTTTTTTAATAATATAATAATTAAAAAGTCCCAATACCCACCGAAATTTTAAAATTGTAGTCAGTTTTCTAGGTCTTATATATATATATAATTTTTGCGACTAAAAGATTTTGTCTCCTTTTTTTTCTTTTTTCGTGATTTTAAAATATAACACATTCTTTTCTGTAAACTGTTGATTATTTTAACATTTTAAAGCAACTATTAATTTATTTATTTTTTTAATTGCTGCACATTTTACATAATATTTATTAAATTAATATAATTCCATGCAACTTTTTTTTTATTTAATTAATTTATTTATTGCAAATTTTAGATGATATTAGGCAAAAATATTTTGTTACTCACTTTAAAGACTACATCTACTCCCTACCTCTACTTTATAGATATATCTCGTAAGTATAGACAGGTTTATTGAAATTTATTTTTCCGACTGAGTGAAAATATCTGAGTGAGTAATGTCCGCCGGTTGTCGGCCTGGATAGCTCAATTGGCAGAGCCTTGACGTTGTAAATCAAAGATCTGGGGTTCGACTCCCGGTCCAAGCATTATTTTCACTCAGTCGAAAAAATAAATTTCAATAAATATCATTTTCTTCCCAATCAGTTGATTGTGTGATTTTAATATAAAGACAGGTTTGTTTGTTGATTATATTTTCTTATTAAATCTTAAGAGAAAAAAAAATTAAAAAGTATTGTATAATACTCTTTTTAATAATATAAGAATTGAAAAAGTCACAAGGGCCACCAAAATTTTAAAATTTTGGCAGTTTTCTAGTTTTTTTTTTTTTTTTACTTTTTTCTATATGTAATATAGAGAAAGTATTGGATTCGCGAAAATTTTCGACCTCCGTTTTTTGACGGATCTACACGTTTTGGGATGTCCTGAACACGAATTGATAGTTTTTAAAAAATGTCTGTCTGTGTGTCTGTCTGTCTGTCTGTCTGTCTGTCTGTCTGTCTGTCTGTGGTTTAGTGTTTTCACCGTATCTCACGAACCAATGAATGAAATTCAACCAAACTTGGTATATAGTTGGAACCTGGCGGGGCATTGTGCTGATTAGATTTTCGGATCAATAGCCCATCAGGTGGCGGTGTGATCGCATTTTATGTAAATTTTTAACATGGCAGTATAGGACAAATTTTCGCATTTTTCACCGTATCTCACGAACTAATGAATGAAATTCAAACAAACTTGGTATATAGTTGGAACCTGACGGGGCATGGTGCTGATTAGATTTGGGGATCAATCGTTCAGCAGGTGGCGCTGTGATCGCAAAATTTCGTATGTCACACCGTATCTCACGAACCGATGAATGAAATTCAACCAAAATTGGTGTATAGTTGGACCCTGACATGGAAAGGGTCTGATTAGATTTTGGGATCAATCGCCCGGCAGATGGCGCTGTGATCGCATTTTATAAAAACTTTTAACATGGCAGCATAGGACAAAATTTCGTATAAATGTATATAATGAGCGTTATTTTAAACTTGTGATTGTAAAATTAATATGAATTATTGATAATAGTAGTAGTTAACTACGAAAAAAATTTTGTGCATGTGGGTGCACCGGTTCCCCCCCTGGGGGGAAGTACCCCCCCCCCCCCGGGGGGGGGTAAATTTTCAAGATGGGTATCTTTCGAAAGATCTCGTCAATACCTTTAAAACGAATGGTTGAACTATAAATCTGTGACAATTTGAAACAAAGTTATCGATTTTTTTACTTTTAACAAAAAAAAAAACTTAGAAAAAAAATCGTATTTTTTTTTTTTTTTTTTTAACGAAACTTAACCAAACTTGGTATTTAGTTGGTCCCCGACATAAACTGGTCCTGATTACATTTAGGGATCAATAGCTCAACAGGTGGCGCTGTGATCGCATTTTTTCTAAATTTTTAACATGGCAATATAGGACAAAATTTCGTATAAATGTACATAATGAGCGTTATTTTAAACTTGTGATTGTAAAATTAATATCAATTATTGATAATAGTGGTAGTTAACTACGAAAAAAATTTTGTGCATATGGGGGCACCGGTTCCCCCCCCTGGGGGGGAAGTCCCCCCCAAGATGGGTATCTTTCGAAAGATCTCGTCAATACCTTTAAAACGAATGGTTGAACTATAAATCTGTGATAATTTAAAACAAAGTTATCGATTTTTTTTACTTTTAACAAAAAAAAAAAAACCTTAGAAAAAAAATCGTATTTTTTTTTTTTTTTTTTTTTTTTTTTAATATTGTTACTGGTTGAATATGTATTACTTTTAACAAAAAAAAAAAATTAGAAAAAAATCGTAATTTTTTTTTTTTTTTTTTTTAATATTGTTACTGATTGAATATGTATATAGGAAAATATAGAAGAAAGTCTTGTGGTGGCCACAACATACTAGTTTTTTTTTTAATTTTGCGACCAAAAGATTTTGTCATTTTTTTTTTTTTTTTTTTTTTTCAGTGTCTTTAAAATATAACACATTCTTGTCTATGTTGATTAGTGTTGATTAGTTTAACATTTTAAATTAACTATTAATTTAATTTTTTTTAATTGTTGCCCATTTTACATAATATTTATTAAATTAATATAATTTCATGCATCTTTTTATTATTATTATTATTATTATTTATTACAAATTTTAGATAATATCAGGCAAAAATATTCTGTTACTCACAATAGAATTTTTTTTGTCGACACAATTATGTGCATATTTATTTATCGTCAAACAACTCTTTAGGTTATAAAGCGTTCGTTTGAAAGACGTTTTTATGCATTTTTAAAGTCCCCCTAAAGCTATTACAGATTACAATGAAATTTTCGTTTTTTTTTTTTTTTCTGACGAAAGTGAATGAAAATATCTTGTGTATTTTTTAAATAATTAATATGCGTAAATTTAAGAGTTTTTGTAAAGATATTGTTAGCCTAAAGATAAAGATTTTACTTTTTCATGAGAGGCAACGGTATAGTATCTAGTATATTCTCATTTTATCTGCATGATTTGGTTTTCTGACGAGTTGACATAGAGAAGAATATTTTAGAATTCTTCTTTTACAAAATTGTTTGTGTTTATAAATATGCTTTATAATTTAAAAATATCAATTTTAATATATTTGTGTTTTTTTTTTTTTTGTGTGTGTGTGTGTGTAATAATGTAATAAAAACGAAAGAGATTTTTACATAATTCATGTTTTCTGAAAAGAAAAGTTACTTAAGTAGAGGGGGAATTGCCTATTTTATTATTATTTATATATATATATATATATATATATAATTATTCGTAATTCTTGTCAGGTTCTTATTAATATTATTATGTTATTAACTAAATCTTTAAAAAAAAAAAATAATAATAATAATAATAATTCGATGTAACAGATAGTTCTTCTTCTTGCATCGTTATCTTTAGGTAAAAAAAGAAAAGGAATCAAAAGATCTAGTATATTTTTTAAATGGTTAATATACAAAAAATTAAAGAGTTTTATTAAACAATTGCTATCTAAAAAACGAAAAAAAAAAAATGAAAGGCAATGGATTATTCGAAATTTATTTTAATTTAATTTGCATAATTTAATTTCCAACTGACCTTTTTTTTTCTCACCTTTTAATAAGTTTAAAAACATATAACTTGATGTAAAATTTAGGTGTTTTGTAAATATATTGTTAGCTTAAAGCTAAAAGTTTATTTTTGTTGTCGTGTTGACATACATGATAATTCTATAAAGTCCTCTGTTTACGTTTATAAATGCATATCATACTTTTAAAATTCTAATTTTATTATACTTATCTAATTTTATTAGACTTAATAATTAGAAATTTTAAGTATAGTATTAATTTTAAAAATAAACAGATATTAATAGGTTTTTTTTCCCCAACATTTTGTATGAACCTCAGATAATTTAAATCGATATAAATTGATATATATATATATATATATATATATATATTTGTATGTGCGTTCCTATATTTTATTCGATACAAATATATATATGTGTGTGAGTGTGTGTGTTTCCTTATAAATATATCTTATATTTTTAAAAAAAATTAATGCGGTACGAAAATTTTAAAATGTGCAATACATTTTAAATATAGAATATAAATTTCAAAACTAAACAGACATTTACGCATTTTCGTCACATCACATTTTCGTTTACAAAAAAAAAAAAAAAAAAAAAAATCTAGAATGTAATGTGATAATCATTATTGCCAATTTTCATCATTGTTATTAAGGAATATGGGCAACATTTTTATTGGTTTTTCTTTCATTTTGCTCAGTAATTCGATTTAAAAAATAATTCGTTATTGAATTATAATAAGCCTATATTGTTTCAATTGTTTCTCAAAAATAATTATCTATTTGCATATAAATTTAAAATAATTTTTTTCTTAATTTTTAAACCGTTATTCCTTGATTTTTTTTTATCTGATTTATTTAATCAAAGTAAATATAAAGTTTGAATTTATTAAACAGAATCTATCTTGACAATAAGAAATATAGAACATAAATGTACAATACGAAAAATTGGCGATTCCTTCATTAAAAATGCTTGAAAAGTCTCATGTTTTAGAAGTTTTCGGATTTATTTATTATTTTTTATGAGCGATAAAAAATTTAATTTAGCGTAAAAAAAATATTAAATCTTAAAAAATTTTAAGGAAAAAAATATATATTTAAATAGCTTTATTTTTCATTTAGTTATGATTTTTTTTTTCTGTAAAAAAATATAATTTTTTTTTTCTGTACACTGTTAAAATTCGTTTCTTAAAAATGAGCTAGATTGGCTCAAAATAGCTCCGAAACAATATATACTTAAATTTGAAAACCCGTGTATTCATTTTTGAGAATATTGTCATGTCAAGCATGGGGATATTGGGATTCTTATTGATCAATCCCATTTTTGAGCATGTGAATATACTCAAAAATTAGTACGTGGGTATTCAAATTTAAGTATATTTTGTTTTGGAGCTATTTTGGGCCAATTTAGCTCATTTTTAAGAAACAATTTTTAACAGTGTAAAAGCATAATTTCTAGGGGTTTATTATTCTTTTCAGGGTGATGACTTTAAATAAAGCATTACAAATAGTATCTTTGAAGAATTTTGTTTCTCAAATTTAATTACTATCTAATATAAGAAAAACATTAAAAATCTAATAACATATTCAAAAAAGAAAAAAAAAATCAGTTAACTCTGTATTTTATTTTATTTATTTATTTATTTTTTAAACAATGTGATGACCTTAAATAAAGCATTACAGATAGTATCTTTGAAGAATTTTGTTTTCCAAATTTAATTACTATCCAATATAAGAAAATACATTAAAAATCTTATAATGTATCCAAAATAAATCAAAACTTACTACTAATCTGCAAGACAATATAAAAATTAATTTTGCTTTCCATACTCAAAAATACTCGCATTTTCGATACATAAAACCATAAAATTTTATTATTATTATTATTAAAATATTGCTATTACATATATCAGTTATTTATCATAAAAATATATTAATATTACTACCATGTTTTAAAAAACGACTTTCATTTTAATAAATTCTAAAATAATGCCAAAGTAATAACATATGTAGACGGCATTATTCAACTATACTCTATAATCTTCAATAAAACTGCATAAGAAGCCGGCGTGCAACATTGTTTTCTCATCCAAATATATACGATACAATTGTTTTAATTTAATTCCCGGTGAATAATTTGGATTTATTTTTATGTTTCAATAAGATCCCTTTAAAAGGAAAAGCTGAAATATATTTTCCTAAAATAATTCAATTTAAAATTTCAATTTACAATAAAAATAACTACATACGTATAGAAAAAAAAATAATAGATAGCCTGTTTATTTATTTATTTTTAACAAAAATTTCAATATCGGATGGATACAGGAAATATGAAATGTCATAACTAGAACTGATCAAATATTTACAAATATCAAGATGAAAACTCACAATAATAAAAACAAAGAAAATACTTTTGTCACAAGAACGGATATTATCACAATAAGCTTGTATTTAGATTAAATTTGATATTTTGTCCTTACAAAAAGAATTGATTGAAATTTATTACATTTATAGCGTTATCTTCAATACTGTATTGTGTATTAAATCTATGTATTGTTTTATGGCAGTTACAAAATACAATTTAAAATGAAAAACGAAAATCAATTTTTATTTAATGCTTTTTGTTTCTAAAAGCTATCAAATTTAAATTATTTGTTCCTTATATTCAGAGGTAAATCAATTTTTTTTAATCAAAAATTGAAATTACTTTGTTCGCCTTTATATTACTTTATTATATATTACTTTACACACACACACACATATATATATATATATATATATATATATATATATTATATTACTATATATATAATTATTAATATGACTTTATATATATATATATATATATATATATATATATATATATATATATATATATATATTATTATATTATATTACTATATATATAATTATTAATATTACTTTATATATATATATATATATATATATATATATATATATATATATATATATTACATTATATATTATTTTATTTTAGTATAATAACTCATTGTTCAAAAGGTTTAAACTTGTAATTTAAATGTTTGTTAGATAGGTAGGATAGGTGCTCCAGTGATTGGCATGCTCTAGTAATTGAAATCTATCCCGAAATAATTAATAAATAAGAAAAATAACAAAATCATATATTTTACATATAAGAATTTTAACATTTTATGTCAATCACTGGAGCATAGGGTGCCTAATAACTGGTAAAATGGATAACTAGTAGCGTCTCAAACACTGGAACATAGGGTGCCAATTACTGATAAAATGAAAAGCTGGCAGTTTCAATTACTGGAACATTGAGTGGGTGTCAAATAAAAATTCTAAAAAAAAAAAAAAAATTGTTATCAGATGTATATGTTATAACATAGATGTGGTTCTGAATGTCTTTCCCACCATATGTACTAACTTAAGATTTCTAAAAATATTTACTGATGACAAGAACATTGAAAACATCAGAGATTGCTCTAAAAGTGTCAATCACTGGTGCACTTACCCTAATAGAAATTTTTGTAATATTTATATTCATATTACAAATCCTACATATATCATACAGTTTCAAATTTGTATTTTTGTGATTAACTTTTTGTTTTCACTGACTTTACAGACATTTCATACTTATTATTTTAAAGAAAGCGCTGAAGAATTGTCGTCACTGAATTCAAAATATTCTAAATTGTAAAATTCCTATATTGGTTTTTTTTTTTTTTTTTAATGTTTTGGAACTCTTCATACACTTCAAATATATTGTATGCTGTTATACGGTGAGTTTTTGCATGCAACATATGTATGAGTATATTATACTCGTATATGTTATAAATAAGATGTATAGAGGATTTATTGTTTAATTTTATTTATTTCAAAATATTTTATCTTGCGCATTATTTTACGTTAATGAAAATTTTTAAATAAGGCATTTTGCATATAGGTCTTACATTCTAGATATTTATAACAAAAACCAATGTAATAAAAATTACTTTAAAAAAAACTTCCGTGTGTATTTTACATTTAAATATACAATAATTAATCCTTCAATACATGATTTTTTTTTTTTTTTTTTTTTCAAGTTTTTTCTTCATGATCATGGCTTAAATAAATATGGAAAAATATTTTTAAAAAAAAACTAATCAGTAAAAAATGTTAAAACTTTTATTTAACATTTTTTACTGATTATTTTTTTAATGTTTAGGTTTGATGCATATATGTATCGTCATGCATTTAGCATTAAAGTGTAAACTGCATTAAAAAAATATTTACAATAATATAATTAATTAATATTTGCATAAAATACTTAATTATTTATTGTTTTTTAAAGATATTAACTTTACTTCAAGTTTTATTAAAACTTAATTCTAATTAATCGTGCTCAGACATTATAAAAATTAAAATTGTGATGTAAATTTAAATAGAAATGACATATCAATTATTTTGTACATGTACATTTATTGTGAAATTTATGTTTTGTGGAAAATTTCAAAACAATTTCTATCCTTATTTATACATAATGCTACAGCGCATTTTTCATATCCAATAAATGTTTGGAATTTGCAATTTGGCACTTTACAACGAGTGCGATTTTCGTTCCACATGGGAACATGTTCAATTTTATCCTGTCTGGCGCAGGTTGGAGGAATGTATGATGCAGGACTTTCTGTCTTTTCACATTGTAATCATTTTGTAAAAGACTGTTCAGCCTTCCACGCTTAGAAACTGAATATTGAATAATATTTTTTTTACTGAATGGTGGATCATTATCCTCTCGTCACTTACCAGAAATTCAAAATCACCTTATCCCTTATTTCTTTTATTTCTTCTGTAATGAAATATTTTTTTCTCGTCCTTCTACCAAACTCACTCAACTGATTTTATAAATATACACAGGGTGACCAGTTTAAAAGAGTACCCGTTGGTTTTTCCTATTACTCTTAAATGTATTATTACTCTGACGGATGTGGCAACTATTCTAACACTGAAATATAATTGTTTGTACCTTGTTTAAGTGTGGGAGACAATTTCTAATACTGTTGGACTATTACAACTTTATTTGTGAGGTAAAACAGAAATGGAGACGCACAGTATTACTTAATCCTGTGACAATTTTATTTTTGAAAAACATAATTTAATTCAAATTTTTTACATTATCATTCTTTACAGAAAATGTTGAAAATGTTCGCCACCATTTTGAATGCAAACATGAACACGTCGAACAATGCTTTTTGACACACTTCGCAGCATTGTTGGTGTTATTGACGAGATTTCCTCAGTTATGATCTGTTTTAATTCATAGATGTTTGCAGGACTTCTCTGGAAAACCCTATGAAATGATAATGTTGTTGTTGTTGTTTCTTATGCCACTCGGAAATTCCGAGCCCCGGTAGTGGAACTAACCGGGTTTAAGGCAGGAGGGGTGCGTCATTCCGTTTTTCAGAGGAGCGCCCACTAGGGAGGAAGTACGTCTTAGCTCCAGAAGCTGGCGATAGATGGCAGAACCAGCAAACAACAGGAACTCGAATTTTGATCCGGGACAAGGCTGAGTTAAAACCCATGTTCCGGTACCCCCAGAGGTACAGTCGGCTGCAAAATTATTCGAGCACTAGCAATAATCCTTGCCAAAAAAAGTACACTTAATACAGCTTTGTTAAATAAATCCTTTTCATGTTCTTAATCAGTCTAAGAACATGATTCGACAAGGATTTACTTAGCAAAACAGTCTTAAGTGTACATTTTAAATATAGGAATTATTGGCTAGTGCTCGAGAGGACTTTGCGACCACGACGGAATTTAACGTGCACCAGTCGCCATTAGCGTACACGACGGTCTTCGGCCGGCTTGAGGACCGAACCCGCAATCTTTCGATCACGAACTCGCTGCTCTTACCGACCAGGCTACCGCGGCCCAGTAATGTAAAAATGGTAATGTAAATATAATTTAGGAATAATAATGTAAAAAATTTGAATTAAATTTTGTTTTTCATAAATAAAATTATCACAGGATTAAATAACATTGTGCATCTTCATTTCTGTTTTACCTCACAACAGTGTTGGAAATTGTCTCCCACACTTAAACAAGATTCAAACAGTTATACATCAATGTTAGAATAGTTTCCACATCTGTTATGTTTAAGGGTAATAAGAAAAACCAACTGGTACTCTTTTAAATTGATCACCCTGTATATATAATCAGTTTTATTTTAAATTGAAATTCTATCATACAAATTATTAGTAAAATATAATTTTGAAAATTCAAGCTTAAATTGTTGGGAAACATTATGTAACTCACAAGTGTGCATCAGTTTAAAATGGGTTTGAAAACAATTACCCACTGAATGAGCAGAAATAAAAAAAAAATTATTAATTTTTTTTTTTTTAAAAACAGTCATAGGAATTTTCAATACAAACAAACAATGCACATAGTACATAATTAGAGGCATAAAACTAATATTTTATGCCTCTAAGTAACAACAATACATACAAATATCGAGTGGGTATTGCTGATATCGAAATTACCATGACATAAAAAATATTACGAAGTCTTATGATTAAAAATCAACTCCAAATTTTAACCTGATTCTTATACGCATCGAACTGCACTCTAGAGTGAAGTTTAATCATAAATGCATAGCTATGCATAAATGAATCAAACAAAAACTAGTATGTTGTGGCCACCACGAGACTTTCTTCTATATTTTCCTATACAAATTCCCTCAGTAACAATAATAAAAAAAAAAAAAAAAAAAAAAAAAAAAAAAAATGTGGGACTTTGACAAAATGTTGGGTAAAATGTGAAAATTATTCTAAGTTTGTCAAAACACGGAAACCGTGGTGGTTGGTTGGTTGGTTGGTTGGAGGATTAAGGCCGATTGACTCCTTATGTGTCCTAGGCCAATAGGGGGAATGCCCTCCGTGGGGGTCTTTCTAAGGGGTCCTAGCCCGTATTTACGCGAGTTTCGGAGGAAACCACGGAAAACTCCGAACGGCTAGGTCGATGAGCGCGACCAGGGATCGAACCCGGCACCTCCCATCTACCAGCTTTGAGCGCAGAACCGCTCGGCCGCTGATGGGCCCGGAAACCGTGGTGAGTTTGATAGAATTAAGGGGAGAGAGAAAAAAAAAAAGTGGGACTTTGACAAAATGTTGGGTAAAATGTGAAAATTTGTTAAAGTTTGTCAAAAGACGGAAACCGTAGGACTTTGACAAAATTAGGGCAAAAAAGCAAAAATTAGTTTAAGTTTGTCAGAACACGGAAACCGTGGGAGTTTAATAAAATTAAGGGGAGAGAAAAAAAAAAAAAAAAGATTTTTTTTCTAAGTTTTTTTTTTTTTTTTTGTAAAAAGTAAAAAAAATCGATAACTTTGTTTTAAATTATCACAGATTTATAGTTCAACCATTCGTTTTAAAGGTACTGACGAGACCTTTCGAAAGATACCCATCTTGAAAATTTTTGCCCTATATCACCCTGTTAAAAATTTAGAAAAAGCGGGATGGCAACGCAACCTGTAAGACGATTTTTACCAAAAGTTGATAGGCACTAATTTATGTCAAGGTGCAACTACATACCAATTTGTATGA